>OW388302.1:37420331-38620331 GCA_936450465.1 Gibbula magus
CCCTTAGACTCCGTACATTTAAATGTAAAATCTTAAGATCAGAAATGTGAAATGGCCCAGGATGTGGGTGAACATCACCGCAGATCAACAACAGTAAAATGATAATTAGGGAAACTTGACTGTTATAAAGGCATAATAGTGAAATATGATAGCATTGTTTTCTAAATTTAAAGGCAGATTTGCTTTGGATATGACAAACAAAAGAACCCACCGATTGTCTGTATTGCATTATATCAATCATTTTCGATAAGAAAAATACAAGCTATAGGGTTGGTGGGTTCATACACGGACATGGCGTGGCAAAGATAGCTAATAAATATTTGAAATGAGTACACATTTGGCGTAAAGTCATTTTTTGTTATGCAAAGGAATGAGATACACAGATCCATACATTTTAAATTCTGACAACAGATGTCATATTTACACAGAACAACTGACTTTGAAAAGAAGTCAGGTTTACAACGATTGATAGAAATGAAAACAGAGAAAAGTATAAACAAAAAGTGAAAACAAGACATCTTGTTTTGTATGAGTAAAATGGAGAAATGGATAAGATAAAGATTGTCTGTAGAGGTGAATTGATTATCTATAATATTTTCTATTTCAATAAACGTAATATAATCGTTTTGAAAAAGATCAACAACAACAACAAAAAACACCACACAAAAAAAAAGAAACAAAACAACACAAACAAATTCCCGAACGCTTAGTCTGTTCCGTAAATAGATCGGTAAATCCTATTATCCTATAAGTATTTATGTTTGCTATGGTGTTCCATACAATCCATGTGTGTAAAGAGTTGCATTTCTGTGGTAATCATGATGCACGTGAATCTAGTGAAAGTCAGTATCGTCAACATGTGTGTTGTGTTGGCTCAGAATGTAAGATTGATTTGGATTTACTCTGACAATTGTGAGTACATTTACCTAAATATTTATTCTATATGTTACTAAAAAATAACCGTTGTGTGATAAGGTGTATGTAGCAAACTCTGTGACTTATGGAAGATTAAAGGTGAAATTGTAATTAAAATATATTTGATTGGTATTTGCATTAATATACTCAACATTTTACATTTCTGTTCATATAGGTAGTCAAATAATTAAATTTGTTCATCTATCTTAAACAAGATTTTGAATTACTTAACTAAAACTAATCATACCAAGTCATACCTTATCGTATCATTCATGAAATTCTAAACATAGTTCCATACAAACATATATGTACTACACAACACCCTACGATAATGTACCATACCATACCATACCATACCATACCATACCATACCATACCATACCATACCATACCATACCATACCATACCATACCATACCAAACCATACCATACCGTACCATACCATACCATACCATACCATACCATACCATACCATACAATACCATACTATACCATACCATACCATACCATACCATACCATACCATTGTTGCTATAAGTCATTTGTCTTTTAATAAGTATAAGACACATATCTCGACTGACAGGAATTGTGTGGTGTACGACAAGGAGGAAATTGTCATCCTTTGTTTTTTAACAAATGTGATCGTTTTTACTTTAATCAAATGCTCATGTATAACTAAATGAAATATTGTATAATGCATTGACAGATTACCAATAGTAGTATGTGTTTAAATGTGTTAGTCTGTAAAAAGTTATTTGCAAATACAAATTATTTGGGAGTTTCTGCTTATTTTACAGAATGTATAAAATAGATGAAAACAGAATCGGTAGCTCTTCTTCCTTTGTCTGTACAACAACAACTCTATGAAATAACAACAGACTAAATATCTGCTGAAACGAACAACATGTCTGCATTATTATGAAAATGCGATGATGATTAAATCATATAATAAATAAAGAATGTATTTTATGAAAAGAGAAATAGTATCCCTCTTGGCTACGCCTCAGACAATGAAGTAAATGTGGTACAAGCCGATATATGACTGATAAGCTCTTAATAATTGTCTGTTCACCTGTAACAGTGTATATGGTTTATTTCTTATTAGTTACATATTAATGGATCCTTTCAAATAGTTTTACATCGAAACGTATGTCCTTATCAGTATGACATATGTCATGTTTTACCTTATAAAGCGACTTAATCAAGGATGACATACTCATTTGAGGTGGGGTGAAGTGAGCTGAGGTTTAACGCTGCTTTCAAGATTATTTCACTTATATCGCGGCTGCTAGTATTATGGCAGGTAGAAAGCCCGCAACGCCATGTGGCTATGCATTGCAGTGAATCCTGCGAGCATCGACTGGAACTAGCGAACCATGGGTGGTACTACGCTGAAATTCAGTGTAGCATTGTACCCGTGTAGAACAGTTCTCTACTGCAGACAAAGTTGCTGTGCCCCTGGCGGGATTCGAACCACACACCTCTTGATCCGAAGCCGAACGCGCTAACCACTGCGCTATCCCGCCCCCGACATACTCATTTGAAGAAGACTGATAAGGGTGAGATTTGTAGGTTTAAAGCTGCTTTCACTTTTAAAACGGTTCTTAGTATTATTGCAGAGAGAAAGCCCAAACCAACATGTGGCTATGTGCATTTGGCCGAAACCTACGCGAATCGGCTCGAACTAGCGAACCAAGGATGGTAGGTAACGGGTCAAAACGTGCCAAAACTGAAACGCCCCAAAAGGTATACCAGAACGCCCCAGTAATGAAAAGTGATAAATCATCATGAGATTCGTGGTTATATAATGTCATCATAATCCAAATGTCATGGTTTATGTTGTGACGTCAGATGACGTCATTTTAAAAATTAATATTTGTCAGTGATCTGTGTTACCACGGCACTTTTCGATTCACAGTGATGACAGTGTTGAGTTGACTATAATGTATTGTTCAACCGAATTAACATTGTAATATTATGGTGTAAGATATTGCCACGACAATTAATATACTGATTTTCCATTCCATTATAGAGATTGAAATAATTCAATTTTTTAAAACAGGGCTTACTTTTCAGGGGATAATGACACAGGAACTCATAAAAACCCAAAGAAATAGTGTTTGTGAAGATGTCTTTCCATTCTTGTTCAAGAGAACGCCATGTTTTCCTGGATTATGAAGCATGACATTATATACATGTACATTCATAATTTGAAGTTAATGTATGAACCGTCGAATTATATACACGGAATACACACATGCACACATATTTTGACTATCACATCTATATTGATAGATTTATGACTTTTATCGTGTGAAAACAATATAATTAGCAGCTCAGTCGGAGCTGGTATCAGTTTTTGCGCAGTTTCCATCTCCGCCGCTGCATTTTGTATTGACTATAACTTTTTTCCTAGAAGGTTTTGAGAACTCATATACAAAAACTTCTTACTTTTACCCCTAGGGAATTTTTTTTGACATGTTCACCTTCAAGGTCAAAGGTCAAGGTCACGAGTTCTGAAATCACTAAAAAAATCCTTGTAAACACGATAACTTGAAAAATATGTGTGATATCAGGCTCTTATTTGGTATATATATCAACTATGGAGAAAGGCCAATATTTGAAAAGCATGCTTTTGCGAAAATGTCTTATTTCAACTATTAACACTTTGAATCATTACATGATTGTGATACACAATGAAAAGTGATTATATGACTGTGTGACCTTGAAAATTAAAGGTCAAGGTCACGAGATATGGCCATGGTATCCAGTCCTGAAATCACTAAATAACTTTTTCCAAGATGGTATTAACACCTCATATACATAGCTTCTTTCTTATAAACCTGGTGAATGATTTTGACATGTTCACATTCAAGGTCAAAGCTAAAGGCCATGCGTTCTGAAATAACTACAACAATCCTTGTAAACATGATAACTTCAAACATGTTTGTGCTATCAGGCTCTTATTTGGGATATATGAACTATGGAGAAAGACCAAAATTGGAAAAGGTTTTCACTAAAATCTGTCAAAGGTCAAGGTCACAGCTAGGTCACAACTTAAACATGCTTTTGTGAATATGCCGTAGTTTAACTATGAACACGTTAATCCTTTGATCAAATTTTGAAATAAGAAATAGGTTTTAAGAACAAACTTGTGAAAAGTGGCCCCAGTGATGTTTAGTAATAACTCGAATAATGAACAAGTTTTTGTTAAAAAGAATTCCCATTGTATTGATGCTGACGAGAAGGCGGAACAGGGAAAGGCGAGACCCTAAGTTTCATTGATTTATCATTTGATTGTGTTGGAACAGAACATACTTAATCCAGGAAATGCTAAATTCGTTCTCATATCAAAAGTCCATGCATACATCTTGACTGGTTCATTTATAGATTCATAAGTTACATGATTGAACAATGGATTCATCCACCGAGAACACAACTAAAATGTCATCAACAAGTAGAGCATGTGGCTGCGGCAGCATCCAGAAAACGACTCGTGGTGATGGTCCGGTCCATCTTCACAGCATCACAGACTTAACGAAAATATTTCCATATCTTCTCCTACCAACCTTGACCTCAACCCTTGCATTATCAGTGCTAAGATTTCTACGTACTACAGGCTAATCGGATAAGTCAATCAGAAGACATCTTGTATTGCCTCTGTGACTGTGTCGATCGTCGCTATTTTGAATTGGAACTGAATGTAAACGGCGATTTCATTGGCTGTTTGTTAGCAGATGGTAAGGGACGGAACTCGTGATCACAATATGTGTCGCTGATTCGTTTCACCACTTCTGCCTAGGTTGAAGGCAAGGTAAAAAAGGAGAGATCTCGATACATTTTCACTTTGCCGTGGGAAGATGGGTCCGGTCCTGATGCCTCTGTCACAAGTCGTCAAGGATCGAATGGATCCTCCTGTACTTGCGTCGGTTGTCCCCTGTTGATATGTGCTCTTGCAACAACTTCACTTGGTCTGTCACAAACTCACCCTGGATATATACTGGACAGAAACAGTGTTATTAAGAAATTTTGAAGTTATAAATGACGTAATCATAACTGGACATCCGAATGATATATTACGTGAAATATCATATCCCAAACTTATTTCGTGTAATATATTATAATATAAGTTATTCATTGAACTTCTGAATACAGCTCGTCGGCCAAAATCTAGTTGGCTGATCATGGATGATGTTGTGCGCTATGGCGGAGATATGCGGCAATCATCACAGTTCCACTCTTCAATTATTTCTTCTCTTGTCATAGCGCGGAACCTCTGTTTTGATATGTCTCCACATTAAAATAGTGGAAACAGAATAAGCAAAACAAATATATCATACGCACAAGTACTCACTTTATAGGATTTATATATATTATCGGTGGTTAATTGATGAATAACTTTATAAAAATACGTTTAATAATTTAATTAAAGATGTCATTATCGTATATTCATGCAATTTTGAAATATGTTGTAACATTTTAATATTAGTTAACGTACCGGTTCCGCATACACGATGCTGCCATCTACGACAATTTTCGCATTTCGGGCCTTCTTGTCGTGGTCTACCAAATGTATCACAAGCAAGACAAAATTCCTGCATAAGACTAACAATTACGACTGCGTCTGATATTGCACACTGTGCTTCTCTGTTAAATACTCTATTTGAGTAAGAAGTGACAACATGTTAGTACTGTTTGATTCCTAAGTGCCAACTTGTTTATACGGATATATAAGATACCTACGGCAATAAAACACAGGCGGTTAATGGGACCGACAGCGTGCTTTATGAGACAATAAAAAATGCTCGTGATTTTAGACGTCAGTTAGAGCGTCGCTTAGCAAATGACGTCACAGTTTAAGTCACTTTGTTTGTTCAATGGTAGAGAATGTGTTCTAAGACGGGAGGCATTAATATTTTCAAAATAAAGTTTATACAAACAACATATTATCTCCACGGTTTTTATATAAAAGCGAGTAACTATTTAAGGGCATCTCATATACGAAATAGAAGACTCGTTGTTGTGCTTTATTGTAGAATAAAACAAAGCAGAGAGCATAAAACACTCAGGGCTGCGCCCTGCGTGTTTTATGCTCCCTGCTATGTTTTATTCAACGATAAAGCACGCCAACTCGCTATTTCTTAAGTAATAGATAAATAAGACAACAGATCAATTGATGGTACTACGCTGAAATTCAGCGTAGGATTGCGCCCAAATCTTTACTGTGTGTAGAACAGTTTTCTACTGCACACAAAATTGTCATGCCCTTGGCTGGATTCGAATTACGGACCAACAACTGCGCTATCTCGGCCCATTGGTAAGGGACATATGACACTCTTTGGCTGGTTCCAACATGTATGAATACGATTTTTGTGACACTGATTACGGTTCCCATATTTTAACAATGACACTTAATTTATTTTTCTTTCCCAGAGGGAGACGATGACTACTGTCCTGCACTGGATCGTTACATTCCTGATGGCCTTGTGTCACTGTGTGGAAGAGAATTACTTCAACGTGAAGATGAATCAGAATCTTGGATACCTACAGTGTGAGAGGAAATGTACAGAGAGAAGAGGATGTACAGATGTTGACTACTCCCCCGAGTCTTTGAGCTGTACACTCACATTCAACCTTTCAGATATAAGATACCTTCAGGTATGTGTTGTGTGGTAGAGAAACAGAGTGATTTGTGCAATATCGTAGCCATTTGCGACGAGAAATTAAAGTCGATTGATTTCTTTTTAAGATATTTGTAAAAGCAAACAAGTAACGACATGAAGTCGAAAAAGACAAATTCAAATTAACAATAAGATGTTTTCCAAATTGGCTAAAACCTTGAGGTATAGAAATATCTGGATAAAAGGTTTCCCTTATATGAGCAGTGTCCCATCAATCATACCTTCACCCCTTGGGAAGTTATTTCTTGTGTTTAAGTTGCAGATTATATCCCACAACCACAATATGCGCAGGTTGGTAATCTCATAACCAACATGATCGGTTAAATTTTTTAAAATTTTGAAATTTTATCAAGTTAGAAGTGAAAATTTCGCAATTAACGAAATCGAATCCCTGAACTAATATGTTGTCGGGAAGCGCCTTTGTGACTTGAGCTACCGAGGATCCATGCCAATCAGTGTACATTCTGTTGTGCCATGGCTGTATTGTTATTTGCTTCTGGTATAATTTTCTATATAAAGTATTTTTTCTACAAAACAATATCTTCATTTCTCGTCATGACACCCAAATCACACAAAACGCAGTATCCCGTACAACTTGGCAAAATGCATTTGTATGATAGTATCCAATTTAACTACAAGGGTTAACAGACTCATTGAACTACAACAATGTGGCTGTCCGCCTGCTTTAATAGAAGACGGACTCAATAAAGCAATGTCGTTAGATTGAAGCACTCTGTTAGTTGTTATAGAGATCTTATCTTAAACTGATGTTTTCTAGGGCGTGTTTTGACACAAATATGAATCCTGTAATTACAGGTGTCACTAAATGCAAAAGAAATAATTGTGGAACATGCGAACACAAAAAAAGAGGGAGATTCGATCGAACTTTTTACGGTACACTTCAAAGTCCATTCGAATATGAACTCTGGTGCCCGCAATGTCATATACTTAAGGAGAGATGGGACCCAGAAATCGAACTCGCTTACGCTAACATTTACCGTTACGGTAACTTAAGGAGAGATGGGACAATGAAATAAAATATCTTAGAATTCGCTTATTTTTTCAAAAACAGCAAGTTTATTTTGTCTTTTATCCAAAAATGAAATAAAATTTGGGGGTCACCGAATAATTTAAAGAGTTACCGGCATTAATAGTAATACCCCTGTCACCAAATTTCAATTCAAATTTCAAAGATTAAACTCCCAATCCTTTCAGATAAAATTTAATCACATATGCGAATACATAAATTAGCAAGTCTATATTTTGAAAATTAAAAGGGAAAGAAAAATAAATTAAGCTCTCTTTAAATAAAAAACGGCAATTTTATAATCGTTTTTCGCATATTCACACACATATTTTAGATATTGCTAGGATTGTAATATAATGTGCGCAGTTGAATAAACAACATGTTCAGAAATGATAATAGGGGGTCACCGAACGTTTTTCATCACTTTAACGTCAATTTTTTAATTACATACATAAACGTTAAAACCTGAAGTCACGGCAGTTTTGATCAATTTAAGTGTAACTTTGACGGCCTATCATGTAATTATTATTGAATACATTATCAATCTAAGAGTGCTTGATGGAAGAACAACTATCAGTTTATTTCTTAACCGATTTAACTCAAATTTGGAATATGAGCTCACAGCAACGTATATAAACTGCACATGAATGCACAAATATAGATTTTGAATTTTGAAAATATTGTCAAAACAGCGATTCGAACTCCTGTGCGCAAAAGGGAAGAATATAAAATTCACTTTCTTTCAAAACGAAGAATTCTTTATTAAAAAACACTGTCCGTCACTTAACAAATAGCGTGCAATAATAATACCAGTTCTATGAACATTCCCAGCTTTGTGACGACATAATAACGTGACATCAAAGACAATGTAATCATTCTCCTTGAAGAGTAAATCGAAACATGTAGGAGAAAACTCTCGTGTTGTTGTTCTTTTATCAACTGTTTAACTATGGAGACTATGGAATTTTCACCATAAATAAATATATATATTATATTTTTAGGTACCGATTTATGTCGACTATGTGTAAGGAATGGGGAATTCAGTTTGAAACCTTCCTTTCGAGTCAAACATCAGTGTATTGGAAATATTCTAGTGATATATTTTGGTCATGTTATATAGATCAGCAAAGTATCCCGTTATAAGGCATATATAAAATTATTATAAAAATATAGTTTTCCGCGCTTGTGTAAGACAAATATTGACCCGATTACCTCGCGTTATGGCAATAAACTCTGCTCTGGCTAAAGCAAGTTTATATGCCATAAACGCTCGGCACCGGGTAATTATTTACAACATACTGATGTGAAGTGAGTTGGGCTTACCGCTGCTTTCAAGAGCATTTCACTTATATCATGCCTGCTAGTATTATTGCAGGGTGAAAGCCCGCAATAATATGTGACGATGTGTGGTGGTGAAACCTGCGAGCATCGGCTGGAACTAGCGAACCAAGAGTGGTACTACACGGAAATGCAGTGTAGCATAGCACCCAAACCTTACTGTGTGTAGAACATACTGCAGACAAAGTTGCCGTGCCTCTGAAGCCGAACGCACTAACCACTGCGCTATCCCGCCACCTGGTATTTTGAGAGATGGAGTACGTACATACAGGGGCAGCATATGCATGGTATTTAACATTGAAGATTGAATACTTCTAGCAGTAGAGTACATACAAGGGTCGCCTGTGGTTACATATTGAAGGTTTGGTATTTCGAGAAATAGAGTACATACAGGAGTCGCCTGTGGTTGAATATTGAAGGTTTGGTATTTCGAGAAATAGAGTACATACAGGAGTCGCCTGTGGTTGAATATTGAAGGTTTGGTATTTCGAGAAATAGAGTACATACAGGAGTCGCCTGTGGTTGAATATTGAAGGTTTGGTATTTCGAGAAATAGAGTACATACAGGAGTCGCCTGTGGTTGAATATTGAAGGTTTGGTATTTCGAGAAATAGAGTACATACAGGAGTCGCCTGTGGTTGAATATTGAAGGTTTGGTATTTCGAGAAATAGATTACATACAGGAGTCGCCTGTGGTTGAATATTGAAGGTTTGGTATTTCGAGAAATAGAGTACATACAGGAGTCGCCTGTGGTTGAATATTGAAGGTTTGGTATTTCGAGAAGTAGAGTACATACAGGAGTCGCCTGTGGTTGAATATTGAAGGTTTGGTATTTCGAGAAATAGAGTACATACAGGGGTTGCTTGTGGTTGAATATTGAAGGTTTGGTATTTCGATAGGTGAGGTAAGTTGAGTTTAACGCTGCTTTCAAGAGTATTTCACCTATATCATGGCTGCTAGTATTATTGCTGGGAGAAAGTCTGCAACACCATGTGGCTATGTGTTGGTTTATTTTGAGAGATAGAGTAAGTACATGCAGGGGTCGCATGTTATTAAATATTGAGGATTGAATACTTCTAGCAATAGAGTACATACAAGGGTCGCATGTGGTTAAATATTGAAAATTTGGTATTTCGAGAAATAGAGTACATACATGGGTTGCTTGTTGTTGAATATTGAAATTGAGTATTTTGAGACACAGAGTACATACAGGGGTCGCCTGTTGTTAAACATTGAAGATTGGGTATTTCGCGAAATAAAGTACATGCAGGGGTCGCCTGTTGTGAGATATTTAGGATTTGGCATTTCGGGACATGGGATACATTGTAGGGGTCACCTGTGGTTAATTATTGACGATTTGGTATTTCGAGAAATAGAGTACATACAGGGGTCGGCTGTCAACAGATTGATTATTTCATGAAAAAGAGAATACACGTCGTCTCATGTCATTAAAAATTGAAGATTTCGTACTTCCAGCACGTAGGTACATGGAGGGGTCGACTGCATTGTGTAGCATTGCACCCAACAATTACTATATGTAGAACAGTACTCTGCACAGTACTGCACAGTTGCTGATGCCCTTTCGGGATTCGTTCAATATTGTTTGAAGGAGCGAGTTTTGGTCTAAACACTACTTGAGCAATATTGAAGCCATTAGGGGCGAGAAATAAATTTGAAATTAATGTCGTTGAAAATTGAAGATCAAGTATTTCAAACACATAGCCTATATGCAGTACATGCATTTAGTGACTTTGTCGCCTCCACTACCTGTGCTACCTAGTTCTGTTTTAAACTAGAACCATTTTGAATAGACATCTTGGTCAACGTAGATTATAGATTGTTATTTTTCAAATTGCTTTAGTTTTTTTTATTTAAAGCAAGATGAGCTACAATGGCAATAACTCTATTGTTGTTGGTTTCAGAATCTTCCTTTTTGTGGAACACATTACTGCACTGAGTGCATGGTTCAGACGAGGTCAAAGAAGATAGCATTGCTTGAGATTTTCTGTGGTGAGGCTTTCATATTTTGTTTAAAAACTTGGAATATCAGAGGTGTGAGGTGAGGTGATTTGGGGTTTAACGCAGTTAAGGCTAACATCGAACATCAAACCTAGGAGGGGAGGTAGGGCGGGAACTAACGTGCATACAGTCATGCGTGTGCTCTCTCTCGACATTTCGGACTTCTCCGAAAATACATTCTAGCTAATTAGTCTGATTTTTGGTCGGGGTTGGAGTAAGGTTTGGGGCCTAGGGTACTCAGACTATCTGGCTGGGCTTGGATTGAACGTGCTGGGCGGGCGAGTTGTGACAGGTGTCAATCGCTTGACTGCCTTTCACGCGGATTGCGTTAGCCTTCACCTTGCCCCGTTGGAGGTGTCTGTGCTAGCATGAGAGTTTTGGCCCTCTGCATGGCGAGCGTCGGCCTCAGTGTCAGGCTTGCTTGCGTATGAGCGTTTGGCTCTCTTGCTTTCCCCCTATGATCTCCTGACAATGTGGCTTGGTATAGTTGATCGCATGATGCGCTAGCGTATGGGGATATGCCCTCCACCTTTCGATATCCGCCTCTGGTGCGGGTTGCCTTCCCAGTGCCCGTTACTCTCGCTAGCCTTCACCTTGCAGTCTCCTTACATTGGAAGTTAGGTCGCATCGTGGGTGGATATCGAGTTGTGTGAGGGTATGCCTTGCTAGGGCTTTCTTGTGAGCTAGCATTGCTCTAGCTTACGTTTGCGGTTTGCGATTAGCGCCTCGTAGGTTGATCTTGGTTTGTGAAGTGTTTGAACGTGTGAAGGTACGCTCTCAGCCTTGCGAGCAACCGCCCAATGGGCTGGATTGCTCGCTAGCAGTCACCTTGTGGTTTCCTAACCTTGAGGCTTATGGGCTCGAGAGGTGAGTATATCGCCGGTTGTGTTAGCTGGGGCGTGTACGCCCTCCCCCTAACGGAAAGAGTCCGCCTAAGGGACTATCTTCTCTTCTGACTGCACTCATTTGCTTGGCCTCCAGTCCTCCTCTTTGCGGACAGGATGTCAGTGGATGCTACATTCTTTCTTCACCGGGGGGTGATGTCCCCGCCCGGGACCTTCGCTGCCTTTTGCTGTTGGTGCAGTTCCACAAATCAGCTTTCAAAGAGCTGAAATCCGTGTACAGTCTTTGCAAGGCCATCTGTCCCTTCTGTTGACCGATGTGTAAGATGTGCTCCGCTCTCTGATCGAAAGAGTGAGAAGGACGCTGCTCCTCTTAGAAGAGGCAGGCATAACCGTTTCCTGCCGTGGGACAGGATGTCTAGGTCTTCCCCTTCATCTCTCTCTAATGATAGCACTCGCATCATCATACACCTCCTCATAGCCAAATGGTGGGCCACTCATACTTTGTTCGTTCCCTTATGATTCGCTCTGCGGGAACCAATTCTGACCCTCCTTTGTGGGGATCTGCTCCGAGGCAACCCGAGCAGTCGCCCACATGCGAGCACTCTGGCTTGCAATTTGCATGCTTGGGTTGTACCACGACCGGTCTGAGGAGGAGTGGGTATCCTAGCAAATGGCCTAGATCATCACTTCAGCTCAACGCAAAAACAACAGGAAGCACTACGACTTTCAGTGTGATGAACGAGAGTGGATTCAAAACCCTCTCTATCAACAGGAACTAATCCGCAGTCATGCCGGTTATCCCCAATGCTGTCTTGGACTCGACATCTCAGTTCTGAAGGTACTTATAACACATTTCGCCAAGTCAATGGTTGGCGTAAGTCTAAACCCCTGGACCTGGCGGTAGTCGTCAATCATGCAGACTTCAATACGAACCTCTGTCTGATTCTACCCTCCAGCGTCTCACTCTCCTAAGTCACTCATCAACCTTCTGGTCGCAATGACCTCGGTTGCAAGAATCTCAAGCTTCTCGCACTCCTAGTGGATCCTATATTAGTCGAGCGTCGAGGCAGAGTGCCGGACTCCAAACGTTGTCTGTAAGAACCAGGCTGCGGACGGACCTTTCTGATTCCATCAGCTTATGCGTCAAAGGTCACAAACCGTTTCCCATGTCCAGTTCGCACCCTGGTGCCGTCCCACACGGTATTCCAGCGTGCCAGGCTAAGGGTTCAAGGCAACACGTCTCGGTGACGCACGTGACTCTATTCAGCCCACCTCCTTGCTGTGATAATTTTGACAATGTTGTTTTTTCAAACCTGATAAGTATGTAAACAATTAATTGTTTTAGTTTATCTAAATTGTATATCTTACCTGGTTGAAAAACCAAAGTACGTTAGTTCTCCCCTGCCTCCTCTCCTTGTTTTGGGTTTGATGCTCGTTTGCACTAGGGAATGATGACGTCACAGCCGTCACGTGGCTCAAGCGCCACCTATACCTGTTAGCGTCCCTTTTTATCTGTGTGATCCATCTTGAGGAATGCTTCAGGGGAAAGGGTTGGGCATTGTTTGTTTCAAACCTGATGGTGAGTATGTAAAAAGTTATTCTAATACGTTTCAATAAACAGAATACGTCCTAGTTTGCATGAAAAAGTATCCTACACTATATTAAAGATAATAGAACCTCTCAGTTGTGTTCGATGTTAATTCGTTTATCCATAGAGACAATACTTTCAAGTAAACAAAACAATGACTATTATTTCGAAGCGTCACCTACTTAGCCAGATATCGCGGTTCAAAGTGAGTAAGTGAGTGGCCTGCTCATTATCTCATTCTTCAAACAGTTTCCCGCGGCCCCTCAGTGTAGCATAACCTTCATAAGCGATGTGACGTCATACACAGGAGTTGCTACAATTAAATCCTTAGGCGATTTGTCGACTTTCGTCGATGATTCGTTTAAAACACAATAACAACTTTTTACATTGTAAGTTTCGGATAGAATGGGTATTTGTGCGTCTGTAGGAAGTAAGTTCGGAGTTTTTGAAGGATTTTTCGATATTCAGTTGCTGGTTTTAGTTTGGTTATTTTAGCAATCGAGCGGAGCGTTGGGTTATTTTATAGGCTACAATATGCTTTGAAATGAATAATTTCAATTGTAAACGTCACTGTTATTTATTTTTTTGTTGTGCTTGATTTTAAGTTTCAAGAGGCCTGTATAGTTTGAGATCTACTGAGTCAATATTTCTCATGGTGACTTTTTATTCATAATAGAATAATTGCGTTATAACTTAGAAATTTTCAACATTGTTACTGGTTAACAGTTTTTAGAGGGGAAAAAATCGAGCTTTCGTTAAATTTATAATCTCGTACATTTACAATTACTTACATCGAGACAGTTATTTTATTCAATGTAATACAACTGTAGAGAAATGTGGCGGGTGAAAATGTCAAAAGATTTTAAAGCCTATAATGATGTATCTATGATAAGGAATCATAATTAATTTCAAATCGAAATGAAAAGGGCGTTTTCTTTTTCGGTACACATTTTCTTTCAGGTTCTGTTCCATCAATATCATGTTATTTGGGTAAAATCGATGAAATGTTAATATAGAATGCTGAAAATCTAGCTTTTAATTTCTATATTAATTCTATATTGTTCAGAGGTTAGTCATGAAATCAACACTCACTAATTGTGCTTAATGCATTAACACCTTTGCTTTGATGCCAGATATCGGTCACTGGACCGGTTCAATTATATAAGAGGTGGCGCGTCAAGATATTGCCAACGTGCTGTCATATGACGTAACTGGTAATACTAAACTGGTCGTTAGCTGAAATAAGGTATATACATATAGACGACATTCAGTCTGGACATAGTGAGCCAATCAAAATTAGGAATGTTCTAGAATAAGAATATTATGTTCTGTTGTTTCGTCGGTGATATCAGCTAGTCATTCACTATTATGTATGATGCACACCGATGTACATGGATTAGCAATCATATGGTGACAACAGGTTAGTTATTTAAATCAATAAGGACATCGTAAAGTGTTGTTTACATGCGAACTAGTTAGAACATTATCACAATGTAGTGCAACAATTGTATTTCTTTTAATTTGTAAAATGATACAGATATATACGTCGCATAAGTCTCGTTTTTCGTTGAGTAGGATTAACATGAGTTCTTGTTTGTTTGCCGGTATAATTGTGGAACACGAATTGTTTAATGAATTGTTTCATTGAATCAAAATACTTTGAGATAGTATCCTACATATGTGCTGTTATTTAATTTCAACTGTTAAATAATGGAATAGACATAGTAACGAGATATGTATCTCGATCATTTGGTACACTCACTTGTTCTTCATTCAAATCTTTGTTATCGCTTGACTTACGTTGTTCAAAGCGAGATCTCATTGCTAGAATAAGAGACTGACATAACGGAAATGGTCAGTGATGGACATTCACGAGGTAACTCTATAGAACTGACACTTCAAAATGACACAAAGAAAAGACAATGGCAGTAGATTTACGCTGAAATATCCACTCGGCATTATCGGAGACTAAACAATCTAAACACATGTGCACAGGGGCTTGTATTGTCGAAACTAGCGATTAAAACGAATATGAAGTCGACGATCCAGCCCCATATACTATAAAAAAGTAAAGTGATGTAACGGGGTCAACACCCCATGTCCGTTTGAAATTATATTTCACAATGTTGTCATCATATTAGCATTAAATGTTATATACCACGGCAAAGCCAATACATTTGTCTTTAAAACAAGCCATCAGACGTAAAAATCGAACGGATAATGACAAGGATATGATTTTTCAAAGCCAAAAATATTAGCACATTGCTCATGTGAGCCATTTGCCTAGCCCACCAAAATGATAAAATAATCGCTTGAATTTTTTTTTTATAAAATACCTTATAATATCCTGTCAGCTAATAATGACCCATTTACAAAGCCCAGTATTTGGTGCATCAGATCGCGCAAGAATTATAACATGGGGTGCACTGTAATTGACATACCAGGGATTTTAGATAATCTCAAGTGTGTTTCGAAACATCGTTTGATAGTGAGACGTCCATATTGAATGACCTTGGCATTGGTCTATTTGGAAACGAAATGATGTCATAGGGCTATTTGAGGCTCTACGACATAATTTCGTTTCCAAAAATAGACCAATGTCAAGGTCATTCAATATGGATGACTACTAGACAAACGATGTTTCGAAACACACTTGATATAATGTAAAATCCCTGGTACGTCAATTACAGTGCACCCCATGTTATAATTCTTGCGCGATCTGATGCACCAAATACTGGGCTTTGTAAATGGGTCATTATTAGCTGACAGGATATTATAAGGTATTTTATAATATTTTTTTCAAGCGATTATTTTATCATTTTGGTGGGCTAGGCAAATGGCTCACATGAGCAATGTGCTAATATTTTTGGCTTTGAAAAATCATATCCTTGTCATTATCCGTTCGATTTTTACGTCTGATGGCTTGTTTTAAAGACAAATGTATTGGCTTTGCCGTGGTATATAACATTTAATGCTATTATGATGACAGCATTGTGAAATATAATTTCAAACGGACATGGGGTGTTGACCCCGTTACATCCCTTTACTTTTTTTTATAGTATATGGGGCTGGATCGTCGACTTCATATTCGTTTTAATTGCTAGTTTCGACAATACAAGCCCCTGTGCACATGTGTACAACAACCAAAGTTAATTAACGACTGAACAGAATATGCCAACATTGTTTCTAATAGATTTGATCACGTTTAGGCTGTTTTGACAAGTGAGATCAGTGAAAAATACGTGACGGGTATACGAGTGTATAATGTAAACAATAACATAAGCCAGCTCGTTGAGCAGGACTCCTGAGTAACACGTCACATCTCTGCTAGCAGATGATTGGCTAATGAACGTTTGGCGGCTGTAAAAATGAAGTATTTTTTTAAAACGTTTTTTTCTAATAGTTTGGGATAGATTTGTAATCCAATACTTTTGTGTCGTTATTCTCTACTGTTGTCAGAATCATTTCCGCGAAGCCTACCCCCTGAGGTTAGAATATCTTTAACGGAGTGTATACAATCACAATTTGTACTGTTGATTTTGTAAGCGAGCTGAATCCAAATTCTGTTGTTTTTTTACACCCATCACGATTAACCCGATAAGTGTATACACAAATGTCTGCTCCATCGAGGCGTTACTGGTAATATTTAACTATTCATATTTCTCTAAACCTAAACTTATTTAAAGTCATACCAGTTCGTGTTAAAAACTATCCTACGCGAATTGAAACCTTCTGGATTAAATACGTACGATATTAAGACATTAGTTGATGTAGATGTTTTGCATGTACACAACCTTGTTGTCCCTCTGTGGTAGATTCAGGATAGGTTCACTTAAAAGAGCAAGATATTATGCGTAATGCAATAAACATGGAATATTTAAATATTCCATTACATTCGACTTTCATTGACAGTAAATGACCATGGACTTGGGGGCGGGATAGCGCAGTGGTAAGCGCATTAGGCTTCGGATCAAGAGGTCTGGGGTTCGAATCCCGCCAGGGGCACGGCAACTTTGTCTGCAGTAGAGAACTGTTCTACACGCAGTAAGGTTTGGGTGCAATGCTACACTGAACCTCAGAGTAGTACCACCCATGGTTCACCTTTTCCAGCCGATGCTCGCAGATTTCACAGCAATGCATAGCCACATGGCATTGCGGGCTCTCTCCCTGCCATAATACTAGCAGCCGCGATATAAGTGAAAAACTCTTGAAAGCGGCGTTAAACCCCAACTCACCTCACCTCACCAAAGACTTATCTAATGTAGCTGTGTTTCAGTACAACTATATAGTATAATTCACTTCAGTACTGTCCGTCTTTGTTTGTTTCAACCTATAGTCATACGATGCACCACAGGTCATAGTCGCTTCAGGTTACACTCCAAAGCAGTTAATATGACGAAATAACCTTATTTTGAAATCCGAGTAAAACACAAGACGATCGATCCTTTACTTGCTTGACATCTCTTTTCAACCCCTGCCTGTCAGATTAATTATCAATTCAGAAAAAATGTGTTATAATATTGTTTTGAAAATTATTTCTTAAAATTGCTTACTCAAAATGATAACTATATTTTGATATTACAGATACTTTGAAGCATACCATTTCTACATCTACAACATCATACGGTATGTACGAAAGTAACATATATTTATGTTACTATTTTTCACCCTCTATTTCAAACATTTTTATGATCAGAAGTTTTCAAATAATCATAGTTCATTTTGGCTGCAACTTGTTTTCTGAAATGTAAGTTTTGTTATTAAGATTATTATCACGTAAAGTCAGTATGTTTTGTCCTCCATTGCTAACATCTTCAAAATCTGAAGTGTATATAATACACTATACATAGTTGAAAAAGTTACATTTTCCAGAAGTATTTGTCGGGTTGGGAACTTTAGCTTGAGACGCCATGCCATGAGCTCATCAGGCCTTTAAGGAAAGATGGGACGATGAAATCAAATATTTTAGAATTCGTTTATTTTTTCAAAATAGCAAGTTTATTATGTCTTTTATCAAAAAATGTAAGAGGATCACCGAACGATTTAAAGAGTTATCGGCATTAATAATAATACTCCCGTCAGCAAACTAAGTCATTTTTGACTGATTTGGTGTATTTAAATTAAGCGCTCACTTTCAATGAATTAACTTCGAATCCTTTCAGATACATTTAAGTCACATTCGGGGATGTATAGCAAATATATAATTTGAAAATTAATGATGTTGGAAAGAGAAACAAACTTAAATTAAACACTTTTTAATTAAAAACGGCATTTTTATAATCGAGTTGCGCATATTCAACAGGATTTGTCACTTACAAGAGCAAGTGTCTTCCCTTGTGTCTTTATATCAATAGCGGGGATATTTATCTCAAATCTTTATTTCTTAACCGATTTCGCTCAAATTTGAAATATGAGCTCACAATATCGTACAAAAATATCATATGAATGCAACAATCTAGATTTTGAATTTTGAAAATATTGTCAAAACAGCGATGCGAACCCCTGTGGCTATAAGCGTCGACAATAGTGATTTGATGACAGGGTTTAAGAGAATTTGATAAATATATATATATATATCACAAAGAAAAAAGTTAAGCACCCCTCCTATTTTCATATAGCTGAATGTCAGAAACAAGTTAGCTCTGCTATGACCCTAAATTAGACTCAGATTATTTTTTTAGAACATACATCTGGCTGTAGCTGTTATCATTTTTTTTATTAGCGATGACGTCATGCTTACACAGGTACTGTTTATACCATGAAACAATGTCCACAAAAGTATGGAGCTACAAGTGAAACAAAACACATTCGCATTGGTATTGTCACTTCTAAATGTTCTTTGTAGACCCTAGTGTACATGTTCAATAAGAATGATCAGTATCTGGTAGGACCGCCACTTACCCGGATGACACACTGCACCCTACGTCTCATGCCTCCAGTTAGACGTCGTATCTGTTCTTGTGTTGATAACATCAACTCAGCGTGCAGAGGTGCCTCAAACTCATGTAAATTCTGTACTGGAGGGTTCCGAGCCTGGATCGGAGTTGCGGCCCTAGAATATACCACACATGTTCCAGAGGGTTCAGATCTATGAGGGTATAAGCGTATTATTCTGTCTCCTAACACGTGCACGCCCATCAGTAACATGGAGCAAGAATCGACTTTCGTCAGACCAATGGATTTTCCGCAAGGTCCTCAGATTACAGTGTTGTCTGTCCAAACACCGTTTCAAACGTGCACGTTTATGATGGTCTCTCAACAAGAGACGTTTAACTATCCTTCTTGCCTTTAGTCCTGCCGATTTGAGGCGATTGCTGACTGTTCTGATGCTGATGTTTCGATTTGGTAACCACAGACGTTTCAGCTGAGGACTGAGGAAGCGTACAGAAGGTGCCGGTCCTCTCGAGGTGTAGTGACAGTAGGTCATCAAGACCTTGGACGATCCATTGCACTTCCTGTCTGTGCATGATTCCGGACTAAACGACTAACAACAATGTAATGGTATCCCAGATTTCGTCCTATCGCTTTGAGTACATTCCTGCAGAGTGCATTCCACTAATTTGATTTCTGAGGTCCATTGACAATCGTCTTCGTGCTATGTTCAATAGATATGCTTGAATGGCTATGGAAATCAACGTTACATACCACCAAATGCAGTTGGGCCATACTGCTTTTGTGATCCTCGAGAGTAGCTATTGCACGTGCATGCCCGAACGTGTAGGCGCGACTGTTACGCATCACTGGTTGAAACGTATCGCACAAAACATTCAAATGGCGTCTCGTAGGGAAATGCCTTCAAATAGCTTAACCGAACAATGTACATTCGTTTTAGAACTCTTTTTATTGATCCAAAATCTTTTATTTAGCCATTATTTTCTTTTTCGTGAGATCACTTTATTTCAATAAGAAAATGGTGCTACAATGCCTTGAAATGCCTAGAAAAAGCAACACTTAAAACATACTGATTTGTGAGGCATTAAAAGGAATTTATGAAATACAGATATATTTTATAATGGCACATTTTAAAGTTTGTCATTAACAATTACAATTCACAAGCAATGTTAACAGAGCAAAGCCAAGATACTGAAAATAATAACAGCATACATCTTTTTGTACCAAACCACACACAACTATGGCAATACGGCATTGGCACAATTTTTCCATTGATATCTGAAATCCTAAAGCGGTTATAGAGCCTAATCAAGTATATCATTAAAACGAAAACTAATTCCCAAAATTAAGCACCGCTTTCAAGAGTATTTCACTTACATCGCAGCTTCTGGTGTTATAGCAGGGAGAAAACACGCAATGCCATGTGGCTATGCATTGCCGTGAAAGCTGCGAGCAACGACTGGAACTAACGAACCATGGGTGGTACTAAACTCACGGGCAAAAGAAACGTCACCACATTTTGAAAACAGTATAAAATGAAATATTGATGTTGGAGAAAATAGATTTTGTATGTATTTGGTAGCCACATGTTTTCTTAAGAAATATTCACAATTTCATACATCAGAGTATGCAATTTTTATTTTTACATCTGTTCAAATTGACATGGGGTGCTCAAATCGTTTTTAAAGATGTTTTTGGCCCACAAATTAAATTAATTAACTTAAGATATCCTCGACATAACCTTCTTTTATTTAAATTTGTTGACGAGTCTTTACTGTAGGACGTCTCAAAACAAGCCAAAACTGGCTTTTTGAGGCTTCTATCTCGTCTAGTTAAAGAGATTCCAAAACGACCATTTCTTAAAACTTGTGTTTCTCAGAGTTATGAATAGATAATGTTTTGAAAATTCATATTTAGTATTGTTGGGTTCTGAAGACATGGTGTAACGCTGTTTCAGTCGCATTTATCGCCCGATGATTGAAATATCTTGTATTTTGTATGGGGACGTTTCTTTTGCCCGTGAGTTTATGCTGAAATTATGTGTAGCATTGCATCCAAACCTTGCTGCCCGTAGAACAGTTCTCTGGTGCAGAAAAGTTGCCGTGCATCTGGTGGAATTAGAAAACCGGACCCTTTGATCGAAAGCCAACCACACTAACCACTATACTATCACGCCCCCTGGTTACTTGGTATCTTGAAGTTTCCTTTCTCATCACCTTTTTGAAGGAAAGCAACAAATCACGAATTCACTTACCATTGAAAGTAATGCATCTTTTTGTTCACAGATCCGGTTTTGAGTTTTGAGGGTTACAACACGGTCCAAGAATGCGAGCACTCTGGAGGAAAGGAAACTGTTATCACACGCTGCCAGAGGGGTAGCTGTGGACTGATAAGTGTTCAGACCTTCAACTATGACAAAACGCACACATGGCTACTCATTGTAGTTAAGTCTAAAAATGCTAAAACCAGTTCAATGTATTTTACTTTAAAAAAGAATGGCCTTGATTATGGAAAATTTTTACTGCAGACAAAGGCAAACAGATACAAACTTAGTCACGGATCAAGTCAGTGGCAGAGTATGCCAAGCCGTGTGAGATTGCAACTTGTCCTGTCCAGAGGCGTGTTTAGCGTGTCGAACCAGGACAGTCACATTGGCGTGACTCCTGTCAAATTTGGAATCATGAGAATTAACGATTTCAACATTTATATTTGGTTGAATCCTTCGTTTACCTGCCGTCTTATAATCAGCCAGGAAAACAGTCAATAAGAAAATCTCGTCTAATGGGTTCAACTTCTAACTCATTTTACATACATTCTTAATCATGCGTTATCAAACAACAATAACCAAGTTTCTGCATTCTGGATGGCTTATTTAGTTTGTTATCCTTTGAGCCTTTTGGTCCGAAAAAGGTGCTGGCAATTTTCTGTGACAGCATACAAGACATTTTCTAAACATGGTACTGATTTGTGATGTACCAATTTAACCAATAATTTCATCTTTTCATCTGAAAATGAGAAATTATAAATTGCACTTTGGTGAGTAGGCGAAATATATAAAAACTCTCCACCAATTGCATGGGACATTGTACTTGAGCTACATTTTATTGACTGAATTACCTCCCCTTTGTGTATTAATGTGTATATTGCTGCTGCTGTATGTGCAAACGTTTTTGTCTTCGTCAATGGATACAGGGAAACATTTAGAGATTTATAATAACTTTATCAGCGCCAGTTACTGGCACGCTCCTTAATTGAATAACAGGATAATATCAAACATAAAATATTGTTTCATCATCACCAGAAATATACTTAACGTGGTTGTAAATTATTTTAGATATCTTGCTGTTGAATTTATGAAGCATAAACAGACTGTGTCTATGACTTGGATTATACAAATCCTGCACGTCCTCTTCTATATAATATATATAATGTTGTCTAACTTGATGGTCCTAGAAGACAAAATATAATGTTGTCTAACTTGATGGTCCTAGAAGACAAAATATAATGTTGTTTAACTTGGTGGTCCTAGAAGACAAAATATAATGTTGTCTAACTTGATGGTCCTAGAAGACAAAATATAATGTTGTCTAACTTGATGGTCCTAGAAGACAAACTAAAATGTTGTCTAACTTGATGGTCCTAGAAGACAAAATATAATGTTATCTAACTTGATGGTCCTAGAAGACACAATATAATGTTGTCTAACTTGATGGTCCTAGACGACAAAATATAATGTTGTCTAACTTGATGGACATAGAAGACAAAATATAATGTTGTCTAACTTGATGGTCCTAGAAGACAAAATATAATGTTGTCTAACTTGATGGTCCTAGAAGATACATATAATGTTGTCTAACGTGATGGCCCTAGAAGATAAAATATAATGTTGTCTAACTTGAGGGTCCTAGAAGACAAAATATAATGTTGTCTAACTTGATGGTCCTAGAAGACAAAATATAAAGTTGTCTAACTTGATGGTCCTAGAAGATAAAATATAATGTTGTCTAACTTGATGGTCCTAGAAGACAAAATATAATGTTGTCTAACTTGATGGTTCTAGCTCATTTGAAATTTACATGTTTTCTTTTCAGATAAAAAGAAGGAACTGTTGTTCAAATGAAATGTTGAATCATCAATCAGTACAATCTCTGTTTTTTAAATGAAGTATATGTTCTCACCAAACATTGTCATATTGTTTCATTCGGATCTACAGGCTCACAGGAAATAAAAATTGATTCGACATTAGGAGAGTGTTTTGGTTGTCTGATAACTTATGATTGTTCAATAAAGGGCAGTTAGAAGTGTAAGACATAAAACACATAGTTTCTTCTATTCGTGATCAGAGACAAAGATTCAAAGTTTATGCAAAGAAAAAGTTGATATTAAAAAATATTGCTGCCCTTCCTGTTACTTGAGGCAACACTTTCTAACTACCTTCGTTTCTCAGATGATGAACTTCAGCTGTTTATGTTTATCTCGCTAGGTCGTCAAGAGTTTATTATTGTAGAATAACATTTTATCTCCAATAACATATATCTAAAAAACAACCTTTACTAAAGCTGGACACAAAATTACCAATTGAACAAGCAAACAAGTTTTGATTTGATTTAAACATATTTCTTTTCACAAAGTAAGGGATTAGGAACAAGTGCTCCAACTTAGAACACCCTCTCCTTGGTATGTACAAAGGTGATTTACATTTACATTGTTTACAGACAAAGATGACAGATAGTTGACAGGAATGTTATACAAAAAGAGAAGAAAAACAATCAAACAAGTTTGGGTGTCACAAGGATTTTTTGTATGGCTGACCTCGTTGGGCCTTCACCTTTACACTATCAGCCAAAAGAAACGCCTACCAGATTTCGTACAAAGAACAATTGAGCAATATCATAGCATTATGAAGTTGAACTATTTCTGCATAATATATTTAAATTTCCGAAGGATGGCGATTATTGAAATGAGACAACAGAAATGGTTCAGTTTTCGATCAGTGCTTGATCAGAAAAGATTTGAAACAGATTTTCATACAACCATGAGCAAAAATATAGGCATACATATGAATTAGAGTGGTGATGGCGCTACAGATGTGCGTGGTACGTGGAATCAACCGGAAATAGCGGTTTCATGAATGTTATTGACTAGAATCACAGTTTTACACGAATTCACTGAACTTTCATATTAGTTATTAGTTCAGCATAACGTGGAGTCACCATTAATCATATTTCAGAAATTATTTCACTTATACTCTTATTGTTTGTAAAGCTTACTGTAACTACTGTGCTTCTGTGCTAATACATTGTAAAACCTCAAGAGTTACCTTGTTTTCCATAACCATTGAATGTTTTGAATTGTGAAGAGCAAAAACTCAGACTTCAATTTGTTTCGAGAACTCGGGGCCAGGTCTTCTTTTTCAAATGTAAACTGAAGTGAAATTACCTTTAATGCAATGTCAGAACTTATAATAAAATGTTATATATTATAATTTTCCTTATCCAGTGTGTTACTTTTTTAAATTGTAATCTATTACATTATTATATACATTATTTAAGCTGGATAAAATCGTCTATCTCGGTTATGATCGGATTTATACTCTAGTAATGAAAGCTAGTGTGAAGTATGATTTCAAGCTTTCATAGTGATCGTTCTCTCGGATCGGGTCTTTCAATACTTGGTAAATCTTATCTGCAATAGTACAACGTTTTCGTGGTCTCAGAGGCACAGTGGAACAGCTGTTCGGGCAGTCAGTTTCGGCGATGGTGCCTCTCTGTGGATTCGATCCGAAAATATAGACTTGTACTTCTTCAAGTATTGGATGTCATGGTCATAATACAATCACCGAGCTTATATTCATATTGTTTGTGTTTACACTACAGCCGTGCACTCAGTAGGGATAGAATATAACTACATTTGGAAAACAAACCAAAATTGTTGTTGGACATGTTTGGTTTAGATATATCAACATCAATACTGTTGATTACTTCAGAGGCTGAGATATTTGATGTTTTTTCAAATGGACTCTAGAAAGATGAAGAGTTATTAATAGCTACTATGAGATATGTTTGAAAAAAATTTTTTTCTCCAAAATCAAAAGCCCTAGGAAACTAAAATTCTCAGATATATAATACAGTTTCCTTGGCAACATGGATGATAAGCTTTATACAGTTCTGAGGGACTTATTTCATATTCCACAAAATATAAAATAAATGGGCTTTTTAAACGGCCAGCCGCACGTTTTTTTGCAAATTTTATTTTTTCAAATTTCCCATTTATAATGATAGTTTATGTCATTTATAATTGCTTTGGAGGAAAAAAGATCTTATTACACAAACCAATCATCCGTAGTGGTAATAACGGTGTTGCGTATAAAGCAAAAATTGTATAGTGGTGATTTTATTGTGAACACATTTTATTATTTCTAATGGCAAAAACGATTACTCATGGCGTTACAGAACCATGTACATTCATGTTTTAACTTGATGTCCGAAGAGAGAAATATGTTTTATTATTGATGACATTATTTTTCATATATATTTCATCGACATATTTCACCTTAAAACGTGCTACTGCCCCTGTAAAACATAAATTATATGGACAAAATCTTGAGTACACTGTCAATTGCTAAAATTGTATAATTACAATTAAACAAGCAAGTGTATGACACAATTGTACACGATACTAGAAATTTTCATGACGATCAATACTCATTTGCAATCAAAATATGTTCAGAGTAACTTATAATGTTAACCATGTTATAATGTTGTTTTGTTGAATAAAGGATTCTGTTTGACCTGCTTTGAGTGAGTGTAGTTATTTTGCGTTTTTGTCTCACGTGAAATATAGCATACAAAACACGGGACCCGTTTATCTATCTGTCAGTAGATATTAAGTGACAATGTTGTCATCGTTAAGTTTTGATAGAGAAAATAGAAAGTACCTGGTTATTGAATATTTAACATTTTAAGAAATGATTTTACTGCATATAGGCGACAGCATTCTCTAGAGATTGGAATAATAATTAAACGGAGCTGCCGAAATACATTTCCAATTATATCGTTAAACATCATGGAAGTTTTGTCATCTTCATGTTGTTATAGTTATGTTGGATTCTGGTGAAAATGAAGTTGACTTACACTCGATATACAGTTCAAGTTAAATATTTTACTCCGAGTGTTTAGGTATCGCTACATCAGACAGATCACTTGAACTACCTTCGGGCGGCCATTTAAAATGACCACTCAATGGGTAATGGACTCACATGGCTTAACCGAATAATGAACATTTGTTTCAGAACTTTTTTGTATTGATTCAGGAGTATTATTTAGCCGTTGGTATCACTTGTTAAAATTTTTGTGAAAGCGATTTATTTCAGTAAGAAAAATGGAATGTCGTTCAGTATCCTCTATTTATCATGCTCAAATTCATGGAGTGCTGACTTGACATAAGCTAAGCCGGACATTGATATAGAACGTCAAACTGATGCAACAGTTACCAGTTCTTGAACAGGACAGAGCATGAGGTTCGAATCCCGCCAGGGGCACGGCAACTTTGATTGCTTTAGAGAACTGTTCTATACGCAGTAAGGTTTGGGTGCAATGCTACACTGAATTTCAGAGTAGTACCACCCATGGTTCGCAAGTTCCAGCCGTTGCTCGCAGGTTTCACCATAATGCATAGCCACATGATGTTTCGGGCTTTCTCCCTGGCATAATACTAGCAGCCGTGATATAGGTGAAATACTCCTGGAAGGGCGTTAAATCCAAACACACCTCACCTAAATCGGTAAGTTTTGGAATGAGAATGCCGATAATTTATCCTGAAATTTAAATTCACAACATGTCATTGGCTGACAAGATACATACATGCACTGTATACATCTACCAGTAACGAACCATCAAGGAACCGAGGCGAAATGTGGTTACACAACCAGGGGATTGCTGGGGCCATGTGGATACACATACCCTTGTGCAGCAGGGTGTAACATCGGCCCATATACAAGGTAAATACATCTCCTCTGTCGTTACCAAGTCATATGATATAACACATTATTAGTGTATGATTATAGTGTAATATCGCGTGTTATCTGAATGGAAATACCCGATTTAATAACAACTTACAGGAGAGGATACCTAGGCTAGATCATCTACATATTCTAATTGTTTTTCACAAGTGGGTCCCCTATGGTCACATTTCAATTCTGAGTCTTTGCGTGTGTGTGAATACACGATGTGAGTGGTTAACAAACAACCCTTCATGTCATCAAACCATCTAGAGTTTTGCATTTAGTTCCCTATACACCGCTGTAATGTATAAATCGTGTCAACAATAGTGATCTGTCTCTTGACATGAATAAAACATGGACAAAACATTATTTTACTTTACTCAACTTTTAAGAACATGAACTGAATTATGTGACATGTGTCATCAGATACTATAGTTCTCACGGAATCCAAAGTAAATTATCAAGTTTTCCTTTATTTCGCAAATTTGAAAACAATTCAACTTTAATTGCCAACGTTGTCCCAACTCTTGTTTGAACAGTTATTGTAAAATTGTCCGAAATAAGATGACTGTACTGGAGACAAGAATCACGTAATGTTTACACATTAAAGGGGCAGTAGCACGTTTTTTCGCTCAAAAAAGTTGATGAAATGTATTTGCAAAATAATTTCACCAATAGTAAAACATCCTTCTCTCTTCGGAAAATAAAGTTTAAAATTAGTGTTCATGTTTAGCTAAAGCCATGGGAATCGTTTTTGTAATACAAAAGAATAAATTGTGTTCACAATAAAATGGCCGCCATGCAATTTTTGCTTTATACGCAACATAGTTTTTACCACTACAGAAAATTGGTTTGTGTAATAACATGTTTTACCCTCTAAAGTTAATTTAAATGACATAAACTATCATTATAAATGGGAAATTTGAAAAAATAAATTTTGCAAAAAACGTGCTACAGCGCCTTTAAACAATCTTAACCCAGCTTACAAGTCAGTCAAAACGAACGTTTCAGGTGTACGCTTTACATGCCATCTAAGGTTTAAATATACTCATGGTAAAAATGGTTGACCTCCCTAAACAGAAAATGGAGTTTAGCAAATTGAATGCATGGACAATTAATATTGTTCGATATTATTGTATGTTCGAAATCAAATGGCACTAATGCATGTGGTGAGGTGAGCAGGGGTTTAACGCCGCTTTCAAGAGTATTTCACCTATATCGCAGCTGCTTGTATTATGGCAGGGAGAAAGCCCGCAACGCAATGTGGTCATGCACTGCGGTGACACCTGTGAGCATCGGCTGGACCTAGCGAACCATGGGTGGTACTACGCTGAAATTCAGTGTAGCATTGCACCAAAACCTTACTGCGTGTAAAACAGTTCTCTACTGCAGACAAAATTGCCGTGCCCCTGGCGGGATTCGAACCCGGATCTCTTGATTAGAAGCCGAAAGCGCTAACCACTGCCCTATCCCGTCCCGACTAACACATGATGTAAACTATATAATACTTAACATGTATGTATTGTGTGCGAATAAGACTCCATGAAAGAGTTTGTGTATATTTGGGTTCAGTAGAAATGTTTTCACAAATGCAACTTTATTTATAAGAGCCAAAATGAGAACATGCAAACACTGTAACACTATATCAATGCCAAGATCTCAAGACCCAAGGAATGAACTCGTTTGAATGAATTTCATTTTTCTTATATTCCTCTTTCTTTTGAAATTTAAAGTACAAGTGGTGAAATAGCAAATGCTCAAGAACACTATTCACAAAAAGACATCCAGTAACATGTTTTACCAAAGAAAGTATCGAAACTGACACGTTATGTTGTTTAAATGACACACACTGAGTATATTTATCTTTTTTTAATTTTTATAGACAAAATAATTTTCAGATTTCTTACGTTAAGTTTTAAGTCCTCAAATCGTATCGGAAATTTACATTTAGTTACGAGATCATTCATAGGTTGTAAATACAGATAGAATGACCATGCACGTGCGAATTCATCTTTACCTTAACAAGGCTACGGGTTGCTGTGTCACTCATTGTTCAATGTGACGTTAGTAAAATATGTTTCTTAATGTGTTGTAAGTATGCACGACTTTGATATTTTACCTGCAATCACCTACTTTTGAGCAACGAGGGATTAAACTTCAATTTCTAGTTGGATAAAACAGTTATTTCAACATCTGTTGATTTCACTACCCCTCACCATAGCTTCAAACCCGCTCAGCTAGATGCCATGCCATGTCATAACCCCCGCTAGGTCCCTATAACTTGCCAACGAAGCTTTACTACATTATGTGAGCTTTTCTGTGTGATTAGACATATTTGGTACAGTCGACGGAATGCAGCAAGGTTGAATAAAAAATGATTTGCTGGTTATTGATTAGGTCTTTGAATGGCATTTAGAAGTGGTATACATAAGAACAGGAATATTTTGTGGATGACAACTTCTTTAATGTGAAAATATACGACGTTTCGGAGTACATACTCACTCCTTCATCAGGTGGAATGTAAGGAAATAACAAAATATGGTACATTTATATAGCAAACAAAACAGTGGTGAGAAAATTCGGTTATTGATTGACAATATCTTTGTCATCGTCATCATCGTCATCTCCATCACGACCTCTTAAAAGTCGTATCTATCAATGTTGACACTTAAAGGCACTGTATCACGTTTTTTCGCTCAAATAAGTTGATGAAATGTATTTGAAAATTAATTTCACCAATGGTAAAACATCCTTCTCTATTCGGAAAATAAAGTTTAAAATGAGTGTACATGTTTCGGTAAAGCCATGGGAAACGTTTTTGTAATATAAAATAATAAATTGTGTTCACAATAAAATGGCCGCCATGCAATTTTTGCTTTACGCGCAACATATTTTTTACTGCTACAGATAATTGGTTTGTGTAATAAGATGTTTTACCCTCTAAAGTTAATTTAAATGACATAAACTATCATTATAAATGGGAAATTAAAAAAAATTTTTTTTGCAAAAAACGTGCTACTGCCCCTTTAAATCAACATACGGATACTTTATCCGACCCTGGTATGCACGTTTTTAGAATGATAACGTGATCAACTTGGTGAGATTTAGGTGTATGAACTGTAAAGAGATTATCACTGATCACTTGTGACTTTTACGAAGGAGGTGTATACATATATCTGTCCGTTCTTAATGATGACCATTCGATATACGAGGGTCGCGACAATACCAATGTGGCGTCATAAGATGTATATAAATTTGCTTGTATTCTACACACCCGTTGGTGGTTTTACGGCAAATAAACTGAACTGAACTGAACTGACCTGAACACAATTAATCGCCTCACCTCTCCTCGCCTCACATCACCTCACCTCGCCTCGCCTCGCCTCGCCTCGCCTCGCCTCGCCTCACCCCACCTCACCTCACCTCGCCTCGCCTCACCTCGCCTCACCTCACCTCACCTCACCTCACCTCACCTCACTAGAATTAAAGCCTGGCAGCGGTAATGATTTGCGGGTTTTTGATTGACATTATCTTAGTCATCGGTCATCATCCATCCCAACCTCTAACAGTCATCTCTATTATCGTTAGCGTGTTGCTATATAAGGCACTTGAATCAACATACGATAACAGTGTAGATACTTTATCCGATCCTGGTATGTACATTTTGAGAAAACTTAGAAATATGATAACGTGATCAACTTGGTGAGATTTAGGTGTATGAACTGTTAAGAGATTATCACTGATCACATGTGAATTGTGAGAGAGTTGTATTAATAGAATGTTCAATTAAAATTGAGTAACATGCATTGAGTAACATTATGCATGTGTAGAAACCGAAACTGCACGTCCCATTTACATGCACAGTAGTTATATGACCTATTAAACATTATCAACTCAAATTTGTCTTTTTGTCTGTTATAAATAAGATTCCAAAAATACGTTTGACTCATTGACGTGCGCCACACGCTGTGCATTGTCCGGCTGTGGATAAAAAATCACCACTTTTACCTTCACATCGTCAATAAGTCTACTATCATCAAAATGGTAGTTTGCGGTAACACCATTTATAACGTTTGCAATATGTGACCCCCAACAACACAATGGATGTAAAGATATGACAATATCCAGTTCCATCATATAATTTATACCAGTAAATATGGACATTCATATACTGCACTACAATAATGTAGTCGTCGTCATCATCACCGTCGTCACTGCTGTCATCGCCATCAGCATCATCACAAATGTTGTCATCATAACATCGACAGTGTTGTTATTATCATCATGTTGTCGTTGCCGTCGTCATCATCAAAATCGTCAATGATGTCATCGTTATCATCAATATCGCCAGTGTTGTCATGATAACCATCGCCAGCGTTGTCGTCGTCATCATCACATCGTCAGTGTTGTCGTCAATATGAACAGCGTCAGTATTGTTATCGTCATCATCGCCATTGCCAGTCGTATCGTCGTAATCATTATCATACTAATCGTCGTAATGAATGTTGTCCCAAGAATGTTAACAATATTAAAGATGAATCCTCAAATTCAATATAACATATGACAACTAAAATATCTTAAATGTTACCTCAAGACGTATATTCTTGAGGGTAACCTAAGGTAACTAAATAAATAAACACTTCAACATGGTTGCTTCGTCACTACAGGCCGGGACGCTAAGCTGCTTATGTCTACAAGTTCTGTATCTCATTACAAGTTGTCCTACCTAGAGATACGCCGTAGTTCCTCTAATAATTCTAATAGGTTTGTCTTTTTTTGTCCATCAGCACCCTTACCCCGACCTATATGTTTTTATTACTCTCCCGTTGAAAATATCGCTGTTTAATAAATCTGCATTGTAATTGCCCATTGTGTAATAACATCACGTGATTTCTATTGACGTGACCTCATAATGGTTAAAACATGACGTCATGATATCTGCATCGGGATCGCAATGCAGTATTTCACATTTAATCAGCGAGTAATGAATACAATACTGAACTAGGTTCCGTTTAATAACATAGTTATGAAACTTCTCAATTGTTTCGGTATCTTACTCGCTTTCGCTCCTTAAATACCAAACCTCTCACTAGTTTCATAAATATGTTAACGGGACGTCGTGTAGTATTCTGTATATATGTTACACTGCCACTACCACAAAATCATGAAACCTAAAACGGGTCCGGAATGTTAACGAGAAAATGGAGGTATAAGTTGGTGAAGAGATCTAGAGCGACAAAAGCTTCTCTAATTTCCCGTCGACATGCAGCTAATATAACCCGTGTCGTTTACATAGTGTGGCATATCTCTGTCTCTCTGTTTCTCTCTCTCTTTGTGTCTCTCTCTGTCTCTGTCTCTGTCTTTTTGTCTCTGTCTCTGTCTGTGTGTGTCTCTCTCTGTCTCTCTCTCTGTCTGTCTCTGTCGCTGTCGCTGTCTCTCTCTCTGTGTGTGTGTGTCTCTCTCTCTCTCTCTCTCTCTCTCTCTCTCTCTCTATATATATATATATATATATATATATTGGTCTTCAACTGTCTGTGTGTGTCTCTCTCTGACTCTCTCTGTCTGTCTCTGTCTGTCTCTCTGTCTGTCGCTGTCTCTGTCTCTGTCTGTCTCTGTCGCTGTCTCTGTCTCTGTCTGTATGTCTGTCTGTCTGTCTGTCTCTCTCTCTCTCTCTCTCTCTCTCTCTCTCCCTCCCTCTCTCTCTCTCTCTCTCTCTCTCTCTCTCTCTCTCTCTCTCTCTCTCTCTCTCTATATATATATATATATATATATATATATATTGGTCTTCAACTCGTCAATATCAAGTATTCTCCTCCCAAAGATGTAACTCCACTCATTTCCTCTATCCTCAGATGTTTGGAAGAGAATGATGAATATGAGATTCCCACGTTAATTTCCGAGAAGTTCATTTGTACAGGCGCTTAACATGCTAGGACGCGTATCCTGGGCAAATTTCATTTACACAGAGACTAAGATTACGTGTTTTCCTGAAATGATAATTCACATCCGGGTAGGACTTGACTCAGAGGTAATACGGTACAGGATAGTTATACCATCTTCTCTCTCGTTATCAGAGCATGTTTAACTTCCGGGTTGGTGTTCTGTGAAGGTAAGACATGGGTTTCAACCTCCTTATTATTTTAATGTAATTACTTTTCTTTCAATGTTCTGTGTAAATAACTAGCAATTTAGTTTTCTTTTACTTTTTATGTATTAAGGGTACTGGGTTTTCAAACGTTTGATGGAAATATATCTGTTGACATGAGATCAGGTCAGACCAGGGGTTGTTGATATTATGTTACCTGTTGTATGTAGGCATGTACAAACTTACTCAAACAGCATTTACGAAATAACTGATTTTACTTTGTGGAAATGTTGAAAGCAAACTAATTTCCTCAAGTATACACTTTCCCGTATAAACCGTTGAATTAAACTAGTCCCAGTCATTCAATCCTTAAGCTAAGTGGTTAGCGCTTTCGGCTCCGGATCAAAAGGTCCAGGGTTCGAATCCCGCCAGGTGTCTGTAGAGAACGGTTCTACATGCAGTAAGAATTGGTTGCAATGCTACATTGATTATCAGCACGGTACCACCCAAGGTTTGCTAGTTCTAGCTGTTCTTCGACGGTTGCACCGCAATGCACCGCAATATTGCCTTGCGGGTTTTATCACTGCAACAATACTAGCAGCCGTGATATAAGTTAAATAATCTTGAAAACGGTGTTACCTGTTAACAAGTCGAGCGCTATTGTTCAAGTAACATCAGGTTTTCATTCAAATGTGTGACTTGTAACCCTTAACTTGCGAGCTGGTGCGGGCTGGCCATAAAGAGTCCAAGCGCTCACCCATTGTGACAATGGATATATATCCACCAGTCCTAATTAAACCATATTGGCTTATATTTGTACTTGGAGTGACCAGTTTGATGCTAGATTAGTATTGTGAGTAAACTAGTATAACACTAAGTTAGTTTTCATCTCAGGATGTTTTTATTTACTTTACATTGTATGTATACATAGTTGATATTTGAAGTCAATATTTGTTGCTATAACGTAATGTATGGACATTCTTTCAATTGAAGTGATTACCTTTTACTGACATTTTAACAGTATGCACAATCATGAAACTGTCAATGTCTATACACTTGTCTTAAATACGATCACTACGTACGGTATTGGCTTATCTAAAGCGGGAGGAAGTGGACTCTAATTTCAAATTTATTCACAGATCATATGGTTGTAGGCTTGTTCTCAATTATCGTTAAAAAGGGACTGGAAGTTTAATGTCTATCTAGCTTGTCATAATGCATGATAAAAAGATGTTTTGTAGTGTGAATACGAACTTGGCGTCAAAAATGTTGTTTCAATTCTAAAGTTTGAAGTGTAGTTTCTCTTCTAGGACAATAATTATTTTAGGTAAAAATTCAGTACCATCACATTTACCCCCATTTTCATAAATTTTGCATATGGTGGATTTTTAATTCAAGAAGCTTATTTGTGTTGACAAATCTTTTTCTTAAGCAAATGAGTACATTTTATGATTTTTTTAAGTTAATGCCAAACATTCTGGTCAACACAAATTTTGAAAAAGCGATTTTAACACCCCAAGTGTACTTGAACAGGCATAAAACTAAAAGCTTTATATTCTGATATATGACATTGCGGTTACATCGATCTCTACAACTCATGTCTCTGTTAAAAGCATTTATGGCGATGTTTCTTTTGCGGTTGAGTGTAAAACTGTGTACTTAACCTATCTTAAAGCTGCTAGAAATCAAATATAATCTTTTTGCTAATTGTCTAACAAGTGGGGTAAGAGTTGGACTGTTTTATTCTCCTAATGGGTAACAGCCTTGTGCTATTTGTTCACTCATCCATACAATATAGTGTCTAACTGAGGGGGTGTTTGATTTGGGGGTCCATCAACTCACATGGTCGTTGAACTCCCCGCCATGTTGATAAACAAAGATTGGTCTTGATCATTTCATGAAGGGTGGCAAGTATACAAGAAAACTTGGTTGACATATATAGATAATAAATTATTAATATTTAAGAAATAATAAACAAATACAACTTATTATTATTATTTTTTTTTATCTTCTACATAGGTTTAGAAAGATGCGTAATTATTTAATGTCAACAGTTCGTTAATAAATTCACATGCACGTTGAGTATTTATCAGTTATGATATACAATTTAGATTATTGGCTTTTTATTTCACAAATTTACTGAAATAATAACACAATACATTTATTTGATTTTATAAAAAAAAGCGTTTTAAATATGAAACCTGTCTTCTTTCGCTTTTCAACTCGACCAACATATACAATTATTAAACATAAGTTTAATTCGTTTAACATCAGTATATCGACCGACTAAACCATAAAGGCCTCAAATGTATTTACATTTGTTCGTATAAACTCCATCTGATATCATAAATTCAATGTTTTATTTGGTTGCATTGTATGATTCTTAGTGAACTTTGTGGCTGTGATAATGAAAGTAGCCGAGGTGACCAAGGCTGGTGTCACTGGTATAGAACTTGTCCCTCAGGTACCACGACTTATATGTGTTCAACTGCAGTTGTTGTTAAATATTTTCAGGCACGACGTGTTTAATGTATATAACTTGCACAAGGTGACTAAAATTGGTGTGAAATAGAGTGATGTTTTATCGAGTCCTCGAGTCCCAGAAAATGTACTAAGGACTCGTACTCGAGTATTCGAGTACCCGTGGAAGACCTAGTCGCATCATTGAGTCCAGGCATGTATCACTGAAAACATCAACTGCACACACATACCGAAACTATACCATCATTATCATCCTAAAAATAAATGAAACTATTAAAAATGAGGTCTCTCTTGCATGACCTTTTGAACATTTTGATTTCGGTCCTTTTGACTTTTTGGTTCGAACTTTACATCAGCCATTTTGACTATCTCCCATTTTGCACAACCCTAGGTACATGTACATGTATGTCGACATAACGCGGTCTCCACCAGGATGTGTATCAGTCTCCGCGACAGCTCACCCATTGTTTAGTGATACACCACAGGTAGACATAGGACGTAATTTAATTCGTTAGGGAACACGAGAGGCGAATTAATGTGACGCTTAGAGAGTAATGTTTATCTTAACGATATCAGTAATTCTAATACTTACTCGACCAAATAACATCTTGAAATCGACAAATGTGCTATCATGCATAAATGAAACTATGAATTATACTATCGAAGTTTCACAAACAGGCCCGGTTAAATGTACTTTATTTATAAGAGGAACACTACAACATAATTGCATGCAAATACTCGCTTATAAGGGCCTACCAAAGACGATTTCGAATTGCAACGAAAAGAATCGAGATGCACACATAAAGACACGAATCTACATCGTAAATAAACGATATGGAATGAAAGGAAGCAAATCTGCACAAAAATGAGACGATCATGCGATTATAAATACACGAGGACGCGTAATGAAAGACGCTAAACGCAACACTAAACCACCTAACCGCTCTGCAAATAGAAAGGTGTGGTAAACATGCTTTCATAAAAAACGAGAGGAAAAATGGAGATTTGATGGCGGTTTACCTTGAGACAAGGAGCTATACTAAGCCGACATCTTTTCCTTATAACTTGATATCCTTTGAAATATAACTCACTTCTCTCTTTATCATACACAGGCTTTTCATCCGAAGACAATCTTAAAGGAACATTAGGATGTGTATATTTTAAAAATTAAATTAAAGAATATATTCACCGTAGTCCTTTTATGCCATCATGATGATTTATGACATTGATTAGGTGTTTATTGGATGATTATTCGCCGCTAAAGACTGAAATATTTCCCAATCGCGGTTGAACAATAACTCATTCACTTCATAGGTATAATGTCGGTAGGTACTAGTTAGGACTTGAACGGGCAGGCCAAAGTCGACCGAAAAAATGTCAGCACTTTCGAACTAATTTGTTTCCATCAAATTGCATTTTGATATCAAAATTAGCTAAGAGATGAATATTTGGTAATTATATTTCATGCATTCATCAATGCTGTAGCAAAATGCCATTGCATTTATCATTGCTTCAACAGAATGTCACAGGAAAATGTAACAAAGTCTAACTTGAATCTAAGAAGTAGTTTCAAAAGATAAAATACTGTTTGTACAAGTACTTAGTACAGCACAAGTACTTACTAACTTGGATTATTCAAAACAGATTACAACAAACAAAATCAAAATGGACGAAAAGTATCTTTATAAAGTTCACAACTATTAATTGCAGTTATTTACAGAGTTGGGTATGTGATAGTTTGGTCATGACACGTAACCTATTCATAAAATATATTTCAGAAATTCAGAAACGATTCTTATGGTTCTTTTACGATCACCGCAACTGGATGTCTAAAAAACTGGCACGACTTCTACCTGCAATATTACAGTCATGATATATGTGAAGTACACATAAAAGCGGCGTTGAACCCCACATCACCACAAGTCACTTGATTTCATATAACTGCTTACACCATGCACGACAAATAGATTAATTTGGATTTATTTGTAAGTGTAAGTCAAATATGGTGGATTATTAATTAAGAGCACAACTGCACTCCACCCTTCAAATAGAAAGCACATAAACAAAACGTATGTTATCTGCTGTTATTGGTTGTTTTTTTCATGACAATAAAGTAAATTGAACTTTCCCTTAGAAATTTATTGCTTAATATATTACTGACGAGAGATTAGTTTTCAAATGCACACTCAGCTCTAGTTCCGCTAATGGCTGAGATATTACCCAAGCGGGGTTAAGCAATATCTCACTCACAACTGTATGTCAATAACATGGACATACAGTTACGTACTGAAAGTTTGTTCATCTAAATGTGAATCTTAGTGCAAATCACATACAATAACAATGAATCATCATACATCCAATCATCCGTCAACGCATCCCATGATCACCACGACAGAGGTACCTGGTTATGAAATTTGCCATAACGAAAACGACAGAAGGGGGCGACTTTTTAAAATTCAAATTTCATTAATTTTCGAATAAACTTTTTCATATTGACTGAATGACAACAAATTCATCACACATACATTGAATGAGTATCAGAGAAAGTTTATGATGCACGTAAGACCTAGTTGATCACCTACTGAATATTCCACAGAAAAAATAAAAACTGTAGATTTATATTGCCCCCTGGTCACTTCAAGGAGTTGCACAAACTTTGACTCTTTATGATTACATAACAAATCAGATTATGTTATTAACATTAAACTGTCTCGTTATGATGCAAAAATAAGAAAAACGATCTAGGTTTCTGGTTGACACGATGTTTTAAAGGCATACCAAATTTCATGATATTTGCACTAAAATACACCGTTAGGTGAACAAACTTTCGGTGCTCAACTGTATAATAAGCATACATACAACCCAAGGTATCAGGGCACTGGGTATTGCGTGAATCAAACACGATAATAGAAGAAGAAGAAGAAGAAGAAGATAAGTTTATCTCTGTGTCACGTGGTACAGTATATATATCAATTAAAAGGAACACAATACATTCAATAAAGAAAGTACCACCCGGCCATACGGCCTATGAGACACATAAATGTCTAAATATGCATATATAAAAATAAATGTTACACGTTACAACACAAACATGTACAAGAGATAATAGTGTTATGATTGTTATATATTGAGAGTGCTGATTGCATGTTTTCGCCTATTATACATTTTTAATGCTAGGGCGGCAAGAGGCTTCATAAACCTCTCATTGCGTAATATGAATACAGATTGGGCTGTTTTAGACAACTGTGTAAAGAAAGGGTTAACAAGAGAAATATCCTGCCATAAATTATACCTAAGATCAGAATAAAAGTCACACTCAGTGAGAAAGTTTATTTCATTTTCAATTACATTGCTGTTGCAAAATTTACAAATCCTATTTTCTAAATGTGTTTTAGGGCGGGTATACCTGCCGACTTATATTTCCAGTGGTAATATGCCACAGCGTAACTTACTCAGTACACTACGTTGACATCGTGTTAACATAGTAGTGACATGTAATTCCGGGATCAAAAGTTTCTTGAATACTCTATAAGTACGTAATTCATTACCATTCTGTTGACCTCTGTCATTATGTAAATCGTTATACCAGCATTGACTATCAAGGGATTTCATCCAAATTCTGATATGGGAAAACTCAATTCTAGAAATATCACTAAAATCAAATGGCAAATTAATTTTTTCAACAAGTTTCAGGACTGCATTATTCCAGGACTTAGGGAATTGACCCGACCATCTGAAAATTAAACTAGGCAATCTAGAAGGGTCCATTTCTTTAAGCTTACTCCAAAACGACAAAATTTAAATTTTTTGATTTGTAAAAGGCAGAACCCAGCCCATCTCTCCACGTACAGGCAAATTTGGAGTTTTACAACCAACGCCAAGAAAGAATCTGGACAGAATTGATGATATAAAATTGCCTGGTCCCCCATATTGCAGCCCCGTACGATAGGATAGGCAGGACCAAATTTCTATATAAAGTATTGTAAACATCATAGGAGAAACCACCAACAGCTTTAAATTTGCAAATGAAACTACTAAGTATCTAAGTACTAAGATAATAAAATCGAGTCATGTTAGAGCTTGGTTTGAAGTATGAAACAACTTATATTGCACGTTCAGATGGAGTGCTTGTCATTTACAACATCAATATACTTACATGGCAGTAAGACATGGTCATTGTTTACTGCCATGTAAGTATATTGATGTTGTAATTATCTATTGTTCTTGTTCATGTATATAGAGAATCTCACCCAAGTGTCTTCTGATATCAAATATATCAACACGAGTTGATAAAAGTTACAAATATCCGAGGCTTGCCGAGGAGCGAACATCCTTAATGAATCCTTGCTGCGTTTAATTAACTTTTCTATGGTAGCGTAGGAGCGCACTGCACATAAAATTTTAATAAGAGTTGATTTGCAAGCTCATGAAAGGTGACTTAATGTAGAGATGGACAGTGGTAAAAGTTATGTTATGACGTGCGGGAAGGTGTAGTTGATGTTTATGATTTTCTTCGGGTGAACGTACGATAATTCAGCACTCTTCCTGTAACATTACACCCTTCCTGTTAGAAATTATTAACTTCCTGCATCAATGGGTTTTTTTTTTATGTTTTAAAACAATTGCTCTTTGCCTTTTTGCTCTTTACTTCCCTCTATCCCGCAGTCTGTGGTGTTATTTCACTACTATAAGCAATCAGTACACGGCAATTGACAGTTCACGTGTGTGCAGGTAAGCGTCAAACAGTGTAGCTATTATTCCATGGAGCTATCATTCCCGGCATGCGTTAGAAGGCCTAACCATTCGTATTCATTCGGCTATCTTTTCTGCAGCATCATTAAATACGACAGCGTCATTTGCAATTATCTCCCACTTTTAAGATATACACTTTTGAAATTTGACCAAAACATGTCATTTTCCGCAAATGTATATTAAAGTTGTGTTTCATTTCTAGAATAATGACGAAGGCTCTCGTTCTGTGGGTTATTCCTCTGTTGTTGGGAACACGTTTCCGTAAGTATTCAATTTGATTAGGTATAAAAGATGTGTTCCATGTGATTGTTACGAAAGAGTTATGATTATCATAAGGTAAAACATAAATAGTGTGAATATTTAAGGGAGTTACATGGACAAAAACCTACTTAAATTACCCTCAAACTGCTGCTTATTTAACTCGTTTACAAAATAAAACGTAAATTCTAAAATTAAATAATGAAAATGTGATGTCACCTGTCACGCTCCACTACTAAAAGTAATGGAAGATGAAAACAATAGAATGACGTCACAGATGTAATTTGATGACGTTTACCGTTTTTTACTGTGGCTTTTACTGTCGACAATACCTGGATAAAGTGGACAATACAGTAAGTATTATGCTCGACATTGTCTCATATGACTTTTACGAAATTCAAGTATGTTAACCCATGCTCCCGTTCCTGTCAAGCGATAATTCGTATGACACATTTGCTCGTAATACATTCTACATAAACAATGAAATAGTATAGAATAGTAGTTGCCGGTATTGTCTGTTCTAAACCGAATCATCGAGGTGATGTACAAAAGACAACTGTCTTCAGCTAATCTCTGTTTATCTGGATTCTCTGATTAAAATCGACCCTGTTCCTAGCAATAAAATCTGCGAAATAGTGCATCTACCGGGAAAGGAACTGGTTCTATAGATTCCTCTTCACAAGGTCCGGTGACAACCCGTATAGGCGCGTGTTCTGTTCCAGTTTAGTGCAGACAAAATCAAGTTGTTAACTGGCCAATCACATCGTAGTTTTTATGATTGCCTTTTTTAACGTATACGGAATACGGAAACAGATGAGAGGATGGTTGTCTGGAGTTACTTGCCCCTCGCTTATCGCACCGAGAGCTTTTGTTGGGGGTCTTGTGATTGGCTAACTGAATTTCCTTCAGGACATGCAGGTGTACGGGCCGTAATCAGACAAGGAAACCTCCAGACAATATGACTTCGAATCGGGGTAGATGCTCTCTTTTGCAACATTTATTTATCGGAAAATGGTCGATTTTAATGAGACTGGACATCGTTTATTATAGACAAGCCGCCCGATAAGTGCGCATCATTAAAATGATGAAACAACATGAAATTCAGCAGTGTAGAAATTTGAGCACCACGCTTTCCTTTTGTTTCATTATTTCTTAGTGACTGTTATGTTCCACTTGGTACACATGCTGCAACTGTTGGTCCCTTTTATAGTACCTGTTGATGTTTGGTTAAATATATTTCATTAAAGATTAATGATAAAAATATAGTATGATATAAACCTTTTTTTGTTAAAAATGTACATGTTTTATTTCTGGTCTAATGCAAATGATATTTTATTTTTGTTGAATTTATGCAGGTAAAAACAGTTTATATCGATACAAAGTAATTATTTGTTTTGATACATATAAATGATTGTTATTTTGTGTCACTGCAGACCTATCTCAGAGCCAGCTGTGTGATACACCGTGTTCTTCAACATCCTGCTCTCCACCATATTATGGTACATGCTGTCATAAAGGTTCGTCAAAATTATACACGATTTCCCTCAAAACCGGACTCATTTCGGTTAACGTCACATCAAATCAGGAGTATAGATCGTTGTAAAATATTCAATACTATAGAGATTGAAATCATGGATTGTGTCACATAAGTATCGAGATGGCAAATACTTATCCTTGGCATGTTAGGTGTTTTAGTGAGTATTCAATTCTGAAATGTGTTGTCTGGTTTCATGGAAAATATTGTAATAACCATTTATTTTATGAAAGGTTAACCTATTTGATATTTCAAAATAATATTCAGTCATGATCTTACCTGGTCTTTCTTATTGTTTACAGTTTCTAATGTACTAAGTCTTTATTTCAGAGAACATAGCACGGGGTAGTACACCCACAAATCAGAGCAGTGAGTTCAGAGAGTTCAGCCGAAACTTTCCCTCCAGTCTGGCTGTGGATGGAAATACCAACAATGACTTCAGTAACTTCACCTGTACACACACTAATAACCTGGATGGTACCAGAGGGACGTGGAACATCAACCTGGAACATACATACAACATCAGCGAGATCAAGTTGTACCTCAGAAATACCCGTGAGCATATATTATCCATGTCTATGCTATTTTCAAACTTTAAGCTGTTATCAACCTTTCGATAATGACAGTTTTCCAATTCCAAGAGTGAGATAAAATGTTACTAAATTGTTCGATTTAATGAAGAGACAGTTATTGAATCTGTTTTTTCTGAAAGTTGACAAATGCTTTGACAGTATGTTCCCTCTTGTTCTTTTTTTTCAAAATGAAAATGGACTTAGTCAGGATTGCTGATAAATTATTTGTACTTGATGTGCTTCTGCAACCAAATCTGAATTGTTATACATGATTTTAAAAATTTTTAATTTGACTTTTATTTAGGAATCTTTCCAACATTGACAAGCTCACACTGTTTTTTCTTTTGCAAAATGACAGGAAGCTGCGAATTTGTTATTAACCATGCGAAACAGAACAATTTCAAACGTTCACACATTTTCGACAGAGGGGGAAAGATACAACGGCCTGAGAGTAAACGTAGACTTCACCGAGTGCTTCCGAATCAGCAAGACATTTACTTCTGCTACATCCATACCTCCAGAGGACGAGATACAACACATATACTGCAGACCTCCCATACCTGGTAGTGTTGTCACTGTCTCTGTCAACCACGGGATACTTACATTGTGTGAGGTGCAGATTTTCGGTAAGCAGTGTTTGTCAATGGATCAGAGATGTTGTTTTATTGCTTGATTCGTAATACTTTAATATGTTTTGGATACACCCTGCCTATCATGCAATGCCTATTCTCGTGGTTACCCAAGACAAATGGAAAAGGGGTGAGAGAAGGGGGAGGTTTGCTATACTGAGTGCAACCCAAGAACTCAACCTTAAATAGTAAACGGGTTACAACGGTAACTTTTGACTGTAATTAAGAAAGTACGTTAAGTCAACTCGGGAAGATTTAAGTTCATCTCAATACCCTCCTTCATACACTCACTGGCAAAAGAAAGTATACATTCTTTTCAACAGGGCCAAACACAAAATATTTCTGCTGGATAAAGTCGATTTTGAATGTTTGTAATGAGGTTGTATCTCGTTTAGAGATGTACACAATTTCATTCATTGGAGTATGATACTTTATAATGTTTATCTTTGGGGTACTGAAATAGCTATTTTAAAGCGCATTTTGGGAAATAATGTTATGCATTTAAGGTAAACATTTATGAAATATGGAAATGTCAGTACAAGATGTTATCGGCATATAATGTACCTTCTTGGACTTTAAATCAATGACGCTGTAAGATGTCATAAAACAAGCCAGAAAACCAAATTTCACTCTCCTCTCTCGCCTGGTTAAGGAGATTCTATAACGACGATGTTTACAAAACCGTGTTTTTCAGAAATATGAACAGATAATGTTACAATAATGTAAAATACAGATGAAGTTAGTTTGCTTTTAGAGACATGGTGTAATTATGTTTCAGTCGTGTTAAACACTCATTGATTGAACTATCTTGCGTTGTTGTGCCTATACTTTCTTTTGCTCGCGAGTGTAAATTGAAGGGATGTCAATAGTCTTTATTCCCAGGCAAACTATAACAGTCAGTGTTTGAAAGTAATAGCATGTACTTCCCAAGTCTGTATCACTAATGACTGCATTTCCTGGCAGACAGTAATATTCAATATGATGTATACGATGTACTTGGCCAGTTTGCATCCCAGGATGGTACGGCGAGGAGTGCGACAGACAGTGCAACTGCCGGGACTCTGTAGACTGTGACGAGGTGACTGGCTGGTGTAGAGGAGGATGTCGGGCCGGCAGACAGGGGGATGGTTGTCAGTGTGGTTCGTATACTTATTCTAAGTCATAGGCCTATATCATCAACATTTTGTTGATGTCAAAGTAAATCTACAGCAGAAATTGGTAACCTGGTTCTGACACAATAACAGTTACGTGCATAATGTGCTCCCACTAACAGAGTGGCGGGTGTCTTGTTGTCAGGTGAACGGATCTGCGAAAAGAGAGAGAAAGAGAGAACATGTTTATTGAAGTGTAATTTAAAGTGTACATTTAATATTAAATAATCACCCGACCATATGGCCTATGCGCCACTAAATATCACTTAAATTTTACAAAATAAAGTTAATTAAACAGGGACAAACAGCTTTGTCGGAGTGCATTATCAGGTGGCTTATCACGAACCTATATATACAAATAGTTTGTAATGTGTAACTATTTCTTATCCAAATATATTACAAGGTCTACTCTATGCATTCATATTTGTATTCTATCGCTCTACTATTTTTATTGATATATCTTAATTGCATACTATTATGTTATTTAAGATGCGAAATGAAATAAAAATTAAAGGTATTATTTAACTTTAGAAATGTGAAATACTTGTAATAGGCTAGGTTTAGGGAAAGTTGTTTAATATAATTGTAGATATTCATCCCCTAAAGGAGTGCTTGAACAGTTTTGAGCACTAGTTTAAGAACTGGCGAGTGATTCGAACATACATGGTTAATCTATATTCGATGGTACGTGGGCCCTAGCCGAACAGTTTTCAACACGTGTGTTTGTGAAAATAGGGTGACATTGCTGAGTTTGTATAAAGCCAGCTTAATCTAACAATAGTTTTCTGTCATGTTCCTCGCTCTCAGTCTTTGTTACATAAAGGTTTGAACCTATTTGTTGATAAGTATTTAGTTAAGTAAATTTCAAATACGTATCATTTAGTTATAATAAACTCAGTTTTTTCAGGTTACTAAATGGGATTATACTGCCAGTGATATGACGTCATCGCTGATATCGTGACATCAGAATGATCAAACAATTTGATTTATATGAAAATGGAAAAAAAATAACATCGACGTATTTTAATCATCTTTTATCTCAAAACAGTGAGTTGTCTTTTACCGTATTTGATGTAACAGGTTAATTTAAATGAATGCTTGTAAGCGAACAACGTATTGAAACACTAAGTCTATATTTTCAAATGGTGTATTCTAGACTGCGATGACGGACACTACGGCTTTGGCTGTAGCGAGAGTTGTGGTCAGTGTCTGGACGGAGATGTCTGTGATAAAACAAACGGGAGCTGTCACCAGGGATGTGCTCAGGGGTTTCAACCTCCTCTGTGTCAAGGTAAAATTACCTATTTTATGTCCGTTTGATGAAGCGGTTGTATACTTACTTTTGGGCAACAGTTTATTTTCAAAAATTATTTTTCAAGATTGCGTTGACGGACACTACGGTGCTGACTGTAGCAAGAGTTGTGGTCGGTGTATTAACGGAGATGTATGTGATAAAACTAACGGGACCTGTCAACAGGGATGTGTTGATGGATTTCAACCTCCTCTCTGTCAAGGTGAAATTACCTATTTTATGTCCATTTGATGAAGCGGTTGTATACTTACTTTTGGACAACACCTTATCTTCAAAAAATATTTTTCTAGACTGCGATGACGGGCGCTACGGCAATGGCTGTAGCGAGACCTGTGGACAGTGTCTGGACGGAAATATATGTGCTAAAACTAACGGGACCTGTCCTAATGGATGTGTTAAGGGGTTTCAACATCCTCTCTGTCAAGGTGAGGTTTTTGTAGTACAAGTCTTTTTTTCTGTAACAAGTGTGTACCACTAACGTTTCTACTTCAATCGCTAATATATGCATGGTATTCAACAAAAATATAAAACATCCTTTGTCTTTACAGGATTATTTGTAGATAACGATAAAAAATGGTCTCATATTTAAATCTGCTCTATTTTCAAAATACAAGGATGTAGGTTACGCATATGTACAGGTCTAAGAATTTATAATTTTAAAAAATATTGGTCATAATTGGTAATACTCAAATAATTTTGTAAATTATAAATTGAAGAATATGAGGAGCATAGGTACAAATAACGAAACATAAACCACATGTAACTGTTATTCTAAAGTACTCCTCTATGTTGACAGAGTGTGAGGACGGGCGGTACGGAACGGACTGTGTGTCCACTTGTGGTCAGTGTTCAGGAGACGCTGTGTGCCGCAAGAACACTGGACACTGTCCAGATGGGTGTGATGAAGGATTCCTCTCTCCATTATGTGCAGGTATTAAAGGATAGTAATATAATTGTAAGAATATTCAAACCAGTTCGATGATTCAAACATCAAGCTGTATTACCCGAGTCTAGGTAAACACTCCCAGCATTTTCGATGATTTGTCTCGAAGCACAAAAGCTCATTATATTTACGGGTAGTTACCATCAGTTATATGTTTAAGTTGAACTCAAGTTAAGAAAACTATTTAATACACTCGACTGGATTTTCTAAAGATTACCATAACAAATAAAGAGTCTCTCAAAGTATTTGAATTGGTACCTATGGCATTTATCTATCATAAATATTGTTAAATATAATAATATATATATCAATATAAAAAGTTCAATATTTTTCTGAAACTATATTTAGGCAATGCTGCTCCTTGTCTGTAGAAACACTGTCCGAACCTTGACCAGTTTACCCACAATTTACATATTGCCATGTTCAAGAGAGGTTTAATAGTAATCGCTCAATGAGCGATTACTTTTACATTTCTCTTGAACGCGATTACTCAATGTAGCGCTACGTAGCAAAGCGAACATATCTCGAGGAATCGCACTGTGTCGTTCAGGAGAGAATGCGCTATAGTCCAGTGGCAAAATGACATTTTTTTAAAAACCTTGTTTTGAGATATAAAATATGTTTTATTGATTTATATGGTAGATTAGACCTTCCCTTAAGTATTTCAGCCGGGTACAGTGAATGCACCCTTGGGGGGAAATGTTTATGAGCAAAATTCAAAATGGCCGCCATTGCCCGTGAGAAATATCTTTAAACGGTTATATCTTGCCTTCTAATTGACATAGAGACCTAATTAATAAATAGGTTTTCTGGGTAAGGAAGGCAATGACATCACCCTATCATCATATCTCATCACCTTCATTACCTATCATCTATTTCAGAGGTTGCGGAATGCTTAAAAAATACAATAACCATCATATTTTGGCTTCTTACTACATTGAGCGCTACATTGAGCGATCAATGAGTGATTATAAGCGCTCGCTGTTGTGGAACGGAGCCCTGGTTGCCTTTAGTTTATTTAACATTTACATTACTACCCAGATTGCAGGGAGTATTTTCACCTGAGCGGGGAGGACAGGTGTGTAAGGTGTGGACAGTGTAAGAACAATAAGACATGCAGTAGAGAGACCGGACAGTGCGAGGAGACATGTGTACCTGGATACAGTATGCCGTTCTGTAACGGTGAGAGTAACATAGGAACATTAGGTAAAACAGTTGATAATGGAACTATTACTGTTTTCGTCAATACCTGATGTCTATTTGGAAAGAAGCCACATAAGATAAGGAAAATTATTTGAGATTTTGGATTTTGGAAAAAATTCAAATGTTATTTGGTGGAACTTAGTCATTGTATTAGAACATTCGTCTGTCAGATACATGTAAGCATTGATCTTACAAACTACTTATAGTTTTTTAATTCTCTGTACCGATGTTTGCATCAAGAATTGAAGTCTAAATAGGGAACTTTTGAACCCAATTTTCACAGCTTTACAGTTGTATATGATTATTGAGTTTGATATTGTGACTGAACACTTTAACGTTATTTATTATAAACATAGTCATTGTGCGGGACTACATCTACCATTACTTCAAGTATATGTCAATCCATTTGTTCTTAAATTAATTCTGCCTTACAATTTATATAACTTTATTACTATAACTGTTGGACGTTTCTAAAACTATTACATTTACACTTTGTCAAGCTGAGGAGGGAAAGTTTGACAGGATTCAAATGTCTTCTCGAGACTTGCATGGTTGAGAACGACATGTTACAATGTTACATTTTGCAAGTTAAAGTCGAGATGTCACCTGCCAAAGGCACAACATCTACAACACTCGCATACTGTCAAGTTTGAAAATATTTGTCATAACTAACACTAAAATATTGGTCTTTAATTATACACTAAACCGATATCAGGAGAGAAGGTACACACGATTCATAAATCACATATAACTGCTACTTTAAAGTTAAATACTTCTCTATATTAACAGAGTGCGAGGGCGGGCTGTACGGACCGGACTGTGTGTCCACTTGTGGTCAGTGTTCTGGAGACGATGTGTGCAGCAAGACAACTGGACACTGTCCGGGGGAGTGTGACGAGGGCTTCCTCTCTCCACTATGTAAAGGTACTGATATCGATGTAATCTCAAGGAACTTCAATCTTCTCTTAAAGAATCAGTAGGTCAGGGTTTGTAGATACTTGTCGAGGGGAGATAATCGTGTTTGCGTGGACACTTCGGTCGTCATCTTCCTGCATGTTTCTCCTGTTAGATCAAATTAGTTTAAGTCATTAAGAGACACGTTCGCTGGTGTACGTACACAGATAACGCTGTGGTTAGAGTGTTCGGCTTCCGTTTATGTCCGGGGTTTGAATCATGCTAGGGTCTCGGCAACCATGCCTTGTTGGTCTACATGCAGTAAGGTTTGGGTGAAATACTACGCAGTATTTCAGCGTAGAACAACACATGGTTAGCTAGTTACAGCTCATGGTTCAATGTTTCACCGCAAGGCATAGTCACGATGTTGTAGGGTTTCTACCTGCAATGATACTAGGAGACGTGATAAAAGTGAAATATTCTTTACGGCGACGTCAAACCCCAAATAACTGCATCTCGCCTTAATACATTATTTTTCAGTACTACTTTACAACTTCATTGTAACCTCGAGGCGAAATGGTCGTGTGGTAAGCTATTGGTACAGTCAGTGCTGGCGATAGTTGCCTTACTCTGAGGGCGTGGGTTCGAATCCCGCATGGGACTCGGCCCGAAAAAGTACAAGAATTTGTACTATTGAAGGTAGTGTTATCCCAAATATAACCATGTTATATTTCATTGTAACCTGTTTGATCTCCTGGTATTAATTACATTCGTTGTTACCAGGTTTCACCGCAATACATAGCCACAGTGGTGATGTGGGCTTTCTCCCTGCATAATACTAGCATGATTGATTGAAATACTCTTGAAAGCGGTGTTCAACCCGAGTCACCTAACCCTGCTTTACTAGTGATATAATTATACCTACCTTGAATTTAATATATCTGACAAGTTATGACCCTTTCAGATACAAATAACCAATATTCTAACAATTTTGGTTTAAATATTCTATGTAAAGTTATATTCACAACCGTGTTGAACAAATTTGCATTTAATTTGCATATTTACATATTAATGAGAAATTCAACATGACTGCTGCTAGGATTAACGCAACTAAATCCCCGATGATCATGGTCCAGGAAAATATAAATCATTTATAAACATCTGGATATATAGACGAAAAGATTTCACTGTCTTCAAATACTGGGAAATATAACTCTACGGTGTTTTTTGAAAAATTTGTAATAATACATAGCATCAATATGATTATTAAAATAACCTGTCCCCTCCTCAGACTGCATGCCGGGAATGTACGGGACAGATTGCCAGTCTCTCTGTGGACAGTGCGCGGACAATGCAACCTGCAATGGAGACGGCACATGCCCTAGTGGGTGTCTCGCTGGCTTCACAGACGACCTGTGTCAGACACGTGAGAATCTAGATTTGAATTGTTTAAAGCAGGTTGTTCCATCAGTGTATTAGTATCCGCTATTTAAAAAGCCAGCCAATGAAAGAACTTAAATTCGACTATTATTGGCAGTGCCCGGATGAAAGGACCGATGAATCACATTTCATTGGCTGACAAATAACATGTTATATATAGCAATGAGTAACCTGGCTTCAGCAGAACGCGAGGTTTCGGCTCGGGGATTCAGGGTATTGTAGTAGAAAGTGGAAACAAATCCACTGATGGAGTAGGACGACCTAAAGTGATTCTGTCATGTTGCCAAGGCAAATGTTTGTATACGCCAGTGACTACATGTATTTCTTATATACATATTTACATTTCACATACACACATGTACAGCAATCATTCCTCTTGTGGCGTAAAGACATTCCACCTTCTAATACCCATTGACAACTAGAAAACGTCTGCTTGTTATTCATTCATAAAAAAGAAAGTAGATTATAAGATAATAGACTCAATATTTGTAACTTTTGGCGGCACAGGTTCCAGTTTGTCAATATCGCGATTCTATATAAACGGTCTGTATTATGTTTGATTATCAGCTAAGAAACTCCTTAGATTATTATGTTGTAAAACTGGCCAGTGGCAAAAAATTACCAAAAATATAGGTTTTTTTTAGTGTGCAACATTTGAAATTAAACAAATGTGAGCGCCAAAATGACAAACGTGTAATTTTGTCACAGTGACACATTTTTCGAATGTCAACAACATAAGGTACTGCTTTAGCCCTTTTAGTGATTACAAATATAGACGTTTAATTATCCCCCGCCACGAAGTGGAATAAGTAAATGGTCAGTTGAAACTTATTAACACCCATTTGTTGCTAATAGTTTATGATATACTTCACATATCTTACGGAAAAGTATATATAGAATGCATGGAAAGACGCATGTATCAACAAACCGATTAAGAATTCATGTAACGATTGATTGGTACTCGAAAGTTTTCAAAACTGACTTTCACGACAAACAAATTAAACTGAACTAAATCTTACGTTATCTCATGTTCTAAATTACTACTAAATTGTTACCTTTGTTAAGTACAGAAACAAAACTGAATGATATGGTAATGATAGGTGCGTTAATAACTAGCGATAGAATATCCACTTGATTCATAGCATGAATAAGTTTAAATAATAAGTATTCTTCACTATGAAAGTGATAACTGGGAACAAACTAAAACATATTTTATATTTATATGAAGGTGGGCCCTATTATATATGTAAAATATATGCTAAATATATTTATTACTCAACCGTGGTGAGATCACTCATTAGATAACAATGAGTTGGTTACACACATGTGTGATACCACCGCGTGCTGTTGTAACGTCACAATCGGCGCGTGACGTCATAGTCGTATTTGGTTGACGTCATACTGCTAGACGCGCGACTGCAATAGCGAGTGACCTATTTGCAAGTGAGCGTCATTAAAAACGATTTTCTTGCAATTCAGCGCTATTTACATCATTGAGTAATAAATAAAATACTAAACTCGATCCCGTTTGATAACATGTTTATGAAACTCGTGAATGGCATCGGTATTTAACTCGCTTTCGCTCGTTAAAATACCAAACCATCCACTCGTTTAATAAACATGTTATCAAACGGGACATCGTTTAGTATTATATATGTAAAACTAAACTCAGATCTGTGGAAAATAACATTTTGACTTAGAAATTAAAATCATTGTTTGTGCAATGTGTTTCAACATAAGCGTCCCTATTACCGGGGTACGTAAATTTTGTGAATTAATGACCAATGCAAAGTCATCAGAAATCAAATAGAATTAATCTTAAGCTGCGTTTACATGACACCTATTTGCCCCCAGGGGTAAAATACTCCCAGGGGCTAATTTCTGCTCTTCACTAAGAGTAACACACACACAAATGTATGTGATAAACAACTGATGTTTCATTTCGGCCTAGAAGTTGAGATATCTGCATATCCTATGGGGTTGTTTATTCAAAGTAATATAGTACTGTGATCAATAAACTTACTGCAAATAAAAGGAATCTATTTCCTATTACAAAAATTTCAGATATGTATTACAGTTCAATATGATATAAAAGTTTATAGTTTACTACAAATATACAGGTTTCGACAAGGCACAGAACGCATATTTCATGGCCAAGAGCTTAAAAACTGCCACAGCTCAGCAGCAAAAGAATCAAGCAAACTGAGTGATTACTCGTATTAATATATTCTTATTCTGCGTCAATATTTACCATAAAAAAACAAGCTATATATTTGTCAGAAATTATTATTGAATATATTGTATTGGAGGGTACCTACAAAGCGGTTTACTCGTACAAAAAGATGTCTCCCCTTCTCCAATTCAAAACCAAAATAATTAAATCTTAAAAGTTATGTATTGAGCACAAAGCCGACCATTCGAAAAGACTGAATTCAAACTTATTGCCACGGAAACAGAAAGAAATAGAATTGACAAGCAGCTCAATATCCCACAAGGCACATTTATAGTGGAGGTGATATGGAGATGCAGGATACACAATTTGCTAACGAATGGTCAGGTAGTTTTAGAGTTATATCCCGGAAATAAACTCTAGCATTCAAAAAGACAAAGTCCAAATTGTTTGCAAGGAAACATAAACAAATTAAATTTGAAATAGCCATACGAAACAACTATATGACATGGGGGAGGCATTACGATTGGTCAAGTAGTTTTAGAGCTATTCTTGGGAGCGATGGGAAAGCCTACACTTACGACAAAGCTGACAGAACCTCGACCAAATAGAATTTATCCTGATCCGTCAAAAGGGGAACATAAGTAAAGCAAAGTAAAGTAAAGCACTGTCTGCAGCCGGGCACCATGAGTAAAATAAGTATAAAGTTCAAAGTGAGAATGAAGGCGAAGAATATTTCCAGAGGCAGTGTCGAACGCTTAAAATTTGTGTCCAATGTATGTCCAGTTTGAATTTTTGGAACATTGAACTTTGTCAGTTGAAAAGTATTTTGATTTGAGTCAAGGGAATTACCTTGCCAACCTTTACTCACTTCGTTCGCACATATGGAAAACTGGTCCTTTAATCTCTGTTGCGCAAGATATTTGCGCTAAACTTCACCTGTGGTCCACCTAACCCGTGATTTATTTCTCTGACTTTCTATGACTTCCAGTGGCCCGAAACGTGGAGAGTCCCAACGTGGCTACAATCGCAGGAGGAGTTTCTGCTATTATTGTGCTGATTATCATCATCGTAATTGTCATAGCCGTCTTGAAAAGGTAAAGCATCGTAGCTTTCGTAGATCTCGAATTGTAGGCTTCCACCAATATATTTTACAAAAGTGTTCTTCATACTAATTACAAAATGTATATTCAAGTTTAACAATATGTTCACCCAAAGCTCATTGACCCCAACAATATATCAACCCTTGGTTGTTTCGATAAGGAAACGTGTACTCAAATAATCTACTGTTGTTATACAAACATGAACAAATGAATAGGCTTGTTACAAGGTAAAAAACAGTTAGCATGTTTAGCATGACTTATGGGTGATTAGTGATCAGTGTTTGGTGATGAGTTTTGGTGATGAATGAAGGAAATGAACGACGGTAATGGGTGATGAGTGATTGGGATCTCTTTGGCCTTCTCTGTCTGTCAATCATAGACATGTGAAAGTCTGTATTTCCGTTGTCTACAATCGGAATGGCTAAACGTCTGACCACGATTTAAGAATTGTTTCTATGCAAAATCTTACACATAATTATTTAGGGATAAAAATCGGACTCTCAGGTAACATATAGCCAGAACTATATTTCATTATATCTCATTAGACACTCAAATATAATTTATTACCCAGTAGTCGGTCAATCAATCAGTTTTATTCATTTGTAGTGGAGGCCATAGGCCCATTTCTTAGTTCAACAGAGCAATACATGTATACGACAAAGTAATGTACAATAGGATAGTTTGCACCATAAATAATAAATAGGCAAATAAGAAGTTAATATTGACAAAGGAGGGAATCTCTGAGATTTATTGCACTGTGTATGTAAATGGATATGTTTTGTACAACAATCCTGATTGTGAATTGCCATGAGCACATTGAATTTATGAATGATTGGGTTTGGGTAAAATTTATATGGTAAATACAAGCATCTTAAAAAGAATTTCACAATTACATACCAGCATAAACTTTTCAATAAGGTTATATTTGCATACACATAATCTATTTGATGTATGTCTGAGATGTAAATGTAGCCTTTGTCTATGGTCTCCACTACACATGAACAATGACTGATGGGTTGAAGTGGGTCTTTAAACATTAGATAAGACGAGTCGCAAGCTAAACAATGTAATATTTGAACGGTATCCTGAAGGGTCGGGTCGGATCTCTAAATGTTTTGCTACTTATTCCCATATATTGTTGGTTTTACTTACTCCTTATCTTATATTCTTTGTTATCTTTATATTATACTGTAGGCGTCGTTCACAAAAGAAACCCAAGATATCTGCTGACAGCAAGGGTGAAAATACAGAAGACACGTCATTTATTAATATATCAGGTAAACGTTTATCTATTTTCTTATTTCTTAAAATAAGTAAAAGTATATTTAAAATTGATAGCATAGTATGAATGACGACCGTATGGCGGTAAGAGTTATTGTCTGTCTGGGGTTCGAATCCCGCAAGCGGCTCTTAACTTTGTCTGCTGTAGAGAACTGTTCTACACCAGTAAGGTTTGGGTGCAATGCTACATTGAAATTCAGAGTAGTACCACCCATGATTGGATAGTTGCAGTCGATGCTCGAATGTTTCACCGCAATGCATAGCCACAGTAGTAATGTAAGGGGTTATACTATGAATGTTTTGCTAACTTGTTAGACATATTGGAAATTCAAAATTTATACATGGTATTATTTTATCGAGAAGAACTGACTGTTGCTGCACAGTATAAATCTAATACTAGTTCATTCATAGTGACAAAATAAAAGTTAAAAAGCGATTTGTAATCTAAAACCGGAAATTGTCCTGCGGCAATTATTGGTCACATGTAATTTTCGAAACTTACCTGGACAAAAAGACGGATGTTTAATTTACGTAGATAGACTGTTCTATATTATGTAAATTCAGTCGATCTAACAGTGGCCTGTATGAGAGGTCGTAACGTTGACTTTTCGTGGGCAAAAGAAAGAAGATCGAATTGACCAATCACCATTGGAGTTCGAATAGGCCCTACAACTGCCTATTCGCCTTCAATTGTATCTGCAACTTGCAGAAACCCATTACGTTTGTACAAAGATTTGTACAATTTTTCATTAACAGTGTATCGACAGACACATTTAAAAAAATCACTATTTTACTTACTGATTGCTTGAAAACATGTTTGTTTCATGATAAAACAATATTGGCTTTATTATCTACAACCTTAGATAAACATTGAAAACATGCGCAGTCGAAATTTGTTATTGACTCTTAGAAACTACACTAAAACCATTTGCAAATTAAACCACAAAATCTGTAACTTATACATGTACACTCAATGGAAACATGATGTTGATCTATGTTTATTTATAAGGGTGTTGGTGTAAGCGAGACACCTAGGAAATCGGATTCATTCATTTCAAATTTGAGTCGCACAATGAACATCGAATGAAGCTATATTACGTGAACCACAAAACGGCAGAATAATGTTTGTTGACTTGAATGAACTCTAGTGAGATGAGGTATCGTTGCTGATTGACTGAGCGACTAATGGTCAAAGTTCATCAGGACAGCTCGAATACTTTGGTCGCTATTAGATCGACAATATATTCATAAACATATGTCGAACTAAATTGATTTAGATTGAATAGATCATATAACTACAGTACTGTGCACATATATGGGACGTGTAATTTTGGATTCTGCGCATGTAAAAGTCTATTGCTCGATTTACATTGGAAACAAGTAATTATCATACAGTTGGCGATAGGGAATGAATACGCAAGTCAAAGGAAATTGTTTGAAATTAAATCAACACATGTGGTTTTTCGTCAAGTATGAAAGCTAAATTAAGTTTTATGAAAAAATACTCAATGGTTTTAAAGGTACATCCATTGTGTTTCATAAAATTGTATTTGGCTGAAATACGTGCCAACATACGATATGTGCTGATTTCAGTTCAAAACATATCACTCAACTTGCATATTCAACCCCAATAGCCAATTATATCATAAGTACTAGTTTTTAATTAAAAATGAGCAACATCATTATACATGTACAGAAACCGAAACTACACGTCCCATTTACATGCACATTAGTTATAAGACCTATTAACACTATAAACCGAAAGTTATCTGTTTGTATGGTGAAAATAAGATTCCAAAATTACGTTTGACCAATTGACGCGCGCCACACGCAGTGCATTGTCCGGTTTTCGATCAAATATCGACACACTTACCGTCAATATATATATTATATTATATAATATATTATATCGTCAATATACTAAACTGAGTATCATCAAAATGGCAATTTTCGGTAACAGTCAGTACTTATCGAAAGATTAACATCATTTATATGGCATATATGACCCACAAGAACACAATGGATGTACCCTTAATAGATCACTGGTTTTGCTGTTATAGAGCCCTCGGTCACTAAACAAGTCAAACAACCGCAAAACCACTCAAAGTCATCCCAAAAAGCCGCACCTGACGAAGCAAAGGTCTCAACAAATGGTGCCGATGCTCACATCAAAGGTCAGGAAGCCAACAAGAAGCGAAAGGATTCTCCTTCAGGGTCGCATCGGAAACAAGAGCCAAAAGAATCTGTTGCAGAGACACCCATCCACCAAGAGCCAGATGAGATATATTCAGACGAGACACTGGAAGTCGACCCAACAGAGTCCCCTGGCGGCGGTAATGAGTACTACAGTGTTATGCCAGTGCCAATCGGTTTGTCTAAACTACCACAGTATATCAAAGATAGACTTAATGGCGTGGGCTTTGACAATGAGTATAAGGTAAGTCTACTGCACAAAAGACTGCGTTACATTGCTTATGTACCAACACGTTTAGCTGTTCCGGTCTTCTCATATTTGAAATGTGGTCTTCAATGTTGTTGACCTTCACCTGTTTTGAATATAAGAATCATATTTTATGCTGAAAAATATAATTTTCTAAACACGTTATGGATGTCGAGTAAGGACATATTGGTTTCCAGACACAAAACAAACTATTGTAGAAAAGGTGCAGATGTCAAACAGTCTACCAAATACATTATATGATTGAGCGTCAGGTCTTTGAAGGGCATTAGAAAGGCATATATGGACATAGGAACAGTTCGATATTCTAGATACAATTTCTCAAAAGTGTTCCGTAAAGAAGTTGTTATCCCGAAAATATTCCTGTTCCCATCACTGACCGTGTTGGCCAACAGGACTGTGGCAATGAGTGTAAAGTATAATCCTATAATAGTAGTGATCCTAAATTGATCATTATTATCGATTAATGTTTTCAAGCTTCTTCCCTATGGAATCACTGATGATCACGATGAAGGGAGGAAACCGGAAAACAAGAAGAGGAACCGATTCCTTGAACTCTTTCCATGTAAGATTTTATCCTTACATACAACTGTGAGTTAAAAAGATGACTTCAAATGTTATCTAAAAGTCCTTCGATTAAGTCCTTCGATTAACACGTAGGCGAATGCTTTGAGAGAAGGAATCATATTATTTAGAGGAAATAGGGTTCTTGATAAAACTGACAGACAGGCTATATTCCAAGATGATTTGATATCATAGAATAGTGATGAATTATGCATTTAGCTTAATCCAGCGTGTGGTATGATGTATGGTACATTGCCATCATTCTAATCAATATCGTTCTTTCCCAGATGACCATTCGCGAGTCGTGCTGAAACCGGAAGTCGAGGCTGACTGGGATTATATCAACGCAAGTTATATCTCTGTAGGTTACCCTGTACTTTCAGTTAGTTATCCCCCGCCGCGCGTTTAGCGCGAAGCGGGGGATATAGTATTCGGCTGCCTCCGTCCGTCCGTACGTCCGTACGTACGTCCGTACGAAATGGAATAACTCAAATACTATTCACTGGATTCTTTTCATATTTTGCATATGGGTTCATCATGGGAAGAGTAATGTTCCTACAGAGGTTTGTGACCTTGACCTTCATTTCAAGGTCACGACGAGACTTTGTCATTTTACCCTTGTCAGCGGGATATCACAAGAACCATTCACTGGATTCTCTTCATATTTTACACATAGCTTCTCCAAGGAAAGACGACGGGCTGATTAGATTTTGGTGACCTTGACATTATTTTCAAGGTCACTACAGAACTTTGAATTTTTCGACATGTTAATGTACATGTAAAGCTTGTCAGCGGGATATCTCCAGAACCATTCACAGGAATTCCATCATATCTTACACAAAGCACCTGCAAGGAAAGACGACGGGCTGATTAGATTTTGGTGACCTTGACATCATTCTCAAGGTCACAGTGGAACTTTGACTTTTCCGACATGCTAATGTACATGTAATTCTTGTCAGCGGGATATCTCAAGAACCATTCACAGGAATTCCATCATATCTTACACAAAGCACCTCCTAGGTAAGACGACGGGCTGATTAGATTTTGGTGACCTTGACATCATTCTCAAGGTCACAGTGGAACTTTGACTTTTCCGACATGCTAATGTACATGTAATTCTTGTCAGCGGGATATCTCAAGAACCATTCACAGGAATTCCATCATATCTTACACAAAGCACCTCCTAGGGAAGACGACGGGCTGATTAGATTTTGGTGACCTTGACATCATTCTCAAGGTCACAGTGGAGCTTTGACTTTTCCGACATGTTTGACAGCCGATTTTGCTGATTTTGACATTATTTTTCAATTTTGAAGTATTAATTTGCGGCGGGGGATTATGTCACCTTAGTGACAACCACTTGTTATAGTTAGGGCTGTACTCGTTAACTAAGGTGAACACTGACATGTTGATACGCGTGGTGTATCCAAACAATCAACAACCAATCACTTAGATACATCTGAGGTGGAAACTAACTAAGGAGTTATTGCATCCATCATGTTTTGTTTTATTCGATAGGTAACAAACTCTTTGGTTATTTCCCGAAACATTTATAAAATTAAAAAGGGAGTTTTGTCCTTGATGTAACATTGTCCTATTTTCGCCAGATGATACTAGCTCTGCCCAAGAACGCTCCAACACCGAATTAAACATCTTCGATAAAACTATGGATGTATTAATATAAGATCATAGATATCAGCACAACATACATGTAGGTATTTAAGATGCGAAATGGCTGATGGAATCGTATATAATCAACCCTTTGGATTTGAATATAGATTGTCCACGACATTATGATGTACATTGCTGTAGGATAACACCCAACTCGTTGTTTATATTGACATTTGGTTGTATTTGTACAATGAAAAGGCATACTTTAATTTCAGGGTTACGGGAACGCAAAGGTGTTCATTGCTGCTCAAGGTAAACTTGTGATATAAATTAAACTTTACTTATAATTACTGACAGGTTCATGAGGTAGTTTATGTGTTAAAACTGTATAATCGTGCATTGCTATTTAAATGCACATCATACAACAGTCGAGTAAGCAACGTGTAAATTTAAATTATATCCAATGCATTCAGACTGTGCCACTTTACACATCTGTCAGAGCGGTAATGAATGTGGATATAGCTCTAAAATTGGTTGATGGATCAAATGGAAAAGCTCTTGATACAGGCACGCGGTTGGTGCCTGAGTCCTGTATGGGACTGGTTCTGAACAAAGTGAAAATCTTTGTAAATAGTACAGATATTTTAGTATCACAATGTTACAAAAATCAAACATGTTTTTTAAAACATTGCCGTACTTTGATTATCCTCGATCAGGGCAAACCTCCTGTTATGTACCAGTGTAGTTTGTACCAGTACGCGTAATACATTGTATCTGTACATTTATAGGTTTTGTACCAGCTCATGTTTATGTGTGTACCAGTAAATTTAAAGCTTTTGTACCATCTCATGCATAAAATGTGATGTTCCAATGCACGCATCTGCATTGTATAAATGTATGCATATAAGTTATATCAGTACACGAGGAAGTCATCAGCTCCATTTAGAGACATTCGTAAAGTCCATTCTCTGCCTGTGATGTCCAACTCTAGGTCCAAACCCGGTCACGGTGAATGATTTCTGGCGCATGATATGGCAGGAGAGAGTCTCACGTGTTGTCATGTTGACCAGACTTATGGAACTGATGAAGGTGAGAAATTATGACATGTGACGAAAATGAGGGCATTTGTGATTCCGAGCGAGAGGGGCAATTGTTTTATGACGACAATGTCAAGAGAATACATTTCAACGTTACATGCATAGCAGCCAAGTAACGAAGTTAGGTTATCCTTTGGTTAAAGGATATCCTTAGTATAATCTAAATTCTTTCACGAGAAAATGGAAAGCCAATTCATGGGCGTTGTGATGTTTTATGCATGTTTTAATATAGTACCTGCTCCCACTCAGTTAACACTTATATATATGCCTCTTATGCATTTATCCTTGATTATATCAATGTTTGAATGTACGTGTATCCCAATGAAGTCAATAAAACATCTTTGAAAAAAAAAAAAAAAAAAAAAGAAGAAAAAAGTTAGGTTATCCAGAGAGCCATTCCAGAAAACAAACTTTGACATACGAAGAATCTCACAAGTCTTAAATAAGGGTCTACGATTGATCTTTGGGCTAGATTTGGTCAGAGGAACGATCTCTAGTTTATTTAGTCAGTGATGAATCATCCAAATATAAAACTATTTTTAATTAATTGCGTATGTTAACAACACCAGCTGTCTCAGCAACGCAGTCCGCTTTAATTTCTATCACAACCTTTACAATGCACATTGACATTGTATATATATGGAACAAGTTAAAGTTGACACAACATTCTTAGTATAGGAAAACGTTTCAGTTTCTATATGACCTAAGCTAGAAAGGGGATTATGTGAAAATTAGGACCAGAACGATATATATCATATCTACAACCAGCGTGGAGAAGCTGTTAACTGACGTTAAAGGGGCAGTAGCACGTTTTTTTCGCTCAAATTGGAAAAATAATTTCACCAATCGTAAAATACCCTTTTCTTTTCGTAAAATCAAGTTATAAATGAGTGTACATGGCTAAGAAAAGCCATTGGAATCATTTTTGTGATTTGAAATACTAAAATGTGGCCGCCATGCAATTTTTGCTTTATAAGCAACACCGATATTACTACTACTGATAATTGCTTTGTGGTATAAGATCTTATACCCTCTAAAATAAATTTAAGTGGCACAAACTCTCATTATAAATAAGAAATTTGAAAAAATAAATTTTGAAAAAAAACGTGCTACTGCCCCTTTAAGGTGTCTTGTATGACTGACTGTAGGATACATATGCTGGTTATTATTCTGGCAGTTACAGGATGTCACTCAAGAAAACAAAGTGTATGCAATGTGTGTATAATATTTAGCAACAATAGAGTCAATTGCATCATTTCAGCTTTATTCGTTTATAACTAATTTCCCAGAGGAAGTGCGAGCAGTACTGGCCGGACGACAAGGAAATGAAGCAGTGTGGTAACATCAGTGTTCATCACGAGGAGTCCACTGTACGTGGAGATTACACCATCAGAACATTCACACTCAAACACCAGGAACATGTGAGTATCACTGCATACCAGATTTCCCTGCAAGACATAATTAGCGTCCATCTCTAGCCTTGATGCATTTCCTCAGATTGTATGTGCAAGCGTAGCATCCCGCTGCATCTGCAATTGGTACTGCAATCAGAAATATGAAAGAATACACAACGTCAAACCTCAACCCAGGATAGCAAGATTTTGTGTTGGTCAACATTGTCTCTAAAGTATGTTGTTTTGTGAAGACAATAAAACTTTTTCTCATTCTTGTTTCTCACTTATGCAATAAGTCCTCAATTTTCTGTCAGACACTTCCCTATTGTGACATAATATACTGCATAGGCAGAATCAGGAATTTTAAAGGTAGCGGTGTTCACATATGGTAAAGGCAGGGCGGGGCGGGACGTTTAATGTTGTAATGAGAAGTGTGTATAGACTGCTATAAGTAACAGTTATTTTTACCCGTGTCCTTTATGACGAGTTTCCAAAAGCAGAAATTCTGCACCTTCGTTGCATTCCATTAAAACATGTGCGATTTCCGACAGATCACAGACAATATCACAATAACATGACATGACCTGTGCCGATATAGAACGCAGGGGAATACGTTTCTAACATTAGATCTAATTTTAATACGATGGAAAACTTGTGGGACTCTTTTATAGACATCAGAAACAAGGGAGGTAACTCAGCTACACTTCACCTCCTGGCCAGATCACGACGTCCCCTCAGCTCCAGCCCTCGTGTCCTTCTGGAAACAGTTTCGGAGTCTCCAGCAGGATGAGAACACAGGACCAGACGTCGTACACTGCAGGTGGGGGATGTTGTGTGTCCCGAGAATTTTGAGAACAGTTTATTTCTTCATTTGATTAAACATTATAAATGTGTCAAACAAACAGTGAAGATGCTAGTTTGGTATTTTCGAAATCCTATTTCCTTTTTTGTTCCTACAAGAACATTACAGAACGAAGAAAAGCGTCTTGTGTCCAGTATGTGAAAGATATTCGGATGAGAAGTAATGAATCAGTCTGATTAAAATCAACGCTGTTCCAGGCAATATAATTTAATTGTCTAGCTTAGTCTAGGCACAACTTTGTCATGACAGACCATAGCTGTAAAAAAGAATCGCCACTTTAAATTAATTCGAAAAACCGTTTACATATTCTTAAAGGCGCTGTAGCACACCGTTCTTACTGAAATAGAGTGAACCCATGAAAAGGTAAATAAGTGTTAACAATATTCCTCAATCAATAAAAAAAGCCGCTCGAAGGTAGTTTAATTGATCTGCTTGATCTAGCGATACATAAACAGAGTGGAGTTAAACTTATGGCACCACGATGGAATGGTAAACCAACTTGCTGTCTGAAACCTCAAATTGGCATGGGACATACAAATCTAATTCTCACATTGAAGAGTTCCACATCACTGTCGCGGTTAACGTCGCACCATTTTCTTCCCATAGGGATAACCGTTCTCTATGAATATGGCTTATCAGATCGTGTAATTACATGTATTACCCTCTAACGTATCATAATGTTGTAAAAACTAATAACTAAATAATAAATGACAAATTTGAAAAAGCATACAAATGTGCTCCAGAGCCTTTAATATTACGGACATAGGCGAATGGATGTTTTTGTAGGTTTCCCGTAAAAAGCGTCTTGGTGTATACTTTGTTATTAGCTGACTGAACTTGCTAAATCATGCACAAGGATATAAGGCATCTTCAGTTCGCATGTACAGTTCTCTACAGTAGACATCGTTGGTGAGACGAGAACGGAGATGAGATGGGGTGATGCAGGGTTTAACGCCGCTCTCAAGAACATTTCACTTGTATCTCAGCTGCTTGTAGTATGACAGGGAGACTATGCTATACATTGCAGGTTCGTCTCTACCAAGCGGAGAGCGCTGCAATGCCGTTGAGCATTGCACCAATCCTTTCTGCATGTAGAACAGTTCTCTTCAGATAAAAACATTGCCGAGACCGTAGCGGGATTCAAACCTGGAAACTCGGTAAAGGGCTTTTTTTAATGAGACTGTCGAGTAAAATCCTTTACCCTCACTGTCGAGTTATGAAGACAGTTTTATTATATATTCACTCCACAGTGCCGGAGTAGGCCGAACAGGTACATTCATCGCCCTGGACTCGTTGTTTGAGGAGGCTGAGAGAGAGAAGAAAGTGAACGTGTTCAACTGTGTCAACCAGATGAGGAAGGCTCGTATGAACATGGTTCAGACTGCTGTAAGTTGTATATCTTTATCAAAATAGACAGCATCACTTAATTCTATTAACCAATGATTGTTCTTCCCCAATCCTTGACACATGACAAGTTTGCAACATGTAACATAAAAACTGTTATAAATTTGTCCACAGAGTCAGTACAGGTTCCTCCACGAGGTTGTTCTAGACGCTGTACAGAGTAGGAACACCTTGTACACCTGTACAGAGTTCGATCTCAAGTTTGGTACAGGCGACACCTTCACAGAAGACCAGAAGAGTGAAATTAAACGGCAGTTTGAGGTACCGTACTTTATTATTTATTATTTATGACTAGTGTTGACTTTTAGCCTTTCAAGCACTAAACATACGCTAGTAATTATATGTGTGTACCTGGAACGCGTACGATTTCTTCAAGGTAATTCCAGTACCTCGTATTTGCACGAAATGATGTGCGATGTTGTCTTTTGTATTTCTCAACAATGATTCCACGAGTTGCACGTCCCGGATCATCTTCAAAAATAACATTTTAATGAGATTTCAGTTGATTCACATGCAACCAGCTAACAATCCAGCTAACGTGTATATCAAAAGCTGAATCCAAATATAATAGTCATGTCGACGACAAACAACTTGTATATGCTTATTTAAAAAAAATACCCCTTCTGACAAAATATGAAACATCTACTGCGGCTGCCTATCACGCACCGAACAAACTACACAATTGCTACACTAACTAATTGTCACTAACATCATACCTGTCTCGTGAGGTATCCATGCTTCGCTCTTCTAGTGAGAACATTCTGAAGCGTCTATGAAATCTATTAAAGTCGCCAGGAGAGCGCTCAAATGCTAGTATAATGCAACGTTTGGAATGCTCTCCCAAGAGAACTTCCCTTAAGGACCGGTTCAAAATATTCTTATTTCAGTAAGTATTTTCTTAAAGTGTAATGTCTATCCGATTTTGCGAGAGAAGAGGAAGAGTGAATCTGGAGTTTTGGGCTAGGGCTATATGAATGCTAATGGTGTAAATATTTATAATTATATTGCAGACACTTCACACCATGAGAAGAAAATTCACAGACAAACAGGTGTCACAAGCAAGGTTACCTGAAAATGTCGGTAAAAACAGAGATCAGAATATCCTACCAGGTACGTCTCATTGCCAGTAGTGAAAATGCGTTGATCTGAGCACAGGCCAAGCTTAGCACAAATATGTTGTGCAACATAGATGAACGACCATTTTTCCTATGCGCGAACGAAGTGCTTTAGATTTATTAAAGTAAATTCGGAAATGAAGTTTTCCCGAGAACTTTCTGACTATCGCCGGAAACTGCATGTTGATGCAAATGCGAGTGTCACTAAAAGAGGTGATGATCAAAAAGATATATATTTTTGAAGTAGGAATATTATTTTCTGAGAATATTTTACCATCGACGGAGAATATGTTTTGACTCAACGGGCGTAATCGTTACTATATGACGACAGACACTCATTAATACAATTTCTTTCTTTGGTCATATTTGGTCATATATTTTTGCGCTAGCTTTGTAGCGCGCATTTAGACGTTAACATTGTAAGTGCAGAACAGAAAAGTTAACCAAATGCAGCAAGCCTCAATACACCGTTGATGGAGACTGGCGCGAATTATGACCCGTAGGTGAAGTTGTATAACTCATTGTGGGCTGAACCATATTTTGTCATTAACATCTTTTCATATTAGCATTATTATTTAAAGATTTCTTAAGTGCAAGTCCTCTCATTTTCAGAAAACAGATCCACTCCATACCTGACCACACCTGTGAAAGGTAGAACCCAGTACATCAACGCTGTCGTGCTTCCCGTGAGTATATATTTATCTATATATATATATATATATATATATATATATATATATATATATATATATATATATATATATATATATATATATATATATATATATATATATATTAAATAGGTGTAAAATGTGTAACTTACCACGTAAGAGGTTACATGAAAAGAAGATTGAAAATATTGGACCTGTTCCACGCAATCTAGAAAGTCTTACAATCTGCAGATTGTTCGAACAATCCGGATATGTTCACACTCCTCTCCATTGTCTTGACAATCCGCAGTTTGTAAAATCTTGCAATCTTTTAAAGAACACGTTGCATAACACTTTAATGTAGACATGTATATCAGCATGTTATATGTAAAATCAATTATAGACTCTTCAGTGCGAAATAAAGATTAATTATTGATTGACAAAAGACATGGACAATCTTGAGTGAGTGGTGTTTAGTAGTTTATGCCTATATCACAGCCCTATGTCTACAGATTGTTACACATCAAAGATGGTTCGTAACAGACCAACCAAGTCCACTAGCTTCGCTCAGCATCTAAAAGCAAACTCGTATGTAAAGAAAGGAAATTCCATAATCTTTAAATATTTCCTTTCCATCTTCCGCATCTTATTTAATTTAATATAGGTAATCACAACTCGCACACAATTCATATAAGCTAATATAAGCTTTGCTGCATTTCAGGTACATTTCTATGCTAGCAAAGTGGCGAACACTATAAAGTACAGGTGTAGTGTGATGCTACTCGAGCACAGAAAAATTAACGAAATACAGCAAGGCTTGAATTAACCAATGCTGGGGACTGGCACGAGTTTTGACTAACGGGGGATGTTATACTTCAGTGTGAGAGAAACTGACATTTTTAGTCACCACCCATACGCATGTTTCATATTTTTTATTCAACATTCAGTCGCTTACTGGAAGACGTACTTATTTAACACACATTTAACCCAAACAGTCGTACACCCGACCCTCCGCGCTGATAGCGACACAGACACCTCTACCAGACACCGTCGTCGACTTCTGGAGACTTGTCCACGACCACGACATCGTCAACATCGTCTGTCTGGAGGATTATCAGGTACATGTACAACTTTGAATCTTGTCTCATAAAGACTCATTATTTCTGTTCACCGTGGTTGAAGTCCACGATGTGTAGTCATGTTTTGCATTTTAATTAATATATTAATATTTATAAATTATGAAGAGAAATTAACATCATGGTAATTTAGGGGGATACCGTTGTTAGTGTCTACACCGTAACGTGTCCTTTATAACAATAACAAATAAAAAAAATCACAGAATAATTGAAACAACAACAAATGTATTCAAAGTGTAAATGTTTCCGGGGAGAGTTCTAGCCTTCTCCGCTATGTATACTATTAATTAGAAAAAAATAACACACTCGCGGGGTTGTCATATTGTTTTTGCAAAACTCGCGCCAGTAACATTGATTTAGTGACAAGGTTGATTGATGTTTCCCTTCGCATTATATGTATGTGTTTGTTGCCATGTCGGTTTGATTTGTTTAAACATGAACCCATTTCTAAGACACAACTGACTGTCCAGGTCCTGTATCCGAGTAAAGACGCTCCAGTGCAGAGTGGACCCTTCCAGATCTCTCTGGACAAGGAGCGGAAGACGAGATCCAGTTTTAGTCAGACACAGATCAGCCTGACTAATCTGGAGGAGGTAGAGACAGATTGATTGATTGATAAGTAACGTAGTTCAGGTTCAATTTATACCGCCCGGTGCTGAGCTCGGCAATTTGTCTTTTATAGAGAACTGTCCTACCTGCAGTAAGGTTAAGGTACAATGCTACACTGAATTTCAGTGCAGTACCACCATGGTTCTCTAGTTCAAGTCGATGCTAGCAGGTGTCGCCGCAATACATAGCCACATGGCGTGCATGCCGTGATATAATTAGTATAAAATAGTATTGAAAGCGACGTTAGCTACAAAACATTTCTCAATCCTGTTTACATGTTATCAACCTTCATTTGAACGAGTTGACTATATTTCGTAACTTGAAACCGTACATTACAAAATTATCTTCTTTTTATAGTCCAAAGGCTGCCATTGCTGTGTCTTAAACAAACTTTCGGACACAATGCGTTACATTGTTTCTGATAATTGTGTGACACAATTATAACACAAGAGGGTTTCAGCTATATCGTCGGATCTTTATTAACAATGGTCTCAGGAACTTCACAGGTCAGGGAACAAAAGATAACTTGACAGCACTGTAGGTCGGGCTACTGTATCAGTAATTGCAGGTCAGCAATTACACAATGGAGAGATTGGAGAACGTCGCTTTCTGCACAGTGTGGGAAGATAGCTTGAATGGCTGTTGGGCACTTGTCCAGAGGCGGCTCGGGATTTGAGTTTGGCTTCTAAATGTATACAGTCAGTACTCACACAGAGTCCAGGTTTGTACTCACACAGAGTCCAAGTTTCACAGAGTCCAATATTCTTCTGGTTGACTCAGTTGTTCTGCCGGCCTCTGGACACCCTGATGTTCCCGTTCGTCTCTCTCGACCATCCACCAATAGTCCGTATTTATTGGGGTAATGTAGCTGACTCAGCACAACGTGTCCTCCACGTGCTCTGTCCAGTCATCTCCGTGACCTATGCCATGTACTGTCCAGCGATACTTTATCGTAGTTATTAGTGTCAGGATCTCACTACCAAATAACTTATCATCTCATTATGACCAGTTATTAGTATCAGGATCTCAATACATATTAACTTTATCGCCCGACCTCAGTTTAACCAGTTATTACTATCGGCCAAATAGTATTATGTTACAATTGTATAATTTCGCACACAGTCTGAAGACGACCGCCAGATCACAGTCTACAGACCAAGCTGTTCTCGCCCTTCAGACCTAGTGGAGTTTGTGAACGAGATGGAGACGAGAAGTGTCACAAAGGACGGACAACTTCTCGTTCATTGCAAGTGAGTCTTGTTTGTGTCAAATACCGGAAACTGTAATGGCAATATTACAATTCATAGACAGTGGCTCTGAAGTGAATGCATGTTGACCCATCAGAAATCGACATTCTTACATATAGCCAGATGAAGATTATTATCAACAACGTAAATCCCAGACATGCCTTGGTTTCCATTGGTCATCACAAGTACCATGGAAAGTTACGATGTCTTTCCGTCGACACGTTTAGAATAGTGCAGCAATCGCCCAGTTTTTCCCCCTTGGCCATTACTTTAAAACCTCTCTTGAACGCGATTGCTCAATGTAGCGCTACGTAGCAAGGCGAGCAAACTTCGAGGAATCGCACCGTGTCGTTCAAGAGAGAATGCGCTACATTGGGCATTACATTGAGCGCTACACTGAGCGATCAATGAGCGATTATAAGCGCTCGCTGTTATCGAACGTAGCCCAGGGCCATGTTCATGAGAGGTTTTAAAGTAATCGCTTAATGACCGATTACTGTTAAACCTCTCTTGAACGCGATTGCTCAATGTAGCGCTACGTAGCAAGGCGAGCAACCTTCGAGGATCGGACTGTATCGTTCAGGAGAGAATGCGCTTATGCGATTATAAGCGGTCGATGTTATGGAACGGAGCCCTGGTGTACTCGAACAAGTTGGTTTATAATCTCCTACTCACGGTTAGAACAAAAACCGCTGTAACCAATGATGCGTCATAAAATCATCACATTCACTTTCTTAAATTCGATTGGCTCTTCTTCCACTACTTGATTGTTTAGTATGTGTCCTCCTTGTAAGATGCAAACCAGTCATGTATTTTCTACAGAGATACTTCTAATTAACAAAATAGTTCTCGTCTCTTAATGAATATTAGAATTGTATAACATTTCTATATATATACATATGAAGTACCTTGGACACTATATATTTGAAGTACATTAAACAGGAACTGTGTCTTCTCACAAATTGGAGAAAGGACGTATAGTTCAACCTTCTTTCACGCCAAAACTCCCGACGCTACTCATGTCTATTTCTTTACATTTGAGATATACAAATGTATATATCATCGTATTTATTTGCACGCATTCTGTGGGTATTTCAATCCATATTATTATTACTCACCAGTTGAAAATATCACGGTTTAATAAATCTACAATGTTATTACACATTGTGTAATAGCATCGCGGGCTTTCGATTGACGTGACGTCATAATGGTTAAAACATGGCGTCACAATATCAGCGCTGCGGTCGCAATGGAGTTTGTCCCATTTATTGACGAGTTCGTGCAACTTAATCAGCGCGTAATAAATAAACTACTAAACTCGGTCCCATTTAATAACATATTTATGAAACTCGTGAATGATATCGGTATCTAACTCGCTTTCGCTCGTTAAATACCAAACCACTGACTCGTTTCATGAATATGTTATTAAACGGGATGCGTTTTGTATTCTCTATATATTAAATGTTTATCATAGGCATGCCACTTAATATTGAATAAATTTTCATATTTTCACTCAGCCTTTCTATCCCTGACAGCAATGGCGCCGATATGTGCGGACTGTTCTGCGGGGTTCTGAATATCATAACTAGGCTGAGACTTGACCGAGAGGTGGACATCTTCCTGGACATCCGGGAACTTCAGAGCATTAGGCCGAGCTTCATACACTCTCTCGTGGGTATCTTTAAATACGATAGGGTCTGTGTCTCGTGGTTACTTGCTTAAAGGGGCTGTAGCACGTTTTGTTGCATTGTTCATATGTTTAGATTTGCTATTTATGATAACAACCAATATATAAACAGCTCATTACATGACCCGATTATCCGGAGTCGTGAAACACGGTAACACGTAAAAAACAAAACTAGCAGCGGCCATTTTAGTGTGAACAAATTTTAATAATTCGAGGATTGGAAATAGATCCGCGTTGCTTAACTGAACCATAATCATTCGTTTTAGAACTCTATTCATTGATTGAGGAGGATTGTTTTGCAATTGGTAAGAAATGTTAACCATTTTGTAAGATATGTTTTGTTTATCAGGAAACATGCTACAGTCCCTTTAAGGTACAAGTCCGGAGCAAAAGCTATCATATTCCTGACATTTATACTTTCAAACCACGTAAACATAATGAATGATTATACCAAGCGAAATAGACGACATTGAACCAGTCCTTAATATTTCCAGGAGTTCGGTTCTTTTGTGACAACTGTATTAACATTGTGTCGTCACATCTGCAAACTATTTTGACGTCATACGTACAGCGGTCTTACACTAGTTAATTGTGTCACTTAAAAGGTTTAATATAACACTTACATATTAAATGTAACGGAGGATTATTGATTACAAATTTGACATTTCAGGACCAGTACAGATTCTGTTTCGATACAGTGAAGGAATACCAAAGGTCAACAAGCATATATGCGAATATTTGAGAGTTTCTACGCAACCAGAGTGATGAAAAGGAGAGTGGTTGAAACATAGGACGTGATGATACCCAGTTTTTTTCTGAATAACTGAGTTTAACTATGTACCAGTCCTATTGTATAGGATTGTTTCCGTTAAAAAAATGGATATTTTAGTTCGGTCTAATGTGAAATACCCAATGCTTTGTTTAGTGTAACACCAGAAGAGATAATTATCAACACTATTGTTCATAACCGAGCTGATTTTTTGTAGATATTTCCAAGGAAAATCCTTCCGAATCAACGTCAACTGATAACATATATTTATAACTGAAAGTTATTCATAATATAACTCATAATTTAACATTTTTCCCTCACTCGATGAGAAATGGAAGTATTTGTCAAGAAAAGACAGATATCGACTAAATATAGGAAAGGAGAATAGAAAAAGACGATTCAGTAAAGACGTGAGCTAGTTATAATGTTACTAAATATGTTTTTTCTGTATTGGAACAGTTACTCGCAGGTCCTCTGTCAGTTGTATTAGGAATTGAAAATCGGTCAGTCCGGAAAGAACTAATAAAAATTCTATTTATTAACATGTTTAATATCTGATAATGTTGTAACACTTTCCATTTATTGCTGAAATGATTATAAATATGTTTTCCAGCGAGTTTATATTATATAGTATCCGATGTTTAATATTTTGAATGAAACGACTCAAGTGCCTAAATTACAAATCACTTTTAGATAAATATGCTTATCAAGGCCTCTCATGCACGTCAGGAAGCAAATGTCATAAGCCATGCCTCTTGTAGCTTAAAGGCGCTGTGCTACGTTTTTTGCATGAAATGTTTTCTCTTATTTGCAATTTATTATTAAAGACTATAAAAATCTTGTTACGTTAGAGGATGAAACATGTTATTACTATAACCGATAAGCCTTATCTAGAAAACGGTTATCCTTATTGGAAGAAAATGGTGCCACATATAACACGAAACTTGAGTTGAACTGTCCATGTTACGACGTAAGTTGTAATAAACGCGGTAAGATGTAATAACTGCGGTAAATTGTAATAAAAACGCGGTAAGATGTAATACTGCGGTAAATTGTAATATAAACGCGGTAAAATGTAATAAAGTTTACTGCGGTAAATTGTAATAAGGGGGTGCGGTAAAATGTTACTAAAAAGTTTGGTAAAATGTAATACATAATGCGGTAAAATGTAATAACCATACATCTAATTTTTAGCTGCCATGAATGCCGAATTTGGGTCATTCATTGAACATATACATATGTATTTTTTGAATGGGAGTATTATTATAAGCATTATTGCATATTAAAATCATAAGTTCTCCACAATTTACAGACGAACTGTTTTGATTAAACCTCCGCCTTACATGGGAGTATACAGGGTTTATTCTGTCAATCTGTCTGAAACTTTACATATGTATTTCAAATTTACTGGAGTGGTGCCTCTTGATATTGACTCTGTTCACGTTTACAGATAGATAGGTTGTTTCCTGAGAAGAGATTGATAACCAATCATCATATCTTTCTGAAACCTAGTCATGTCGTGTATTATCCACTAACATAATTAAAAAGTCTATCATCATTTATATCAAAGATCGATTATACATGCTAATAAAGCACTCTGAGTTAATAGGGGACCGTTTGGATATTTTATCTTCTGATGACTCTTGTGTTTGTTTGAGTTTGTATGGAAACGAAACAGTGACTTTATGTGTATAATGGAAGAATATATATTCCATTGTTTTGCAGAATCGCTGAAACTATCATATGTTTCACTTCATTAAACTGTATTCATATTCATACCCACAGATTTACATTTTGCAAGTTTTTGAATTTTTATGTAACGGTAATCATATTGTCTTGAACTGTTAAAGTATAAGGTTCCATGTAACATGTTCGTAACTTCCGGTGTCATGAAGTGTTACCATTCCAACAAAATGAGCCTAGGGTATATGACTTTACAGTTGATATGAGAAAAAAAAATATGTTACATGCAACGCTTAGAAACAATTAATTCCATACCTAATTGATAGCGGAAACTTTTGAAATTGAAATTATTTTCTGCTAGTACCTTTGCTCTATTCTGGCAAGCCAAAATCTCGATAGACATTTTAAAACATAAATAATTATTTGTGTATGTGTGTGTGTGTGTGCGTGTTTGTGCGTGCGTATGTGTGTTATTATTAGGGTTTAATGTCATTTTCAAAATGATTTCACTTATGTCATGATGGCTAGTATCATTGCACAACATCCCAGGGTGGAAATGCGTCAATTGGGAGACGTTTACATGTGTGCGTGTGTGCCTGTGTGTGTGTTGAATTCAAATGTTAATTCATTTAGAAAACTAGCGCCGTCGTTCAAATATGTTCATAGAATGATAGCATGTTCTCACGTGCTGTTATATTCAAAATATTATTGTCAGAGTTGCGAGCAGAACAAATTCATGACACACAAAATTCGAAAATTTGTATAAATTATGCAAATAAGACAAACCGAAACAAACAAACAGCACATCTGCAAATCATAGTGATTAAATTTGTAAAGTTTAGAAACATATCATCAATTAGTATCAGAGCTGTTAGTGAAACAATATCAGACGGACGAATTGTCAGACGGACATTTTGATTGGTGAATTTTACTTTCATCAACATCACCTTCTATAAAAGAAAATATTACAATTTACCGCACATCGTATTACAATTTACCGCACCTTTCATCGAAACATTTTACCGCATCCCCTTTTACAATTTACCGCAGTAAACTTTATTACATTTTACCGCGTTTTTATTACAATTTACCGCAGTATTACATCTTACCGCGTTTTTATTACAATTTACCGCAGTTATTACATCTTAACGCGTTTATTACAACTTACGTCGTAACAGTCCAGGGTGAGGGATGAAATTGTCTCATGCGATTTTGAGAGTTCAAACAGTAAGATGGTTAACCATTCCATCATGGTGTCATTAACAACTCTACTCTGAGTGTTTAGGTATCGCCAAAAAGTCAGATCACTCGAGCGGCCATTTTCGTGTGAACATCTTAAAATGGCCGCTGGAAGGTAAATGGGCTCGCATGGTTTAACCGAACAATATACATTCGTTTTAGAACGTTTTTATTGATTGGGAGTAATATTAAGCCATTGGCAGTGCTTATTTTCCTTTCCGTAGAGCACTAATTTCCATAAGAACGGTGCGCTACAGTGGATACAGGAAATATCGCTTGTGTATTGTAAATGTGACAGAAGATCTGACATTTACAACGCTAATATTTACCAATTAATTTGATATGGACTTTCTTTTATTTGTTAGTGATATATACAGTTTTACACTTCCGGTAGTATAGACTGATATGATTGAATGTCAATAATCGTTGATTATTGCAGATGTTCACCACACAGAATCCTTCCTTTCACTTGATTCTGTCTTTATTTTATTCACAACTTAACTTTCATACACAGTTTTACACTTCCGGTAGTATTATGATTGTCAATGATCAATAACTGTTGAATGTCAATGATTGATAACTGTTGAATGTCAATGATTGATAACTGAACGGTTGAATGTCAATGATCAATAACTGTTGAATGTCAATGATTGATAGCTGAAGGGTTGAATGTCAATGATCAATAACTGTTGAATGTCAATGATCAATAACTGTTGAATGTCAATGATTGATAACTCTTTAATGTCAATGATTGATAACTGTTGAACGTCAATGATTGATAACTGTTGAACGTCAATGATCAATAACTGTTGAATGTCAATGATTGATAACTCTTTAATGTCAATGATTGATAAATGTTGAACGTCAATGATTGATAACTGTTGAATGTCAATGATTAATCATTTATATACACATATTGAACACGTTGTTATTACGACTTTTATAATCAGATTCACTTTCCTTTACAATTGTTTGTTTTATAATAAAGAAATAAAATGCACAATTCTTAGTTGAGATTCGAAAATGTTTTTTCGTGAATCTTTGACTTTAATGATTACACACATATTGATCAAGTATCTTTCTACAATTACTGACATGCTTGATTACACTTCAATGCTCCTCTGCAAACATGTATATTCCGCGTGTCTCACTGTCCAATAAAGACCATTTATAACACGCCAATGATCTAAGACATTCGTCTCCATGAACTGCTGTACCAAGTCCACTTGAGGCTCTCTGAAGTTCTTGAATTTCTCTTCATGTTCAACTAAAACCAGTAAAGATAGTGTGTAAATGTATCAGTCAGAGAATAACTACATAGAATTTCACAACAGTACAACACCGACGGTTCTCCAGATTACAATTTAACACCACTCTTACACCGATGGTTCTCCAGATTACAACGTAACACCACTATTACGCCGATTTTTTCAGGAGAGTAAGACAGAACTATGGTCTTTTTGAATCAATAATAAAATCGCTCGCGTACAGTCATTTCCGGTCATAATAAGCAAAACTTCAACATGGGGAAATTTTGTAAAATGCACTTAGAGACGTGAAATGTTTTGCAAACGATGCGCAAGAACACTACAAGCAAAACAGTAAATCATGACGAATTCGTAGGTCACGTGTTTTAGCCGCCATTTTGATTTTCTTTAAAATTTTCTAAATTCGAAATGTTAGATTTGGGTCTAAATAATCCCAGTGACATACTAGAGACTCGCAACTTGTTTTAAAAGATGCTTAAAATATGTTACCATTGCGAAGTCGTAGGTCACGTGGTTTCGACGCCATATGTAAATTCTAACGTTTTCAAATGGTTTGACCTTGTGCATTTTTGCCAAAACCCCACGCCGAAGATATTTGCATCTGAGAGCTGAAACTTAGATTTATAAGCAGCTGAAGCATTGGGGAACAATAACTTTCATATTTTATTAGCGAAATCCTATCAATTGTTTCACAATTATGATAACTTTGAATATTTACCTAGGTTCTTAACAAAATCTAATTTTCTTATTTTATCCAAAGATATACACTTTACAGAGCAATAAGTCATACCAATTCGAGTTAAAATCTATTCTACGCGTAATGAGAGGTAAAACCTGTTCGAAATTCATTTGATATTTATACAATAGCCGATTAAGAAGATTTGGCAAGTGGAAAGAATCATGCTAAGACACGAATAACCGGACAACAGTATCAACACTGTTTGCTTCATCAAGGCCTTACTGGAAATCTTTAAAATTCTTATTTCTCCAAAGATAAACATGTTATTAAGCTTTAAGTCATGTCAGTTCGAGTGGAAATGTATTCTACGCGAACTGAGATATACATACTGGAAGGAATTCATATGATATTTACACACTAGTTGAATTAGATGATTTTCAAGTGAAAAGACTCATACTTAACCTCTAATAACCGGACAGCAGTATCGACATATCCGGTTCATCGTGGCCTCCTGGAAACCATCAAAATTCTCCACAGATATACACGCTACTGGTGTATCCACTAACCGTTTCAGTAATATTTTACGTGCACTTCAATTGTGTTCTTACATGTATGCAAGGGCATGTAACTCTTATTCTCAGTGCAGTAAAGCGTGTGTCGGACTGTCGTCGTGTTTTCCATGTGTTTGCATACGAATGAGATTTACCAAGAACTGATCAAGCATTTTTTGAGGATGAAACAAGAGTGTTTTGTTTCTTTTCACATGAAACGCTAAAACACAGATGACACTTCGCTATATTGTGACTCTCATTGAAATTCTATCTGTCTGCTAGGACCGCATGGTTTTCTATTTCCAATATGGCGGAGTCAGAGGGGCAGCAACCAATTGAAGTTATGGTGCATACTGACTCTAGAAACTTACAAGCACAACCTTTTATTCCATCGACGGACCAAATTTCAACTGGAAAATCATGGGAAGCATGGCTGTAATCAATTGAGAGGGAATTTAGGTTTTTCAAAATAACAAGTCCCACAGATAAGAAAGATGCCCTGATAATATTTGGGGGAAAAGATGTTTCTAGACTTTCAATAAGTTTGCCAGATCGTGCAGGTGACGACAACGAATTTGATAAACTGAAAACGAAGTTGAACAATTACTTCACACCCAAACGTAACAAACACCATGTCAGGTATTTGTTTCTCAGAATGAAGCCAATGGCAAATGAATTTACATGCAGGTGTGTGAATTTGGTGATAACTGTGAAGGAAGAATCTTGGAACACATCACTCAAACCATTGATAACAGAAGCCTCATACAGAAAACCATAAACAAATCATGGACATTATCACAGTTGGAGGATGTTTCTCTTCAGGTTGACCAGATGAGGCATGAACAAGACACTCCATCATCAGTTCACCAGGTTTCAAGGCGATCAAGAGGCAGATCAAGACGATATTTCGAGACGAACAATACTAAGCAATAGCCTCAATGCACTTACTGTGGCCGGACCAGTAACCCACCAGGTATAAATTATCCTGCTTTTGGGAAAACATACAGAAAATGTGGCAAACTGATGCCAGTAAACCTGGATGATAGTGTTGTGCTCGTTGAACCCGACACAGGATCGGATGTCAACTTAATGGATGAAGATCAGTTCAAATCATTCGAAAAATGTACTCAGCACCCACCACTACTCAAAACCAGCAATTGTCAGCTAACTGCACTTTAGAAGAAAGTCCCAGTGAAAGGTGAATTCAGGACTGTTATCTGAGACAAGACATGCGGCATAGAGACGACAATCATTGTTGTAAGAGGTAATATGAACTCTCCTCCACTTATATGCCGGGAAACCGTGGTGAAGCTTGAAATGATGCAAATTTCACCTGAAGGTACATTTCAAGAAGAACATGACTTGAGAATTAAGAATGTCACCTCATCTGCAGAGAAACCTACACCAGTTCAGAAGAGATCGTAAATGAATTAAAGCATGTATTTGAAGGTGTTGGAAGGTTTCAAGACCCTGTAACAAAGAAAGAGATAAAAGTTACACTCCCTATGAGACCTGAGGCTGTTCCCATTGCACAGAAACCACGTCATGTACCATATTATCTACAGAAATTGTTGGACAATGGAGTGAAGAATGACTTGTTTGAAAAGTGTGACGCCGATCACCCCATCACATGGTGATCTCCTCTGGTGGTTCAGCCAAAGCCTCGGTTTACATCGAAACAACCTGAAGAACTCACTCCAGACATGATTAGAGCAAGCACTGATCTACGAATTCCAAATAAGCACATGGAGCGAAGTCGTATCATCCATTGTTGAAGATTTCACTCACAAGTTCCACAAGTGCACAGTCTTCTCGAAGATTGACCTTCGCCAAGGCTATCAACAATTAGCATTAGATGATGCGTCAATAGACATTGTAACTTTTTCAACTCCCTGGGGAAACTACAGACCCCAGACACTCCCCTTTGGTGCAAAGTCTTCACAGGATGTTTTCGATGAAACAATGTACAGGATATTTGGAGATATCCCTTTATGTTTAAACAACAGAGATGACATACTGATTGGTGGTAGAGACATTCAAGAGCATGATGAAACACTACGGACTGTTCTCAAAAGAGCATCTAACTATGGAATAACTATGAACAAACAGAAATACCAATTTCAAGTCAGAGATAATGAATGTTATGGATATGTGTTCACTGATGGAACACTAAAGCCAGCTCCAAGCAAAGTGGAAGCAGTTAGAAAGTCTGAGAGACCCTCCTCAACGGAGTTTCCTGGGAATGACAGGATTCCTTTCTAAATTATACCCAGTTACTCAAGTGTAACAGACACTGGAAGTGACAGTAATGAGAAAGTTGTGAAACACATAGTAGAAAGAGAACATTGAGTTGTTATGAAGAGAATAGAAGAAGAAACCAGCAAGGATCCTCAATTACAGAAGATAAAAGAAAGATTTATACATGAAGATTGGGAAAAGCACAAGTCAGATCCTGAAGTCGCACCATTCTATTCGGTGAAAGAAGAAATAAGTGAAATAAGAGGACTATTGTTCAGACTGAACAGAATAATAGCTCCAAAACGTCTACAGAGAACATTGATAAAAGCTGCACACAATCTAGGACATCTAGGGACAGCAAAGACAAAGAGAATGTTGAGAGAGAAATATTGGTTTCCTAGCATGGATTCCATGATAGAGATTATCACAAAGGAATGCTATGAGTGGAAAGTCACAAATAAAGATCATCACAAAGAACCAGTAAAAGTGTTAAATATTCCACTGAAGGAGTTGCACACAGGTTCAATGGACTTTGGTGGACCGGACCCTGATGGACATTACAACCTTGTTGTCATAGACAAAAGAACGAGATATCCAGAAGTAGCGACAGTTATGTCAACATCAGCGTCATCAACGAAGAAACACCTACAACAGATGTTCATGACACATGGCGTACCAAACAGAGTTGAAACCGACAACGGACCGCCCTTTAATTCGAAAGAGTTTGCAGATTTCGCCATAGAAGAATGATTTACTCAACATAGAGTGACTCAACTACATCCGAGTGTAAACGGCGAAGCGGAAAGCTTTATGAAGCTTCTCAACAAGACAAACAAATCAGCCACTTGAACAGATCCGCAGAAAACCGTGAGACAACACTCAACAACATGCTGATTGGATATTGTTCAACACCACACTCAGCTACTGGTATATCACCATACGAAGCACTCATGAACAGAAAAGTAAGAATAAAACTGGACTATGAAGATCTCACAGTACCAACAGAGAGCAGGGATGATGTAGCTGACAGAGACATGAACTATAAACTGAAAGCAAAGAGAAATTCAGAAAACAAGTTCACAAAGGAGCATAAAATGATAGTTGCTGACTATGTACTTCTCAAGCAGCAGAAGAAAAATAAATGGAGCACATCTTATGAAGCTATGTTCTATGTCATCTTCAAGATAAATGGATCTGCGATATCAGCTAGAAGATTAAATGAAGGGCGAGAAGTCACAAGAGATTCAAGTCACTTCAAGCAAGTGAATGCTGTTGTAAATAATCGTGACACCAGCATACTAGAAGCAGAAGACTAGAGGGAGACACTGATAAAATCAACTGAAGTCGACATGGAAGGAGTGGAATCATGAACTTGAAATACTTACCTTATTTTGTTTATTTCAGAAAAAGCATAATTTGCAATTTATTTCAAGGACTCTTAAAGTAAATATTCTGAGAGACAAGATGACCCCAAAGGCTTTAATTCAGTTTTATTTTCAGAATTTGAATTTATTTAGAGTTAACCATGATGAATGCCTGCATCTGTAAAGAAAGGGAGAAATGGTGTATTAATATTTTACGTGCGCTTCAATAGTGTTCTTAGTGTAACTCTTATTCTCAGTACAGTAAAGAGTGTGTCGAACTGTCGTCGTGTTTTCCATGTGTTTGCATGCGAATGAGATTTACCAAGAACTGATCAAGCATTTAACAGCTACTATGTACTAAATCATACCACTTCGAGTGAAAAGCTATTTTGCGCGAACTGAGAGATACATTCTAGAAAAAACTCATACGATATTTACACTGTACTCGATTTAGATGCACCAAGTCACAAGTCAAGCTCAGAAAGCGGCTCCAAATCCCACCTTTTCAGTTAAGCTAAACTGTGACGTCAGTAATACGGCTCGAAACATCAAAGTTTTCCTTAATTGAAATTGGTGGTTTTGGATCCGATCCAGCCCAATCTTTACTATCATTTTATATTACAAAATTATTGCTGTCTTTTGGACTTAAAAATTTAATTTACTCACCACCTTGTTTATATTTTTCATTGAGTTGTACTTACACTTTGAAATTATCTTTTTTTTTATAGCTTTCAGCGTAAGTAAGTATAACTCCCCGTCGGCAAAATCTCTAATGGTGAAGTAGACGTTAAACTCCTATCTCTCCTCACTCTAAATGGGAGAATCATAATTATTTCGCTAATATACTTAAGCCTTACAAAGCGTTACACCACTTTGAAGATATTTGCATCTAAGCGCTACAACTTAACGCGTAACTAGAAACCTGACACTCATATTTTTTATTGTAGTTTTTTTCAGGGAAGATATAAGTCGAATCTTGTGTTATATAATTTATGATCCGGGTGTGGCAACGCGTAAATTAACGTATAACGCGTCAAGGAGGTAAAACATGATATTCACGTGCAAAGGGTCACGTGATCAACACAGGTAACGCGTATGCCGTCAAATCAAATCGCAGGTGTACTGTGTAACAGTAAAACACAATAAAATTAACGGAAACACATTATTGACTGAAATCCACGCCTCACGAATACAAAACGTGAGTTTGCTATGGGTAGGTTGCACGCCGGACAATCCGTTGCAGAAGTTGGGGGCATTTCGATGCAGTCGACAGACGATTCATGAGCTCAGAACCTGTGTGCAAAGGACAAGGGTGATTGCGGATCGTCCGAGGCCAGAACGTCCGCATGTGACGTCACACCGAGAGCATGGACACATCATCTCCGTAATCGATTCGAGACGGCTGCGTCCACGACCAGACACTTGTTCAGAGGTCGCGTGTCACCAGCCACTTGTTCAGAGGTCGGGTGTCAACATCCACTATCAGGAATCGAGTGCGGGCTGCTGGTCTGCCAGCCATAGGCCCTACACAGGGCCCATTTTGACGCCATTTCACCGTCAACAACGTCTGATAAGGACCCGACAACACGCAAGATGGAATCAGAATCGCTGGAATAACGTTGTCTTTAGTGACGAGTCACGTTACACACTTTGGTTTGCTCATTACAGGGTACGAGTGTGGCATAGAACACGAGAACGATATGCACAGTGTTGTGTTCCGGAGGTGGACAGATTTGGTGCCGGCAGCGTCATGGTTTGGGGGTCTTTCTGTTCCAATGGTCATTCCCAATTGGTTGTCGTGCAGGGCAACCTTACTGCCGCAGAATACAGGGACCAAGTGTTGACACCGGTCCTGATACCGTTCATGCAACAACATGGTCCAGGGCTGAGTTTTCAACATGATAATGCCACACTGCACACAGTGATTTTGACGCTCAATGTCTTGCGTAACGCCGGTATCGGTGTCATGGAGTGGCCATCTCGTTCACCAGACCTCAATCCCATAGAACACATCTGGGATGAATTGGGAAGACGATTGAGGCAGCAAATCAACCCACCTCAGACTCTGCAAGCTCTTGGACAGGAACTGGTCAACCAATGGCGGCGACTTCCGGTGCGGGTCTTCAGGGGAGTTCTGCGGTCAATGCGACGATGTTGTGTGGCTGTGGTGGCTGTACAAGGTGGTCACACGCGTTATTGACTAAGCTGTATTCATTATTAAAAAGGGCTTTTTAGCTATTGTACCTAAAGTTAGTTTGACTCGAGTGGGTGTGAGATCGGTTGATGCAATTGTTAACTATTCCTGTCGCACTATTCCAACTTTGAACATCGATTCCCTATCATCCGGTATGGTGTCAACATTTTGATATTTAGTTTTGTTGGAAAATTGCAAAAGGAAAATTTCACAAACTCAATTTTCTGCTGCAAAAAGGGCATAGCACCATAAACGTTTCTCGCAAAAAATCTCATGGATAAAAAGACTAGCAAATTCTGAATCCAAAGTACGAAACTGTTACCAGCCAATATACAAACACATATATATATCTTCATACAAACATGTGAAACACATATACAAGAATCCGTTATAACACCCGAAACTAATCCTTTTTGGAAAGATACGTTAAAATCTTGGGGTAAATTTTTATCTTAAAAGTCAAAGAACGCACAAAACGGAAATGATATCCTATCCCAGCCCCTGTGGCTAAATGATAATATAAAAATAGGCGGAAAACCAATTAATTATAAACATTACTCTAGCAAAGGTATTACTTACATAAATGACATGTTTGATAATCAAGGAAATTTCGTTACTGTGGAACAATTAAGAAAAACATACGGATGTACAACACATTTTTTGGAACTACAAGGAATTATACAATCCATTAAATGCTACTGTAAATTCACTATAGTTCATATTGAGAAGAAACTTCAAACACCATTTCTACCTTACTTATTGCAGAATATTATAGGAGATCCAAAAGGTTGTAGAGATATCTATGACATTCTTATATTTGAAAAACCTAAAAAAACCTTTAGCATACCGGGAAAAGTGGCAACATGAATTAAATGAATCCATTGAGGAACACACTTGGGAGACAATAGAAAAAATAACATTTAAATCCCATAATAGCGTTAAAAAATCACTTGGTTCCAATACAGTATACTTCATAGGTGTATACCTACAAATGATTTGTTAGCAAAAATGAAATATAAAGACACTAATATATGTACTTTTTGCAAATCTGAAACAGAATCAATATTACACTTATTTCATGAATGTAAAATCATTGAGAATATCTGGAAAGAAATCGCTAAGTGGATATATGTAAAAACTGGAACAACAATAATATTCTCTAGCAAAAACATAATTTTAGGATATCCCGAAAAGAGAAACTATGTACTAAACTTAATCATATCAGTCGTAAAATATAACATATACAAAATGAAACAAAGAGATAAAATACCAAACTTGAATCACATTAACGAAGATATTAAAACAGCTTACAATATTGACCGCTATAACGCCTACTCAGAGTGTAAATATGATAATTTCAGAAAATGCTGGTCCATATGTCATAATCTTTTCTGAATCACTGATCACTATATTTGCCTACTGCCATTTTTCTTTGACCTGATTGTTAAAATGCCTGTTTTTAGACTCTGTATTTACCTTTATAGAATATGTATTTAACATGTGTATGTATTGAACTGTTTAAATGAACTGTAATGATGGAGATTCAAAAATAAATAAAATTATAAAACAAAATAAACGTTTCTCCTACGTTTTTGACTCCAAACGAATTAACTGTTACTTTTTAAGGCCTCGCACACTCACTGACATTCTCCGTTCTTTTTCATTACACAATGTTAAGGATACTGCCTCCCATGACAACAGATAACTCATGTTGAGCTGAATCATTTTATCGTCGCTTGCGACTATATTTAGGTCTTCAAGACAAAGGGATGGTAGAATTCAATGAGACTTAGAAATGTGTCGAACGGATTTTTGATAGGTTGAGCCATTAAAGGACCAGTTCGATTCTAAAGTTTTTTCAAAATGCACTTAGAGACATGTAACTTTTTTTGAAAGATTCGCAATGACAATTCATGCAGAACAGTTAATCACGACGAATTCGAAAGTCACGTGGTGAAGCCGCCATTTGAATTTTCGCACTTTTGAAAACTTCCCTTCCCCATGCACCTTTGACAATCTTCTCCTCTGAAGATACTTGCACCTCGAAGCTGTAACTTACACATTCATACAGCTTAAGCATTGGAAAATACATGGTGATGTTTTTCATTGCTAAGCTCTCGAAGTTAGATGACTTTCAAAAAAAAAATCAAAATTCAAGGAGACATAACTCAAATACCGTAACAAATTAAGCTTACAATTTCTAAAAAGATAAAAAAAAATCGCGTTTTTGATGAGTTTTTGAAAATTCATAACTTAATAACCATAACTTGTAAAATGTTGTTTCATACTTCATAAGACGGACAAAAGATTATCCTAACAACGAAAATTGACACTAGTACAATAATGTTAATAACCAATGAGTCACAGGTCTTTTAAGTTGGACAGTTCTTCCTAAATTGGCAATGGGCGCATTTGTAGAGTGTCTTTGTTAAGTCATAACTCAAGGATGCTAAATCATAAAACGCTGTTTAATACATCAACAGAATGGGAAATAATTAAGCTAAATGGGGAAAACATAATCAGTTTGATAATTAACATAACCATTGAGCTATAAGCATTTCTTCTTGATCAATTGTGACTTTCATTTTGTACTGTCAACAAAGGGGGTTAATCCTACTTTCGTTTTACATGATGGACAGGTAGAGGCTGCTGCAGCTTAATGCTTTTACAGATCTTCGTGTAACTTTCAAGAATGACTGCTGATATGATGTGCTTAATAGAAAATTAATCAAATATGTTGCTGAATCCTTTTATCGTCACTTGTGACTGTATTTATTGATTCAGCCCTTTGGGACAGAATCCTTATTGTTATTGGCGTGTTTTATTATTATTCCACGGATCTTGTAAACACGACTTTTGCCAGAAGGAATGCAGCTATTGCAACCAAACTTTACAAGCTGATTACCATGTTGTTTTGCAGCGAAGCCCAATCAATCAAGCCATTAAAGGTCCAGTTCGATTCTAAAGTTCGATTTTTAACATGGGACATTCAAAGTTTGGTGTCTTTGAACACTGTACCAACTTTAAAGACGAATATTTCATAAACCTGGAGGTTTTGATGCAAGATATTTTCGGGACAAAAGCTTAGTGTACATGAATCAAAAATAAAATTGATCGCGTACAGTCATTTCCGGTCGTGAGAAATGGTAGAACATGACATAAAATGAGAATGAAGATATTTTCAACTTATGACAAGAAAGACCAAACGCACGTATGTATGCACACATGTACGTAGCCCTCACCATAAGGAAATAGTAACGAGCAACAAAAGCTATGTTTTGTTTTCGTTTCGTTTCGGTACGAAATCAAAGACATAGGGGGGACCCAATGAATAGCACTCTTCTCAGGGAAGGTTCTGACTCTGCAGTAAATTTTACTCGGTTTGGTGTGACAGCTCCTTTAACGCAGGTTCTACTACAACTGTCGTACTATTTCAACTTTTAAACATGCACTCCCTCTCATCTGGATAGTTCAGACATTGTGATATTTAATTTTGTTGCAAAATTGCAAAGGAAAATTTCACAAACACCTTTTGCTGCAAAAAACACCTGTCACCATCAACGTTTCACCTACGTTTTTGACTCCAAACTAGCTACAAATTGCCTTCTAAGGCCTCACACACACCCTCACTGACAGCGTTTCTCGTCTATTTTTGATTTCACAATGTTAAGAATATTGCTTCCAAGGACTACAGATAGAAAATCAAGGGCTGAATCATTTTATTGTCGCTGGTGACTATAATTTCTTTTTTAATTTGAGGTACAAACATTGTTCAATCCAGTCCAAGTTGCACATTTAAACATTTGAGGGAAATATGTTAATAACAAACACACTTTACATTAAAAATTTATCAATTTAAAATTTTGATCAACCCTTGCTAAATTCAGATGGTCTTCACACCGTCTCCAAATTGAAATCGGTATATACTGTATGTTGACCAACCCAGATCAAATAGATTATGGATGAAATGCAAAGATATCCTTATTGAAATTGAATTTAATTTTATGCTGGTATGTACTTGTTACAAACAAAGTTGCATCCCTTCCGCTCGGATGCAAATGGCGACACATATTAAATGGAGAGCTTAACTGAATATTAACCAGCTAATGCTAAAAAAAAACCTTTACACAAGTCACATTTTGGAACAGTGAAGACTGACGTTCGGTAAATGAATATGCGACTCAAACTGCCTTTGTGAATTGTGGGTATTTGTAGTATTGTAAAATATTTATAAGTTTTGGCTCGGTAGATTCAATTCATGAGGAACATGTTTGGCACTGCTTGCTCATAATTAGATTTGCCTCCCTATGCACTGCACAATGTTTGTTTTGTCATTTCTCATATGAAATGAAGCATGTATATTTACATGAAGCTGTTACTAGTGTTACGGCAATATCCAAGAGGGCATTGAGTGGTATACAACGAGTCTCTGGACATTTTATTTGTTGTTAATGTACCCGGACTCTGTCTCTAAAGACCCTTCACAAACAATGACATATATAATGGGTTTTTTTGCTGAACAGTCAGTATTGAAGCGCACATAAAATGTTGGTGTGGTTCTTCAATTTTACACTGGAAACGTCTAATAAATAGAGAATCTCACCCAAGTGTCTTCTGATATCAAATATATCAACACGAGTTGATTAAAGTTACAAATATCCGAGGCTTGCCCAGGATATTTTTACTTTAATCAACGAGTGTTGATATATTTGATATCAGAAGACACGAGGGTGAGATTTTATTTATCATTCAAAATCATTCTTCAACAATTATTAGCTGAAGAATAACATATCTGAAACACAAAACTGCCATTTTGCTTCTTCAGCAGTGATCTCAGTGAGGTCATAGCATTGTGACGTCATAAGCATTATGACATCATAGCATTGCAACGTCATCACCGTCGTGACGTCATATCATTGTCAGCAGTGTTCTCAGTGATGTCAAAGCTTTGTGATGTCATTAATTGATGATGTAATAGGATTATGACAATTTGATTGTAGCGATATCTACAATGTAGATATCACTTGTAGATATCGCTTGATCTCACACAAGCGATATCAACTGTGGGAACCAGTTTTGGATGATAAATATAGACAAGTTCCAAAATTGCGTCTGTTAGATTTGGGAACTCCATACTCTGGAGAAGTACTGTTCATATCAAAATTAGCCTTAGTCAATAATTGGTTTAAATGTTTGCCTTGGTGTGTACTGTTGATAAAATTACATTATCAACTACTTTACAAACTTTTTCATCACACATGAGATGTCACAATATAAGATTAAATATAAGTGTCAATCATTTATCAACTAATGCAACTTCTTGCAACGTATGTGATGTGCATCTGAACTACAGACGGCAGCCAAGTGAATAATCGTTGGACGTGACATGCACGTGGTTCCATGTCGGATACATTGTAGAGACAAGAATAGTTGAAGCTTATCTGCAGGTTCCTAGTTCGAACGTAAGTATATAGTTTGTTCACTTGTGGGAGTTTTGTACTTTATGACACAAGCAAACATTTCATACACAAAGTAATACGGATTTCTGTATTACTGTTTGTAAAAGTCGCATTTATGCTTGTTATTGTTATTGTTTCTCTTTAGCCTATTTTATTCATGTAATTTACTAACACGTTCAACCTTAGCCAGGGACATTGAAACCCTTATCTTCTTGGAAAAGCCATCTTTGCTTGTCAAAAGCGATATTTTCACATATCGTTTTTACACATCGCCATCATGATTTTCTTACAAAATGCTAAAATTGCAGGTTCAATAACAATAATAGTTATAGTACCTTAACTGCATACATTTATATCTACCTTACTTTTAATGAATGTCTAAACAAATATGTCCAAAACTTGAGATAAGGCATTTCTGCGGGAACTGCACACATATTTGAGACAACGTGGATATCCTGAGTTACTGATAATGGACGAAATAGAAATAGACAGGAAAACCCTTTTATCAGTATTTATCTATACTGGACTGCTCTGCGGAAATGTAATTTATGTAATACCATGTTAATGATGTGAAGAACACTATATCAGTCTAACAAAAACAAGATAATCGAGATAACACGCATAGTAACATATTCACCGTAAATATAGGTGACGGAAACGTCATGCGGTATGTCGAAAAATCTCTGTCAAACAGGCGTTACTGTTTGCGTTAGTTTATTGATAGATCTCAGCTTTCAAAATATGTAATGCATATATTTGAATCGTATTCATAACAATAAATCGTTGTCGCAAAATGTTACTGTAAGTGAGTTTAATTTATTCGTCCCTTCTCTCGTTAGGTCTCGTTATGCAATTGTTAAATGACCAACCTTGTTTGGCTTGTTAAATAAGAATTTTTAGCATATTACACTTCTACTAACAGCTTGACAAGCAAGATAATTGAAATACTACACCTTTACCATGTTGTTTGCGAGCTAGAACCGATTGAAACAATACAAAGGCATGGTTGGGGGCATCTAGTTAAGGCTTGAAAATAGTTTAAAAAAAGATATATGTCATATGTACATATAGCCAAATGGAGACTGCATTGTGCCCATTTTGGGGATAAAAGCTTTGATTACTAATCACACAATCAATTTAAATGTCTCAAATAAAAGAATTGTACCTCGATCGTTTAGGTTGTGTGACATAGGTATATACTGTATTAACAATTTACATACATTATTTATTCATAAATTAAATTTAATTATATTTAATCTATCATTTGAAAATAAAAGTGAATATTGAACTTCCCCGATTTATTTAACGTATTTCGAAGTAGGCCTATAATATGAATTTAATCAAAACGTAAATTCCAACAATAAGAATATGTAGGCCTATTTTCCCTGAAACAAGCAGTCAACCATTTGTTTAAACGTTGCTAATATAATTATACCAGCTCGATTGATTATGAAGCATATTTCGGTTTATGTGTGGAAGGAAGGCATATGGATCTATTGTAAGTCCAAGGATAATGACCCTTCTTCCCCATGCTTGGCACTTTCAGTTTGGACATAAATATGGTTCTATCCAATATTTATGTTTATTACTCAACCGTGGTGAGATCACTCATTAGATAACAATGAGTTGGTTACACACATGTGTGCTACCAAGGCGTGCTGCCATAACGTCATAATCGGCTGGACGTCATAGTCGTTTTTGGTTGACGTCACAATGTTAGCCTCGTGACTGCCATAGCGGGTGACCTATTCGCAAGTGAGCGTCAATAACAACAGTTTTCTTGCAATTCAGCGCTATTTACATCATTGAGTAATAATTAGAATAATAAACTCGGTCCCGTTTGATAACATGTTTATGAAACTCGTGAATGACATCAGTAATTAACTCGCCTTCGCTCTAAAATTTCAAATCATTCATTCATCGTTTAGTATTCTATATATACATGTACATGCTTCACTGTCATATAATTACAGTATCAGTACATTGAGTACAATATATATGTAAATCTTATTGGCATTTACAAAATTGATAACTGAGTTGAAGTTTAATTTGGCGTGTTGATGTACCGCTAATGCTATCTATTTGATGGTGCTTGCGTCCCGCGGATAACGTTTGTATGTAAAGTTTCTTGGATTTTGCGAAATTATGCACTGAATTGGTACATTTCTGCTCATTCAGGAGTAAAATGGTTTTGAATTGAAAAAGATTATGTTTACTATCGCTCAGATTCAAAATAACACAAGTGTCTTTTAAATTTGAGATGTTTTGACAAAATGTAAAAGGGGATAAGTACTTCGTATAACCCAAATGGTCACGTGGTTAAAACTTTGTTACAGCTGTGTTCAATGGTTATATATTTCCCCAAAATATGAAGAGGCCAAGCATGACAGTCTGATTAAAATCGACCTCGTTCCGAGGAATCAAATTTGCCAAATAATAATATCTACCGGGATACGAATATCCTCGCCACAAGGTCTGAGAACATCCCGTACATGCGTGTGTTCCGAACCAGTTTAGCGCAGCCAAAGCCCAGTCAAATAGCTGACCAATCACATCATAGTATTTAAACGATCGCTGTTTTGAAAGCATTCGGAACAGACAAAAGGATAGCTGTTTGGAGTTATCTGCCCCTAGCTTCTAGCACTGAAAGCATTTGTTGGACGTCATGTGATTGGTTTACTGAATTGCGTTAGGAGTCTACGGGCTGTCACCAGACGGTTTGGCGTGGAAATGTGCGAACGATATGAGTTCGTATCCCGGTAGTTGCACTATTTTGCACATTTTTTTCACGGAATACCGTCGGTTTTAATCAGACTGCCAAGCATGAGTGGTTGAAATTTTAGTTTGAATATTCCAACTGTAATATAGGGTGAAATCCCAACTGTATATAACCAATAATACCTTAATGAAGTCACACATTGCTTTCTTGGACCCGGAAGTGACCAAACGTGGTCTCTTAAATTGAACACTCCACCTTCTGCACTCTGCGTAGGGATACATTAGTTTTGCAGACTGACTGCGAAGTATATTGGCTACTTTAAACAGAAATACTTATTCTCATGGCCCTTACACAACTCCCCCCTGACCCGCCACTCACGTCCCCTTCATCTGCAGTATTGTATCATCAAGAACTGTTCATCAGACGCTTTTCAGACACACTTTATTCAAATAAGATGTCCTTTTCCGAGATAACAGGAATAAACAACTCCTTCTAATGCCATCTTGTTGAACCACAAATGTCGTGAGATAATGAATAAGAAGAAGGATAGGAACTAAGGTTCATGTGAACCTACGCTACGCTTGAAATTGTAAAGACACCCACAGGCGTGGGGATATTCTGAATGGCCAAGGGCAAAACGTTTCTGTGACACAATGCAGAGATGATCTTGACATCACTGAGTATAAATGGCTCCAACTCGCCCAGCGAAGCAAGCATGCATTTTAAAGCTTGATCCTGTCTCTGTCAACTTCCAAACGCAAGGCATAACTCTTGCCAGTCTCCATTACTGGCTGATTTAGGCCTTGCAGTATTTCCTTAATAAATAAGGTATTTCCCTCGATTTCTTGTGTCTAGATAGTGAATCGCTGCACCAAAATGCATAGTGGGCATGGATTTCCATGCACAGATTTCTTAAGGAAATACTGCAAGGCCTAAAACAGCCAATAAAAGAGACTGGTAAGAGTTATGCATTGCATTGGGAAATTTGTAACTGTTGGAGATGAGCGAAATCAGTGTGTACACATACATGATCTGCATTACGTGCAAGACCCATGTTACATAAGCTCTCGTCCATGGAATGTATGTTCCGTGTCATATTGAAACGTGACTAGTGTGTGCCTAACGATAAACACTGATGAATCTGATAGATTTCAGAAAATCATTTTTATGTTGATATTTTTCAAAAATAATAGTTTAAACATTGGCAAATTCTTCAAAATAGAACCACAGATCTTGTTTTGAACGATGTACAATGTAATTGTGACAAACAAAGTAAATGATGATAAATCCGTAGATAACATCGTTTAGCTGCAGTACGGTAATGCCATTTTGACATAGGACAATTCACTCCAAATGCACCTAGAGACATGCAACTTGTTAAATGACAACCAATGTCATTCTGGTTAAGCCATCGTTGAATTATTGATTTTCTGTAAGATAAAAACAGGGGACAATTTATCCAAAATGCTCTTAGAGATCTGCAACTTATTCTAAACGATGGACAGTGTCATCGTGACAAAAAAGTAAATAATGACTTCGGATTAGCCACCATTTTTATTTTCACACAGTCATACTTTCTCAGTAACGTATAATGCAAATACACCTTGAGAAAAGGTTGATAAGTCGCCTGTAGAATTATTGCTATGAGGCAATCTTAATTTTTCTTATATATCTTATCAGCTTATATGCTGAATCCTTTTATCGTCACTTGTGGCTATATTTTAGGATTATTGTTTTTGGCGTGTTTTTAAGGATTCAGCCCTTTGGGGCAGAATCTTATTGTATTGGCATGTTTATTAAGGATTCAGCATTTATGCTGAATCCTTATTGTTATTGGCCTGTTTTTTTTAAATTATTTACACCAATTTTGACTCAACCACTTTGGCAAGAAGGAATGCAGCTATTACAACCAAACTGTTCATGCTGATAGCCATCACTATGAAGTTGATCCTTGCAGCATTCGGGTCCAATCGATTCATCCATTTTGAATCCAAATTTCGATGTTTTACATGGGCTTTTTTTCAAAATGCTCTTAGAGACTTGTAATTTATGTAATAGATGCGCATTGATAATCTTAGCAAAAAAGTAAATGGCGGTGAAATCTTAGGTCACGTGGTTTAGCCGCCATTTTGGATTTTTAAAACTTTTTCAAATTTTCGAACCCCATGTACCTTTGCGGAAACACCACTTCGAAGATATTAGCACCTGAAAACTAGCTGAAACTTTATTTATATATAGCTGACACATTGCGGAATAACAAGTTTGTTCTTGCTGTGCGAATTCCAAATACTTTTTTCACAGTGACCTTTCAAAGTCAGGCAGATTTTGAAAACAGCGAATTTCAGGGGCGATGATTAAAAAATCTACACATCGAATTAAATGATTTTTTCAGGAGAGTAAGACAGGACTATTGTCTTTATGAATCACTAATAAAATCGCTCGCGTACAGTCATTTCCGGTCATAATAAAGCAAAAATTTAACATTTTCTAAAACTGCATTTAGAGACTTGCATTTTTTGCAAACAATGCGCAAGAACAAAACAAGCAATAAAGTAAATCATGACGAATTCGTAGGTCACGTGGTTTAACCGCTTTTTTTATTTTATTTAAAATTGTCTGATTTTGACATGTTAAATATCGCTCTAAATAATCTCAGTGACATACTAGAGACTCGCAACTTGTTTAAAAAGATGCTTAATAACTACACAAGCAAAATATATGGTACCATTGCAAAGTTGTACGTCACTTGGTTTCGACGACATATTTAAATTTTAACGTTTTCAAATGTTTGCATCTGAGAGCTGAAACTTAGATGTATACGCAGCTGAAGCATTGGGGAACAACAAGTTTTATATCTTATTATTGAAATCCTATTAACTTTTTCACAATAACCTTTCAAAGTATGATAACTTTGAATGTTTACCTAGGTTCTGAAACAAATCGAATTTTCTTATTTCTCCTTAAGATATACAATTTACAGAGCAATATGTCATAATAGTTCTATACTACGCGTAATGTGAGGTAAAACCTGTTCAAAATTCATATGATATTTATACAATAGTCGATTTAGCAAGTGTAAAGAATCATGCCAAGACACGAATAACCGGACAACAGTCTCAACACTGTCTGGTTTATCGTGGCCTTACTGGAATTTTTTAAAATTCTTATTTCTCCAAATATACACATGCTATTAAGCTTTAAGTCATGCCAGTTCGAGTGGAAATGTATTCTACGCGAACTGAGATATACATACTGGAAGGAATTCATATGATATTTACACACTAGTTGAATTAGATGATTTTCAAGTGAAAAAAATCATACTTAAAATTGAATAACCGGACAACAGTCCCGTTCATCGTGGCCTCCCGTAAACCTTTAAAATTCTTATTTCTCCACAGATATAAATGCGACTATGTACTAAATCATACCAGTTCGAGTGAAAATACATACATACATAGGCATAGATTGTGGTGTTGGGGTCAGTCCTGCTAAACATTATAGATGGTGCTATTGTATAGGGAAGTACGGAATGCTGCCGAAGAATACCACTGTGAAGACAGTCGACTCAGTATATTGACAATATATATGTCAAAGTAGTTCTGGTCGAAAACAGGACACTGCATCACGATTAACGCACATCTATTAGCCAAAAGTAATTTTAGAAGCTATTTTACAACACAAAAAAGGCAAATTAAGTTTGATTATGCTTGAAACATCTGTGCATGTAAATCAGACTGTAGTTTCGGTTCTGCACATGTATAATGATATTGTACAATTTTAATTTGGAATTAGTAACATCTTGAGGCGCATGCACTGTTTAAGGTAAATCCATTGTGTTCTTGTGGGTCACATATGCCAAACTTTATAAATGATGTTAATCTTTCGAGAAGTACTGACTTTTACCTAAAACTGCCATTTTGATGATAGTCAATCTAGTATAGTGACGATATTAATGTAAATATGTCGATTTTTGATCGAAAACCGGACAACATGCACCGCATGGGGCGTGCGTCAATTGGTCAAACGTAACTTTTGAAACTTATTTTCACCATACAAACAGATAACTTAATATAATGTTTAGTATGTCTTATAACTACTGTGCATGTAAATGTGATGTGTAGTTTCGGTTTCTGTACATGTATAATGATGTTGCTAAATTTTAATTAAAAACTAGAAACCATGATATAACATAGAAGTGCAGCTATTACAACCAAACTTTACCGACTGATAGCCCGTACTATGAAGTTGATCCTGGCAGCATTTGGGCCCAATCAGTTCAACCATTTAAGGTCCAGTTTGAATCCAAATTCCGATTTTTAACATAGGAATTTTTTTCAAAATAAAGCTAGAGACTTAACATTTTTCCGAAAGATCCGCAATGACTTTGCGAGCAATAAAGTAAATCATGGCGAAGTCGTCAGTCACGTGATTTAGCCGCCATCTTGGATCTTTTAACTTTTTCAAATGTTCGGACCTCATGTACCTTTGTGGAAACACCACTCAAAAGATATTAGCACCTAAGAGCTGAAATTACAGTTACATTTTATACATATATCTGTTTTTATCGAACTCTTTATACTTTTTTCACAGTGACCTTTCAAAGTCAGGCAAATTTTTAAAAACGCGAACTTTCAGGGCAATTATTCAAAAACCTTCACATCGAATTGAAAGATTTTTTCAGGAGAGTAAGACAGGACTTTGGTCTTAATGAATAAAGAAAAACTTTAGCATGGGTAAATTTTGTAAAATTGAGTAACAACAAATTTAATATCTTATTAGCGAAATCCTATTAATTTTTTCACAATAATGATAACTTTAAATATTTACCTAGGTTCTTAAAAATATATACTATTATTATTTCTCCAAAGAGCAATAAATCATACCAGTTCGAGTTACACAACATTCTACGTGTAATGAGAGGTAAAACCTGTTCTAAATTCATATGATATGATACAATAGTCAATTTAGAAGAAATCAGTGTGTACACATACATGATATGCATCACGTGCAAGAGCCATGTTGCATAAGCTCTCATCCATGGAATGTCTGTTCCGTGTCATATTGAAACGTGACCAGTGTGTGCCAGTTCGAGGTAAAACAAAATTCTACACGTAATGAGAGGTGGAACCTGTTCGAAATTCATACGATATGTATACACTAGTCAATTAAGAAGAAATCAGTGTGTACACATACATGACATGCATCACGTGCAAGAGCCATGTTGCATAAGCTCTCGTCCATGGAATGTATGTTCTGTGTCATATTGAAACGTGACTTGTGTGTTCCTAACGATAAACATTGATGAATCATTCTCAAAAAGGGAACAATTCGAAACACAAAAATATCACAAATTTTACGATTGATTTCAGACAATCATTTTTATGTTGATATTTTTCAAAAATAAAAGTTTAAACATTGGAAAAACACAGCCTTGCTGCAAATGAAGCTGTTCTGTCATCAGAGATCATATATGTCTGTTGTGTATTGTGTAACTTCAAGGACTGCATTGTTCCATTGTTCTTGTCAGAGTGCACACTGAAACTCATTCAGTGATGTTAGCGACAATACATGTTCCCTGAATATGTTGAAAGTTATACCATCTCAGAATAAAATGTTTCATAGAAATTCTATTCCCTTCTTGTTATGTGTTATTGTTGATCAGATCTCAGTACAGGCTTTGACATCACTTAGAAGTTAGAACACTGCTTACAATACTATGACATCACAAAATTGATGACATAACAATGCTATGATGCCATAATGCTGATGACGTCACAACGCTATGATCTCACACAGATCACTGCCATGAAGAAGCTAAATGGCAGTTTTGTGTTTCAGATAATGTTCATTATTTTGGCAATAACTATTGAAGAAAGATTTTGAATGATAAAGAGAATCTCATCCTCTTGTGTTCTGATATCAAATATATCAACATTCATTGATTTAAGTACAAATATTTGATATGAAAACACAACAGGGTGAGATTTTCTATATCACCATTGTGGCTATGAATGCGGTGAAACTTGCAAACAACTGTTGGACCTAGCGAACCATGCTTGGTACTGAAATTGAGTGTAGCATTATACCCAAACCTTAATACATGTAAAGCAGTTCTCTATAGCAGACAAAGTTGCCGAGCCCCTGGCAGGATTCGAACCCGGACCTCTTGATCCGAAGTTGAACATGCTAACCACTGCGCTCTCCGGCCCCCAGCTCGCATTGAAGGGTTTCAAGTATTACAGATCAATGAAGTTTTCTGCTGAGTTAGTAGTTATTGAAATTACTTATTTGTGAAAATGAAAATAAACATTCTTTCATCATTAATAGTATTTTATTAAAGGAATAACAAGAAGCACATTTAATTTTAATTGAATGACATTCATAGCCAAGTAAGTTGAGAAATACATGTATGTGATCAATTGGCTTTCAGTTGGTTGACTTGGTCTACAGATGATTATGTCACAGACACTGCTCATAGATTTATCATTGATTTACAAAAACTGATAACCTGATAACAAATCATTTAAAAACAATTCTCTGAAAACAAGCGAAGTACCTATCAAGAAATTTACAGTTTCCAGTCTCACGACAGAAAGAAATTAATATTCATTAAACGTGATTTATATCTTATTCATAAATTGCAAACCATGTTTGTGAATAATGTAAACAAGTTTGTGTACAAAATCTCAGCATTCATACATACACAGGTCTAATAATCAAATGTAAATTTGTAGTAATTTGTGTAGAAGTATTTGGCAAGGACAGCAGATTTGAAATGACAGTCAAAGAAAGTTTGAAGCTTGCTCACCATTTGATCAATAAAGGCATGGTCTCTCTCAATGCTAATGATCTTAAGGTCCTTTATGGTGTAGACAACAAAGTCACAATACTGTTTCTCTGAACAGAACAATTGTCCTTGAACTTGATAATAATAGTTGTGTGCTCTTGAAGCCTCCTGGTCAGACAATTTCAAAGTAATGTTACCTTTGAGATCTTCATGTAAGTATGGAACAGTTTTGTGAGTGATGACTTTCCCTTTTGCTGTGAAAGGACACTTAACCTCTATGATGCCATCTCCATCTAAGATTCCATCAGGACTAGCAGCAAGAAAAGGGTGGGTGATCGAAACGAAGGACCCACATTTACTAACAGTTTGACCAGTCTGCTGACAATATGCTTTAATAGCCACACTCTCATATTTCTTGCCATGTCTTATTGCTTTTGAACTGACAGAGTTATGAACTGTTAATGTTCTGGCAAGAGAGTTATGATCAGTTTTGGCAGTAGCTTTACAAATCCTTCCAAAGTTGGATGAATTCAGTCTGGTGGATCTTATCTCTTTCCAGAAGTTGCATTTGGCTTGTTTTCGAGTTGATTCTTCGATTTCCTCTACATCTTATTTGTCAATGTTATTAACTTTGATTGACTGTAGGAACATTGCAGCTTGATCACCAGTGTAGTCATGGTCATGAGCGATGGCATATGTATTTGCTGGTGGATAAAGCTGTACGACAGGTAAATGACCGATGTCATGGTAATTCAAACATGTGTTTCTGAAATAAGCTGGATAGCTTGGTGTTCCTCTAAAGGCCTCTCGTCGAGGGTAAAAAAGCACACTTTTTCTTCCGTCACAATTCTTTTGGAATGCACTTGTTTTAAGTGGTGATCCTTTGTATGACTTGCTGCGATGGAATGTTTGTAATCTCTGTGTGCAGGTTATTTCAGTTAAAATATTACCACTTTGTCCAAACTTGGAAAGTGCATACAGTAGTGCATTCACATGTTTACAGTGAGCATCAGGCCCCATTCCAGCACCACAATCACACTGGCACTCATCAACTACTCCATCAGAAGAGATAACTATGTCAATATTATAGGTTACATGCTTTCTCATTGATGCCCTACACTGACTTTTAACGAAGTATTTGCCATCTTTTGCTGCTACTTTGATGTATAACAGAAATCTGTCATTTACCAGGTCAATACTTTCTTTACCTAGACTCTTATTTAATCCATTCAAATAAGCATCAATATTTTCTTTAGTGACCTTAGGGAAGTCTGTTTCAGAGTGAAGGTCTTTGTAATCTGTTTCGTCCGGCAAACTGATGTCATATTCTTCAATGATTTCTTGGGAGATGTTATTTCCAAAATTGTAGTTTCTGTCGTAAGATTCCAACCTATATAAAGAAGAAGAAGGATTGTTTTCAAATTGAAAATCTTGCACTTGATTAATGAAATTATATATCTGTAGTTTTTAAATAAATAAATAAATAATTAAATACATAACTTAATAATGCACATGTACCGACTACCACAACACTTTAATCTAGATATTTAATTATAGTAGGGTATATATCACTATTTAAAGTGAAGAAATAAATAACATGAATTGAAGACATGTTAAATCACAAACATATCATAAATAAATAAATGAAGAAATTAAATAAATAAATTGAAGAAATAAAACACAGGTAGCACAAAACTATCATTCTTCTATGAATTCGTCTGAAGATTTACAATAAAATAAATAGATTCTGCACATCTGTTTATATAAAAGTAGATCTATAACAAACATTTCACGGCTAACCATGTGAGAAAATCTACAGTCTGAGAAAGCCGATGCTCTATGGAATCATTGGAATGCATTATTATTTTCATCAAAACAACAACCATATAATGATATTCTTCACAGTGTCACTACAATTATCAATCAGAAAGTATGTTATAGTAGCTCTCGCATAATTTTCGAAACGAAAATAGGACATTAAAACTCATGAACAGCTAGGCTAATAATCAGCGAAAATATACACACCTTTCGATAAGTTCCGTTTTACGGCCTGATAATTTCTCTCCTTTCGATCTTAGTTCCGTGCGAAGTTGACCCACATTCCAGGAGGTGTATTTAGATGGCTTGTCACTCATGATGCATAGTTAAAGGGATAAAATAGTGAAAATACGTAGAATATTCGCCCTGTCAAGCCCACGTTGCTAGCGAAGCATCGTCTGTCAAATCTACTTCCGGATCTTTCTCGTGTGGCGCCACCTATTGGAATTATCTGCCCCTGTCGCCACTGCGATTCCTCATTAAGGTCCAGTTCGAATCGAAATTTCGATTTTTAACATGGGAATTTTTTTCTCAAAATGCACCTAGAGCTTTGAGACTTTACCAGAAGATCCGCAATGACCTTGCGAGCAATAAAGTAAATCATGGCGAAGTCGTAGGTCACATGGTTTAGCCGCCATCTTGGATTTTTCAACTTTTTCAAATTTTCGGACCTCATGTTCCTTTGCGGAAACACCTGAGCATTGAGCAGAATTTTGAATTTTGCCCTCATTAAAGGACCAGTTCGATTAAAAATTTCGATTTTTAACATGGGAAAAAAATCAAAATGCCGCTAGAGACTTCCAACTTTTTTGAAAAGGTGAGCAATGATAATGCGAGCAGAAAAGTAAATCAGTAAAAGTTTATCCGCCATTTTTATTTTTGTCACTTTTTAAAAGTGTCTGACAATATGTACCTTTGACAATCTTCTTTTCTGAAGATACTGGCACCACGAATCTGACATTTATTTTTGTGTGTAGCTGAAGCATTGGTGAATACATGGTGTTGTTTTTCAGGAGTTAACTCCTAATACTTTTAGCACAGTGACCTTTCAAAGTTGGTCGAGCCTTTTACATGGGACTTACTTCAAGGGGACATTACTCCAACTTCACGATCTTACAATTGCATGAAATTTTCAGGGCTACTAGAACAATATAATGTCTTTAAGAGTCAATAATAAAATCGCTTGCGAACAGTCATTTCTGGTCACAATTAATGTCGAATTTTAACATGGAGACAATTTTCTAAATTGACGTAGAGGCTTGAAACTTATTTCAAAAGATGGGTAATTTCAATGCAAGCAAAAAAGTAAACATGGCGAATTCGTAGGTGATGTAGTTTTGGCGCCAATTTTATTTAAAATGAGGTTTTCTTAGTACATTAATACATAAAATGGTACGAATGGAAGTTTTGACAGAACAATGTTTGTGACATTCCTCTATCAAACAAGGAGCTGAGGGTCAAGTAGAAGTCTTGAAAACCTAAGTATTGATGCGTCAATCCTAGTTAAGGATTCAGCACTAAAGTTCTGAATCCTTATTGAGATTGGCGTGTTTTATTATTATTCCACGGATCTTGTAAACATGACTTTTGCCAGCAGGAATGCAGCTATTGCAACCAAACTTTGCAGGCTGATAGCCCTTACCATGTAGTTTTGCAGCGAGAAGCTTTTGGGTCCAATCAACCAAGCCATTAAAGGACCAGTTCGATTCTAAAGTTCGATTTTTAACATGGGAAACATTTCACAATGCACTTAGAGACATGCAACTTTTTTTGAAAGATGCACAATGACATTTCACGCAGAACAGTTAATAACGACGAATTCGAAAGTCACGTGGTTTAGCCGCCATTTTGATTTTTCGCACTTTTGAAAACTTCCCGACCACATGCACCTTTGACAATCTTCTCCTCTGAAGATACTTGCATCTCGAAGCTGTAAGTTACACATTCATACAGCTAAAGCATTGGAGAATACATGGTGTTGTTTTTCATTGCTGAACACCTAATACTTTTTGCACAGTGAGCTCCCGAAGTTAGATTTCAAACTTCAAGGGGACATAACTCAAACACTTACCCGTCGAATTTGATGATTTATCAGAAGAGTAAGTTTGGACTAAGGTCTTTATGAATCAATAATAAAATCGTTCGCATTCAGTCATTTCCGGCAACAATTAAGCTTACAATTTTTTAAAATATCGAAAATCGCGTTTTTGGTGAGTTTTTGAAAATTCATAACTTAATAACCATAACTGGTAAAATGTTGTTTAATACTCCATCAGAGGGACAAAACATTATCCAAACGACGAAAAATTTACACTAGTACAATAATGTTAATAACCAATGAGTCACAGGTCTTTTAAGTTGGACAGTTTCTACCTTCTTCCTAAATTGACAATGGGCGCATTTGTGGTGTGTCTTTGTTAAGTCATAACTCAAAAATGCAAAATCAAAGAACGCTGTTTAATACGTCATCAGAATGGGAAATGATTACGCTAAATGGGGAAAACATAATCAGTTTGATAATTAACATAACCATTTAGCTATAAGCATTTCTTCTTGATCAATTGTGACTTTCATTTTGTACTGTCAACAAAGGGGATAAATCCTACTTTCGTTTTACATGATGGACAGGTAGAGGCTGCTGCACTTAATGCTTTTACAGATCTTCGTGTAACTTTCAAGAATGACTGCTGATATGATGTGCTTAATAGGAAATTAATCAAATATGTTGCTGAATCCTTTTATCGTCACTTGTGACTATATTTAAGGAATCAACCCTTTGGGGCAGAATCCTTATTGTTATTGGCGTGTTTTATTATTATTCAATGAATTTTGTAAACACGACTTTTGTCAGAAGGGATGCAGCTATTGCAACCAAACTTTACAAGCTGATAGCCCTTACCATTTAGTTTTGCAGCGAAGCTTTCGGGCCCAATCAATCAAGCCATTAAAGGGGCAGTAGCACGTTTTTAGCAAATTTTATTTTTTTCAAATTGCCCATTTAAAATGATAGTATATGTCATTTATATTTACTTGAGAGGGTAAAACATTTTATTACACAAACCAATTATCCAAAGTGGAAAATTACGGTGTTACGTATAAAGCAAAACATTGCATGGTGGCCATTTTATTGTGAACACATTTTAATATTTCGAATGACAAAAACCATTCCCATGGCTTTAAGGAACCATGTAAACTCATTTTGTAACTTGATTTTTGGAAGAGAGAAGAGTGTTTTACTATTGATAACATTATTTTTCAAATACATTTCATCGACTTATTTCAGAGAAAAAAACGTGCTACTGCTCCTTTAAAGGTCCAGTTCGATGTTTAACACGGGACATTCAAAGTTTGGTGTCTTTGAACACTGTACCAACTTTAAAGACGAATATTTCATAAACCTGAAGGTTTTGATGAAGGATATTTTCGGGACAAAAGCTTAGTGTACATGAATCAAAAATAAAATCGATTGCGCACAGTCATTTCCGGTCGTGAGAAATGGTAGAACATGACATAAAATGAGAATGAAGATATTTTCAACTTATGACAAGAAAGACCAAACGCACGTATGTATGCACACATGTACGTAGCCCTCATCATAAGGACATAGTAACGAGCAACAAAAGCTATGTTTTGTCCTCGTTTCGTTTCGGTACGAAATCATAGACATAGGGGAAACCCAATGAATAGCACTCTTCTCAGGGAAGGTCCTGACTATGCAGTACATTTTACTCGGTTGGGTGTGAAAGCTCCTTTAACGCAGGTTCTACTACAACTGTCGCACTATTTCAACTTTTAAACATGCACTCCCTCTCATCTGGATAGTTCAGACATTGTGATATTTAATTTTGTTGCAAAATTGCAAAGGAAAATTTCACAAACACCTTTTGCTGCAAAAAACACCTGTCACCATCAACGTTTCAGCTACGTTTTTGACTCCAAACTAGCTACACATTGCCTTCTAAGGCCTCACACACACCCTCACTGACAACGTTTCTCGTCTATTTTTGATATCAGAATGTTAAGAATATTGCTTCCAAGGACTACAGATAGAAAATCGCGGGCTGAATCATTTTATTGTCACTGGCGACTATAATTTCTTTTTTAATTTGAGGTACAAACATTGTTCTATCCAGTCCAAGTTGCACATTTAAACATTTGAGGGAAATATGTTAATAACAAACACACTTTACATTAAAAATTGATCAATTTAAAATTTTGATCAACCCTTGCTAAATTCAGATGTTCTTCACACCGTCTCCAAATTGAAATCGGTATATACTGTATGTTGACCAACCCAGATCAAATAGATTATAGTTGAAATGCAAAGATAACCTTATTGAAATTGAATTTAATTTCATGCTGGTATGTACTTGTTACAAACAAAGTTGCATCCCTTCCGCTCGGATGCAAATGGCGACACATATCAAATGGAGAGCTTAACTGAATATTAACCAGCTAACGCTAAAAAAAACCTTTATACAAGTCACATTTTGGAACAGTGAAGATTGACGTTCGGTAAATGAATATGCGACTCAAACTGCCTTTGTGAATTGTGGGTATTTGTAGTATTATAAAATATTTATAAGTTTTGGCTCGGTAGATTCAATTCATGAGGAACATGTTTGGCACTGCTTGCTCATAATTAGATTTGCCTCCCTATGCACTGCACAATGTTTGTTTTGTCATTTCTCATATGAAATGAAGCATGTATATTTACATGAAGCTGTTACTAGTGTTACAGAAATATCCAAGTGGGCATTGAGTGGTATACAACGAGTCTCTGGACATTTTATTTGTTGTTAATGTACCCGGACTCTGTCTCTGAAGACCCTTCACAAACAATGACATATATAATGGGTTTTTTTGCTGAACAGTCAGTATTGTAGCGCACATAAAATGTTGGTGTGGTTCTTCAATTTTACACTGGAAACGTCTAATAAATATAGACATGTTCCAAAATTGCGTCTGTTAGATTTGGGAACTCCATATTCTGGAGAAGTACTGTTCATATCAAAATAAGCCTTAGTCAATAATTGGCTTAAATGTTTGCCTTGGTGTGTACTGTTGATAAAATTACATTATCAACTACTTTACAAACTTTTTCATCACACATGAGATGTCACAATATAAGATTGAATATAACTGTCAATCATTTATCAACTAATGCAACTTCTTGCAACGTATGTGATGTGCATCTGAACTACAGACGGCAGCCAAGTGGATAATCGTTGGACGTGACATGCACGTGGTTCCATGTCGGATACATTGTAGAGACAAGAGTAGTTGAAGCTTATCTGCAGGTTCCTAGTTCGAACGTAAGTATATAGTTTGTTCACTTGTGGGAGTTTTGTACTTTATGACACAAGCAAACATTTCATACACAAAGTAATACGGATTTCTGTATTACTGTTTGTAAAAGTCGCATTTATGCTTGTTATTGTTATTGTTTCTCTTTAGCCTATTTAATTCATGTAATTTACTAACACGTTCAACCTTAGCCAGGGACATTGAAACCCTTATCTTCTTGGAGAAGCCATCTTTGCTTGTCAAAAGCGATATTTTCACATATCGTTTTTACACATCGCCATCATGATTTTCTTACAAAATGCTAAAATTGCAGGTTCAATAACAATAATAGTTACAGTACCTTAACTGCATACATTTATATCTACCTTACTTTTAATGAATGTCTAAACAAATATGTCCAAAACTTGAGATAAGGCATTTCTGCGGGATTTGCACACATATTTGAGACAACGTGGATATCCTGAGTTACTGATAACGGACGAAATAGAAATAGACAGAAAACCCTTTTATCAGTATTTATCTATACTGGACTGCTCTGCGGAAATGTAATTTATGTAATACCATGTTAATGATGTGAAGAACACTATATCAGTCTAACAAAAACAAGATAATCGAGATAACACGCATAGTAACATATTCACCGTAAATATAGGTGACGGAAACGTCATGCGGTATGTCGAAAAATCTCTGTCAAACAGGCGTTACTGTTTGCGTTAGTTTATTGATAGATCTCAGCTTTCAAAATATGTAATGCATATATTTGAATCTTATTCATAACAATAAAACGTTGTCGCAAAATGTTTCTGTAAGTGAGTTTAATTTATTCGTCCCTTCTCTCGTTAGGTCTCGTTATGCAATTGTTAAATGACCAACCTTGTTTGGCTTGTTAAATAAGAATTTTTAGCATATTACACTTCTACTAACAGCTTGACAAGCAAGATAATTGAAATACTACACCTTTACCATGTTGTTTGCGAGCTAGAACCGATTGAAACAATAAAAAGGCATGGTTGGGGGCATCTAGTTAAGGCTTGAAAATAGTTTTAAAAAAGATATATTTCATATGTACATATAGCCAAATGGAGACTGCATTGTGCCCATTTTGGGGATAAAAGCTTTGATTACTAATCACACAATCAATTTAAATGTCTCAAATAAAAGAATTGTACCTCGATCGTTTAGGTTGTGTGACATAGGTATATACTGTATTAACAATTTACATACATTATTTATTCATAAATTAAATTAAATTATATTTAATCTATCATTTGAAAATAAAAGTGAATATTGAACTTCCCCGATTTATTTAATGTATTTCGAAGTAGGCCTATAATATGAATTTAATCAAAACGTAAATTCCAGCAATAAGAATATGTAGGCCTATTTTCCCTGAAACAAGCAGTCAACCATTTGTTTAAACGTTGCTAATATAATTATACCAACTCGATTGATTATGAAGCATATTTCGGTTTATGTGTGGAAGGAAGGCATATGGATCTATTGTAAGTCCAAGGATAATGACCCTTCTTCCCCATGCTTGGCACTTTCAGTTTGGACATAAATATGGTTCTATCCAATATTTATGTTTATTACTCAACCGTGGTGAGATCACTCATTAGATAACAATGAGTTGGTTACACACATGTGTGCTACCAACGCGTGCTGCCATAACGTCATAATCGGCGCTTGACGTCATAGTCGTTTTTGGTTGAGGTCACAATGTTAGCCTCGCGACTGCCATAGCGGGTGACCTATTCGCAAGTGAGCGTCAATAACAACAGTTTTCTTGCAATTCAGCGCTATTTACATCATTGAGTAATAAATAGAATAATAAACTCGGTCCCGTTTGATAACATGTTTATGAAACTCGTGAATGACATCAGTAATTAACTCGCCTTCGCTCTAAAATTCCAAATCATTCATTCGTTTAATAAAAATGTTATCAAACGGACATCGTTTAGTATTCTATATATACATGTACATGCTTCACTGTCATATAATTACAGTATCAGTACATTGAGTACAATATATATGTAAATCTTATTGGCATTTACAAAATTGATAACTGAGTTGAAGTTTAATTTGGCGTGTTGATGTACCGCTAATGCTATCTATTTGATGGTGCTTGCGTCCCGCGGATAACGTTTGTATGTAAAGTTTCTTGGATTTTGCGAAATTATGCTCTGAAATGGTACATTTCTGCTCATTCAGGTGTAAAATGGTTTTGAATTGAAAAAGATTATGTTTACTATCGCTCAGATTCAAAATAACACAAGTGTCTTTTAAATTTGAGATGTTTTGACAAAATGTAAAAGGGGATAATTACTTCGTATAACCCAAATGGTCACGTGGTTAAAACTTTGTTACAGCTGTGTTCAATGGTTATATATTTCCCCCAAATATGAAGAGGCCAAGCATGACAGTCTGATTAAAATCGACCTCGTTCCGAGGAATAAAATTTGCCAAATAATAATATCTACCGGGATACGAAGATCCTCGCCACAAGGTCTGAGAACATCCCGTATATGCGTGTGTTCCGAACCAGTTTAGCGCAGCCAAAGCCCAGTCAAATAGCTGACCAATCACATCATAGTATTTAAACGATCGCTGTTTTGAAAGCATTCGGAACAGACAAAAGGATAGCTGTTTGGAGTTATCTGCCCCTAGCTTCTAGCACTGAAAGCATTTGTTGGACGTCTTGTGATTGGTTTACTGAATTGCGTTTGAACATAGGAGTCTACGGGCTGTCACCAGACGGTTTGGCGTGGGAATCTGCGAACGATATGAGTTCGTATCCCGGTAGTTGCACTATTTTGCACATTTTTTTCACGGAATACCGTCGGTTTTAATCAGACTGCCAAGCATGAGTGGTTGCAATTTTAGTTTGAATATTCCAACTGTAATATAGGGTGAAATCCCAACTGTATATAACCAATAATACCTTATGGAAGTCACACATTGCTTTCTTGGACCCGGAAGTGACCAAACGTGGTCTCTTAAATTGAACACTCCACCTTCTGCACTCTGCGTAGGGATACATGAGTTTTGCAAACTGACTGCGAAGTATATTGGCTACTTTAAACAGAAATACTTATTCTCATGGCCCTTACACAACTCCCCCCTGACCCGCCACTCACGTCCCCTTCATCTGCAGTATTGTATCATCAAGAACTGTTCATCAGACGCTTTTCGGACGCACTTTATTCAAATAAGATGTCCTTTTCCGCGATAACAGGAATAAACAACTCCTTCTAATGCCATCTTGTTGAACCACAAATGTTGTGAGATAATGAATAAGAAGAAGGATAGGAACTAAGGTTCATGTGAACCTACGCTACGCTTGAAATTGTAAAGACACCCACAGGCGTGGGGATATTCTGAATAGCCAAGGGCAAAACGTTTCTGTGACACAATGCAGAGATGATCTTGACATCACTGAGTATAAATGGCTCCACCTCGCCCAGCGAAGCAAGCATGCATTTTAAAGCTTGATCCTGTCTCTGTCAACTTCCAAACGCAAGGCATAACTCTTGCCAGTCTCCATTACTGGCTGATTTAGGCCTTGCAGTATTTCCTTAATAAATAAGGTATTTCCCTCGATTTCTTGTGTCTAGATAGTGAATCGCTGCACCAAAATGCATAGTGGGCATGGATTTCTATGCACAGATTTCTTAAGGAAATACTGCAAGGCCTAAAACAGCCAATAAAAGAGACTGGTAAGAGTTATGCCTTGCATTGGGAAATTTGTAACTGTTGGAGATGAGCGAAATCAGTGTGTACACATACATGATCTGCATTACGTGCAAGACCCATGTTACATAAGCTCTCGTCCATGGAATGTATGTTCCGTGTCATATTGAAACGTGACTAGTGTGTGCCTAACGATCAACATTGATGAATCTGATAGATTTCAGAAAATCATTTTTATGTTGATATTTTTCAAAAATAATAGTTTAAACATTGGCAAATTCTTCAAAATAGAACCACAGATCTTGTTTTGAACGATGTACAATGTAATTGTGACAAACAAAGTAAATGATGATAAATCCGTAGATAACATCGTTTAGCTGCAGTACGGTAATGCCATTTTGACATAGGACAATTCACTCCAAATGCACCTAGAGACATGCAACTTGTTAAATGACAACCAATGTCATTCTGGTTAAGCCATCGTTGAATTATCGATTTTCTGTAAGATAAAAACAGGGGACAATTTATCCAAAATGCACTTAGAGATCTGCAACTTATTCTAAACGATGGACAGTGTCATTGTGACAAAAAAGTAAATAATGACTTCGGATTAGCCACCATTTTTATTTTCACAAAGTCATACTTTCTCAGTAACGTATAATGCAAATACACGGTGAAAAAAGGTTGATAAGTCGCCTGTAGAATTATTGCTATGAGGCAATCTTAATTTTTCTTATATATCTTATCAGCTTATATGCTGAATCCTTTTATCGTCACTTGTGGCTATATTTTAGGATTATTGTTTTTGGCGTGTTTTTAAGGATTCAGCCCTTTGGGGCAGAATCTTATTGTATTGGCATGTTTATTAAGGATTCAGCATTTATGCTGAATCCTTATTGTTATTGGCCTGTTTTTTTATATTATTTACACCGATTTTGACTCAACCACTTTGGCAAGAAGGAATGCAGCTATTACAACCAAACTGTTCATGCTGATAGCCATCACTATGAAGTTGATCCTTGCAGCATTTGGGTCCAATCGATTCATCCATTTTGAATCCAAATTTCGATGTTTTACATGGGCTTTTTTTTCAAAATGCTCTTAGAGACTTGTAATTTATGTAATAGATGCGCATTGATAATCTTAGCAAAAAAGTAAATGGCGGTGAAATCTTAGGTCACGTGGTTTAGCCGCCATTTTGGATTTTTAAAACTTTTTCAAATTTTCGAACCCCATGTACCTTTGCGGAAACACCACTTCGAAGATATTAGCACCTGAAAACTAGCTGAAACTTTATTTATATATAGCTGACACATTGCGGAATAACAAGTTTGTTCTTGTTTGTGCGAATTCCAAATACTTTTTTCACAGTGACCTTTCAAAGTCAGGCAGATTTTGAAAACAGCGAATTTCAGGGGCGATGATTAAAAAATCTACACATCGAATTAAATGATTTTTTCAGGAGAGTAAGACAGGACTATTGTCTTTATGAATCACTAATAAAATCGCTCGCGTACAGTCATTTCCGGTCATAATAAAGCAAAACTTTAACATGGGGAATTTTCTAAAACTGCATTTAGAGACTTGCATTTTTTTGCAAACGATGAGCAAGAACAAAACAAGCAATAAAGTAAATCATGACGAATTCGTAGGTCACGTGGTTTAACCGTTTTTTTTATTTTCTTTAAAATTGTCTGATTTTGACATGTTAAATATCGCTCTAAATAATCTCAGTGACATACTAGAGACTCGCAACTTGTTTAAAAAGATGCTTAATAACTACACAAGCAAAATATATGGTACCATTGCAAAGTTGTACGTCACAATATATATGTCAAAGTAGTTCTGGTCGAAAACCGGACACTGCATCACGATTAACGCACATCTATTAGCCAAAAGTAATTTTAGAAGCTATTTTACAACACAAAAAAGGCAAATTAAGTTTGATTATGCTTGAAACATCTGTGCATGTAAATCGGACTGTAGTTTCGGTTCTGTACATGTATAATGATATTGTACAATTTTAATTTGGAATTAGTAACATCTGGAGGCGCATGCACTGTTTAAGGTAAATCCATTGTGTTCTTGTGGGTCACATATGCCAAACTTTATAAATGATGTTAATCTTTCGAGAAGTACTGACTTTTACCTAAAACTGCCATTTTGATGATAGTCAATCTAGTATAGTGACGATATAAATGTAAATATGTCGATTTTTGATCGAAAACCGGACAACATGCACCCCGTGGGGCGTGCGTCAATTGGTCAAACGTAACTTTGGAAACTTATTTTCACCATACAAACAGATAACTTAATATAGTGTTTATTATGTCTTATAACTACTGTGCATGTAAATGGGATGTGTAGTTTCGGTTTCTGTACATGTATAATGATGTTGCTAAATTTTAATTAAAAACTAGAAACCATGATATAACATAGAAGTGCAGCTATTACAACCAAACTTTACCGACTGATAGCCCGTACTATGAAGTTGATCCTCGCAGCATTTGGGCCCAATCAGTTCAACCATTTAAGGTCAAGTTTGAATCCAAATTCCGATTTTTAACATAGGAATTTTTTTCAAAATAAAGCTAGAGACTTAACACTTTTTCCAAAAGATCCGCAATGACCTTCCGAGCAATAAAGTAAATCATGGCGAAGTCGTCAGTCACGTGATTTAGCCGCCATCTTGGATCTTTTAACTTTTTCAAATGTTCGGACCTCATGTACCTTTGTGGAAACACCACTCAAAAGATATTAGCACCTAAGAGCTGAAATTACAGTTACATTTTATACATATATCTGTTATTATCGAACTCTTTATACTTTTTTCACAGTGACCTTTCAAAGTCAGGCAAATTTTGAAAACCGCAAACTTTCAGGGCAATTATTCAAAAACCTTCACATCGAATTGAAAGATTTTTTCAGGAGAGTAAGACAGGACTTTGGTCTTAATGAATAAAGAAAAACTTTAGCATGGGGAAATTTTGTAAAATTGAGGAACAACAAATTTCATATCTTATTAGCAAAATCCTATTGATTTTTTCACAATAATGATAACTTTAAATATTTACCTAGGTTCTTAAAAATATCTAATATTCTTATTTCTCCAAAGAGCAATAAATCATACCAGTTCGAGTTAAACAACATTCTACGTGTAATGAGAGGTAAAACCTGTTCTAAATTCATATGATATGATACAATAGTCAATTTAGAAGAAATCAGTGTGTACACATACATGATATGCATCACGTGCAAGAGCCATGTTGCATAAGCTCTCATTCATGGAATGTCTGTTCCGTGTCATATTGAAACGTGACCAGTGTGTGCCAGTTCGAGGTAAAACAAAATTCTACACGTAATGAGAGGTGAAACCTGTTCGAAATTCATACGATATGTATACACTAGTCAATTAAGAAGAAATCAGTGTGTACACATACATGATATGCATCACGTGCAAGAGCCATGTTGCATAAGCTCTCGTCCATGGAATGTATGTTCTGTGTCATATTGAAACGTGACTTGTGTGTTCCTAACGATAAACATTGATGAACCATTCTCAAAAAGGGAACAATTCGAAACACAAAAATATCACAAATTTTACGATTGATTTCAGACAATCATTTTTATGTTGATATTTCAAAAATAAAAGTTTAAACATTGGCAAAATCTTCAAAATAGAACTACAGACCTGCATTTTGTCTTGAACGATGGACAATGTAATGTCATTGTGACAAACAAAGGAAATCATGATAAATGCGTAGATAACATCGTTTAGCCGCTGTACGGTAATGCCATTTTGACATAGGTCAATTCACTCCAAATGCACCTAGAGACATGCAACTTGTTTTAAATGACAACCAATGTCATTGTGGTTAAGCCGCCGTTTGAATTTTCTGTATGATAAAAACAGGGAACAATTTATCAAAAATGCACTTAGAGATCTGCAACTTATTCTAAACAATGGACAGTGTCATTGTGACAAAAAAGTAAATGATGACGACTTCGTAGGTCAAGTGGAGAAGCCGCCATTGTTATTTTCACAAAATCATACTTTCTCAGTAACGTATAATGCAAAAAACACCGTGAGAAAAGGTTGCCATTGCGCCTGTAAATTATTGCTATGAGGCAATTCTAATTTTTCTGATATCTTATCAGCATATGTCGCTGAATCCTTGTATCGTCACTTGTGGCTATATTTAAGGATTCTGCTTTTTGTTATTGGCATGTTTTTAAGGATCCAGCCCTTTGGGGGAGAATCCTTATTGTTATTGATGTTTATTATTATTATTATTTAACGGATCTTGTTTAAGTGATTCAGCCAGAACGGCTGCAAGTAAATCAACCAAACTTTACAGTCAGGTAGCCCTTACTAGGAACTCGCCACAGCAAGCTTTTAACACAATGAGGAATATCACTGAAATCACATCGTCAGGTGGCAGCACAGGAAAACTAAGATCCATAGAGTTATCTCCCTTTGCAACCGAGACGTTTTCCCGCAGTAATGCAAAATGCCGCCAGCACTATGTTGTGTTCCAAAGTGCTCACATCGATTGGGGCATACGTTTCCAAAGAATGAAAACCTGAAGAAATCATGGATAGTTGCTATTCCTCGTGATAAATGGATTCCAAGTCCATTTAGCGTTGTCTGCAGTGCTCACTTCCTTTAGACCGACTACGTGAAATCTACTGTCCACGGTAAGAATACGACAATACAAAATTGTAAACTCTTTAGATCTAGTTAAGCCTTGAAAAAAAAAAACTTTCCTGTATTTTTCGTATCCACTCGTAGAATTGCACTCTTTATCTTTATCTTTAGTGTCTACACTTACTTTTAAAAGTTTCAATAATAAGACTATTGACATTGTCCGGTTTTCGATCATAATGTGCCTTTCTTGTAAAATCGATGGGTCGTTTGCACACGGTAGCTACCTTGAAATTACCCTAATGCTGAACTTCTGAGATTTTTTGAAGTTTTCATTTCCGTATTAGAAATTAAATTTTGTGATATATTTAATGAACAATTGATATATGAAGCTGTATAAATGTCAAGAATGAGAAATTATCAATTTAAAAGATTTAGTGCTGACACAAACTACCGAAACATGTAGGCTAGTATGATGATGTAAATGTGTCATTGAATTTTGCTACTATGTACTTTATGTATTATTTGTCTTTAATATACAACACTATTGCATATTGAATTTATCATTTTAAAATTTTGGAAGTATTTAAATATATGAATAAATTAAAGGGGACAATAAGACTTTTCTTTTCAAAAATCAAGCCAAATATTAAACATTCATTTTTTACATTATGTATTACATTTTATTATGAGATTTGACAAGTCATCATACACCACCTAATTATGTCAATAATTTCAGGAACCAATCCCCTTATTAAAAGGTTGAAGAGAGATGCAGTCCCCAGTCAGTTTGCATGGACTCAAGAAACAACAAAGTCTGTAAGAGAGAGAATTTTAAGAGCCCAAAGAAGATCATCAAGTACAAGTAAGAGTGAAGGAGATGAAGTTTTTTTCTCATTAGACATAGAAATTGGCATGGAAGTTGACATAATTGATGATGAAGGAAAGGAATGTCCACAGGAAGCACTGGAAGAAGCTATACATGTCATCAATACTAGCACACAGACGCCAAGAAAACCTTTATTTGGAATTGAGAGATATGTTGAGGACCCTAATGGTATACAGTTGTATTCAGGGTGTGACTCCTATGACAAATTTCAGCTTATTTTGCATTCTCTAGGACCTGCTGCTTATCACCTGAATTATTACACTCATGATGTGAAGAATGTGAATGTCGAGAATCAACTGTTCATGACCTTAGTTAAACTTAGACAACACTGGAGCAATGCTGTTCTTGCGGATTTCTTTGAAGTGTCTGAAGGTACTGTTTCCAACATATTTGTGACATGGATTAATTTCATGTACCACCAGTGGAAAGAAGTAGGGTTCTGGCCTGATAGAGATTTAGTGAAGTTTTACAGCCCATCTGGATTTCAGTCATTATTTCCTCAAGCACGTGTGATTGTAGATGGTACAGAATGTCCAATACAGAAAACAAGCAAGCCTTTGTTCCAGCAATCAAGTTTCTCTACATACAAGAATAAAAACACATCCAAAGTCCTTGTTGAGAGAAGTGCTCTACTTCAGATGTGTGACAAGGGGGATGAGATTCTTGCAGACAAAGGATTTAATGTTTAGGATATTTTTGCACCGTATGATGTCAAAATAACCACACCTGCATTCTTCAAGAAAAAGAATCGTTTAGATGGTGAAACTGTGCAAACTGATCGTAAGATTGCAAACAAAAGAGTTCATATTGAACGACTCATTGGACTGGCAAAGACATTCAAAATTCTGAAACACAGCCTTGCTGCAAATGAAGCTGTTCTGTCATCAGAGATCATATATGTCTGTTGTGTATTGTGTAACTTCAAGGACTGCATTGTTCCAAAAAGTGCATAAAAAGTCTTGTCATTCCCATTAAATTGCTTGTTCTTGTCAGAGTGCACAATGAAACTCATTCAGTGATGTTAGCGACAATACATGTTCCCTGAATATGTTGAAAGTTATACTATCTCAGAATAAAATGTTTCATAGAAATTCTATTCCCTTCTTGTTATGTGTTATTGTTGATCAGATCTCAGTACAGGCTTTGACATCACTTAGAAGTTAGAACACTGCTTACAATACTATGACATTACAAAATTGATGACATAACAATGCTATGATGCCATAATGCTGATGACGTCACAACGCTATGATCTCACACAGATCACTGCCATGAAGAAGCTAAATGGCAGTTTTGTGTTTCAGATAATGTTCATTATTTTGGTAATAACTATTGAAGAATGATTTTGAATGATAAAGAGAATCTCATCCTCTTGTGTTCTGATATCAAATATATCAACATTCATTGATTTAAGTACAAATATTTGATATGAAAACACAACAGGGTGAGATTTTCTATATCACCATTGTGGCTATGAATGCGGTGAAACCTGCAAACAACTGTTGGACCTAGCGAACCATGCTTGGTACTGAAATTGAGTGTAGCATTATACCCAAACCTTAATACATGTAAAGCAGTTCTCTATAGCAGACAAAGTTGCCGAGCCCCTGGCAGGATTCGAACCCGGACCTCTTTATCCGAAGTTGAACATGCTAACCACTGCGCTCTCCGGCCCCCAGCTCGCATTGAAGGGTTCCAAGTATTACAGATCAATGAAGTTTTCTGCTGAGTTAGTAGTTATTGAAATTACTTATTTGTGAAAATGAAAATAAACATTCTTTCATCATTAATAGTATTTTATTAAAGGAATAACAAGAAGCACATTTAATTTTAATTGAATGACATTCATAGCCAAGTAAGTTGAGAAATACATGTATGTGATCAATTGGCTTTCAGTTGGTTGACTTGGTCTACAGATGATTATGTCACAGGCACTGCTCATAGATGTATCATTGATTTACAAAAACTGATAACCTGATAACAAATCATTTAAAAACAATTCTCTGAAAACAAGCGAAGTACCTATCAAGAAATTTACAGTTTCCAGTCTCACGACAGAAAGAAATTAATATTCATCTTAAACGGGATTTATATCTTATTCATAAATTGCAAACCATGTTTGTGAATAATGTTCACAAGTTTTTGTACAAAATCTCAGCATTCAGACATACACAGGTCTAATAATCAAATGTAAATTTGTAGTAATTTTTGTAGAAGTATTTGGCAAGGACAGCAGATTTGAAATGACAGTCAAAGAAAGTTTGAAGCTTGCTCACCATTTGATCAATAAAGGCATGATCTCTCTCAATTCTAATGATCTTAAGGTCCTTTATGGTGTAGACAACAAAGTCACAATACTGTTTCTCTGAACAGAACAATTGTCCTTGAACTTGATAATAATAGTTGTGTGCTCTTGAAGCCTCCTGGTCAGACAATTTCAAAGTAATGTTACCTTTGAGATCTTCATGTAAGTATGGAACAGTTTTGTGAGTGATGACTTTCCCTTTTGCTGTGAAAGGACACTTAACCTCTATGATGCCATCTCCATCTAAGATTCCATCAGGACTAGCAGCAAGAAAAGGGTGGGTGATCGAAACGAAGGACCCACATTTACTAACAGTTTGACCAGTCTGCTGACAATATGCTTTAATAGCCACACTCTCATATTTCTTGCCATGTCTTATTGCTTTTGAACTGACAGAGTTATGAACTGTTAATGTTCTGGCAAGAGAGTCATGATCAGTTTTGGCAGTAGCTTTACAAATCCTTCCAAAGTTGGATGCATTCAGTCTGGTGGATCTTATCTCTTTCCAGAAGTTGCATTTGGCTTGTTTTCGAGTTGATTCTTCGATTTCCTCTACATCTGATTTGTCAATGTTATTAACTTTGATTGACTGTAGGAACATTGCTTCTTGATCACCAGTGTAGTCATGGTCATGAGCGATGGCATATGTATTTGCTGGTGGATAAAGCTGTACGACAGGTAAATGACCGATGTCATGGTAATTCAAACATGTGTTTCTGAAATAAGCTGGATAGCTTGGTGTTCCTCTAAAGGCCTCTGGTCGAGGGTCAAAAAGCACACTTTTTCTTCCGTCACAATTCTTTTGGAATGCACTTGTTTTAAGTGGTGATCCTTTGTATGACTTGCTGCGATGGAATGTTTGTAATCTCTGTGTGCAGGTTATTTCAGTTAAAATATTACCACTTTGTCCAAACTTGGAAAGTGCATACAGTAGTGCATTCACATGTTTAAAGTGAGCATCAGGCCCCATTCCAGCACCACAATCACACTGGCACTCATCAACTACTCCATCAGAAGAGATAACTATGTCAATATTATAGGTTACATGCTTTCTCATTGATGCCCTACACTGACTTTTAACAAAGTATGTGCCATCTTTTGCTGCTACTTTGATGTATAACAGAAATCTGTCATTTACCAGGTCAATACTTTCTTTACCTAGACTCTTATTTAATCCATTCAAATAAGCATCAATATTTTCTTTAGTGACCTTAGGGAAGTCTGTTTCAGAGTGAAGGTCTTTGTAATCTGTTTCGTCCGGCAAACTGATGTCATATTCTTCAATGATTTCTTGGGAGATGTTATTTCCAAAATTGTAGTTTCTGTCGTAAGATTCCAACCTATATAAAGAAGAAGAAGGATTGTTTTCAAATTGAAAATCTTGCACTTGATTAATGAAATTATATATCTGTAGTTTTTAAATAAATAAATAAATAATTAAATACATAACTTAATAATGCACATGTACCGACTACCACAAAACTTTAATCTAGATATTTAATTATAGTAGGGTATATATCACTATTTAAAGTGAAGAAATAAATAACATGAATTGAAGACATGTTAAATCACAAACATATCATAAATAAATAAATGAATAAATTAAATAAGTAAATTGAATAAATAAAACACAGGTAGCACAAAATTATCATTCTTCTATGAATTCGTCTTAAGATTTACAATGAAATAAATAGATTCTGCACATCTGTTTATATAAAAGTAGATCTATAACAAACATTTCAGAAAATGTGAGAAAATCTACGGTCTGAGAAAGCCGATGCTCTATGGAATCATTGGAATGCATTATTATTTTCATCAAAACAACAACCATATAATGATATTCTTCACAGTGTCACTACAATTATCAATCAGAAAGTATGTTATAGTAGCTCTCGCATAATTTTCAAAACGAAAATAGGACATTAAAACTCATGAACAGCTAGGCTAATAATCAGCGAAAATATACACACCTTTCGATAAGTTCCGTTTTACGACCTGATAATTTCGCTCCTTTCGATCTTAGTTCCGTGCGAAGTTGACCCACATTCCAGGAGGTGTATTTAGATGGCTTGTCACTCATGATGCATAGTTAAAGGGATAAAATAGTGAAAATACGTAGAATAATCGCCCTGTCAAGCCCACGTTGCTAGCGAAGCATCGTCTGTCAAATCTACTTCCGGATCTTTCTCGTGTGGCGCCACCTATTGGAATTATCTGCCCCTGTCGCCACTGCGATTCCTCATTAAGGTCCAGTTCGAATCCAAATTTCGATTTTTAACATGGGATTTCTTTTTCAAAATGCACCTAGAGCTTTGGAACTTGACCAAAAGATCCGCAATGACCTTGCGAGCAATAAAGTAAATCATGGCGAAGTCGTAGGTCACGTGGTTTAGCCGCCATCTTGGATTTTTCAACTTTTTCAAATTTTCGGACCTCATGTTCCTTTGCGGAAACACCTAAACACCTTAGCACCTATGAGCTGAAACTTTATTTCTATGTAGCTGACACATTGGGGAATAACAAGTTTTTCCTTGTTTGTGAGAATGTGTAATACTTTTTTCACAGTGACCTTTCAAAGTGAGGCAAATTTTAAATACCACGAACTTTCAGATGCTATAATTCAAAAACCTACCCATCGAATTGAACGATTTTTTCAGGAGTGTGACACAGGACTACGGTATTTATGATCCAATAATAAAATCGCTCTCGTACAGACATTTCCGGTCATAATAAAGAAATATTTCAACAAGGGGATTTTACAAAAAAATGTCCTTAGAGACAAAAAGTAAATCATGACGAATTCGTAGGTCACGTGGATTAGCCGCCATTTTGATTTTCTTTAAATTTGTCCGATTTTGACATGTTAAATTTTTCTCTAAATAATCCCAGTCATATACTAGAGACTGGCAACTTGTTTTAAAAGATGCTTAATAACTAAACAAGCAAAATATGTTGCATTGCGAAGTCGTAGATCACGTGGTTTCGATGCATTTTTTCGGAAACACCACGCCGAAGATATTTGCATCTCAGAGCTGAAACCTAGATTTAAAAGCAGCTAAAGCATTGGGGAACAATAAGTTATCTTAATAGCGAAATCTTATTAATTTTTTCACAATTATCATCCAAATTATGATAACTTTGAATGTTTACTTAGGTTCTTAAAAAAACATTCTTTTTTCTCCAAAGATATACAATTTACAGAGCAATAACTCATACCAGTTCGAGTTAAAATCTATTCTAGACGTAATTCTACGGTAAAACCTGTTCGAAATTCATATGATATTTATACAATACTCGATTTAGAAGATTTTGCAAGTGTAAAGAATCATGCTAAGACACGAATAACCGGACAACAGTCTCAACACTGTCTGGTTCATCGTGGCCTTACTGGAATTCTTTAAAATTCGTATTTCTCCAAAGATACACATGCTATTAAGCTTTAAGTCATGCCAGTTCGAGTGGAAATGCATTCTACGAGAACTGAGATGTACATACTGGAAGGAATTCATATGATATTTACACACTAGTTGAATTAGATGATTTTCAAGTGAAAAGACTCATACTTAGCCTCTAATAACCGGACAACAGTATCGACATGTCCGGTTCATTGTGGCCTCCTGGAAACCTTCAAAATTCTCCACAGATATACATGCTACTGGTGTATCCACTAACCGTTTCAGTAATATTTTACGTGCGCTTCAATAGTGTTCGTACATGTATGCAAGGGCATGTAACTCTTATTCTCAGTGCAGTAAAGCGTGTGTCGGACTGTCGTCGTGTTTTCCATGTGTTTGCATGCGAATGAGATTTACCAAGAACTGGTCAAGCATTTAACACTGGCGCTGAGGATGAAACAAGAGTGTCGAATAACCGGACAACAGTATCCACAATGTCCGGTTCATCGTGGCCTCCCGGAAACCTTTAAAATTCTAATTTCTCCACAGATATACATGCTACTATGTACTAAATCATATCAGTTCGAGTGAAAAGCTATTCTGCGCGAACTTAGAGATACATCCTGGAAAAAACTCATACGATATTTACACTGTAGTCGATTTAGATGCACCAAGTCACAAGTCAAGCTCAGAAAGTGGCTCCAAATCCCATCTTTTCAGTTAAGCTAAACTGTGACGTCAGTAATACGGCTCGAAACATCGAAGTTTTCCTTAAGTGAAATTGGTGGTTTTGGATCCGCTTTTTTAGTTTTGTCAATGTTTCAGTTGAAGCCGTGGGGCCTTCTGTTTGGGGTATACCCCCCACAGTCCCCATCCGACCCCCAAGCCATGTCGCTTCACTTCTTATCTTTACTATTATTTATATTAACAAATTATTTCTGTCTTTTGGATTAAACATTTAATTTACTCACCACCTTTTTATATTTTTTGGGAGTTGCACTTTGAAATTATCTTTTTTATTTTTACTTTCAGCGTAAGTAAGTATAACTCCCCGTCCGCGAAATCACCAATGGTGGAAACAGACGTTAAACCCTTTTCAATCAACAACAGCTTTGTTTGCATTGTAGCCTACTCTTTGTCCATGGGGGTGGTTCCCGATGGCAGGTGGGGTGAGGATGTAGTGTCTTCATGTACACGTTGGTCTATGTCTTCCAAGTCAGACTTCGTAAGCCAAATGGATTTGTCTGTACTGGTTGAGTGAATGGTACATTCCATACGGGTAGTTGTTGTTCACTCTAAATGGGAGAATCATAATTATTACGCTAATAGGCCTATACTTAAACAAATCGTTACACCACTTTGAAGATATTTGCATCTAAGCGATACAGCTTAGATTTATCTGCAGCTGAAGCATTGGGGAATAACAGGTAACATTAAATAACTCCTAATGTTGACGTTGAACATGTGAACAAGTTGGATATGATAACGATTTTATTGAAGCGTCATGTTAAAGAGTTGCTTCCCCTTGACCATCCTACGATGCTGTGACAACAATATCTCATCAGAGAGACGCAATATCAACTGGAAAAAGGGCCATTAGCACGATAATCTATATGACTAATGAGTTTTAAATATAAGTTCATCAAATTTGACTTTCATTTTGATGTGTGAACAGGAAATTCACACTTTCGTTTTGGCTTACATTGTGTTGTTGGGGGTCAGGCCTGTTATATATGGTGCTATTATATCGAGAAGTACTGAATGTTGCCGAAAACTACCAATTTGAAGACAGTCGACTCAGTATAGTGACGATATCTATGTAAAAGTAGTTCTGCTCGAAAACCGGACACTGCATCACGAGTAACGCACATCTATCAGCCAAAGAAAAAGACAAATCTAGGTTGATTATGCTTGAAAGATCTGTGCATGTAAATCGGACTGTATTTTTGGGTCTTCAAATATTTATATGATTCACATTGAGTGTAATGCACACAGACATTGGTATGCAATTTGTTATCTTTACATAATAGAGAATTATTAAGAAACGTTACATGAGTCAACGAATTAACACTTCATTCATTCATTCATAAACAAGATTTGCTATTGTCATAGTACGCTAATTCCATAGAAGGTGTTTTTTTCATCCGCCAAAAGAGTTCCTTGTCCATCATTCATACATTACGCATGTGGCAATTGATTAACAAACTTATCAATGAAACTACGCTCGTTTTAAGCAAGTCTTTCACACAGTATACCTATTGTAACCATTCAATGCGTATTATTAAACCAGCTAAGGGTAACGGATTTGAGACATCATTGTCTCGTATCCACAGACATTTATTCTGCCGTTTCTCACACTTTAAAGCCCTGTTCTACATCTTCATTGTCCTTGCAATTCTAAACTATTTCAATTCTATTCCTTCTCTTTTCTTTTAATTCAAACATTATTATTAAATCATATCTACCTAACCAGTACGCCAATTGCTCCCTTTTGAAAATAGGTCTGAAACAACCACTTCCGGTCTATTCATTTACATAAGTACACGCTCACACCATTGTATATAGTCACACAATTGTTAGACTTTAACATGAAAACTTATTACTTAAAACTTTATTATTATAATTTCCGCAATATTAGTTGGGACTTTCCAGAATTAACGGCTTTACTGATGTTCATGAAACTTTCAGGTATTGTAGAATTCATTAAAATCTTGCTTTTTCATTGAGCAGAATTTTGAATTTTGCCCTCATTAAAGGACCAGTTCGATTAAAAATTTCGATTTTTAAGATGGGAAAAAAATCAAAATGCTGCTAGAGACTTCCAACTTTTTTGAAAAGGTGAGCAATGATAATGCGAGCAGAAAAGTAAATCAGTAAAAGTTCATCCGCCATTTTTATTTTTGTCACTTTTTAAAAGTGTCTGACCCTATGTACCTTTGACAATCTTCTTTTCTGAAGATACTTGCACCACGAATCTGACATTTATTTTTGTATGTAGCTGAAGCATTGGTGAATACATGGTGTTGTTTTTCAGGAGTTAACTCCTAATACTTTTAGCACAGTGACCTTTCAAAGTTGGTCGACCCTTTTACACGGGACTTACTTCAAGGGGACATTACTCCAACTTCACGATCTTACAATTGCATGAAATTTTCAGGGCTACTAGAACAATATAATGTCTTTAAGAGTCAATAATAAAATCGCTTGCGAACAGTCATTTCCGGTCACAATTAATGTCGAATTTTAACATGGAGACAATTTTCAAAATTGACGTAGAGGCTTGACACTTATTTCAAAAGATGGGTAATTTCAATGCAAGCAAAAAAGTAAACATGGCGAATTCGTAGGTGACGTAGTTTTGGCGCCAATTTTATTTAAAATGAGGTTTTCTTTGTACATTAATACATAAAATGGTACGAATGGAAGTTTTGACAGAACAATGTTTGTGACATTCCTCTATCAAACAAGGAGCTGAGGGTCAAGTAGAAGTCTTGAAAACCTAAGTATTGATGCGTCAATCCTAGTTAAGGATTCAGCACTAAAGTTCTGAATCCTTATTGAGATTGGCGTGTTTTATTATTATTCCACGGATCTTGTAAACATGACTTTTGCCAGCAGGAATGCAGCTATTGCAACCAAACTTTGCAGGCTGATAGCCCTTACCATGTAGTTTTGCAGCGAGAAGCTTTTGGGTCCAATCAACCAAGCCATTAAAGGACCAGTTCGATTCTAAAGTTCGATTTTTAACATGGGAAACATTTCAAAATGCACTTAGAGACATGCAACTTTTTTTGAAAGATGCACAATGACAATTCACGCAGAACAGTTAATAACGACGAATTCGAAAGTCACGTGGTTTAGCCGCCATTTTGATTTTTCGCACTTTTGAAAACTTCCCGACCACATGCACCTTTGACAATCTTCTCCTCTGAAGATACTTGCATCTCGAAGCTGTAACTTACACATTCATACAGCTAAAGCATTGGAGAATACATGGTGTCGTTTTTCATTGCTGAACACCTAATACGTTTTGCACAGTGAGCTCCCGAAGTTAGATTTCAAACTTCAAGGGGACATAACTCAAACACTTACCCGTCGAATTTGATGATTTATCAGAAGAGTAAGTTTGGACTAAGGTCTTTATGAATCAATAATAAAATCGTTCGCATTCAGTCATTTCCGGCAACAATTAAGCTTACAATTTTTTAAAATATCGAAAACCGCGTTTTTGGTGAGTTTTTGAAAATTCATAACTTAATAACCATAACTGGTAAAATGTTGTTTAATACTCCATCAGAGGGACAAAACATTATCCAAACGACGAAAAATTTACACTAGTACAATAATGTCAATAACCAATGAGTCACAGGTCTTTTAAGTTGGACAGTTTCTACCTTCTTCCTAAATTGACAATGGGCGCATTTGTAGTGTGTCTTTGTTAAGTCATAACTCAAAAATGCAAAATCAAAGAACGCTGTTTAATACGTCATCAGAATGGGACATGATTACGCTAAATGGGGAAAACATAATCAGTTTGATAATTAACATAACCATTTAGCTATAAGCATTTCTTCTTGATCAATTGTGACTTTCATTTTGTACTGTCAACAAAGGGGATAAATCCTACTTTCGTTTAACATGATGGACAGGTAGAGGCTGCTGCACTTAATGCTTTTACAGATCTTCGTGTAACTTTCAAGTATGACTGCTGATATGATGTGCTTAATAGGAAATTAATCAAATATGTTGCTGAATCCTTTTATCGTCACTTGTGACTATATTTAAGGAATCAGCCCTTTGGGGCAGAATCCTTATTGTTATTGGCGTGTTTTATTATTATTCAATGGATTTTGTAAACACGACTTTTGCCAGAAGGGATGCAGCTATTGCAACCAAACTTTACAAGCTGATAGCCCTTACCATTTAGTTTTGCAGCGAAGCTTTCGGGCCCAATCAATCAAGCCATTAAAGGGGCAGTAGCACGTTTTTAGCAAATTTTATTTTTTTCAAATTGCCCATTTAAAATGATAGTATATGTCATTTATATTTACTTGAGAGGGTAAAACATTTTATTACACAAACCAATTATCCAAAGTGGTAATTACGGTCTTACGTATAAAGCAAAACATTGCATGGTGGCCATTTTATTGTGAACACATTTTAATATTTCGAATGACAAAAACCATTCCCATGGCTTTAAGGAACCATGTAAACTCATTTTGTAACTTGATTTTTGGAAGAGAGAAGAGTGTTTTACTATTGATAACATTATTTTTCAAATACATTTCATCGACTTATTTCAGCGAAAAAAACGTGCTACTACTCCTTTAAAGGTCCAGTTCGATTCTAAAGTTCGATGTTTAACATGGGACATTCAAAGTTTGGTGTCTTTGAACACTGTACCAACTTTAAAGACGAATATTTCATAAACCTGAAGGTTTTGATGAAGGATATTTTCGGGACAAAAGCTTAGTGTACATGAATCAAAAATAAAATCGATTGCGCACAGTCATTTCCGGTCGTGAGAAATGGTAGAACATGACATAAAATGAGAATGAAGATATTTTCAACTTATGACAAGAAAGACCAAACGCACGTATGTATGCACACATGTACGTAGCCCTCATCATAAGGACATAGTAACGAGCAACAAAAGCTATGTTTTGTCCTCGTTTCGTTTCGGTACGAAATCATAGACATAGGGGGGGACCCAATGAATAGCACTCTTCTCAGGGAAGGTCCTGACTATGCAGTACATTTTACTCGGTTGGGTGTGAAAGCTCCTTTAACGCAGGTTCTACTACAACTGTCGCACTATTTCAACTTTTAAACATGCACTCCCTCTCCTCTGGATAGTTCAGACATTGTGATATTTAATTTTGTTGCAAAATTGCAAAGGAAAATTTCACAAACACCTTTTGCTGCAAAAAACACCTGTCACCATCAACGTTTCAGCTACGTTTTTGACTCCAAACTAGCTACACATTGCCTTCTAAGGCCTCACACACACCCTCACTGACAACGTTTCTCGTCTATTTTTGATATCAGAATGTTAAGAATATTGCTTCCAAGGACTACAGATAGAAAATCGCGGGCTGAATCATTTTATTGTCGCTGGCGACTATAATTTCTTTTTTAATTTGAGGTACAAACATTGTTCTATCCAGTCCAAGTTGCACATTTAAACATTTGAGGTAAATATGTTAATAACAAACACAATTTACATTAAAAATTGATCAATTTAAAATTTTGATCAACCCTTGCTAAATTCAGATGGTCTTCACACCGTCTCCAAATTGAAATCGGTATATACTGTATGTTAACCAACCCAGATCAAATAGATTATGGATGAAATGCAAAGATAACCTTATTGAAATTGAATTTAATTTCATGCTGGTATGTAATTGTTACAAAAAAAGTTGCATCCCTTCCGCTCGGATGCAAATGGCGACACATATCAAATGGAGAGTTTAACTGAATATTAACCAGCTAATTTAAAAAAAAACTTTTACACAAGTCACATTTTGGAACAGTGAAGACTGACGTTCGGTAAATGAATATGCGACTCAAACTGCCTTTGTGAATTGTGGGTATTTGTAGTATTGTAAACTATTTATAAGTTTTGGCTCGGTAGATTCAATTCATAAGGAACATGTTTGGCACTGCTTGCTCATAATTAGATTTGCCTCCCTATGCACTGCACAATGTTTGTTTTGTCATTTCTCATATGAAATGAAGCATGTATATTTACATGAAGCTGTTACTAGTGTTACGGCACTATTCAAGAGGGCATTGAGTGGTATACAACGAGTCTCTGGACATTTTATTTGTTGTTAATGTACCCAGACTCTGTCTCTAAAGACCCTTCACAAACAATGACATATATAATGGGTTTTTTTTGCTGAACAGTCAGTATTGAAGCGCACATAAAATGTTGGTGTGGTTCTTCAATTTTACACTGGAAACGTCTAATAAATAGAGAATCTCACCCAAGTGTCTTCTGATATCAAATATATCAACACGAGTTGATTAAAGTTACAAATATCCGAGGCTTGCCCAGGATATGTTTACTTTAATCAACGAGTGTTGATATATTTGATATCAGAAGACACGAGGGTGAGATTTTATTTATCATTCAAAATCATTCTTCAACAATTATTAGCTGAAGAATAACATATCTGAAACACAAAACTGCCATTTTGCTTCTTCAGCAGTGATCTCAGTGAGGTCATAGCATTGTGACGTCATAAGCATTATGACATCATAGCATTGCAACGTCATCACCGTCGTGACGTCATATCATTGTCAGCAGTGTTCTCAGTGATGTCAAAGCTTTGTGATGTCATTAATTGATGATGTAATAGGATTATGACAATTTGATTGTAGCGATATCTACAATGTAGATATCACTTGTAGATATCGCTTGATCTCACACAAGCGATATCAACTGTGGGAACCAGTTTTGGATGATAAATATAGACAAGTTCCAAAATTGCGTCTGTTAGATTTGGGAACTCCATACTCTGGAGAAGTACTGTTCATATCAAAATTAGCCTTAGTCAATAATTGGTTTAAATGTTTGCCTTGGTGTGTACTGTTGATAAAATTACATTATCAACTACTTTACAAACTTTTTCATCACACATGAGATGTCACAATATAAGATTGAATATAACTGTCAATCATTTATCAACTAATGCAACTTCTTGCAACGTATGTGATGTGCATCTGAACTACAGACGGCAGCCAAGTGAATAATCGTTGGACGTGACATGCACGTGGTTCCATGTCGGATACATTGTAGAGACAAGAGTAGTTGAAGCTTATCTGCAGGTTCCTAGTTCGAACGTAAGTATATAGTTTGTTCACTTGTGGGAGTTTTGTACTTTATGACACAAGCAAACATTTCATACACAAAGTAATACGGATTTCTGTATTACTGTTTGTAAAATTCGCATTTATGCTTGTTATTGTTATTGTTTCTCTTTAGCCTATTTTATTCATGTAATTTACTAACACGTTCAACCTTAGCCAGGGACATTGAAACCCTTATCTTCTTGGAAAAGCCATCTTTGCTTGTCAAAAGCGATATTTTCACATATCGTTTTTACACATCGCCATCATGATTTTCTTACAAAATGCTAAAATTGCAGGTTCAATAACAATAATAGTTATAGTACCTTAACTGCATACATTTATATCTACCTTACTTTTAATGAATGTCTAAACAAATATGTCCAAAACTTGAGATAAGGCATTTCTGCGGGAACTGCACACATATTTGAGACAACGTGGATATCCTGAGTTACTGATAACGGACGAAATAGAAATAGACAGGAAAACCCTTTTATCAGTATTTATCTAAACTTGACTGCTCTGCGGAAATGTAATTTATGTAATACCATGTTAATGATGTGAAGAACACTATATCAGTCTAACAAAAACAAGATAATCGAGATAACACGCATAGTAACATATTTTCCGCAAATATAGGTGACGGTAACGTCATGCAGAATGTTGTAAAATGACCGTCAAAAGGCGCTGCAGTAAATTTAAATGTTTGATCTCAGCTTTCAAAATATGTAATGCATATATTTGAAACTTATTCATAACAATAAATCATTGTCGCAAAATGTTACTGTAAATGAGTTTAATTTCTTCTTCCCTTCTCTCGTTAGGTCTCGTTATGCAATTGTTAAATGACCAACCTTGTTTGGCTTGTTAAATAAGAATTTTCAGCACATCACAGTTCTACCAACAGCTTGACAAGAAAAATCCTGACCAAAAGATAATTGAAATACTACACCTTTACCATGTTGTTTGCGAGCTAGAACCGATTGAAACAATAAAAAGGCATGGTTGGGGGCATCTTGTTAAGGCTTGGAAATAGTATAAGAAAAGATATATGTCATATGTACATATAGCAAAATGGAGACTGCATTGAACCATTTTGGGGATAAAAGCTTTGAGTACTTATCACACAGTCAATTTAAATGTCTCAAATAAAAGAATTGTTCCTCGATCGTTTAGGTTGTGTGACATAGGTATATACTGTATTAACAATTTACATACATGTTTTATTAATGAATAAAATTAAATTGTATTTAATACATCTTTTGAAAATAAAAGTGAATATTCAACTTCCCTGATTTATTTAACATATTTCGAAGTAGGCCTATAATATGAATTTAATCAAAACGTAAATTCCAGCAATAATAATATGTAGGCCTATTTTCCCTAAAACAAGCAGTCAACCATTTGTTTTAACTTTGCTAATATAATTATACCAACTCGATTGATTATAAAGCATATTTCGGTTTATGTGTGGAAGGAAGGCATATGGATCTATTTTAAGTCCAAGGATAATGACCCTTCTTCCCCAAGCTTGGCGCTTTCAGTTTGGACATAAATATGGTTCTATCCAATATTTATGTTTATTACTCAAACGTGGTGAGATCACTCATTAGATAACAATGAGTTGGTTACACACATGTGTGCTACCAACGCATGCTGCCGTAATGTCATAATCGGCACGTGACGTCATAGTCGTTTTTTGGTTGACGTCACAATGTTAGCCTCGGGACTGCCATAGGTGGTGACCTATTTGCAAGTGAGCGTCACTAACAACGATTTTCTTGCAATTCAGCGCTATTTACATCATTGAATAATAACTCGAGAATGGCATCGGTATTTACCTCGCTTTCGCTCGTTAAAATTCCAAACCATTTTTATAAACATGTTATCAAACGGGACATCGTTTAGTATTCTATATATACATGTACATGCTTCATTGTTATATAAATACAGTATCAGTACATTGAATACAATATATATGTAAGTCTTATTGGCATTTACAAAATTGATAACTGAGTTGAAGTTTAATTTGGCGTGTTGATGTACCGCTAATGTTATGGATTTGAAGGTGCTTCTGTCGCGCGGATAATGTTTGCGTGAAAAGATTCTTGGATTTTGCGAAATTATGCAGTGAATTGATACATTTCTGCTCATTCAGGTGTAAAATGGTTTTGAATTGAAACGAGATTATGTTTACTATCGTTCAGATTCAATATAACACAACTGTCTTTTAAATTTGAGTTGTTTTGACAAAATCACTTTTCGCAGTGAAAGGAGATAATTACTTTGTATAATCCAAGTGGTCACGTGGTTTGCTACAGCTGTGTTCAATTGGAATATATTTCCTCCAAATATGAAGAGGCCAAGCATGAGTGGTTGAAAGTTTATTTTGAATATTTCAACTGTAATATAGGGTGAAATCCCAACTGTATATAACCAATAATACCTTATAAAAATCACACATTGCTTTCTTGAACCCGGAAGTGAACAAACACGCTCTCTTAAATTGAACACTCCACCTTCTGCACCCTGCGTAGGGATACATGAGCTTTGCAGACTGACTGCGAAGTATATTGGCTACTTTAAACAGAAATACTTATTCTCATGGCCCTTATCGCCTTTAAAATAGGGGTAAAACACTTTCTAATCTGAAGTGGAAACTCTTTGGTCCCCGTCAACCTTACTTAAGAAACAGAAGCGAGTTATCATACTCAATCGTAAAATAAAACACAGCAGAGATCATAAAACACGAAGGATGCCAGTTTCGTATTTTATGCTATCTATGTTTTATTCTATGATAGAGCACAACAACGATGCCTATATAGCTAACCCAGTTACGCCAAAGATCAGTGAAGTCACTATTAGTGTAATGTTGCAACGTTACAGAATCGTGACGTCATAATCACTGTAATGTCAACATCCATGAGGATAAAGTTGAAGCATATAGGAGGAAATCGGCGTTAGTTATTTTTTAACTACCATTTGAATATATATATATTCATATATATAAACACCCCACAGGTAAGAACTATGTTTCCAGAGGTCTTTTATACACAGTTATCGACCTCACGTGGATAGTAAGAAGCAACAACTAGGACTGTCAAGGCAGTACTGAGGTTTTTCAAGATGTCCCACTTTTACGCCACAAACCCTGATTGACCAAACATTCATTAAGAAGGCACAACTCCCCCCTAACCCGCCACTCACGTCCCCTTCATCTGCAGTATTGTATCATCAAGAAATGTTCATCAGACGCTTTTCGAATGCACTTTCGCTTTCTTGTGCCTAGATAGTGACCCACTGCACCAAAATGCATAGTGGGCCTGGATTTCTAAGCACAGATTTCTTAAGGAAATACTTCAAGGCCTAAATCAGCAAGTAAAAGGGACTGGCAAGAGTTATGCCTTGCATTGGGAAATTGGTCACTGTTGGAGATCAGCGAAATCAGTGTGTACACATACATGATATGCATCACGTGCAAGAGCCATGTTGCATAAGCTCACGTCCATGGAATGTTTGTTCCGTGTCATATTGAAACGTGACAAGTGTGTGCCTAACGATAAACATTGATGAATCATTCTCAAAAAGTGAACAATTCGAAACACAAAAATATGAAGCATTTTACGATAGATTTCAGAAAATCATTTTTATGTTGATATTTTTCAAAAATAAAAGTTTAAACATTGGCAAAATCTTCAAAATAGAACTACAGACCTGCATCTTGGTTTGAACGATGGACAATGTAATGTCATTGTGACAAACAAAGTAAATCATGATAAATCTGTAGATAACATCGTTTAGCCGCGCTACGGTAAAGTCATTTTGACATAGGACAATTCACTCAAAATGCACCTAGAGACATGCAACTTATTCTAAACGATTGACATTGTCATTGTGACAAAAGAGTAAATAATGACGACTTCGTAGGTCAAATGGATAGCCGCCATTGTTATTTTCACATTTTCAGTAAAGTATATTGCAAAAACGACGTCTGGAGGAACTTTAGATATTATCCTTTTTTTCTTTCATTATTATTTGTACCGATTTTGTACGGAAAATGCTGAAGTAACGGTTGGTCCGATTTGCATGAGAATTTCAGGGATAATAGCCCGTGATCTTCTCTCGCGACTATCGAGGGCGATTTTGGATTTTCGACTTCTTTCTTGAGTTATCTCGTCTTGAATTTGTGTTCACTTTCACGTTTTTTTTAGTACGCGTCTTTTAAAATGTACTCCTCCCTCAATCAGCTATGTATGATAGTATATTATGAAGATAACTGAAGTGTTAAGAGGGCCCTTGAGGCCGAATTTTGAATTTCGTCCTGGAAGTTCCTTTTTTATAAGTTCGAATTTCGGCTTCATGTTCAAAGGGACGTAACTCTGTTACAAATACAGATATCTGAACGTTGCTTATTGCAATCTCATGCACATACATTACCTAACATTTCTGTTTTACATCTTTATCATGTAAAAGTTGACATTTAGGTCACAAATTGAACATTTGTCCAAAAATATGAAATTTCGTGATTTTGAGAGCTTTTGAGGGGTATTCTTTTTGAAGAATTGTCGATCGTAAACCAGTGAAGATACGAACATGTTTAATAGCTCGCTTTAAAGCAAATATATCATTCTATAAAGGATTACAACTTTCAGATATGCACATTTCATAGTGTACATGTGTTTAGTCATAGAATATTGTTATTTTTCGAAAATTTAATATTGGGGTCCAACATTAAGCATTTTTTAGTCTTTTCTTGAATATTCAGAAGACCATAATGCATTAATTATATATGCAATCTAATGATTATAACATCTACTTAAGTGTAAATTAAAGTACAAGTTTTTCTGTGTTACACCTTAGTATGAAAATATTAACCATTTTGCCTTAATCGTGAGAAAGATCATGTAGGGGTCCATTAATAAGCGATTATTACATTATAAGAGGGTCAATTTTTTGTAAAAAGACTACTAAAGATAGTGACATGCGTGATAGCTCATTGTAAAGCAGAGAAACTGATGGATAACAGATAGTCCAACATGGAGTTCAAGGTCAAGCAGAAGTCTTGAAGACCGCAGTATTGCCTTGGCAATCCTAGTTATTATTGGTGTGTTTATTATTATTCTTCCACGGATCTTGTGTAAGTGATTCAGTCAAAACGGCTGCAGATAATTCAACCAAACTTTACAGTCAGTTAGCCCTTACTTGGAACTCGCCACAGAAAGCTTTTGGGCCCAATCGTTCAATCCATTAAAGGTGCAGTTCGAATCCAAATTTCAATTTTTAACATGGGAAAACAATTCAAAATGCGCTTAAAGACTTGAAACTTATTTTAAAAGATGCGCATTGACAATCCGACAAAAAGGAAAACCGCGCTGAAATCGTAAGTCACGTGGTTTAGCCGCCATCTTGTATTTTTTAACTTTTCCAAAATTTCTGACCCCACGTACCGAAGATATCAGCACATAAGAGCTGAAACTTTATTTATATATAGCTGATACACTGGGGAATAACAAGTTTGTTCTCTTTTAAGCGAACTCCTCATACTTTTTTCACAGTTTAGAATGTGTTGAAATAGTGTCTGACCACTTTTAAGAATCAATAGATATACACCTCTCCTTAAAGGTTGCTATAAAAGAACTTATACAGACAAAATCTTCATTTTGTCACATACACCAAAAACCATATTCATAGAAAATATTTCTGACATTTAGAGCCCAACATTGAATACTTCTTCTGCTAATGTCAATTGTAAACTGTAAGTATAAGCACAATGCTGTTATTCTGCTATAGTATAATAATCTTAACCACTGTTGAATTATAATTACATATTGCTCATTTCTAAATTAACAATGTCCAAATTGAAGGTGTCAATTAACTAATCCATAAAGGTGTACTAGTTTGGTTATGCATTTGTAATGAATTTCGCATACGGATATATACCTTGATTATTAGTAAGGCATTTAATAACTTATTTAAAGCTCGATTTAAAGTATCGATATATGTTGTGACCGTGTGCATAATGGTATTAAATGAACAAATATATATGAAAAATGGGCAATTCGATCTACATTCTTTAAAATGGGAAAATAGTTTTTTTTTGCGGTACAGATGCTGTACAGATGATGTTAAATTACACAGCATAGTTAATACCAAGAAGGAGTTTAAAACTATATGCAGTTTGTAAATGACGAGAATTGGGCATTTTGTAAAACAGAGAATGAAAACATCTCTCACGTTTTTCGAAAAGTATGATCATATATAAAACAATTCTGCTTGACTGGAACTGTTTTTACAAAACATTGATATTCTCTTTGGTTTTCCTGCTCAATTCAAGTCTTTGAACCAATTAAATCTTAATGAGCATAAAGCACATCTTTTAGTAGTCTTATAGGTCAAGTATTATCATTTAGTTAGAACATTAATAATTTTATCGCTTTATTGCTCTTTCGCTTTATCGTGTTTAATTATCGCTTTGTCGCGCTGTTATATCGCTTTGTCGTATCGCTTTGTCATGTGGCCATATTGCTTTGTCGTGTGGGAATATCGCTTTTTCGCTTTATCGCATTGCCATATCTCTGCTTTTAATACAGTCAACTTTTGATATTAAACAAAGGATTGACAAAAATGTTTTCGATCGACCCTAAATAAACTGTTACAGTCAATGAACATTCCCTTTTGAACAGGGGTAATTAACCTGAAGATAATTGACATGTCACTGTGTACTGGACTAAAAATGACGATAATGTATTGAATTATAATACCCTTAATATTCACCCTTGCGATATTCAGGTGTATGACATGTATAGAAGAGAAGAAAAAACACAACTTTCACTTTAAGTCATAACTAATAACATCGCTGAATAAATCCTTGCTGCATTTCATTAACTTTTCTTGATTAGCGTAGGAGCGCGCTGCATCTAAACTTTTTGATACTCGCTGCTACGCAAACACGGGAAATGTGACGAGAGGTAGTGATATAAGTTATATAGAGTTATGACTTGTTGGAAGTTGATCAAAGAAATGTTCATGATTTCCTTCGGGTGAAAGTTTCACAATTGCGGACTTGCAATAGCTGAAAGGTTTTCCATTTTTGTGAACTCGTCCTGTAACTTTACACCCTTCAGCCAATCAACTTCCTGCATCAATGGGTTATATATATTTATATATATATATCAAAACAATTGTCCTTTACTTCGCCTATCCCGCAGCCTGTGGTGTTAACTTATTTCTCTACTGTATGCTTCGAATTCAGGGCATGGTAATTGACAGTTCCCGTCTGCTCAGGTAAGCGTGTCACTGTTAAATCAAATGATTTACCTATTGTTCCCTGTATCCATCATTCCCTTTATACATTAGAAGACCTAACCATTCGTATTCCTTCAACCTTTTTTTTCTGCAGCATCATCAAACAACAGCATCGTTTGCGATTTTCTCCCACTTTTCAGATATACAAATTTGAAATGTGACCAAATATATTAGTTTCCGCAAATGTGTATTAAAGTTGTATTTAAATTCTAGAAAAATGACGAAGCCTCACATTCTGTGGGTTATTCCTTTGCTGTTGGGAACACGTTTCGGTAAGTATTTACATCTATTAGGTATAAAAGATCATTAATCGGTCAAGTTTTCTATACGAAAAAAGTAATGATTTTTATAATTGCCAGTATAGGTATGTGTTCTGAACCAGTTTAGTGCAGACAAAATCCAGTTGTTAGCTGGCCAATCACATCGTAGTTTTTTAGTTTTTTAGGTTTTTTTAGCGTATTCGGAATCATTCGTTAATACATTACGAATAATACGGAAACAGATGAAAGAATGGTTGTCTGGAGTTACTTGCCCCTCGCTTATCACACCGAGAGCTTTTCTTGGGGGTCGTGTGATTAGCTAACTAATTTGCATTCAGGACATCCAGGTTTACGGGCCGTAATCAGACAAGAAAAAATCCAGACAATATGACTTCGAATCAGGGTAGATGCTCTCTTTGCAACATTTATTCATCAGAAAACGGTCGATCTTAATGAGACGTGGCATAGTTTAATATAGACAAGCCACTCGATAAGGGGGCACCGTTAAAATGAGTGAGTGAGTGAGTTATTGTTTAACGCCGCTTCAGCAGTAATGCAGCCATTTGCAGCGCCGTTAAAATGATGAAACAACATGAAAATCAGCAGTGTAGAAATTTCAGCACCACGCTTTCCTTTGTTTCATTATTTGCCAAGGCTTAGTGACTGTTATGTTCCACTTGGTACAAATTCTGCAACTGTTCGTCCCTTTTATAGTACCTGGTGATGTTTGGCTAACTATATTTCACTGAAGATTAATGATAAAAAAAAGTATGATATAAACCTTCTCTATAACACTTTTTTGTGAAATGTTCATTTTTTATTTCTGGTTTAACGCGAATGATATTTCATATTGATTGAATTTCTGTAGGTAAAAATACAATCTCATTAAAATGATATATATCATATATAATTGTCATTCATCCAAGATCTGACGGAATCCGTAGAGCCAAGTGACCGCTTTGAAAGAATGCATTTTCAACTGGAAAGTAACAACTTCCGGCGAACATGGAGCATTACGGGATTCCGTCAGATCTTGGATGAGTGATAACACAAAACTTTAAAGCTTAACCTTGGGAACGAATCAAATATGTGATTTAAATGAGATTAGTAAAAATAAAAGGGAATGTTTTAGTTTTAGAATACCAGTTTCTATCAATACAAAGTAACGATTTTGTTGGCTACATATAAATGATGTTATTTTCTGTCACTGCAGACCTATCTCAGAGCCAGTTGTGTGATACACCGTGTTCTTCAACATCCTGCTCTCCACCATATTATGGTACATGCTGTCATAAAGGTTCGTCAAAATTATACAAAATTTCCCTCAATTCTGAAATGTGTAGTCTGGTTTCATGGTTAATATTGTATCAGCCATTTATTACGAAAGGTTAAAAATGTGATATTTTAAAACAACAGTTAACTCTGATCACACCTGATCTTTCTTATTGTTTACAATTTTTAATGTATTTAGTCTTTATTCCAGAGAACATAGCACGGGGTAGTACACACACAACTCAGAGCACTGAGTACAATGGGAAATATCCCTCCAGTCTGGCTGTGGATGGAAATACCAACAATGACTTAAAGAACTTAACCTGTACACACACTGATAACCTGGATGGTAGCAGAGGGACGTGGAACATCAACCTGGAACATACATACAACATTAGCGAGATTAAGTTGTACCTGAGAAATAACCGTGAGCATTTATTGTACACGTCATTAATATTTTCACAATTTAAGCTGTTATGAACTTTGTGATAGTGACAGTTTTCTATCCCAAGTGTGAGAAAACGTATTACTATATCGTTGAAGTTATAACGAACGGGAAACATGGTGTTCAAATGTTCCCAGATCTGATAGAAATGTTTATACTTCTATTTGCCGATGATATTGTCCTTATTTCAGAAACAGTAGTTGGGCTACAAAACCAGTTAAATATTTTAGAACATTACTCTAAAACATATAGATTAACTGTTAATTTGGATAAAACAAATATTGTAATTTTCAGAAAAGGTGGGCCGGTAGCATCTAAAGAAAAATGGTTTTATGATAATCAGCCCGTGATTATAAGTAACGAGTATAAATATTTGGGATTTATGTTTAATACAACAGTAAATTTAAAGAAATCTCTTGCATCTCATCTCATCTCATTTAGCATTAAGAGCAAGGAAAGCTTTAATAAATTTGTTTTCAATTATGCATAATTTTGGCGTGTTGACGCCTAAAATATATTTTAAACTTTTTGATTGTCAAATACAACCAATTTTACTTTATGGATCAGAAATATGGGGATTCCAACGTTTTGAATGCATCGAAAAGGTACATCTATTAGCGTGTAAAAAGTTCCTTTGTGTCGGTCAGTCGACTCCAACATGTATGGTATATGGGGAATGTGGGAGATACCCGTTATACATTAATGCTTATGTTAGATGTTTGAAATTTTGGTTAAAAATAATATGTATGTATGAATATAGACTACCTAAGAAGGCTTACAACATGCTTGTTCATTTAGATGATTTAGGGAAAGTAACATGGGCATCCCACGTTCGAAATCTTTTGTTTTCTCATGGTTATGGTTTTGTTTGGCTGAGCCAGACTGTTGGTAATATAAACCTTTTCTTGTATCAATTTCGAGAAATAGCATTAAATATGTTTAATCAAGATTGGCAGTCGACATTAGATAATAGCTCACGTTATGATTCATATAGACTCTTTAAAAGCCTACTCCAACCCGAAAGATATCTTTCACATTTAACATCCAAGAAGTTAAGGTATTCATTGATACGATTCAGATTAGGTCTGTCAAATTTAATGATTAATGAAGGTAGTTACAAATCGATCGACAAAAGCAATAGAATATGTCCATTGTGTAAAGTAGCCGTTGAAGACGAAATCCATTTTCTATTTGTTTGTCAATCTTACGACGATTTACGGAAAAAGTTTATCCATTATTATTATCTTTCCAAGCCTCCTGCTTTAGCATTTAAACAAATCCTTTCTTCTGATAACAATAACAGCATTCTTAGACTTGCACAATATGTTACCTATGCCATATCTCATCGAGATGATAAGTTAAAATCAATCACCTTTGTACCCATTTAATTTGTTATTGAACTGGTGATTAATAATGCATGTAACTCAAATGTATATGGGACAGAGGCCTCGAATACAATAAAGAACTTTTGACTTTGACTTTGATCAAATGAAGGAAAAATTATGGCAACATTTTCATCTGAAACTTGACAAATGCTTTGACTGTTTGTTAACCAATCAGAATCAAGGATAAACTGAAGTCATGTTACAATGACAAACTCATAATGTTGTTTTTTTTAAAAACAACAGGAAGCTGCGAATTTGTCATTATCCATGCACAATTGAATAGTTACATTTACACATTTCCTACAGAGGGGATTAGGTACAACGGCCTTAAAGTAGAGGTGGACTCCACCAAGTGCTTCCAAATCAACAAGACATTTACTTCTACTACATCATCCACACCTCCAGAGGACCAGATACAACATATTCACTGCAGACCTCCCATACCTGGTAGTGTTGTCACTGTCTCTGTCAACCACGGGATACTTACATTGTGTGAGGTGGAGATTTTCGGTAAGCAGTGTTTGTCAAAGCCTCCAAGATGTTGATGTTTATTGCTTGATTCATAATACTTTAATCTCGTTAGATACACACTTGATAACTAAGCCTGTTCCAAAAGACGTCCATGTGTTGCGACTATCAACTATATCATTGTAACCGCATATTGTAACATGACATCATTCATAGTTATATACTAACTTCTTCATTCATTGGATGGACCTCAATAATTCTAATTTCCTTGCAACCTATAACAGTCGGTGTGTGTACCCCAGTTTGTACCACTAATGGCTACGTGACAGACAATAACATTCAAACTAATTTATATCATGTTCTTGGGTAGTGTGCAACACAGGATGGTACGGCGATGACTGCAACAGACAGTGCAACTGCCGAGACTCTGCGGACTGTGACAAGGCGACTGGCTGGTGTAGAGGAGGATGTCGGGCCGGCAGACAGGGGGATGGTTGTCAGTGTGGTAAATATTTTACATACACGTAACATATATTATTACTCAACCGTGGTGAGATCACAATTAGTTGGTTTCACACATGTGTGAAACCACCGTCTGCAAACAAACGGAACTACTTTCGAACGTCACATGTCATCGTCCAATCACGTGACTTGTACATTTCAAAATGGCGACTGTAAAATTTTGCATTCTAAATTAGACGTGAATTTACGGGAAAGAACTTATCTTAGCGTGTTTAATGTCAAATGCATAAATTGTGCCTCATTTTGCAATATATTAATCCGTGTGTACTTCAATCAAAAATCAAATAAGCAATAAAACAAATATTTTAGCAGACGTCTTTTGTTGTCTTTTATTTGTCAACATTGACGACATCAAAGTTAATGATTGTGTCAAAATTGATGGATCTCTAAGAGGAAGAGTTATGTCAACAATCAAACCATTTTATATGGTAGTGGTACCATTATACATGTGCTAACAGCGCTCTTTAATTCTGTCCTAGAAGGGTGTAGTTATTTGAATTTATGAAGACAAAAAGTAAAAAAAAAATGATCCAAAACATTATTGAGGAATAACCCTCAATTCCTGTGATTGGAAACTATTTGAGGAAATTATCCTGGCAAGACTGGAAAGTTGTATATGACTAAATTTCCAGACAAGCTACAGTTTGGATTTAGAAAAATGGAAGTTTATCCTATTTTCTTAACATATATTCTCCTGTTTATACAGCCTTTATTGATAATGAAAAGGCGATTTACCGCATATGGAAAAATGGACTATATTTAAAACTTTACGAAAAAGGCATCAAAGGTAAGATCTGGCGGCTTCTTCACCAAAACTATACATCAAGCTCTACTTTTGTGCAATATTGTGGCTTAAAACCAAATGAATATGCAATAAAGTGTTGGACAGGGTAGAGTGTATATTCTTGTTTTTGTCCTCGTTTTTAACAATGACCATACATGTGGACTTAAAACTATGAAAAATGGTATCCTTGTTAATGATATTCCTTGCATCTTGCTTGACAATGAAACTGAAACTTTACAATGGGCTTCTGAAGTCTCTGTAAGACAAGATATGTCAAGATTCAGCCCGCCGCCTTCAGTGGCATGCTGACTACGGTGACTTATGAACTAGAGTATGTAAATAATAGTACGTTTTTCATTAAAAGACATCATTTATACTCACCGTTGATAACTCACCGGTCTCTATACCCCTCCCGCCTCCCCTCCTGAGAGTCTGGGAGCTACCTGCGTCCAGGCTCCAAGAGAAATAAGTGAGGTCACTGGGGATCATCACTAGACAGGCGCGATTTTTAACTGTGTTATTTTGTTGTCATTATTATTTGAGTAATCAACTTTGACTATAAAAAATGACGTTTAATAAAAAATGTACTATTAGTTTAAGAAATGACGAGTTATTCGAACATAAAAGGTTAATCTATATCTGATGGTGTGTGAGCCCTAACCAAAATTATGTTCTCTGCTGTACCTCGCAAACATATTTTCACATTTCCTTCTTATCAGAACAAACATATTTTTAATTCAGACTACATTAACACAGTGATAAAGTAAATTTCCAATGATTAAATACGGCTTATGTAGTCTAAGGTATAATAAACTCAATTTGGTCACTCAGTAATATATTACTGTAAATGACATGACGTAATCGATGATATCATGGTGAAATTGCATGTCCATTTGATGAAGCGGTTGTATACCTTCTTTTGGGCAACAGTTTATTTTCAAATGTTATATTTCTAGATTGCGTTGACGGGCGCTACGGTGTGGACTGTAGAGAAAATTGTGGTCAGTGTCTGGACGGAGATGTGTGTGATAAAACTAACGGGAGCTGTCCTAATGGATGTGTTAAGGGGTTTCAACATCCTCTCTGTCAAGGTGAGGTTTTTGTAGTACAAGTCTGTCATTTTTCTGGAACATGTGTGTACCACTAACGCTTCTACTTCACTTCAAATATATGCATCATATATAACAAAAAAGTTTATTTATTTATAGCATGTATTCATCAGAAAATTGTAGATTTCAATGAGACTGGACATAGTTTATTATAGCCAAACCGCCCGATAAAGGCGCACCGTTAAAATGATGAAACAACATGAAATTCTACAGTGTAGAAATTTGAACACCACGCTTTCCTTTTGCTTCATTATTTGCAAAGGCTAAGTGACTGTTATGTTCCACTTGGTACAAATGCTGCAACAGCTGGTCCCTTTTATAGTACCTGGTGATGTTTGGCTAACTATATTTCACTAAAGATTAATGATGAAAAATAAGTATGATATAAACCTTCTTTGTATAATGTTCAGGTGTTATTTCTGGTTTAATGCAAATGATATTCAATGTTGATTGAATTTCTGTATGTAAAAATACAATCTCATTAAAATCATATCTTTGATTCGTTTTCCTTAAGCTAGGCGTTTTTCAGGTTGTCATTCATCCAAGATCTGACGGAATCCGTAGAGCCAAGTGACCGCTTTGAAAGACTGCATTTTCAACTGGAAAATAGCAACTTCCGGCGAACATGGAGCTCTACGGGATTCCGTCAGATCTTGGATGAGTGATAACACAAGACTTTAAAGATTAACCTTGGGAACGAATCAAATATGTGATTTTAATGAGATTAGTACCAATAAAAGGGAATGTTTTAGTTTTAGAATACCAGTTTCTATCCATACAAAGTAACGATTTTTTTGGCTACATATAAATGATGTTATTTTGTGTCACTGCAGACCTATCTCAGAGCCAGTTGTGTGATACACCGTGTTCATCAACATCCTGCGCTCCACCATATTATGGTACATGCTGTCATAAAGGTTCGTCAAAATTATACAAAATTTCCCTCAATTCTGAAATGTGTAGTCTGGTTTCATGGTAAATATTGTATCAACCATTTATTACGAAAGGTTAAAAATGTGATATTTTAAAATAACAGTTAACTCTGATCACACCTGATCTTTCTTATTGTTTTCAGTTTTTAATGTATTTAGTCTTTATTCCAGAGAACATAGCACGGGGTATTACACACACAACTCAGAGCACTGAGTACCATGGGAAATATCCCTCCAGTCTGGCTGTGGATGGAAATACCAACAATGACTTAAAGAACTTAACCTGTACACACACTGATAACCTGGATGGTAGCAGAGGGACGTGGAACATCAACCTGGAACATACATACAACATTAGCGAGATTAAGTTGTACCTGAGAAATAGCCGTGAGCATTTATTGTACATGTCATTGATATTTTCACAATTTAAGTTTATGAACTTTGTGATAGTGACAGTTTTCTATCCCAAGTGTGAGAAAACGTATTACTATATCGTTGGATCAAATGAAGGAAAAATTATGGCAACATTTTCATCTGAAACTTGACAAATGCTTTGACTGTTTGTCAACCAATCAGAATCAAGGATACACTGAAGTCATGTTACAATGACAAACTCATAATGTTGTTTGTTTTAAAAACAACAGGAAGCTGCGAATTTGTTATTATCCATGCACAATTGAATAGTTACATTTACACATTTCCTACAGAGGGGATTAGGTACAACGGCCTTAGAGTAGAGGTGGACTCCACCAAGTGCTTCCAAATCAACAAGACATTTACTTCTACTACATCATCCACACCTCCAGAGGACCAGATACAACACATATACTGCAGACCTCCCATACCTGGTAGTGTTGTCACTGTCTCTGTCAACCATGGGATACTTACATTGTGTGAGGTGGAGATTTTCGGTAAGCAGTGTTTGTCAATGGATCAGAGATGTTGATGTTTTTTGCTTGATTCATAATACTTTAATCCCGTTAGATACACACTGGATAACTAAGCCTGTTCCAAAAGACGTCCATGTGTTGCGACTATCAACTATATCATTGTAACCGCATATTGTAACATGACATCATTCATAGTTATATACTAACTTCTTCATTCATTGGATTGATCTCAATAATTCTAATTTCCTTGCAACCTATAACAGTCGGTGTGTGTACCCCAGTTTGTACCACTAATGGCTACGTGACAGACAATAACATTCAAAATAATGTATATCATGTTCTTGGGTAGTGTGCAACACAGGATGGTACGGCGATGACTGCAACAGACAGTGCAACTGCCGAGACTCTGCGGACTGTGACAAGGCGACTGGCTGGTGTAGAGGAGGATGTCGGGCCGGCAGACAGGGGGATGGTTGTCAGTGTGGTAAATATTTTACATACACGTAATATATATTATTACTCAACCGTGGTGAGATCACAATTAGTTGGTTACACACATGTGTGAAACCACCGTCTGCAAACAAACGGAACTACTTTCGAACGTCACATGTCATCGTCCAATCACGTGACTTGTACATTTCAAAATGGCGACTGTAAAATTTTGCATTCTAAATTAGACGTGAATTTACGGGAAAGAACTTATCTTAGCGTTTTTAATGTCAAATGCATAAATTGTGCCTCATTTTGCAATATATTAATCCGTGTGAACTTCAATCAAAAATAAAATAAGCAATAAAACAAATATTTTAGCAGACGTCTTTTGTTGTCTTTCATTTGTCAACATGGACGACATCAAAGTTAATGATTGTGTCAAAATTGATGGATCTCTAAGAGGAAGAGTTATGTCAACAATCAAACCGTTATATATGGTAGTGGTACCATTATACATGTGCTAACAGCGCTCTTTAATTATGTCCTAGAAGGGTGTAGTTATTCGAATTTATGAAGGCAAAAAGTAAAAAAAAATGATCCAAAACATTATTGAGGAATAACCTTCGATTCCTGTGATTGGAAACTATTTGACGAAATTATCCTGGCAAGACTGGAAAGGTGTATATGACTAAATTTCCAGACAAGCTACAGTTTGGATTTAGAAAAATGGAAGTTTATCCTATTTTCTTAACATATATTCTCCTGTTTATACAGCCTTTATTGATAATGAAAAGGCGATTTACCGCATATTGAAAAATGGACTATATTTAAAAGTTTACGAAAAAGGCATCAAAGGTAAGATCTGGCGGCTTCTTCACCAAAACTATACATCACGCTCTACTTTTGTGGAATATTGTGGTTTAAAACCAAATGAATATGCGATAAAATGTTGGACAGGGTAGAGTGCATCTTCTTGTTTTTGTCCTCGTTTTTAACAATGACCATACATGTGGACTTAAAACTATGAAAAATGGTATCCTTGTTAATGATATTCCTTGCATCTTGCTTGACAATGAAACTGAAACTTTACAATGGGCTTCTGAAGTCTCTGTAAGACAAGATATGTCAAGATTCAGCCCGCCGCCTTCAGTGGCATGCTGACTACGGTGACTTATGAACTAGAGTATGTAAATAATAGTACGTTTTTCATTAAACGTCATCATTTATACTCACCGTTGATAACTCACCTGTCTCTATACCCCTCCCGCCTCCCCTCCTGAGAATCTGGGAGATAACTGCGTCCAGGCTCCAGGAGAAATAAGTGAGGTCACTGGGGATAATCACTAGAGAGGCGCGATTTTTAACTGTGTTATTTTGTTGTCATTATTATTTGAGTAATCAACTTTGACTATAAATAATGACGTTTAATCAAAAATGTACTATTAGTTTAAGAAATGACGAGTTATTCGAACATAAAAGGTTAATCTATATCTGATGGTGTGTGGGCCCTAACCAAAATTATGTTCTCTGCTGTACCTCGCAAACATATTTTCACATTTCCTTCTTATCAGAACAAACATATTTTTGATTCAGACTACATAAACACAGTGATAAAGTAAATTTCCAATGATTAAATACGGCTTATGTAGTCTAAGGTATAATAAACTCAATTTGGTCACTCAGTAATATATTACTGTAAATGACATGACGTAATCGATGATATCATGGTGAAATTGCATGTCCATTTGATGAAGCTGTTGTATACCTTCTTATGGGCAACAGTTTATTTTCAAATGTTATATTTCTAGATTGCGTTGACGGGCGCTACGGTGTGGACTGTAGAGAGAGTTGTGGTCAGTGTCTGGACGGAGATGTGTGTGATAAAACTAACGGGAGCTGTCCTAATGGATGTGTTAAGGGGTTTCATCATCCTCTCTGTCAAGGTGAGGTTTTTGTAGTACAAGTCTGTCATTTTTCTGGAACATGTGTGTACCACTAACGCTTCTACTTCACTTCAAATATATGCATCATATATAACAGAAAAAGTTTATTTATTTAAAACATGTATTCATCAGAAAATGGTAGATTTTAATGAGACTGGACATAGTTTATTATAGACAAACCGCCCGATAAAGGCGCACCGTTAAAATGATGAAACAACATGAAATTCAGCAGTGTAGAAATTTGAACATCACGCTTTCCTTTTGCTTCATTATTTGCAAAGGCTAAGTGACTGTTATGTTCCACTTGGTACAAATGCTGCAACAGCTGGTCCCTTTTATAGTACCTGGTGATGTTTGGCTAACTATATTTCACTAAAGATTAATGATAAAAAAAAAGTATGATATAAACCTTCTTTGTGAAATGTTCAGGTTTATTTCTGGTTTAATGCAAATGATATTCCATGTTGATTGAATTTCTGTATGTAAAATACAATCTCATTAAAATCATATCTTTGATTCGTTTTCCTTAGGCTAGACGTTTTTCAGGTTGTCATTCATCCAAGATCTGACGGAATCCGTAGAGCCAAGTGACCGCTTTGAAAGAATGCATTTTCAACTGGAAAGTAACAACTTCCGGCGAACATGGAGCTCTACCGGATTCCGTCAGATCTTGGATGAGTGATAACACAAAACTTTAAAGCTTAACCTTGTTAACGAATCAAATATGTGATTTTAATGAGATTAGTACAAATAAAAGGGAATGTTTTAGTTTTAGAATACCAGTTTCTATCCATACAAAGTAACGATTTTTTTGGCTACATATAAATGATGTTATTTTGTGTCACTGCAGACCTATCTCAGAGCCAGTTGTGTGATACACCGTGTTCTTCAACATCCTGCTCTCCACCATATTATGGTACATGCTGTCATAAAGGTTCGTCAAAATTATACAAAATTTCCCTCAATTCTGAAATGTGTAGTCTGGTTTCATGGTAAATATTGTATCAACCATTTATTACGAAAGGTTAAAAATGTGATATTTTAAAATAACAGTTAACTCTGATCACACCTGATCTTTCTTATTGTTTACAATTTTTAATGTATTTAGTCTTTATTCCAGAGAACATAGCACGGGGTAGTACACACACAACTCAGAGCACTGAGTACCAAGGGAAATATCCCTCCAGTCTGGCTGTGGATGGAAATACCAACAATGACTTAAAGAACTTAACCTGTACACACACTGATAACCTGGATGGTAGCAGAGGGACGTGGAACATCAACCTGGAACATACATACAACATTAGCGAGATTAAGTTGTACCTGAGAAATAACCGTGAGCATTTATTGTACATGTCATTGATATTTTCACAATTTAAGTTGTTATGAACTTTGTGATAGTGACAGTTTTCTATCCCAAGTGTGAGAAAACGTATTACTATATCGTTGGATCAAATGAAGGAAAAATTATGGCAACATTTTCATCTGAAACTTGACAAATGCTTTGACTGTTTGTCAACCAATCAGAATCAAGGATACACTGAAGTCATGTTACAATGACAAACTCATAATGTTGTTTTTTTTAAAAACAACAGGAAGCTGCGAATTTGTTATTATCCATGCACAATTGAATAGTTACATTTACACATTTCCTACAGAGGGGATTAGGTACAACGGCCTTAGAGTAGAGGTGGACTTCACCAAGTGCTTCCAAATCAACAAGACATTTACTTCTACTACATCATCCACACCTCCAGAGGACCAGATACAACACATATACTGCAGACCTCCCATACCTGGTAGTGTTGTCACTGTCTCTGTCAACCATGGGATACTTACATTGTGTGAGGTGGAGATTTTCGGTGAGCAGTGTTTGTCAATGGATCAGAGATGTTGATGTTTTTTGCTTGATTCATAATACTTTAATCCCGTTAGATACACACTGGATAACTAAGCCTGTTCCAAAAGACGTCCATGTGTTGCGACTATCAACTTTATCATTGTAACCGCATATTGTAACATGACATCATTCATAGTTATATACTAACTTCTTCATTCATTGGATGGATCTCAATAATTCTAATTTCCTTGCAACCTATAACAGTCGGTGTGTGTACCCCAGTTTGTACCACTAATGGCTACGTGACAGACAATAACATTCAAAATAATGTATATCATGTTCTTGGGTAGTGTGCAACACAGGATGGTACGGCGATGACTGCAACAGACAGTGCAACTGCCGAGACTCTGCGGACTGTGACAAGGCGACTGGCTGGTGTAGAGGAGGATGTCGGGCCGGCAGACAGGGGGATGGTTGTCAGTGTGGTAAATATTTTACATACACGTAATATATATTATTACTCAACCGTGGTGAGATCACAATTAGTTGGTTACACACATATGTGAAACCACCGTCTGCAAACAAACGGAACTACTTTCGAACGTCACATGTCATCGTCCAATCACGTGACTTGTACATTTCAAAATGGCGACTGTAAAATTTTGCATTCTAAATTAGACGTGAATTTACGGGAAAGAACTTATCTTAGAGTTTTTAATGTCAAATGCATAAATTGTGCCTCATTTTGCAATATATTAATCCGTGTGAACTTCAATCAAAAATCAAATAAGCAATAAAACAAATATTTTAGCAGACGTCTTTTGTTATCTTTCATTTGTCAACATGGACGACATCAAAGTTAATGATTGTGTCAAAATTGATGGATCTCTAAGAGGAAGAGTTATGTCAACAATCAAACCGTTATATATGGTAGTGGTACCATTATACATGTGCTAACAGCGCTCTTTAATTCTGTCCTAGAAGGGTGTAGTTATTCGAATTTATGAAGGCAAAAAGTAAAAAAAAATGATCCAAAACATTATTGAGGAATAACCTTCGATTCCTGTGATTGGAAACTATTTGACGAAATTATCCTGGCAAGACTGGAAAGGTGTATATGACTAAATTTCCAGACAAGCTACAGTTTGGATTTAGAAAAATGGAAGTTTATCCTATTTTCTTTACATATATTCTCCTGTTTATACAGCCTTTATTGATAATGAAAAGGCGATTTACCGCATATTGAAAAATGGACTATATTTAAAAGTTTACGAAAAAGGCATCAAAGGTAAGATCTGGCGGCTTCTTCACCAAAACTATACATCACGCTCTACTTTTGTGGAATATTGTGGTTTAAAACCAAATGAATATGCGATAAAATGTTGGACAGGGTAGAGTGCATCTTCTTGTTTTTGTCCTCGTTTTTAACAATGACCATACATGTGGACTTAAAACTATGAAAAATGGTATCCTTGTTAATGATATTCCTTGCATCTTGCTTGACAATGAAACTGAAACTTTACAATGGGCTTCTGAAGTCTCTGTAAGACAAGATATGTCAAGATTCAGCCCGCCGCCTTCAGTGGCATGCTGACTACGGTGACTTATGAACTAGAGTATGTAAATAATAGTACGTTTTTCATTAAACGTCATCATTTATACTCACCGTTGATAACTCACCGGTCTCTATACCCTTCCCGCCTCCCCTCCTGAGAATCTGGGAGATAACTGCGTCCAGGCTCCAGGAGAAATAAGTGAGGTCACTGGGGATAATCACTAGAGAGGCGCGATTTTTAACTGTGTTATTTTGTTGTCATTATTATTTGAGTAATCAACTTTGACTATAAATAATGACGTTTAATCAAAAATGTACTATTAGTTTAAGAAATGACGAGTTATTCGAACATAAAAGGTTAATCTATATCTGATGGTGTGTGGGCCCTAACCAAAATTATGTTCTCTGCTGTACCTCGCAAACATATTTTCACATTTCCTTCTTATCAGAACAAACATATTTTTGATTCAGACTACATAAACACAGTGATAAAGTAAATTTCCAATGATTAAATACGGCTTATGTAGTCTAAGGTATAATAAACTCAATTTGGTCACTCAGTAATATATTACTGTAAATGACATGACGTAATCGATGATATCATGGTGAAATTGCATGTCCATTTGATGAAGCTGTTGTATACCTTCTTTTGGGCAACAGTTTATTTTCAAATGTTATATTTCTAGATTGCGTTGACGGGCGCTACGGTGTGGACTGTAGAGAGAATTGTGGTCAGTGTCTGGACGGAGATGTGTGTGATAAAACTAACGGGAGCTGTCCTAATGGATGTGTTAAGGGGTTTCATCATCCTCTCTGTCAAGGTGAGGTTTTTGTAGTACAAGTCTGTAATTTTTCTGGAACATGTGTGTACCACTAACGCTTCTACTTCACTTCAAATATATGCATCATATATAACAGAAAAAGTTTATTTATTTAAAACATGTATTCATCAGAAAATGGTAGATTTTAATGAGACTGGACATAGTTTATTATAGACAAACCGCCCGATAAAGGCGCACCGTTAAAATGATGAAACAACATGAAATTCAGCAGTGTAGAAATTTGAACATCACGCTTTCCTTTTGCTTCATTATTTGCAAAGGCTAAGTGACTGTTATGTTCCACTTGGTACAAATGCTGCAACAGCTGGTCCCTTTTATAGTACCTGGTGATGTTTGGCTAACTATATTTCACTAAAGATTAATGATAAAAAAAAAGTATGATATAAACCTTCTTTGTGAAATGTTCAGGTTTATTTCTGGTTTAATGCAAATGATATTCCATGTTGATTGAATTTCTGTATGTAAAAATACAATCTCATTAAAATCATATCTTTGATTCGTTTTCCTTAGGCTAGACGTTTTTCAGGTTGTCATTCATCCAAGATCTGACGGAATCCGTAGAGCCAAGTGACCGCTTTGAAAGAATGCATTTTCAACTGGAAAGTAACAACTTCCGGCGAACATGGAGCTCTACGGGATTCCGTCAGATCTTGGATGAGTGATAACACAAAACTTTAAAGCTTAACCTTGGGAACGAATCAAATATGTGATTTTAATGAGATTAGTACAAATAAAAGGGAATGTTTTAGTTTTAGAATACCAGTTTCTATCCATACAAAGTAACGATTTTTTTGGCTACATATAAATGATGTTATTTTGTGTCACTGCAGACCTATCTCAGAGCCAGTTGTGTGATACACCGTGTTCTTCAACATCCTGCTCTCCACCATATTATGGTACATGCTGTCATAAAGGTTCGTCAAAATTATACAAAATTTCCCTCAATTCTGAAATGTGTAGTCTGGTTTCATGGTAAATATTGTATCAACCATTTATTACGAAAGGTTAAAAATGTGATATTTTAAAATAACAGTTAACTCTGATCACACCTGATCTTTCTTATTGTTTACAATTTTTAATGTATTTAGTCTTTATTTCAGAGAACATAGCACGGGGTAGTACACACACAACTCAGAGCACTGAGTACCAAGGGAAATATCCCTCCAGTCTGGCTGTGGATGGAAATACCAACAATGACTTAAAGAACTTAACCTGTACACACACTGATAACCTGGATGGTAGCAGAGGGACGTGGAACATCAACCTGGAACATACATACAACATTAGCGAGATTAAGTTGTACCTGAGAAATAACCGTGAGCATTTATTGTACATGTCATTGATATTTTCACAATTTAAGTTGTTATGAACTTTGTGATAGTGACAGTTTTCTATCCCAAGTGTGAGAAAACGTATTACTATATCGTTGGATCAAATGAAGGAAAAATTATGGCAACATTTTCATCTGAAACTTGACAAATGCTTTGACTGTTTGTCAACCAATCAGAATCAAGGATACACTGAAGTCATGTTACAATGACAAACTCATAATGTTTTTTTTTTTTAAAAACAACAGGAAGCTGCGAATTTGTTATTATCCATGCACAATTGAATAGTTACATTTACACATTTCCTACAGAGGGGATTAGGTACAACGGCCTTAGAGTAGAGGTGGACTTCACCAAGTGCTTCCAAATCAACAAGACATTTACTTCTACTACATCATCCACACCTCCAGAGGACCAGATACAACACATATACTGCAGACCTCCCATACCTGGTAGTGTTGTCACTGTCTCTGTCAACCATGGGATACTTACATTGTGTGAGGTCGAGATTTTCGGTGAGCAGTGTTTGTCAATGGATCAGAGATGTTGATGTTTTTTGCTTGATTCATAATACTTTAATCCCGTTAGATACACACTGGATAACTAAGCCTGTTCCAAAAGACGTCCATGTGTTGCGACTATCAACTATATCATTGTAACCGCATATTGTAACATGACATCATTCATAGTTATATACTAACTTCTTCATTCATTGGATGGATCTCAATAATTCTAATTTCCTTGCAACCTATAACAGTCGGTGTGTGTACCCCAGTTTGTACCACTAATGGCTACGTGACAGACAATAACATTCAAAATAATGTATATCATGTTCTTGGGTAGTGTGCAACACAGGATGGTACGGCGATGACTGCAACAGACAGTGCAACTGCCGAGACTCTGCGGACTGTGACAAGGCGACTGGCTGGTGTAGAGGAGGATGTCGGGCCGGCAGACAGGGGGATGGTTGTCAGTGTGGTAAATATTTTACATACACGTAATATATATTATTACTCAACCGTGGTGAGATCACAATTAGTTGGTTACACACATGTGTGAAACCACCGTCTGCAAACAAACGGAACTACTTTCGAACGTCACATGTCATCGTCCAATCACGTGACTTGTACATTTCAAAATGGCGACTGTAAAATTTTGCATTCTAAATTAGACGTGAATTTACGGGAAAGAACTTATCTTAGAGTTTTTAATGTCAAATGCATAAATTGTGCCTCATTTTGCAATATATTAATCCGTGTGAACTTCAATCAAAAATCAAATAAGCAATAAAACAAATATTTTAGCAGACGTCTTTTGTTGTCTTTTATTTGTCAACATGGACGACATCAAAGTTAATGATTGTGTCAAAATTGATGGATCTCTAAGAGGAAGAGTTATGTCAACAATCAAACCGTTATATATGGTAGTGGTACCATTAAACATGTGCTAACAGCGCTCTTTAATTCTGTCCTAGAAGGGTGTAGTTATTCGAATTTATGAAGGCAAAAAGTAAAAAAAAATGATCCAAAACATTATTGAGGAATAACCTTCAATTCCTGTGATTGGAAACTATTTGAGGAAATTATCCTGGCAAGACTGGAAAGGTGTATATTACTAAATTTCCAGACAAGCTACAGTTTGGATTTAGAAAAATGGAAGTTTATCCTATTTTCTTAACATATATTCTCCTGTTTATACAGCCGTTATTGATAATGAAAAGGCGATTTACCGCATATGGAAAAATGGACTATATTTAAAACTTTACGAAAAAGGCATCAAAGGTAAGATCTGGCGGCTTCTTCACCAAAACTATACATCAAGCTCTAATTTTGTGCAATATTGTAGCTTAGAACCAAATGAATATGCGATAAAGTGTTGGACAGGGTAGAGTGTATATTCTTGTTTTTGTCCTCGTTTTTAACAATGACCATACATGTGGACTTAAAACTATGAAAAATGGTATCCTTGTTAATGATATTCCTTGCATATTGCTTGACAATGAACCTGAATCTTTACAATGGGCTTCTGAAGTCTCTGTAAGACAAGATATGTCAAGATTCAGCCCGCCGCCTTCAGTGGCATGCTGACTACGGTGACTTATGAACTAGAGTATGTAAATAATAGTACGTTTTTCATTAAACGTCATCATTTATACTCACCGTTGATAACTCACCGGTCTCTATACCCCTCCCGCCTCCCCTCCTGAGAGTCTGGGAGCTACCTGCGTCCAGGCTCCAGGAGAAATAAGTGAGGTCACTGGGGATAATCACTAGAGAGGCGCGATTTTTAACTGTGTTTTTTTGTTGTCATTATTATTTGAGTAATCAACTTTGACTATAATTAATGACGTTTAATCAAAAATGTACTATTAGTTTAAGAAATGACGAGTTATTCGAACATAAAAGGTTAATCTATATCTGATGGTGTGTGGGCCCTAACCAAAATTATGTTCTCTGCTGTACCTCGCAAACATATTTTCACATTTCCTTCTTATCAGAACAAACATATTTTTAATTCAGACTACATAAACACAGTGATAAAGTAAATTTCCAATTATTAAATACGGCTTATGTAGTCTAAGGTATAATAAACTCAATTTGGTCACTCAGTAATATATTACTGTAAATGACATGACGTAATCGATGATATCATGGTGAAATTGCATGTCCATTTGATGAAGCTGTTGTATACCTTCTTTTGGGCAACAGTTTATTTTCAAATGTTATATTTCTAGATTGCGTTGACGGGCGCTACGGTGTGGACTGTAGAGAGAGTTGTGGTCAGTGTCTGGACGGAGATGTGTGTGATAAAACTAACGGGATCTGTCCTAATGGATGTGTTAAGGGGTTTCAACATCCTCTCTGTCAAGGTGAGGTTTTTGTAGTACAAGTCTGTCATTTTTCTGGAACATGTGTGTACCACTAACGCTTCTACTTCACTTCAAATATATGCATCATATATAACAGAAAAAGTTTGTTTATTTATAACATGTATTCATCAGAAAATGGTAGATTTTAATGAGACTGGACATAGTTTATTATAGACAAACCGCCCGATAAAGGCGCACCGTTAAAATGATGAAACAACATGAAATTCAGCAGTGTAGAAATTTGAACATCACGCTTTCCTTTTGCTTCATTATTTGCAAAGGCTAAGTGACTGTTATGTTCCACTTGGTACAAATGCTGCAACAGCTGGTCCCTTTTATAGTACCTGGTGATGTTTGGCTAACTATATATCACTAAAGATTAATGATAACAAAAAGTATGATATAAACCTTCTTTGTGAAATGTTCAGGTTTATTTCTGGTTTAATGCAAATGATATTCCATGTTGATTGAATTTCTGTATGTAAAAATACAATCTCATTAAAATCATATCTTTGATTCGTTTTCCTTAGGCTAGACGTTTTTCAGGTTGTCATTCATCCAAGATCTGACGGAATCCGTAGAGCCAAGTGACCGCTTTGAAAGAATGCATTTTCAACTGGAAAGTAACAACTTCCGGCGAACATGGAGCTCTACGGGATTCCGTCAGATCTTGGATGAGTGATAACACAAAACTTTAAAGCTTAACCTTGGGAACGAATCAAATATGTGATTTTAATGAGATTAGTACAAATTAAAGGGAATGTTTTAGTTTTAGAATACCAGTTTCTATCCATACAAAGTAACGATTTTTTGGCTACATATAAATGATGTTCAAACTGTTTGAAAGGCATTCTAGAAGTTGGTGTGATGAAGAAGACAAATATTTATGGATGATCAACTTCTTTATTAACAATAGCGACGTTTCGGTATAGATCCTTATACCGTTATCAAGCATGATATATTCGGTATATATAAGGATCTATACCGAAACGTTGCTAATGTTAATAAAGAAGTTGATCATCCATAAATATTTGTCTTCTTCATAAATGATGTTATTTTGTGTCACTGCAGACCTATCTCAGAGCCAGTTGTGTGATACACCGTGTTCTTCAACATCCTGCTCTCCACCATATTATGGTACATGCTGTCATAAAGGTTCGTCAAAATTATACAAAATTTCCCTCAATTCTGAAATGTGTAGTCTGGTTTCATGGTAAATATTGTATCAACCATTTATTACGAAAGGTTAAAAATGTGATATTTTAAAATAACAGTTAACTCTGATCACACCTGATCTTTCTTATTGTTTAAAATTGTTAATGTATTTAGTCTTTATTCCAGAGAACATAGCACGGGGTAGTACACACACAACTCAGAGCACTGAGTACCATGGGAAATATCCCTCCAGTCTGGCTGTGGATGGAAATACCAACAATGACTTAAAGAACTTAACCTGTACACACACTGATAACCCGGATGGTAGCAGAGGGACGTGGAACATCAACCTGGAACATACATACAACATTAGCGAGATTAAGTTGTACCTGAGAAATAACCGTGAGCATTTCTTGTACATGTCTGATATTTTCACAATTTAAGTTGTTATGAACTTTGTGATAGTGACAGTTTTCTATCCCAAGTGTGAGAAAACGTATTACTATATCGTTGGATCAAATGAAGGAAAAATTATGGCAACATTTTCATCTGAAACTTGACAAATGCTTTGACTGTTTGTCAACCAATCAGAATCAAGGATACACTGAAGTCATGTTACAATGACAAACTCATAATGTTGTTTTTTTAAAACAACAGGAAGCTGCGAATTTGTTATTATCCATGCACATTTGAATAGTTACATTTACACATTTCCTACAGAGGGGATTAGGTACAACGGCCTTAGAGTAGAGGTGGACTTCACCAAGTGCTTCCAAATCAACAAGACATTTACTTCTACTACATCATCCACACCTCCAGAGGACCAGATACAACACATATACTGCAGACCTCCCATACCTGGTAGTGTTGTCACTGTCTCTGTCAACCATGGGATACTTACATTGTGTGAGGTGGAGATTTTCGGTGAGCAGTGTTTGTCAATGGATCAGAGATGTTGATGTTTTTTGCTTGATTCATAATACTTTAATCCCGTTAGATACACACTGGATAACTAAGCCTGTTCCAAAAGACGTCCATGTGTTGCGACTATCAACTATATCATTGTAACCGCATATTGTAACATGACATCATTCATAGTTATATACTAACTTCTTCATTCATTGGATGGATCTCAATAATTCTAATTTCCTTGCAACCTATAACAGTCGGTGTGTGTACCCCAGTTTGTACCACTAATGGCTACGTGACAGACAATAACATTCAAAATAATGTATATCATGTTCTTGGGTAGTGTGCAACACAGGTTGGTACGGCGATGACTGCAACAGACAGTGCAACTGCCGAGACTCTGCGGACTGTGACAAGGCGACTGGCTGGTGTAGAGGAGGATGTCGGGCCGGCAGACAGGGGGATGGTTGTCAGTGTGGTAAATATTTTACATACACGTAATATATATTATTACTCAACCGTGGTGAGATCACAATTAGTTGGTTACACACATGTGTGAAACCACCGTCTGCAAACAAACGGAACTACTTTCGAACGTCACATGTCATCGTCCAATCACGTGACATGTACATTTCAAAATGGCGACTGTAAAATTTAGCATTCTAAATTAGACGTGAATTTACGGGAAAGAACTTATCTTAGAGTTTTTAATGTCAAATGCATAAATTGTGCCTCATTTTGCAATATATTAATCCGTGTGAACTTCAATCAAAAATAAAATAAGCAATAAAACAAATATTTTAGCAGACGTCTTTTGTTGTCTTTTATTTGTCAACATGGACGACATCAAAGTTAATGATTGTGTCAAAATTGATGGATCTCTAAGAGGAAGAATTATGTCAACAACCAAACCGTTATATATGGTAGTGGTACCATTATACATGTGCTAACAGCGCTCTTTAATTCTGTCCTAGAAGGGTGTAGTTATTCGAATTTATGAAGGCAAAAAGTAAAAAAAAAATGATCCAAAACATTATTGAGGAATAACCTTCAATTCCTGTGATTGGAAACTATTTGAGGAAATTATCCTGGCAAGACTGGAAAGGTGTATATGACTAAATTTCTAGACAAGCTACAGTTTGGATTTAGAAAAATGGAAGTTTATCCTATTTTCTTAACATATATTCTCCTGTTTATACAGCCGTTATTGATAATGAAAAGGCGATTTACCGCATATGGAAAAATGGACTATATTTAAAACTTTACGAAAAAGGCATCAAAGGTAAGATCTGGCGGCTTCTTCACCAAAACTATACATCAAGCTCTAATTTTGTGCAATATTGTAGCTTAGAACCAAATGAATATGCGATAAAGTGTTGGACAGGGTAGAGTGTATATTCTTGTTTTTGTCCTCGTTTTTAACAATGACCATACATGTGGACTTAAAACTATGAAAAATGGTATCCTTGTTAATGATATTCCTTGCATATTGCTTGACAATGAAACTGAATCTTTACAATGGGCTTCTGAAGTCTCTGTAAGACAAGATATGTCAAGATTCAGCCCGTCGCCTTCAGTGGCATGCTGACTACGGTGACTTATGAACTAGAGTATGTAAATAATAGTACGTTTTTCATTAAACGTCATCATTTATACTCACCGTTGATAACTCACCGGTCTCTATACCCCTCCCGCCTCCCCTCCTGAGAGTCTGGGAGCTACCTGCGTCCAGGCTCCAGGAGAAATAAGTGAGGTCACTGGGGATAATCACTAGAGAGGCGCGATTTTTAACTGTGTTATTTTGTTGTCATTATTATTTGAGTAATCAACTTTGACTATAAATAATGACGTTTAATCAAAAATGTACTATTAGTTTAAGAAATGACGAGTTATTCGAACATAAAAGGTTAATCTATATCTGATGGTGTGTGGGCCCTAACCAAAATTATGTTCTCTGCTGTACCTCGCAAACATATTTTCACATTTCCTTCTTATCAGAACAAACATATTTTTAATTCAGACTACATAAACACAGTGATAAAGTAAATTTCCAATGATTAAATACGGCTTATGTAGTCTAAGGTATAATAAACTCAATTTGGTCACTCAGTAATATATTACTGTAAATGACATGACGTAATCGATGATATCATGGTGAAATTGCATGTCCATTTGATGAAGCTGTTGTATACCTTCTTTTGGGCAACAGTTTATTTTCAAATGTTATATTTCTAGATTGCGTTGACGGGCGCTACGGTGTGGACTGTAGAGAGAGTTGTGGTCAGTGTCTGGACGGAGATGTGTGTGATAAAACTAACGGGAGCTGTCCTAATGGATGTGTTAAGGGGTTTCAACATCCTCTCTGTCAAGGTGAGGTTTTTGTAGTACAAGTCTGTCATTTTTCTGGAACATGTGTGTACCACTAACGCTTCTACTTCACTTCAAATATATGCATCATATATAACAGAAAAAGTTTATTTATTTATAACATGTATTCATCAGAAAATGGTTGATTTTAATGAGACTGGACATAGTTTATTATAGACAAACCGCCCGATAAAGGCGCACCGTTAAAATGATGAAACAACATGAAATTCAGCAGTGTAGAAATTTGAACATCACGCTTTCCTTTTGCTTCATTATTTGCAAAGGCTAAGTGACTGTTATGTTCCACTTGGTACAAATGCTGCAACAGCTGGTCCCTTTTATAGTACCTGGTGATGTTTGGCTAACTATATTTCACTAAAGATTAATGATAAAAAAAAGTATGATATAAACCTTCTTTGTGAAATGTTCAGGTTTATTTCTGGTTTAATGCAAATGATATTCCATGTTGATTGAATTTCTGTATGTAAAAATACAATCTCATTAAAATCATATCTTTGATTCGTTTTCCTTAGGCTAGACGTTTTTCAGGTTGTCATTCATTCAAGATCTGACGGAATCCGTAGAGCCAAGTGACCGCTTTGAAAGAATGCATTTTCAACTGGAAAGTAACAACTTCCGGCGAACATGGAGCTCTACGGGATTCCGTCAGATCTTGGATGAGTGATAACACAAAACTTTAAAGCTTAACCTTGGGAACGAATCAAATATGTGATTTTAATGAGATTAGTACAAATAAAAGGGAATGTTTTAGTTTTAGAATACCAGTTTCTATCCATACAAAGTAACGATTTTTTTGGCTACATATAAATGATGTTATTTTGTGTCACTGCAGACCTATCTCAGAGCCAGTTGTGTGATACACCGTGTTCTTCAACATCCTGCTCTCCACCATATTATGGTACATGCTGTCATAAAGGTTCGTCAAAATTATACAAAATTTCCCTCAATTCTGAAATGTGTAGTCTGGTTTCATGGTAAATATTGTATCAACCATTTATTAGGAAAGGTTAAAAATGTGATCTTTTAAAATAACAGTTAACTCTGATCACACCTGATCTTTCTTATTGTTTACAATTTTTAATGTATTTAGTCTTTATTCCAGAGAACATAGCACGGGGTAGTACACACACAACTCAGAGCACTGAGTACCAAGGGAAATATCCCTCCAGTCTGGCTGTGGATGGAAATACCAACAATGACTTAAAGAACTTAACCTGTACACACACTGATAACCTGGATGGTAGCAGAGGGACGTGGAACATCAACCTGGAACATACATACAACATTAGCGAGATTAAGTTGTACCTGAGAAATAACCGTGAGCATTTATTGTACATGTCATTGATATTTTCACAATTTAAGTTGTTATGAACTTTGTGATAGTGACAGTTTTCTATCCCAAGTGTGAGAAAACGTATTACTATATCGTTGGATCAAATGAAGGAAAAATTATGGCAACATTTTCATCTGAAACTTGACAAATGCTTTGACTGTTTGTCAACCAATCACAATCAAGGATACACTGAAGTCATGTTACAATGACAAACTCATAATGTTGTTTTTTTTAAAAACAACAGGAAGCTGCGAATTTGTTATTATCCATGCACAATTGAATAGTTACATTTACACATTTCCTACAGAGGGGATTAGGTACAACGGCCTTAGAGTAGAGGTGGACTTCACGAAGTGCTTCCAAATCAACAAGACATTTACTTCTACTACATCATCCACACCTCCAGAGGACCAGATACAACACATATACTGCAGACCTCCCATACCTGGTAGTGTTGTCACTGTCTCTGTCAACCATGGGATACTTACATTGTGTGAGGTCGAGATTTTCGGTGAGCAGTGTTTGTCAATGGATCAGAGATGTTGATGTTTTTTGCTTGATTCATAATACTTTAATCCCGTTAGATACACACTGGATAACTAAGCCTGTTCCAAAAGACGTCCATGTGTTGCGACTATCAACTATATCATTGTAACCGCATATTGTAACATGACATCATTCATAGTTATATACTAACTTCTTCATTCATTGGATGGATCTCAATAATTCTAATTTCCTTGCAACCTATAACAGTCGGTGTGTGTACCCCAGTTTGTACCACTAATGGCTACGTGACAGACAATAACATTCAAAATAATGTATATCATGTTCTTGGGTAGTGTGCAACACAGGATGGTACGGCGATGACTGCAACAGACAGTGCAACTGCCGAGACTCTGCGGACTGTGACAAGGCGACTGGCTGGTGTAGAGGAGGATGTCGGGCCGGCAGACAGGGGGATGGTTGTCAGTGTGGTAAATATTTTACATACACGTAATATATATTATTACTCAACCGTGGTGAGATCACAATTAGTTGGTTACACACATGTGTGAAACCACCGTCTGCAAACAAACGGAACTACTTTCGAACGTCACATGTCATCGTCCAATCACGTGACTTGTACATTTCAAAATGGCGACTGTAAAATTTTGCATTCTAAATTAGACGTGAATTTACGGGAAAGAACTTATCTTAGAGTTTTTAATGTCAAATGCATAAATTGTGCCTCATTTTGCAATTTATTAATCCGTGTGAACTTCAATCAAAAATCAAATAAGCAATAAAACAAATATTTTAGCAGACGTCTTTTGTTGTCTTTTATTTGTCAACATGGACGACATCAAAGTTAATGATTGTGTCAAAATTGATGGATCTCTAAGAGGAAGAGTTATGTCAAACCGTTATATATGGTAGTGGTACCATTATACATGTGCTAACAGCGCTCTTTAATTCTGTCCTAGAAGGGTGTAGTTATTCGAATTTATGAAGGCAAAAAGTAAAGAAAAATGATTCAAAACATTATTGAGGAATAACCTTCAATTCCTGTGATTGGAAACTATTTGAGGAAATTATCCTGGCAAGACTGGAAAGGTGTATATGACTAAATTTCCAGACAAGCTACAGTTTGGATTTAGAAAAATGGAAGTGTATCCTATTTTCTTAACATATATTCTCCTGTTTATACAGCCTTTATTGATAATGAAAAGGCGATTTACCGCATATGGAAAAATGGACTATATTTAAAACTTAACGAAAAAGGCATCAAAGGTAAGATCTGGCGGCTTCTTCACCAAAACTATACATCAAGCTCTAATTTTGTGCAATATTGTAGCTTAGAACCAAATGAATATGCGATAAAGTGTTGGACAGGGTAGAGTGTATATTCTTCTTTTTGTCCTTTTTTTTAACAATGACCATACATGTGGACTTAAAACTATGAAAAATGGTATCCTTGTTAATGATATTCCTTGCATATTGCTTGACAATGAAACTGAATCTTTACAATGGGCTTCTGAAGTCTCTGTAAGACAAGATATGTCAAGATTCAGCCCGCCGCCTTCAGTGGCATGCTGACTACGGTGACTTATGAACTAGAGTATGTAAATAATAGTACGTTTTTCATTAAACGTCATCATTTATACTCACCGTTGATAACTCACCGGTCTCTATACCCCTCCCGCCTCCCCTCCTGAGAGTCTGGGAGCTACCTGCGTCCAGGCTCCAGGAGAAATTAGTGAGGTCACTGGGGATAATCACTAGAGAGGCGCGATTTTTAACTGTGTTATTTTGTTGTCATTATTATTTGAGTAATCAACTTTGACTATAAATAATGACGTTTAATCAAAAATGTACTATTAGTTTAAGAAATGACGAGTTATTCGAACATAAAAGGTTAATCTATATCTGATGGTGTGTGGGCCCTAACCAAAATTATGTTCTCTGCTGTACCTCGCAAACATATTTTCACATTTCCTTCTTATCAGAACAAACATATTTTTAATTCAGACTACATAAACACAGTGATAAAGTAAATTTCCAATGATAAAATACGGCTTATGTAGTCTAAGGTATAATAAACTCAATTTGGTCACTCAGTAATATATTACTGTAAATGACATGACGTAATCGATGGTATCATGGTGAAATTGCATGTCCATTTGATGAAGCTGTTGTATACCTTCTTTTGGGCAACAGTTTATTTTCAAATGTTATATTTCTAGATTGCGTTGACGGGCGCTACGGTGTGGACTGTAGAGAGAGTTGTGGTCAGTGTCTGGACGGAGATGTGTGTGATAAAACTAACGGGAGCTGTCCTAATGGATGTGTTAAGGGGTTTCAACATCCTCTCTGTCAAGGTGAGGTTTTTGTAGTACAAGTCTGTCATTTTTCTGGAACATGTGTGTACCACTAACGCTTCTACTTCACTTCAAATATATGCATCATATATAAAAGAAAAAGTTTATTTATTTATAACATGTATTCATCAGAAAATGGTTGATTTTAATGAGACTGGACATAGTTTATTATAGACAAACCGCCCTATAAAGGCGCACCGTTAAAATGATGAAACAACATGAAATTCAGCAGTGTAGAAATTTGAACATCACGCTTTCCTTTTGCTTCATTATTTGCAAAGGCTAAGTGACTGTTATGTTCCACTTGGTACAAATGCTGCAACAGCTGGTCCCTTTTATAGTACCTGGTGATGTTTGGCTAACTATATTTCACTAAAGATTAATGATAAAAAAAAGTATGATATAAACCTTCTTTGTGAAATGTTCAGGTTTATTTCTGTTTTAATGCAAATGATATTCCATGTTGATTGAATTTCTGTATGTAAAAATACAATCTCAATAAAATCATATCTTTGATTCGTTTTCCTTAGGCTAGACGTTTTTCAGGTTGTCATTCATCCAAGATCTGACGGAATCCGTAGAGCCAAGTGACCGCTTTGAAAGAATGCATTTTCAACTGGAAAGTAACAACTTCCGGCGAACATGGAGCTCTACGGGATTCCGTCAGATCTTGGATGAGTGATAACACAAAACTTTAAAGCTTAACCTTGGGAAAGAATCAAATATGTGATTTTAATGAGATTAGTACAAATAAAAGGGAATGTTTTAGTTTTAGAATACCAGTTTCTATCCATACAAAGTAACGATTTTTTTGGCTACATATAAATGATGTTCAAACTGTTTGAAAGGCATTCTAGAAGTTGGTGTGATGAAGAAGACAAATATTTATGGATGATCAACTTCTTTATTAACAATATCGACGTTTCGGTATAGATCCTTATACCGTTATCAAGCATGATATATTCGGTATATATAAGGATCTATACCGAAACGTCGCTATTGTTAATAAAGAAGTTGATCATCCATAAATATTTGTCTTCTTCATAAATGATGTTATTTTGTGTCACTGCAGACCTATCTCAGAGCCAGTTGTGTGATACACCGTGTTCTTCAACATCCTGCTCTCCACCATATTATGGTACATGCTGTCATAAAGGTTCGTCAAAATTATACAAAATTTCCCTCAATTCTGAAATGTGTAGTCTGGTTTCATGGTAAATATTGTATCAACCATTTATTACGAAAGGTTAAAAATGTGATATTTTAAAATAACAGTTAACTCTGATCACACCTGATCTTTCTTATTGTTTAAATTTTTTAATGTATTTAGTCTTTATTCCAGAGAACATAGCACGGGGTAGTACACACACAACTCAGAGCACTGAGTACCATGGGAAATATCCCTCCAGTCTGGCTGTGGATGGAAATACCAACAATGACTTAAAGAACTTAACCTGTACACACACTGATAACCTGGATGGTAGCAGAGGGACGTGGAACATAAACCTGGAACATACATACAACATTAGCGAGATTAAGTTGTACCTGAGAAATAACCGTGAGCATTTCTTGTACATGTCTGATATTTTCACAATTTAAGTTGTTATGAACTTTGTGATAGTGACAGTTTTCTATCCCAAGTGTGAGAAAACGTATTACTATATCGTTGGATCAAATGAAGGAAAAATTATGGCAACATTTTCATCTGAAACTTGACAAATGCTTTGACTGTTTGTCAACCAATCAGAATCAAGGATACACTGAAGTCATGTTACAATGACAAACTCATAATGTTGTTTTTTTAAAAACAACAGGAAGCTGCGAATTTGTTATTATCCATGCACAATTGAATAGTTACATTTACACATTTCCTACAGAGGGGATTAGGTACAACGGCCTTAGAGTAGAGGTGGACTCCACCAAGTGCTTCCAAATCAACAAGACATTTACTTCTACTACATCATCCACACCTCCAGAGGACCAGATACAACACATATACTGCAGACCTCCCATACCTGGTAGTGTTGTCACTGTCTCTGTCAACCACGGGATACTTACATTGTGTGAGGTCGAGATTTTCGGTAAGCAGTGTTTGTCAATGGATCAGAGATGTTGATGTTTTTTTGCTTGATTCATAATACTTTAATCCCGTTAGATACACACTGGATAACTAAGCCTGTTCCAAAAGACGTCCATGTGTTGCGACTATCAACTATATCATTGTAACCGCATATTGTAACATGACATCATTCATAGTTATATACTAACTTCTTCATTCATTGGATGGATCTCAATAATTCTAATTTCCTTGCAACCTATAACAGTCGGTGTGTGTACCCCAGTTTGTACCACTAATGGCTACGTGACAGACAATAACATTCAAAATAATGTATATCATGTTCTTGGGTAGTGTGCAACACAGGATGGTACGGCGATGACTGCAACAGACAGTGCAACTGCCGAGACTCTGCGGACTGTGACACGGCGACTGGCTGGTGTAGAGGAGGATGTCGGGCCGGCAGACAGGGGGATGGTTGTCAGTGTGGTAAATATTTTACATACACGTAATATATATTATTACTCAACCGTGGTGAGATCACAATTAGTTGGTTACACACATGTGTGAAACCACCGTCTGCAAACAAACGGAACTACTTTCGAACGTCACATGTCATCGTCCAATCACGTGACTTGTACATTTCAAAATGGTGACTGTAAAATTTTGCATTCTAAATTAGACGTGAATTTACGGGAAAGAACTTATCTTAGAGTTTTTAATGTCAAATGCATAAATTGTGCCTCATTTTGCAATATATTAATCCGTGTGAACTTCAATCAAAAATCAAATAAGCAATAAAACAAATATTTTAGCAGACGTCTTTTGTTGTCTTTTATTTGTCAACATGGACGACATCAAAGTTAATGATTGTGTCAAAATTGATGGATCTCTAAGAGGAAGAGTTATGTCAACAACCAAACCGTTATATATTGTAGTGGTACCATTATACATGTGCTAACAGCGCTCTTTAATTCTGTCCTAGAAGGGTGTAGTTATTCGAATTTATGAAGGCAAAAAGTAAAAAAAAATGATCCAAAACATTATTGAGGAATAACCTTCAATTCCTGTGATTGGAAACTATTTGAGGAAATTATCCTGGCAAGACTGGAAAGGTGTATATGACTAAATTTCCAGACAAGCTACAGTTTGGATTTAGAAAAATGGAAGTTTATCCTATTTTCTTAACATATATTCTCCTGTTTATACAGCCGTTATTGATAATGAAAAGGCGATTTACCGCATATGGAAAAATGGACTATATTTAAAACTTTACGAAAAAGGCATCAAAGGTAAGATCTGGCGGCTTCTTCACCAAAACTATACATCAAGCTCTAATTCTGTGCAATATTGTAGCTTAGAACCAAATGAATATGCGATAAAGTGTTGGACAGGGTAGAGTGTATATTCTTGTTTTTGTCCTCGTTTTTAACAATGACCATACATGTGGACTTAAAACTATGAAAAATGGTATCCTTGTTAATGATATTCCTTGCATATTGCTTGACAATGAAACTGAATCTTTACAATGGGCTTCTGAAGTCTCTGTAAGACAAGATATGTCAAGATTCAGCCCGCCGCCTTCAGTGGCATGCTGACTACGGTGACTTATGAACTAGAGTATGTAAATAATAGTACGTTTTTCATTAAACGTCATCATTTATACTCACCGTTGATAACTCACCGGTCTCTATACCCCTCCCGCCTCCCCTCCTGAGAGTCTGGGAGCTACCTGCGTCCAGGCTCCAGGAGAAATAAGTGAGGTCACTGGGGATAATCACTAGAGAGGCGCGATTTTTAACTGTGTTATTTTGTTGTCATTATTATTTGAGTAATCAACTTTGACTATAAATAATGACGTTTAATCAAAAATGTACTATTAGTTTAAGAAATGACGAGTTATTCGAACATAAAAGGTTAATCTATATCTGATGGTGTGTGGGCCCTAACCAAAATTATGTTCTCTGCTGTACCTCGCAAACATATTTTCACATTTCCTTCTTATCAGAACAAACATATTTTTAATTCAGACTCCATAAACACAGTGATAAAGTAAATTTCCAATGATTAAATACGGCTTATGTAGTCTAAGGTATAATAAACTCAATTTGGTCACTCAGTAATATATTACTGTAAATGACATGACGTAATCGATGATATCATGGTGAAATTGCATGTCCATTTGATGAAGCTGTTGTATACCTTCTTTTGGGCAACAGTTTATTTTCAAATGTTATATTTCTAGATTGCGTTGACGGGCGCTACGGTGTGGACTGTAGAGAGAGTTGTGGTCAGTGTCTGGACGGAGATGTGTGTGATAAAACTAACGGGAGCTGTCCTAATGGATGTGTTAAGGGGTTTCAACATCCTCTCTGTCAAGGTGAGGTTTTTGTAGTACAAGTCTGTCATTTTTCTGGAACATGTGTGTACCACTAACGCTTCTACTTCACTTCAAATATATGCATCATATATAACAGAAAAAGTTTATTTATTTATAACATGTATTCATCAGAAAATGGTTGATTTTAATGAGACTGGACATAGTTTATTATAGACAAACCGCCCGATAAAGGCGCACCGTTAAAATGATGAAACAACATGAAATTCAGCAGTGTAGAAATTTGAACATCACGCTTTCCTTTTGCTTCATTATTTGCAAAGGCTAAGTGACTGTTATGTTCCACTTGGTACAAATGCTGCAACAGCTGGTCCCTTTTATAGTACCTGGTGATGTTTGGCTAACTATATTTCACTAAAGATTAATGATAAAAAAAAGTATGATATAAACCTTCTTTGTGAAATGTTCAGGTTTATTTCTGTTTTAATGCAAATGATATTCCATGTTGATTGAATTTCTGTATGTAAAAATACAATCTCAATAAAATCATATCTTTGATTCGTTTTCCTTAGGCTAGACGTTTTTCAGGTTGTCATTCATCCAAGATCTGACGGAATCCGTAGAGCCAAGTGACCGCTTTGAAAGAATGCATTTTCAACTGGAAAGTAACAACTTCCGGCGAACATGGAGCTCTACGGGATTCCGTCAGATCTTGGATGAGTGATAACACAAAACTTTAAAGCTTAACCTTGGGAAAGAATCAAATATGTGATTTTAATGAGATTAGTACAAATAAAAGGGAATGTTTTAGTTTTAGAATACCAGTTTCTATCCATACAAAGTAACGATTTTTTTGGCTACATATAAATGATGTTCAAACTGTTTGAAAGGCATTCTAGAAGTTGGTGTGATGAAGAAGACAAATATTTATGGATGATCAACTTCTTTATTAACAATATCGACGTTTCGGTATAGATCCTTATACCGTTATCAAGCATGATATATTCGGTATATATAAGGATCTATACCGAAACGTGCTATTGTTAATAAAGAAGTTGATCATCCATAAATATTTGTCTTCTTCATAAATGATGTTATTTTGTGTCACTGCAGACCTATCTCAGAGCCAGTTGTGTGATACACCGTGTTCTTCAACATCCTGCTCTCCACCATATTATGGTACATGCTGTCATAAAGGTTCGTCAAAATTATACAAAATTTCCCTCAATTCTGAAATGTGTAGTCTGGTTTCATGGTAAATATTGTATCAACCATTTATTACGAAAGGTTAAAAATGTGATATTTTAAAATAACAGTTAACTCTGATCACACCTGATCTTTCTTATTGTTCAAATTTTTTAATGTATTTAGTCTTTATTCCAGAGAACATAGCACGGGGTAGTACACACACAACTCAGAGCACTGAGTACCATGGGAAATATCCCTCCAGTCTGGCTGTGGATGGAAATACCAACAATGACTTAAAGAACTTAACCTGTACACACACTGATAACCTGGATGGTAGCAGAGGGACGTGGAACATCAACCTGGAACATACATACAACATTAGCGAGATTAAGTTGTACCTGAGAAATAACCGTGAGCATTTCTTGTACATGTCTGATATTTTCACAATTTAAGTTGTTATGAACTTTGTGATAGTGACAGTTTTCTATCCCAAGTGTGAGAAAACGTATTACTATATCGTTGGATCAAATGAAGGAAAAATTATGGCAACATTTTCATCTGAAACTTGACAAATGCTTTGACTGTTTGTCAACCAATCAGAATCAAGGATACACTGAAGTCATGTTACAATGTCAAACTCATAATGTTGTTTTTTTAAAAACAACAGGAAGCTGCGAATTTGTTATTATCCATGCACAATTGAATAGTTACATTTACACATTTCCTACAGAGGGGATTAGGTACAACGGCCTTAGAGTAGAGGTGGACTCCACCAAGTGCTTCCAAATCAACAAGACATTTACTTCTACTACATCATCCACACCTCCAGAGGACCAGATACAACACATATACTGCAGACCTCCCATACCTGGTAGTGTTGTCACTGTCTCTGTCAACCACGGGATACTTACATTGTGTGAGGTCGAGATTTTCGGTAAGCAGTGTTTGTCAATGGATCAGAGATGTTGATGTTTTTTTGCTTGATTCATAATACTTTAATCCCGTTAGATACACACTGGATAACTAAGCCTGTTCCAAAAGACGTCCATGTGTTGCGACTATCAACTATATCATTGTAACCGCATATTGTAACATGACATCATTCATAGTTATATACTAACTTCTTCATTCATTGGATGGATCTCAATAATTCTAATTTCCTTGCAACCTATAACAGTCGGTGTGTGTACCCCAGTTTGTACCACTAATGGCTACGTGACAGACAATAACATTCAAAATAATGTATATCATGTTCTTGGGTAGTGTGCAACACAGGATGGTACGGCGATGACTGCAACAGACAGTGCAACTGCCGAGACTCTGCGGACTGTGACACGGCGACTGGCTGGTGTAGAGGAGGATGTCGGGCCGGCAGACAGGGGGATGGTTGTCAGTGTGGTAAATATTTTACATACACGTAATATATATTATTACTCAACCGTGGTGAGATCACAATTAGTTGGTTACACACATGTGTGAAACCACCGTCTGCAAACAAACGGAACTACTTTCGAACGTCACATGTCATCGTCCAATCACGTGACTTGTACATTTCAAAATGGTGACTGTAAAATTTTGCATTCTAAATTAGACGTGAATTTACGGGAAAGAACTTATCTTAGAGTTTTTAATGTCAAATGCATAAATTGTGCCTCATTTTGCAATATATTAATCCGTGTGAACTTCAATCAAAAATCAAATAAGCAATAAAACAAATATTTTAGCAGACGTCTTTTGTTGTCTTTTATTTGTCAACATGGACGACATCAAAGTTAATGATTGTGTCAAAATTGATGGATCTCTAAGAGGAAGAGTTATGTCAACAACCAAACCGTTATATATTGTAGTGGTACCATTATACATGTGCTAACAGCGCTCTTTAATTCTGTCCTAGAAGGGTGTAGTTATTCGAATTTATGAAGGCAAAAAGTAAAAAAAAATGATCCAAAACATTATTGAGGAATAACCTTCAATTCCTGTGATTGGAAACTATTTGAGGAAATTATCCTGGCAAGACTGGAAAGGTGTATATGACTAAATTTCCAGACAAGCTACAGTTTGGATTTAGAAAAATGGAAGTTTATCCTATTTTCTTAACATATATTCTCCTGTTTATACAGCCGTTATTGATAATGAAAAGGCGATTTACCGCATATGGAAAAATGGACTATATTTAAAACTTTACGAAAAAGGCATCAAAGGTAAGATCTGGCGGCTTCTTCACCAAAACTATACATCAAGCTCTAATTCTGTGCAATATTGTAGCTTAGAACCAAATGAATATGCGATAAAGTGTTGGACAGGGTAGAGTGTATATTCTTGTTTTTGTCCTCGTTTTTAACAATGACCATACATGTGGACTTAAAACTATGAAAAATGGTATCCTTGTTAATGATATTCCTTGCATATTGCTTGACAATGAAACTGAATCTTTACAATGGGCTTCTGAAGTCTCTGTAAGACAAGATATGTCAAGATTCAGCCCGCCGCCTTCAGTGGCATGCTGACTACGGTGACTTATGAACTAGAGTATGTAAATAATAGTACGTTTTTCATTAAACGTCATCATTTATACTCACCGTTGATAACTCACCGGTCTCTATACCCCTCCCGCCTCCCCTCCTGAGAGTCTGGGAGCTACCTGCGTCCAGGCTCCAGGAGAAATAAGTGAGGTCACTGGGGATAATCACTAGAGAGGCGCGATTTTTAACTGTGTTATTTTGTTGTCATTATTATTTGAGTAATCAACTTTGACTATAAATAATGACGTTTAATCAAAAATGTACTATTAGTTTAAGAAATGACGAGTTATTCGAACATAAAAGGTTAATCTATATCTGATGGTGTGTGGGCCCTAACCAAAATTATGTTCTCTGCTGTACCTCGCAAACATATTTTCACATTTCCTTCTTATCAGAACAAACATATTTTTAATTCAGACTCCATAAACACAGTGATAAAGTAAATTTCCAATGATTAAATACGGCTTATGTAGTCTAAGGTATAATAAACTCAATTTGGTCACTCAGTAATATATTACTGTAAATGACATGACGTAATCGATGATATCATGGTGAAATTGCATGTCCATTTGATGAAGCTGTTGTATACCTTCTTTTGGGCAACAGTTTATTTTCAAATGTTATATTTCTAGATTGCGTTGACGGGCGCTACGGTGTGGACTGAAGAGAGAGTTGTGGTCAGTGTCTGGACGGAGATGTGTGTGATAAAACTAACGGGAGCTGTCCTAATGGATGTGTTAAGGGGTTTCAACATCCTCTCTGTCAAGGTGAGGTTTTTGTAGTACAAGTCTGTCATTTTTCTGGAACATGTGTGTACCACTAACGCTTCTACTTCACTTCAAATATATGCATCATATATAAAAGAAAAAGTTTATTTATTTATAACATGTATTCATCAGAAAATGGTTGATTTTAATGAGACTGGACATAGTTTATTATAGACAAACCGCCCGACAAAGGCGCACCGTTAAAATGATGAAACAACATGAAATTCAGCAGTGTAGAAATTTGAACATCACGCTTTCCTTTTGCTTCATTATTTGCAAAGGCTAAGTGACTGTTATGTTCCACTTGGTACAAATGCTGCAACAGCTGGTCCCTTTTATAGTACCTGGTGATGTTTGGCTAACTATATTTCACTAAAGATTAATGATAAAAAAATGTATGATATAAACCTTCTTTGTGAAATGTTCAGGTTTATTTCTGGTTTAATGCAAATGATATTCCATGTTGATTGAATTTCTGTATGTAAAAATACAATCTCATTAAAATCATATCTTTGATTCGTTTTCCTTAGGCTAGACGTTTTTCAGGTTGTCATTCATCCAAGATCTGACGGAATCCGTAGAGCCAAGTGACCGCTTTGAAAGAATGCATTTTCAACTGGAAAGTAACAACTTCCGGCGAACATGGAGCTCTACGGGATTCCGTCAGATCTTGGATGAGTGATAACACAAAACTTTAAAGCTTAACCTTGGGAACGAATCAAATATGTGATTTTAATGAGATTAGTACAAATAAAAGGGAATGTTTTAGTTTTAGAATACCAGTTTCTATCCATACAAAGTAAGATTTTTTTGGCTACATATAAATGATGTTCAAACTGTTTGAAAGGCATTCTAGAAGTTGGTGTGATGAAGAAGACAAATATTTATGGATGATCAACTTCTTTATTAACAATAGCGACGTTTCGGTATAGATCTTTATACCGTTATCAAGCATGATATATTCGGTATATATAAGGATCTATACCGAAACGTCGCTATTGTTAATAAAGAAGTTGATCATCCATAAATATTTGTCTTCTTCATAAATGATGTTATTTTGTGTCACTGCAGACCTATCTCAGAGCCAGTTGTGTGATACACCGTGTTCTTCAACATCCTGCTCTCCACCATATTATGGTACATGCTGTCATAAAGGTTCGTCAAAATTATACAAAATTTCCCTCAATTCTGAAATGTGTAGTCTGGTTTCATGGTAAATATTGTATCAACCATTTATTAGGAAAGGTTAAAAATGTGATATTTTAAAATAACAGTTAACTCTGATCACACCTGATCTTTCTTATTGTTTAAAATTTTTAATGTATTTAGTCTTTATTCCAGAGAACATAGCACGGGGTAGTACACACACAACTCAGAGCACTGAGTACCATGGGAAATATCCCTCCAGTCTGGCTGTGGATGGAAATACCAACAATGACTTAAAGAACTTAACCTGTACACACACTGATAACCTGGATGGTAGCAGAGGGACGTGGAACATCAACCTCGAACATACATACAACATTAGCGAGATTAAGTTGTACCTGAGAAATAACCGTGAGCATTTCTTGTACATGTCTGATATTTTCACAATTTAAGTTGTTATGAACTTTGTGATAGTGACAGTTTTCTATCCCAAGTGTGAGAAAACGTATTACTATATCGTTGGATCAAATGAAGGAAAAATTATGGCAACATTTTCATCTGAAACTTGACAAATGCTTTGACTGTTTGTCAACCAATCAGAATCAAGGATACACTGAAGTCATGTTACAATGACAAACTCATAATGTTTTTTTTTTTAAAAACAACAGGAAGCTGAGAATTTGTTATTATCCATGCACAATTGAATAGTTACATTTACACATTTCCTACAGAGGGGATTAGGTACAACGGCCTTAGAGTAGAGGTGGACTCCACAAAATGCTTCCAAATCAACAAGACATTTACTTCTACTACATCATCCACACCTCCAGAGGACCAGATACAACACATATACTGCAGACCTCCCATATCTGGTCGAGTTGTCACTGTCTCTGTCAACCATGGGATACTTACATTGTGTGAGGTGGAGATTTTCGGTAAGCAGTGTTTGTCAATGGATCAGAGATGTTGATGTTTTTTGCTTGATTCATAATACTTTAATCCCGTTAGATACACACTGGATAACTAAGCCTGTTCCAAAAGACGTCCATGTGTTGCGACTATCAACTATATCATTGTAACCGCATATTGTAACATGACATCATTCATAGTTATATACTAACTTCTTCATTCATTGGATGGATCGCAATAATTCTAATTTCCTTGCAACCTATAACAGTCGGTGTGTGTACCCCAGTTTGTACCACTAATGGCTACGTGACAGACAATAACATTCAAAATAATGTATATCATGTTCTTGGGTAGTGTGCAACACAGGATGGTACGGCGATGACTGCAACAGACAGTGCAACTGCCGAGACTCTGCGGACTGTGACAAGGCGACTGGCTGGTGTAGAGGAGGATGTCGGGCCGGCAGACAGGGGGATGGTTGTCAGTGTGGTAAATATTTTACATACACGTAATATATATTATTACTCAACCGTGGTGAGATCACAATTAGTTGGTTACACACATGTGTGAAACCACCGTCTGCAAACAAACGGAACTACTTTCGAACGTCACATATCATCGTCCAATCATGTGACTTGTACATTTCAAAATGGCGACAGTAAAATTTTGCATTCTAAATTAGACGTGAATTTACGGGAAAGAACTTATCTTAGAGTTTTTAATGTCAAATGCATAAATTGTGCCTCATTTTGCAATATATTAATCCGTGTGAACTTCAATCAAAAATCAAATAAGCAATAAAACAAATATTTTAGCAGACGTCTTTTGTTGTCTTTTATTTGTCAACATGGACGACATCAAAGTTAATGATTGTGTCAAAATTGATGGATTTCTAAGAGGAAGAGTTATGTCAACAATCAAACCGTTATATATGGTAGTGGTACCATTATACATGTGCTAACAGCGCTCTTTAATTCTGTCCTAGAAGGGTGTAGTTATTCGAATTGATGAAGGCAAAATGTAAAAAAAAATGATCCAAAACATTATTGAGGAATAACCTTCAATTCCTGTGATTGGAAACTATTTGAGGAAATTATCCTGGCAAGACTGGAAAGGTGTATATGACTAAATTTCCAGACAAGCTACAGTTTGGATTTAGAAAAATGGAAGTTTATCCTATTTTCTTAACATATATTCTCCTGTTTATACAGCCTTTATTGATAATGAAAAGGCGATTTACCGCATATGGAAAAATGGACTATATTTAAAACTTTACGAAAAAGGCATCAAAGGTAAGATCTGGCGGCTTCTTCACCAAAACTATTCATCAAGCTCTACTTTTGTGCAATATTGTAGCTTAAAACCAAATGAATATGCGATAAAGTGTTGGACAGGGTAGAGTGTATATTCTTGTTTTTGTCCTCGTTTTTAACAATGACCATACTTGTGGACTTAAAACTATGAAAAATGGTATCCTTGTTAATGATATTCCTTGCATCTTGCTTGACAATGAAACTGAAACTTTACAATGGGCTTCTGAAGTCTCTGTAAGACAAGAAATGTCAAGATTCAGCTCGCCGCATTCAGTGGCATGCTGACTACGGTGACTTATGAACTAGTGTATGTAAATAATAGTACGTTTTTCATTAAACGTCATCATTTATACTCACCGTTGATAACTCACCGGTCTCTATACCCCTCCCGCCTCCCCTCCTGAGAGTCTGGGAGCTACCTGCGTCCAGGCTTCAGGAGAAATAAGTGAGGTCACTGGGGATAATCACTAGAGAGGCGCGATTTTTAACTGTGTTATTTTGTTGTCATTATTATTTGAGTAATCAACTTTGACTATAAATAATGACGTTTAATAAAAAATGTACTATTAGTTTAAGAAATGACGAGTTATTCGAACATAAAAGGTTAATCTATATCTGATGGTGTGTGGGCCCTAACCAAAATTATGTTCTCTGCTGTACCTCGCAAACATATTTTCACATTTCCTTCTTATCAGAACAAACATATTTTTAATTCAGACTACATAAACACAGTGATAAAGTAAATTTCCAATGATTAAATACGGCTTATGTAGTCTAAGGTATAATAAACTCAATTTGGTTACTCAGTAATATATAACTGTAAATGACATGACGTAATCGATGATATCATGGTGAAATTGCATGTCCATTTTATGAAGCTGTTGTATACCTTCTTTTGGGCAACAGTTTATTTTCAAATGTTATATTTCTAGATTGCGTTGACGGGCGCTACGGTGTGGACTGTAGAGAGAGTTGTGGTCAGTGTCTGGACGGAGATGTGTGTGATAAAACTAACGGGAGCTGTCCTAATGGATGTGTTAAGGGGTTTCAACATCCTCTCTGTCAAGGTGAGGTTTTTGTAGTACAAGTCTGTCATTTTTCTGGAACATGTGTGTACCACTAACGCTTCTACTTCACTTCAAATATATGCATCATATATAACAGAAAAAGTTTATTTATTTATAACATGTATTCATCAGAAAATGGTAGATTTTAATGAGACTGGACATAGTTTATTATAGACAAACCGCCCGATAAAGGCGCACCGTTAAAATGATGAAACAACATGAAATTCAGCAGTGTAGAAATTTGAACATCACGCTTTCCTTTTGCTTCATTATTTGCAAAGGCTAAGTGACTGTTATGTTCCACTTGGTACAAATGCTGCAACAGCTGGTCCCTTTTATAGTACCTGGTGATGTTTGGCTAACTATATTTCACTAAAGATTAATGATAAAAAAAAGTATGATATAAACCTTCTTTGTGAAATGTTCAGGTTTATTTCTGGTTTAATGCAAATGATATTCCATGTTGATTGAATTTCTGTATGTAAAAATACAATCTCATTAAAATCATATCTTTGATTCGTTTTCCTTAGGCTAGACGTTTTTCAGGTTGTCATTCATCCAAGATCTGACGGAATCCGTAGAGCCAAGTGACCGCTTTGAAAGAATGCATTTTCAACTGGAAAGTAACAACTTCCGGCGAACATGGAGCTCTACGGGATTCCGTCAGATCTTGGATGAGTGATATCACAAAACTTTAAAGCTTAACCTTGGGAACGAATCAAATATGTGATTTTAAGGAGATTAGTACAAATAAAAGGGAATGTTTTACCAATACTAGTTTCTATCCATACAAAGTAACGATTTTTTTGGCTACATATAAATGATGTTATTTTGTGTCACTGCAGAACTATCTCAGAGCCAGTTGTGTGATACACCGTGTTCTTCAACATCCTGCTCTCCACCATATTATGGTACATGCTGTCATAAAGGTTCGTCAAAATTATACAAAATTTCCCTCAATTCTGAAATGTGTAGTCTGGTTTCATGGTAAATATTGTATCAACCATTTATTACGATAGGTTAAAAATGTGATATTTTAAAATAACAGTTAACTCTGATCACACCTGATCTTTCTTATTGTTTACAATTTTTAATGTATTTAGTCTTTATTCCAGAGAACATAGCACGGGGTAGTACACACACAACTCAGAGCACTGAGTACCATGGGAAATATCCCTCCAGTCTGGCTGTGGATGGAAATACCAACAATGACTTAAAGAACTTAACCTGTACACACACTGATAACCTGGATGGTAGCAGAGGGACGTGGAACATCAACCTGGAACATACATACAACATTAGCGAGATTAAGCTGTACCTGAGAAATAGCCGTGAGCATTTATTGTACATGTCATTGATATTTTCACAATTTAAGTTGTTATGAACTTTGTGATAGTGACAGTTTTCTATCCCAAGTGTGAGAAAACGTATTACTATATCGTTGGATCAAATGAAGGAAAAATTAAGGCAACATTTTCATCTGAAACTTGACAAATGCTTTGACTGTTTGTCAACCAATCAGAATCAAGGATACACTGAAGTCATGTTACAATGACAAACTCATAATGTTTTTTTTTATAAAAAACAACAGGAAGCTGCGAATTTGTTATTATCCATGCACAATTGAATAGTTACATTTACACATTTCCTACAGAGGGGATTAGGTACAACGGCCTTAGAGTAGAGGTGGACTCCAACAAGTGCTTTCAAATCAACAAGACATTTACTTCTACTACATCATCCACACCTCCATTGGACCAGATACAACACATATACTGCAGACCTCCCATACCTGGTAGTGTTGTCACTGTCTCTGTCAACCACGGGATACTTACATTGTGTGAGGTCGAGATTTTCGGTAAGCAGTGTTTGTCAATGGATCAGAGATGTTGATGTTTTTTTGCTTGATTCATAATACTTTAATCCCGTTAGATACACACTGGATAACTAAGCCTGTTCCAAAAGACGTCCATGTGTTGCGACTATCAACTATATCATTGTAACCGCATATTTTAACATGACATCATTCATAGTTATATACTAACTTCTTCATTCATTGGATGGATCTCAATAATTCTAATTTCCTTGCAACCTATAACAGTCGGTGTGTGTACCCCAGTTTGTACCACTAATGGCTACGTGACAGACAATAACATTCAAAATAATGTATATCATGTTCTTGGGTAGTGTGCAACACAGGATGGTACGGCGATGACTGCAACAGACAGTGCAACTGCCGAGACTCTGCGGACTGTGACAAGGCGACTGGCTGGTGTAGAGGAGGATGTCGGGCCGGCAGACAGGGGGATGGTTGTCAGTGTGGTAAATATTTTACATACACGTAATATATATTATTACTCAACCGTGGTGAGATCACAATTAGTTGGTTACACACATGTGTGAAACCACCGTCTGCAAACAAACGGAACTACTTTCGAACGTCACATGTCATCGTCCAATCACGTGACTTGTACATTTCAAAATGGCGACTGTAAAATTTTGCATTCTAAATAAAGACGTGAATTTACGGGAAAGAACTTATCTTAGCGTTTTTAATGTCAAATGCATAAATTGTGCCTCATTTTGCAATATATTAATCCGTGTGAACTTCAATCAAAAATAAAATAAGCAATAAAACAAATATTTTAGCAGACGTCTTTTGTTGTCTTTTATTTGTCAACATGGACGACATCAAAGTTAATGATTGTGTCAAAATTGATGGATCTCTAAGAGGAAGAGTTATGTCAACAATAAAACCGTTATATATGGTAGTGGTACCATTATACATGTGCTAACAGCGCTCTTTAATTCTATCCTAGAAGGGTGTAGTTATTCAAATTTATGAAGGCAAAATGTAAAAAAAAATGATCCAACACATTATTGAGGAATTACCTTCAATTCCTGTGATTGGAAACTATTTTAGGAAATTATCCTGGCAAGACTGGAAAGGTGTATATGACTAAATTTCCAGACAAGCTACAGTTTGGATTTAGAAAAATGGAAGTTTATCCTATTTTCTTAACATATATTCTCCTGTTTATACAGCCTTTATTGATAATGAAAAGGCGATTTACCGCATATGGAAAAATGGACTATATTTAAAACCTTACGAAAAAGGCATCAAAGGTAAGATCTGGCGGCTTCTTCACCAAAACTATACATCAAGCTCTACTTATGTGCAATATTGTAGCTTAAAACCAAATGAATATGCGATAAAGTGTTGGACAGGGTAGAGTGTATATTCTTGTTTTTGTCCTCGTTTTTAACAATGACCATACATGTGGACTTAAAACTATGAAAAATGGTATCCTTGTTAATGATATTCCTTGCATCTTGCTTGACAATGAAACTGAAACTTTACAATGGGCTTCTGAAGTCTCTGTAAGACAAGATATGTCAAGATTCAGCCCGCCGCCTTCAGTGGCATGCTGACTACGATGACTTATGAACTAGAGTATGTAAATAATAGTACGTTTTTCATTAAACGTCATCATTTATACTCACCGTTGATAACTCACCGGTCTCTATATCCCTCCCGCCTCCCCTCCTGAGAGTCTGGGAGCTACATGCGTCCAGGCTCCAGGAGAAATAAGTGAGGTCACTGGGGATAATCACTAGAGAGGCGCGATTTTTAACTGTGTTATTTTGTTGTCATTATTATTTGAGTAATCAACTTTGACTATAAATAATGACGTTTAATCAAAAATGTACTATTAGTTTAAGAAATGACGAGTTATTCGAACATAAAAGGTTAATCTATATCTGATGGTGTGTGGGCCCTAACCAAAATTATGTTCTCTGCTGTACCTCGCAAACATATTTTCACATTTCCTTCTTATCAGAACAAACATATTTTTAATTCAGACTACATAAACACAGTGATAAAGTAAATTTCCAATGATTAAATACGGCTTATGTAGTCTAAGGTATAATAAACTCAATTTGGTTACTCAGTAATATATAACTGTAAATGACATGACGTAATCGATGATATCATGGTGAAATTGCATGTCCATTTGATGAAGCTGTTGTATACCTTCTTTTGGGCAACAGTTTATTTTCAAATGTTATATTTCTAGATTGCGTTGACGGGCGCTACGGTGTGGACTGTAGAGAGAGTTGTGGTCAGTGTCTGGACGGAGATGTGTGTGATAAAACTAACGGGAGCTGTCCTAATGGATGTGTTAAGGGGTTTCAACATCCTCTCTGTCAAGGTGAGGTTTTTGTAGTACAAGTCTGTCATTTTTCTGGAACATGTGTGTACCACTAACGCTTCTACTTCACTTCAAATATATGCATCATATATAACAGAAAAAGTTTATTTATTTATAACATGTATTCATCAGAAAATGGTAGATTTTAATGAGACTGGACATAGTTTATTATAGACAAACCGCCCGATAAAGGCGCACCGTTAAAATGATGAAACAACATGAAATTCAGCAGTGTAGAAATTTGAACATCACGCTTTCCTTTTGCTTCATTATTTGCAAAGGCTAATTGACTGTTATGTTCCACTTGGTACAAATGCTGCAACAGCTGGTCCCTTTTATAGTACCTGGTGATGTTTGGCTAACTATATTTCACTAAAGATTAATGATAAAAAAAAGTATGATATAAACCTTCTTTGTGAAATGTTCAGGTTTATTTCTGGTTTAATGCAAATGATATTCCATGTTGATTGAATTTCTGTATGTAAAAATACAATCTCATTAAAATCATATCTTTGATTCGTTTTCCTTAGGCTAGACGTTTTTCAGGTTGTCATTCATCCAAGATCTGACGGAATCCGTAGAGCCAAGTGACCGCTTTGAAAGAATGCATTTTCAACTGGAAAGTAACAACTTCCGGCGAACATGGAGCTCTACGGGATTCCGTCAGATCTTGGATGAGTGATAACACAAAACTTTAAAGCTTAACCTTGGGAACGAATCAAATATGTGATTTTAATGAGATTAGTACAAATAAAAGGGAATGTTTTAGTTTTAGAATACCAGTTTCTATCCATACAAAGTAACGATTTTTTTGGCTACATATAAATGATGTTATTTTGTGTCACTGCAGACCTATCTCAGAGCCAGTTGTGTGATACACCGTGTTTTTCAACATCCTGCTCTCCACCATATTATGGTACATGCTGTCATAAAGGTTCGTCAAAATTATACAAAATTTCCCTCAATTCTGAAATGTGTAGTCTGGTTTCATGGTAAATATTGTATCAACCATTTATTACGATAGGTTAAAAATGTGATATTTTAGAATAACAGTTAACTCTGATCACACCTGATCTTTCTTATTGTTAACAATTTTTAATGTATTTATTTTTTATTCCAGAGAACATAGCACGGGGTAGTACACACACAACTCAGAGCACTGAGTACCATGGGAAATATCCCTCCAGTCTGGCTGTGGATGGAAATACCAACAATGACTAAAAGAACTTAACCTGTACACACACTGATAACCTGGATGGTAGCAGAGGGACGTGGAACATCAACCTGGAACATACATACAACATTAGTGAGATTAAGTTGTACCTGAGAAATAGCCGTGAGCATTTATTGTACATGTCATTGATATTTTCACAATTTAAGTTGTTATGAACTTTGTGATAGTGACAGTTTTCTATCCCAAGTGTGAGAAAACGTATTACTATATCGTTGGATCAAATGAAGGAAAAATTATGGCAACATTTTCATCTGAAACTTGACAAATGCTTTGACTGTTTGTCAACCAATCAGAATCAAGGATACACTGAAGTCATGTTACAATGACAAACTCATAATGTTTTTTTTTTAAAAAACAACAGGAAGCTGCGAATTTGTTATTATCCATGCACAATTGAATAGTTACATTTACACATTTCCTACAGAGGGGATTAGGTACAACGGCCTTAAAGTAGAGGTGGACTCCACCAAGTGCTTCCAAATCAACAAGACATTTACTTCTACTACATCATCCACACCTCCAGAGGACCAGATACAACACATATACTGCAGACCTCCCATACCTGGTAGTGTTGTCACTGTCTCTGTCAACCACGGGATACTTACATTGTGTGAGGTCGAGATTTTCGGTAAGCAGTGTTTGTCAATGGATCAGAGATGTTGATGTTTTTTTGCTTGATTCATAATACTTTAATCCCGTTAGATACACACTGGATAACTAAGCCTGTTCCAAAAGACGTCCATGTGTTGCGACTATCAACTATATCATTGTAACCGCATATTGTAACATGACATCATTCATAGTTATATACTAACTTCTTCATTCATTGGATGGATCTCAATAATTCTAATTTCCTTGCAACCTATAACAGTCGGTGTGTGTACCCCAGTTTGAACCACTAATGGCTACGTGACAGACAATAACATTCAAAATAATGTATATCATGTTCTTGGGTAGTGTGCAACACAGGATGGTACGGCGATGACTGCAACAGACAGTGCAACTGCCGAGACTCTGCGGACTGTGACAAGGCGACTGGCTGGTGTAGAGGAGGATGTCGGGCCGGCAGACAGGGGGATGGTTGTCAGTGTGGTAAATATTTTACATACACGTAATATATATTATTACTCAACCGTGGTGAGATCACAATTAGTTGGTTACACACATGTGTGAAACCACCGTCTGCAAACAAACGGAACTACTTTCGAACGTCACATGTCATCGTCCAATCACGTGACTTGTACATTTCAAAATGGCGACTGTAAAATTTTGCATTCTAAATTAGACGTGAATTTACGGGAAAGAACTTATCTTAGCGTTTTTAATGTCAAATGCATAAATTGTGCCTCATTTTGCAATATATTAATCCGTGTGAACTTCAATCAAAAATCAAATGAGCAATAAAACACATATTTTAGCAGACGTCTTTTGTTGTCTTTTATTTGTCAACATGGACGACATCAAAGTTAATGATTGTGTCAAAATTGATGGATCTCTAAGAGGAAGAGTTATGACAACAATCAAACCGTTATATATGGTAGTGGTACCATTATACATGTGCTAACAGCGCTCTTTAATTCTGTCCTAGAAGGGTGTAGTTATTCGAATTTATGAAGGCAAAAAGTTAAAAAAAACTATCCAAAACATTATTGAGGAATAGCCTTCAATTCCTGTGATTGGAAACTATTTGAGGAAATTATCCTGGCAAGACTGGAAAGGTGTATATGACTAAATTTCCAGACAAGCTACAGTTTGGATTTAGAAAAATGGAAGTTTATCCTATTTTCTTAACATATATTCTCCTGTTTATACAGCCTTTATTGATAATGAAAAGGCGATTTACCGCATATGGAAAAATGGACTATATTTAAAACTTTACGAAAAAGGCATCAAAGGTAAGATCTGGCGGCTTCTTCACCAAAACTATACATCAAGCTCTACTTTTGTGCAATATTGTAGCTTAAAACCAAATGAATATGCGATAAAGTGTTGGACAGGGTAGAGTGTATATTCTTGTTTTTGTCCTCGTTTTTAACAATGACCATACATGTGGACTTAAAACTATGAAAAATGGTATCCTTGTTAATGATATTCCTTGCATCTTGCTTGACAATGAAACTGAAACTTTACAATGGGCTTCTGAAGTCTCTGTAAGACAAGATATGTCAAGATTCAGCCCGCCGCCTTCAGTCGCATGCTGACTACGGTGACTTATGAACTAGAGTATGTAAATAATAGTACGTTTTTCATTAAACGTCATCATTTATACTCACCGTTGATAACTCACCGGTCTCTATACCCCTCCCGCCTCCCCTCCTGAGAATCTGGGAGCTACCTGCGTCCAGGCTCCAGGAGAAATAAGTGAGGTCACTGGGGATAATCACTAGAGAGGCGCGATTTTTAACTGTGTTATTTTGTTGTCATTATTATTTGAGTAATCAACTTTGACTATAAATAATGACGTTTAATCAAAAATGTACTATTAGTTTAAGAAATGACGAGTTATTCGAACATAAAAGGTTAATCTATATCTGATGGTGTGTGGGCCCTAACCAAAATTATGTTCTCTGCTGTACCTCGCAAACATATTTTCACATTTCCTTCTTATCAGAACAAACATATTTTTAATTCAGACTACATAAACACAGTGATAAAGTAAATTTCCAATGATTAAATACGGCTTATGTAGTCTTAGGTATAATAAACTCAATTTGGTCACTCAGTAATATATTACTGTAAATGACATGACGTAATCGATGATATCATGGTGAAATTGCATGTCCATTTGATGAAGCTGTTGTATACCTTCTTTTGGGCAACAGTTTATTTTCAAATGTTATATTTCTAGATTGCGTTGACGGGCGCTACGGTGTGGACTGTAGAGAGAGTTGTGGTCAGTGTCTGGACGGAGATGTGTGTGATAAAACTAACGGGAGCTGTCCTAATGGATGTGTTAAGGGGTTTCAACATCCTCTCTGTCAAGGTGAGGTTTTTGTAGTACAAGTCTGTCATTTTTCTGGAACATGTGTGTACCACTAACGCTTCTACTTCACTTCAAATATATGCATCATATATAACAGAAAAAGTTTATTTATTTAAAACATGTATTCATCAGAAAATGGTAGATTTTAATGAGACTGGACATAGTTTATTATAGACAAACCGCCCGATAAAGGCGCACCGTTAAAATGATGAAACAACATGAAATTCAGCAGTGTAGAAATTTGAACATCACGCTTTCCTTTTGCTTCATTATTTGCAAAGGCTAAGTGACTGTTATGTTCCACTTGGGACAAATGCTGCAACAGCTGGTCCCTTTTATAGTACCTGGCGATGTTTGGCTAACTATATTTCACTAAAGATTAAGGATAAAAAAAAGTATGATATAAACCTTCTTTGTGAAATGTTCAGGTTTATTTCTGGTTTAATAAAAATGATATTCCATGTTGATTGAATTTTTGTATGTAAAAATACAATCTCATTAAAATCATATCTTTGATTCATTTTCCTTAGGCTAGACGTTTTTCAGGTTGTCATTCATCCAAGATCTGACGGAATCCGTAGAGCCAAGTGACCGCTTTGAAAGAATGCATTTTCAACTGGAAAGTAACAACTTCCGGCGAACATGGAGCTCTACCGGATTCCGTCAGATCTTGGATGAGTGATAACACAAAACTTTAAAGCTTAACCTTGGGAACGAATCAAATATGTGATTTTAATGAGATTAGTACAAATAAAAGGGAATGTTTTAGTTTTAGAATACCAGTTTCTATCCATACAAAGTAACGATTTTTTTGGCTACATATAAATGATGTTATTTTGTGTCACTGCAGACCTATCTCAGAGCCAGTTGTGTGATACACCGTGTTCTTCAACATCCTGCTCTCCACCATATTATGGTACATGCTGTCATAAAGGTTCGTCAAAATTATACAAAATTTCCCTCAATTCTGAAATGTGTAGTCTGGTTTCATGGTAAATATTGTATCAACCATTTATTACGAAAGGTTAAAAATGTGATATTTTAAAATAACAGTTAACTCTGATCACACCTGATCTTTCTTATTGTTTACAATTTTTAATGTATTTAGTCTTTATTCCAGAGAACATAGCACGGGGTAGTACACACACAACTCAGAGCACTGAGTACCATGGGAAATATCCCTCCAGTCTGGCTGTGGATGGAAATACCAACAATGACTTAAAGAACTTAACCTGTACACACACTGATAACCTGGATGGTAGCAGAGGGACGTGGAACATCAACCTGGAACATACATACAACATTAGCGAGATTAAGTTGTACCTGAGAAATAGCCGTGAGCATTTATTGTACATGTCATTGATATTTTCACAATTTAAGTTGTTATGAACTTTGTGATAGTGACAGTTTTCTATCCCAAGTGTGAGAAAACGTATTACTATATCGTTGGATCAAATGAAGGAAAAATTAAGGCAACATTTTCATCTGAAACTTGACAAATGCTTTGACTGTTTGTCAACCAATCAGAATCAAGGATACACTGAAGTCATGTTACAATGACAAACTCATAATGTTTTTTTTTAAAAAAACAACAGGAAGCTGCGAATTTGTTATTATCCATGCACAATTGAATAGTTACATTTACACATTTCCTACAGAGGGGATTAGGTACAACGGCCTTAGAGTAGAGGTGGACTCCACCAAGTGCTTCCAAATCAACAAGACATTTACTTCTACTACATCATCCACACCTCCAGAGGACCAGATACAACACATATACTGCAGACCTCCCATACCTGGTAGTGTTGTCACTGTCTCTGTCAACCACGGGATACTTACATTGTGTGAGGTCGAGATTTTCGGTAAGCAGTGTTTGTCAATGGATCAGAGATGTTGATGTTTTTTTGCTTGATTCATAATACTTTAATCCCGTTAGATACACACTGGATAACTAAGCCTGTTCCAAAAGACGTCCATGTGTTGCGACTATCAACTATATCATTGTAACCGCATATTGTAACATGACATCATTCATAGTTATATACTAACTTCTTCATTCATTGGATGGATCTCAATAATTCTAATTTCCTTGCAACCTATAACAGTCGGTGTGTGTACCCCAGTTTGTACCACTAATGGCTACGTGACAGACAATAACATTCAAAATAATGTATATCATGTTCTTGGGTAGTGTGCAACACAGGATGGTACGGCGATGACTGCAACAGACAGTGCAACTGCCGAGACTCTGCGGACTGTGACACGGCGACTGGCTGGTGTAGAGGAGGATGTCGGGCCGGCAGACAGGGGGATGGTTGTCAGTGTGGTAAATATTTTACATACACGTAATATATATTATTACTCAACCGTGGTGAGATCACAATTAGTTGGTTACACACATGTGTGAAACCACCGTCTGCAAACAAACGGAACTACTTTCGAACGTCACATGTCATCGTCCAATCACGTGACTTGTACATTTCAAAATGGCGACTGTAAAATTTTGCATTCTAAATTAGACGTGAATTTACGGGAAAGAACTTATCTTAGCGTTTTTAATGTCAAATGCATAAATTGTGCCTCATTTTGCAATATATTAATCCGTGTGAACTTCAATCAAAAATCAAATAAGCAATAAAACAAATATTTTAGCAGACGTCTTTTGTTGTCTTTTATTTGTCAACATGGACGACATCAAAGTTAATGATTGTGTCAAAATTGATGGATCTCTAAGAGGAAGAGTTATGTCAACAATAAAACCGTTATATATGGTAGTGATACCATTATACATGTGCTAACAGCGCTCTTTAATTCTATCCTAGAAGGGTGTAGTTATTCAAATTTATGAAGGCAAAATGTAAAAAAAAATGATCCAACACATTATTGAGGAATTACCTTCAATTCCTGTGATTGGAAACTATTTTAGGAAATTATCCTGGCAAGACTGGAAAGGTGTATATGACTAAATTTCCAGACAAGCTACAGTTTGGATTTAGAAAAATGGAAGTTTATCCTATTTTCTTAACATATATTCTCCTGTTTATACAGCCTTTATTGATAATGAAAAGGCGATTTACCGCATATGGAAAAATGGACTAAATTTAAAACTTTACGAAAAAGGCATCAAAGGTAAGATCTGGCGGCTTCTTCACCAAAACTATACATCAAGCTCTACTTTTGTGCAATATTGTAGCTTAAAACCAAATGAATATGCGATAAAGTGTTGGACAGGGTAGAGTGTATATTCTTGTTTTTGTCCTCGTTTTTAACAATGACCATACATGTGGACTTAAAACTATGAAAAATGGTATCCTTGTTAATGATATTCCTTGCATCTTGCTTGACTATGAAACTGAAACTTTACAATGGGCTTCTGAAGTCTCTGTAAGACAAGATATGTCAAGATTCAGCCCGCCGCCTTCAGTGGCATGCTGACTACGGTGACTTATGAACTAGAGTATGTAAATAATAGTACGTTTTTCATTAAACGTCATCATTTATACTCACCGTTGATAACTCACCGGTCTCTATACCCCTCCCGCCTCCCCTCCTGAGAATCTGGGAGCTACCTGCGTCCAGGCTCCAGGAGAAATAAGTGAGGTCACTGGGGATAATCACTAGAGAGGCGCGATTTTTAACTGTGTTATTTTGTTGTCATTATTATTTGAGTAATCAACTTTGACTATAAATAATGACGTTTAATCAAAAATGTACTATTAGTTTAAGAAATGACGAGTTATTCGAACATAAAAGGTTAATCTATATCTGATGGTGTGTGGGCCCTAACCAAAATTATGTTCTCTGCTGTACCTCGCAAACATATTTTCACATTTCCTTCTTATCAGAACAAACATATTTTTAATTCAGACTACATAAACACAGTGATAAAGTAAATTTCCAATGATTAAATACGGCTTATGTAGTCTTAGGTATAATAAACTCAATTTGGTCACTCAGTAATATATTACTGTAAATGACATGACGTAATCGATGATATCATGGTGAAATTGCATGTCCATTTGATGAAGCTGTTGTATACCTTCTTTTGGGCAACAGTTTATTTTCAAATGTTATATTTCTAGATTGCGTTGACGGGCGCTACGGTGTGGACTGTAGAGAGAGTTGTGGTCAGTGTCTGGACGGAGATGTGTGTGATAAAACTAACGGGAACTGTCCTAATGGATGTGTTAAGGGGTTTCAACATCCTCTCTGTCAAGGTGAGGTTTTTGTAGTACAAGTCTGTCATTTTTCTGGAACATGTGTGTACCACTAACGCTTCTACTTCACTTCAAATATATGCATCATATATAACAGAAAAAGTTTATTTATTTAAAACATGTATTCATCAGAAAATGGTAGATTTTAATGAGACTGGTCATAGTTTATTATATACAAACCGCCCGATAAAGGCGCACCGTTAAAATGATGAAACAACATGAAATTCAGCAGTGTAGAAATTTGAACATCACGCTTTCCTTTTGCTTCATTATTTGCAAAGGCTAAGTGACTGTTATGTTCCACTTGGGACAAATGCTGCAACAGCTGGTCCCTTTTATAGTACCTGGTGATGTTTGGCTAACTATATTTCACTAAAGATTAAGGATAAAAAAAAGTATGATATAAACCTTCTTTGTGAAATGTTCAGGTTTATTTCTGGTTTAATGCAAATGATATTCCATGTTGATTGAATTTCTGTATGTAAAAATACAATCTCATTAAAATCATATCTTTGATTCGTTTTCCTTAGGCTAGACGTTTTTCAGGTTGTCATTCATCCAAGATCTGACGGAATCCGTAGAGCCAAGTGACCGCTTTGAAAGAATGCATTTTCAACTGGAAAGTAACAACTTCCGGCGAACATGGAGCTCTACGGGATTCCGTCAGATCTTGGATGAGTGATAACACAAAACTTTAAAGCTTAACCTTGGGAACGAATCAAATATGTGATTTTAATGAGATTAGTACCAATAAAAGGGAATGTTTTAGTTTTAGAATACCAGTTTCTATCCATACAAAGTAACGATATTTTTGGCTACATATAAATGATGTTATTTTGTGTCACTGCAGACCTATCTCAGAGCCAGTTGTGTGATACACCGTGTTCTTCAACATCCTGCTCTCCACCATATTATGGTACATGCTGTCATAAAGGTTCGTCAAAATTATACAAAATTTCCCTCAATTCTGAAATGTGTAGTCTGGTTTCATGGTAAATATTGTATCAACCATTTATTACGAAAGGTTAAAAATGTGATATTTTAAAATAACAGTTAACTCTGATCACACCTGATCTTTCTTATTGTTTACAATTTTTAATGTATTTAGTCTTTATTCCAGAGAACATAGCACGGGGTAGTACACACACAACTCAGAGCACTGAGTACCATGGGAAATATCCCTCCAGTCTGGCTGTGGATGGAAATACCAACAATGACTTAAAGAACTTAACCTGTACACACACTGATAACCTGGATGGTAGCAGAGGGACGTGGAACATCAACCTGGAACATACATACAACATTAGCGAGATTAAGTTGTACCTGAGAAATAGCCGTGAGCATTTATTGTACATGTCATTGATATTTTCACAATTTAAGTTGTTATGAACTTTGTGATAGTGACAGTTTTCTATCCCAAGTGTGAGAAAACGTATTACTATATCGTTGGATCAAATGAAGGAAAAATTATGGCAACATTTTCATCTGAAACTTGACAAATGCTTTGACTGTTTGTCAACCAATCAGAATCAAGGATACACTGAAGTCATGTTACAATGACAAACTCATAATGTTGTTTTTTTTAAAAACAACAGGAAGCTGCGAATTTGTTATTATCCATGCACAATTGAATAGTTACATTTACACATTTCCTACAGAGGGGATTAGGTACAACGGCCTTAGAGTAGAGGTGGACTCCACCAAGTGCTTCCAAATCAACAAGACATTTACTTCTACTACATCATCCACACCTCCAGAGGACCAGATACAACACATATACTGCAGACCTCCCATACCTGGTAGTGTTGTCACTGTCTCTGTCAACCACGGGATACTTACATTGTGTGAGGTCGAGATTTTCGGTAAGCAGTGTTTGTCAATGGATCAGAGATGTTGATGTTTTTTTGCTTGATTCATAATACTTTAATCCCGTTAGATACACACTGGATAACTAAGCCTGTTCCAAAAGACGTCCATGTGTTGCGACTATCAACTATATCATTGTAACCGCATATTGTAACATGACATCATTCATAGTTATATACTAACTTCTTCATTCATTGGATGGATCTCAATAATTCTAATTTCCTTGCAACCTATAACAGTCGGTGTGTGTACCCCAGTTTGTACCACTAATGGCTACGTGACAGACAATAACATTCAAAATAATGTATATCATGTTCTTGGGTAGTGTGCAACACAGGATGGTACGGCGATGACTGCAACAGACAGTGCAACTGCCGAGACTCTGCGGACTGTGACAAGGCGACTGGCTGGTGTAGAGGAGGATGTCGGGCCGGCAGACAGGGGGATGGTTGTCAGTGTGGTAAATATTTTACATACACGTAACATATATTATTACTCAACCGTGGTGAGATCACAATTAGTTGGTTTCACACATGTGTGAAACCACCGTCTGCAAACAAACGGAACTACTTTCGAACGTCACATGTCATCGTCCAATCACGTGACTTGTACATTTCAAAATGGCGACTGTAAAATTTTGCATTCTAAATTAGACGTGAATTTACGGGAAAGAACTTATCTTAGCGTGTTTAATGTCAAATGCATAAATTGTGCCTCATTTTGCAATATATTAATCCGTGTGAACTTCAATCAAAAATCAAATAAGCAATAAAACAAATATTTTAGCAGACGTCTTTTGTTGTCTTTTATTTGTCAACATTTACGACATCAAAGTTAATGATTGTGTCAAAATTGATGGATCTCTAAGGGGAAGAGTTATGTCAACAATCAAACCGTTATATATGGTAGTGGTACCATTATACATGTGCTAACAGCGCTCTTTAATTCTGTCCTAGAAGGGTGTAGTTATTCGAATTAATGAAGGCAAAAAGTAAAAAAAAATGATCCAAAACATTATTGAGGAATAACCTTCAATTCCTGTGATTGGAAATTATTTGAGGAAATTATCCTGGCAAGACTGGAAAGGTGTATATGACTAAATTTCCAGACAAGCTACAGTTTGGATTTAGAAAAATGGAAGTTTATCCTATTTTCTTAACATATATTCTCCTGTTTATACAGCCTTTATTGATAATGAAAAGGCGATTTACCGCATATGGAAAAATGGACTATATTTAAAACTTTACGAAAAAGGCATCAAAGGTAAGATCTGGCGGCTTCTTCACCAAAACTATACATCAAGCTCTACTTTTGTGCAATATTGTAGCTTAAAACCAAATGAATATGCGATAAAGTGTTGGACAGGGTAGAGTGTATATTCTTGTTTTTGTCCTCGTTTTTAACAATGACCATACATGTGGACTTAAAACTATGAAAAATGGTATCCTTGTTAATGATATTCTTTGCATCTTGCTTGACAATGAAACTGAAACTTTACAATGGGCTTCTGAAGTCTCTGTAAGACAAGATATGTCAAGATTCAGCCCGCCGCCTTCAGTGGCATGCTGACTACGGTGACTTATGAACTAGAGTATGTAAATAATAGTACGTTTTTCATTAAACGTCATCATTTATACTCACCGTTGATAACTCACCGGTCTCTATACCCCTCCCGCCTCCCCTCCTGAGAGTCTGGGAGCTACCTGCGTCCAGGCTCCAGGAGAAATAAGTGAGGTCACTGGGGATAATCACTAGAGAGGCGCGATTTTTAACTGTGTTATTTTGTTGTCATTATTATTTGAGTAATCAACTTTGACTATAAATAATGACGTTTAATCAAAAATGTACTATTAGTTTAAGAAATGACGAGTTATTCGAACATAAAAGGTTAATCTATATCTGATGGTGTGTGGGCCCTAACCAAAATTATGTTCTCTGCTGTTGATTTTTAAAAATGATTTTGATTTTAAAAAATGACTTTGATGAAAATTTGGCTTTGAATTAAAAAATGACTGATGAAAAATTAAATTTGATGACAAAATTAATTTGATTAAAAAAATGACTTTAATGAGAAAAATGAATTTAATGAAACAAAATTATTTTCATTAATTAATGATTTTGATTGAAAAACCGACTGTGATGGTAAAAACTTTGATGATAGCATGACTTTGAATTTTAAAAAATGACCTCTGATGACAAAAATGTCTTTGATGACAAAAATGTATTTAATGAAAAAAACATTGATAAATTGAAGTATTAATTTCTTTCTGTCATTAATCAATTTTGCTCACTTAGTTCGAGCAAGAATATATTATGTATTTCAAAGTCACTAACGCTAATATACTCAAACTGGGTCTCCAATTTGATTACATATCATGTAAAGCGACTAAATGATGTTATTGAGGTCACATGTATGTCCAATGTTAAAATTTGTGTTATTTAATTGAGATTGATCAACTTTAACCGAAAATAACCAGTTTAAGGTCAGTCAGTTCATTATAAAGAAAATACAACTATTCAAAATCGGGATCATGATCGAAAACAGGACATAGAACCTTGGCATGCTGCAGCCATTAAGTCAAATATATATTTGGAAACTTTCATGAAATGGATAGGAACACAGATTTGCTCTACATGCATGTACAAAAGGAGCACAGGTGTGTTCAAAGATAAAATAAATAACCGACCAGCCTGATGCTATCATAAGAAATAACCATGTGTAATATTATCACTATAACCATGTCTAAACACTACATGATCCTACAGGGCATTACCAATACTCCGGGCGTAATGTGGTTATCTTTGAAATGTAACTAATCACTGATAGAACAGGGGAAGGTGATACAATTTTTATTTCATTCTTTAATTTCATTAGCTAACCATAAGTTAATAAGTTAATAACTTAAAAAGTAGGTCCTTCATACATAGTGTTTGACTGAATGATGGAACGACAGAGAGAATGAATGAAAGATTGGCATGTTCACCCAAGCAGTAGTGATCTAAATTATCATAAGTATAACATACATATCCCGAAAGATAATCTTATATTCATTCGACCTGAATAACAAAAATACATAGCATAACACCTGTGAAATGATGAGTTATATTAAGAACTAGAGCAAGCTTAAAACAACTTTTATTGACAAAGTAAGTTGTGTCAACTTGATGATAACCTATCTTACAGTATGTTTACTGCTCCACTACTGCTTCTTAACTTCCACATTTGATAATCATTTAAGTTCAATTACTGGTAGATTTTAGAAATATGTCTAAGTGTAATCATAGGACTGCCTTTCAATTATCCTACATCAATTTACATATTATCAATCACATTAGATTGTTCACTTAACCTCTTAATTAGTCATGTTATTGTTATGTGGGGTAATATCGGTTTCTTTACTACTAACCATTTCTTTTTCACTAAAAGCTATGCAAAAACGATCGTATTGACCAGGTGTACATTTTAAAGAAGAAATATTCAAAGAGCATGTACATTTCTTTGACTGGCATTCTTTAAGTTAAGGTGATGAAGAAGAGATATACGATCATGTACATTAACATATGTCTGTTATGTCAAAGCTGTTCTCAACTGTTCACATCGACATTCACAGCAATGGGTAACTTGCAGTCATACTGTATTTTTATGTATAGAATGTTCCATAGTGACGTTTAGTATCTCCTAGATAAATTTAAGATGGATGGTTTCATACCTGTGACACTTGAAAACGATCGTCGTCTTTGATATAAACAGTACGAGGGTTATAAACCAATTAGCGATCATATGTCGGCATTATGCCGTCTGCACACACGATGTGTCCCAATGAACTACGTAATAGTTTCATCAAAGGCGGCCGCGGCCGCGGCCCCATATATCACGCTGCAAAGCCTTTCAAGGTCATTTTTCGTGCTTACGCTCATTAACACAGAGAGAAAAGCAACTAACTACCAATTTGAAGTATGTTATATTAAAATCTATAATTACAACATTTTAATTGCTGACTTTCTCATTCTTAAATATTTTTTGGTTACGATTTTAAATAAATGTATACTTCACTTGCCATAAGGCAATATAACGTCTTTGCATATGGTGCTGAGACAACCTTATAGTTCTAATACCCGGAAAATAAAGGCAATGAGATTAAATATAGATTAAACAGTGAAGAAAGACAACTATAAACCTGTTCTCATTGACAATTCCATCATAGAAGTTGTCCCAGAGTATAAGTATCTCGGCACTATTTTTTATGACAAATTCAAACACAGATAGCATCTACAAGAATGGCCAACAAAGATTGTGGTTTAAGTAAAGTTAAAGCTTTAAATGTCAATACCTTTACACTTGTTCTTTATAACAAAAGTTTTATTTAAAACCTTCAGTTACGAAATTAGCTATTTCCATGATGTTTCATCCGGTTATTTTGACATTTCACAGTCTTATATTTAATGAATAGGTGAAATGGTATCACGATTGTAATTTATCATTTTGAGTTAAACAATTTATCATAAGCCGATAGGCTCATGACAACTATCACACTACTAACCCTTATTAAAGTGTATACGTTTGAATGTTAATGATTAATGATAGAAATTCAACACATGTTGTTTAAGTGTATTAAATTAAAATACTAATACTTGTTGTTCCGCCTGTTCTTTATTTTTAAGATTGTATGAGTTTCTGTTATTGGAGGAAGTTTCATACTGCCATAATACAAATTAAATTTAGTATTGTTATGTCGCAAGCTAATGCAGCGGTTATCATGATAATAATGCTGTCAAGTTGTAACATTATATACATCTGTATTTCATTTTGCAATGACTCTTTTTGTCAATCTCCTTTTTGCTGAGCTTCACTGACGGCGGTCAACCAGGGACTCTGTAATCAGATGGGAGTACCTGGCTATATACAGGAGCAAGCGTCACGTGTAAACGCCTATCAAAACAACCTGTTAAACGATGCGTTCCGGTCGGTGTTATGTAACATGTGTATTCGCTGTATTCTAACGGGTCTCCTGGTGGACTGTTACATTTGATTCGGTTATCTTGTACTGCAGCCATATTCAGCTATTCATCTATCATCAATCGCTATAGACACTTTCATATGGGTATCTAAACTAATTGTTATGATGACAAAGAGGTACCAGTATGCGCCTTTGTATCAACGTTCATTGTTTGAACATCAAATAGCTTTGCAATTTGACTTGATTAGGTAATTTATTGCTGTACACTAGCCCATGAATGTTTCATTATCTGTTAAAACAAAATTTTAATGTCGAATTGTAAAATTGCAATGACATTTATATGTTATAGATGTGAAAGGTATGATTATTTTCTAAACTACAAATAAAATTATTAAATAAAATATATAAACAATATAGACCTAGATAACTGGTCACAGTTGTGTAAACAACGATACTATAAGGTATGTATAGAAGTTGAACATGTATTACTACAAATCATAAAATCAAATGAAAACATAAAATAAGCACACATGTGCCAAAGTCTCGTGTTCCGGTTTAAAACAGTTTGGATGGGGTGATGTTTCATATTATCCTGCTCAAATAAATTCATGGATGACGATTTATATATACATGGTCATAATTGCAGACTCGAATACCTACGCTAGATATATCTAGATATTTCATTTTCCTCTGCTTATGTCAATGACAATTCTTTGTGTATGTCAGAGTTGACGAATATACATCCGAATACACAACCACAGCTAGTCGTCCAGTCACCCAGACAATGTTAGCTTAATTGCCGGTCATAAACCAGGCGAGAAATTACGCGTAATACATTGAATATTTCGTAATTAGAAAATCGTTATGTATGCTACCTTAGGTCTTTGAAGGGCATTTAGATGTTGTATTCATAAGAACAGGTAGATTTTCTGGATAACAACTTCTTTAGTATTTTGTTATTTCCTTACATTCCACCTGATGAAGGAGTGAGTATGTACTCCGAAACGTCCTGTATTTTCACACTAAAGAAGTTGTTATCCCGAAAATATTCCTGTTCTTATGTTACCTAAAATGAATAATGACAATTATCTTAAATTTTGCGTGCATTAGCTGTCCGTTAATACTGTAATGCTATCTCTATATCTTATCATCACTTATATTATTTACATTTTACTACAGATTCTTCTTTCGAAGCTTTGGTTTATCAATTTTATCTTTGGAACGTAAACGTGTATACCCTGCAGTGGTATGCGTGATATGTAAACAATGTACTCATTCATACTGGATTGTTTTAAACCTTGTAAAAAACGTCTTCTCGGTTCATTACCCTGAATCGATACTGTTGATATGTTTGTAATGCCATTTATAAAATGTCTGGTAGGACAGACGGACGGTTAAATTAATGCATGTTTTATTGATGTACATTTATGCAATAGCTATTTGTGAGAGGAGCACATACAGACAGGTTTATTCAATATATAAGGCCCAAACAATCTGGCCCAAAGTACAATTCACGTTTCAGCATGACGGCTTGAGATGACGTTACTTCGATAATTATTTCCCCCGGAGTTTTCATCAAATCTTTTATAAACATGGCAACGTATTTTCAGATACATTATAAATTAGTAGATTATACATCCTTTATGGATTGCACGACCAGAATAATCATTAGAACATCATAGATCATCCAGTATGTAATAGTCCTTTCTAAAATGTTGTATGTTTAAGGAGTGTAATGCGATTCTAAATTTTCATAGATTTCGTAAGAGTGACTTATCACTAAGAAAACTTAAATACTAGTCTGGCCAAAACCCTGATTTGAAATGATGTAATGACTTAAATAGCTTGATGAATTAATTGTTTCGGACCAATTTGTATAAACATATCCTTTTAACATAAACAAATATATTTACCTGTCACCAACATATTGATTCAACCAAATATAAGACAATCCACTTGACAATACATATTTCTCATATCAGCTAACTGATTCGTGTTAACGGGACATATTTAAGGATGCGTACTCGTTATTGAAAATGTATCTTTAAACTAATTTTAAGAAATCAAAGCTGTATACATGACAACTGTGAGCTTTTTGGATTTGTCTGCAACAATATGAAAACAAACATGATATACTTTAATGTTCTGCATGTGACATTTCATACGAACTTGCCAGCTGTGTTTATTTGCATCAGTATGATATATATATTAAAGCTATTAGTAGGCCGTTTGCTGCGAACGTACTACATAGCACACGCATTCAGTTTTAATGTAATATGCTTCATAAACAAAGCATACATTTATACATTTTATCATTTACAAATACAAATTCATAATTTCTGTCACATCTTCAGTCGGTTTCAATTTATTTCCACAAACGATACATATCATCGTTATTTTCCGTTTTTTTATAATAATTCTAAATATCTAAAATCAGTAGACACACTCTTGCGTACACGTACATATTTGATTGATTCCACCAGTTTTAATTTGTGATCCGAAAACGTAGAACGATGGACAGAAGATGACATATTTTATTATTTTTATTGAAAATATTAAAATACTTACAAATCACACCCCGACACAATTGCAAAACAGACAGTATATACATACGGGACAACAATAAAACAGAAAACCTATGTTAGCTATCTTGATAATACAATTTAATTTGTTGAAGAATGAATGCTTGTCCCATATACAGTGTACAAGTGAATGCGTATTGGTCAAAGAAGAGACTACTCTCATTAGAGTTCACAAATACTCAACCGAATATACATGTATGCGAAGTCGTGAATACATGCTGTTGAGCCCATCTAAAGATAGCAATTGAGGGTCATAAAACATCCTGTGCAATACACGAGAATGGTTAGTAATTGAAAAATGTAATCTGTTCTTACTAACTGTAGTAACACTATCATATATTTGTAAAAAATATGGTTTTATGTTATTTATATTTTTATGAGTGTTGTGGGCTCGTATGTGTCATACGGCACTTTATCTAACATTATGAAATTTCCTTTTTCATATCTTACTGTTTTACAAACTAGTCATCACACATTTAACGTTGTCTACCTATTATCTGTGCAGGACTCGATACCTATAGATAAAAACTTATTCAATCATTCTTGTTGTACTGTAATGATATGCGGATGGACATTTATTAAAATAATATTAATGTTAATCACGTAGTTAGTAATTGAGTGTCAAACCTGACGGGTTAGCACATGTTGTATGTTTATTCATATCCGTTTGTATGTTATAATTATGTTCAGTGACACTACCCTTTTATAGTAAATGAGTGTGTTCTTCGCCTTCTATATTATGTGCATAGTAATAGGGTAGTGATAACGTAAGCGTGGGTTGCATATATATTTACCGGTACTGATTGCAGTGTGGTCGCTGAACTGAACTGATGTCTTTATATTGGAGAGAGAGAGAGAGAGAGAGAGAGAGAGAGAGAGAGAGAGAGAGAGAGAGAGAGAGAGAGGGGGAGAGAGAGAGAGAAAGAGAGAGAGAGAGGGAGAGGGAGAGGGAGAGGGAGAGAGAGTGAGAGAGAGAGAGAGAGAGAGAGAGAGAGGGGGAGAGAGAGAGAGAGAGAGAGAGAGAGAGAGAGAGAGAGAGAGAGAGAGAGAGAGGAACAAAATAATGGCATTGTGTAACAAGTTTTAGGTTTTTACATTATCTTTCTGTCAGCCCGACATTTGTTTAAAATGAGAGATTAAAAGAAATCTCTAAGATAAAGAATATATCATTAAAAAATGACACAATTATAATGACACCGAACAAATGTTTATTTACTTGCCTGTCTATAAATAGTGTTCTGTTTTTGTTATATGGTATATTATAGTTCAATTATTTTATAGGTCTTCGGCCCATGTACAATGCATCTAAACATTACAATTTTGTTGAGTAAACAATAACATTTTACAAATACATTAATTATTTACTATGAATTGACATATTTTCGCTTTTCGTATGTAATAAGAAAAAATGCAAGGGGGTTTCAACATTTTCTAGTTAATGCATTATGCTAATTAGAAACTAGATTTACCTGACCATTTACAGGAAAATATATTGAAAGTGAATTTAACCGCAGTAGACAAATATTGTTAATGTGAAATATAGTTTTTGGGTTGGACTAAGCTCCATATGAATCACATCGTTATATGCTTATCTTATTTTGTAATAAGAGGGAATATTAAACGCATTTAACTCTCCCTTGATTATCATTTTGCCTGTTTGTTGACTCTGTCTGTATTCGCTCACATATTTAAATTCGTTTATGTACAGTTATAAATGTTATATGCAAACATAAAATTAAGATATCTTTAAACAAGGCTACACATGACTTAACATCAAAAGAGTTCATGTTTGAAAAGTAACACATTGGTAAAAGCAAAGTCGTTAATCTAATGTTTATATGAGGAATATGCTCCCAAAATGAAATAAACTAAATCTTAAGGAAGTACACATTTTGATTGAGACAGTATATCGAGTTGAAGTATTTGAACACATGCATTTTACAAATGGTTCTTATGTTATATAGCTAATATAGATTTTCAACAATGAAACACTGACATTTTTAATTTCTGCACACACTTTACTAATATGAATAAGCAACAATTAATTTGGCAATGAAGCTAGCACTAATTCTGTAATTAATTTATTGCCACATTAAACAAGCTATCCAAAAGGATGTTTAGAATCTAGGCAGTTCACATTTCCGTTACGGATCGTTAATCACTGTTATCGGTACAAACAACTATTCCCTAATTAATTTATTGCCCCAATAAACTCGCTCTTCAAAAGGATCCACATAATCTATGAAGTTCACAATTCCAATAGGGTTCGTTAAATACTGTTATCCTTAACGATACTTGGTACATTTACAATATGGTAGTACAGCTTTGTATTTGAGAACAGAATGACATTGGAATGACATATACTATACAACTACTCACGCATAAAACGAGGAAAATAGTATGAAAAGACCATTTATATGGTTAATAATAATAATTATTAATCTTCCTATGTTAAGACTAATCACATTTACTATATTTCAAGCTTTTATACGTATTTGTATAATAAATCTAGCATGCGTCTGTAATCTTTGAAATTATACAAGAATGCAATGTAGCACTTTCGAAATTAAAATGATGTTTGAAACCCAAACAATGATCGATAAATCTATGATACATCTTGACTATGACTATGTTAACTGTCTTTTGACCCTGATATAACTGTTGAATGACATGTCACACCGATAATCAACTATAAATTTCACTGAATACAACTATACGCTAAACAAACCATTTATGTGTTACATTTTATGTCTTAGTCATTGTCTATGTTCTCAGCATAGATATTTAAGCTCTCACACCTGTGTCTACCGCTAGGCACATGTATCCCCAGCTCCCAGTATATCCCGTGACTGGCATTCTCCCTACATCAAATTCCCCATATCCAACCTGCCTTAGTCATCTTACATCCTCATCTGCACCAAAGGCCGGCTCGATCCATTCTCCCAACCCCCAGTCACTCACTATATTCATTACTGACTATCCCAAGCTCCCATCTTCACCTATCATTTTATCACCCACCCTAGATCGACCTCTTCACAACTCCTAAAATTAGGGCAGATTACAAACTGTGCCTCTACATGTACATCTACAATGAAATTCAACCACTGTTCAAATACGCACTCCTAAACCTGTCAAGTACCATATACCACAACCCCAATTGACCCACAATCAACGGCTACTATCCTGGCTAATGTACACGCACTTACACCACTATTATCCTCCAGTTATACAGTCAACATTCGAAAACATACATACACATGCACTCCCCTCCAACCTTCCAACTCAACACAGGCAACGCCCAACACAACTAACTCTAACCCAAAGCTACCTCCCATCACCCTCCAGTTATACACATTCAACACCCGCAATCCCCAACTCGGCAGCCACCCACCTCGCCAGTTTTAACCCCTTAAACATACATACAAATGCACTCGCCTATCACCCCCCAACTCAACACAGGCAACACCTGCCGCCCAACCCCATCCCTACAGACACACGCGCACTCATGCCTCTCGCCTTCCAGCTCAACACAGTATCCCCTGCACCACCCCACACACAAACGCCAACCACAACGAAACCCCAGTCACCCTACTTGACAACTTAACCACCCTCACTTCCAACATACACTCCCTCTTCTTACCCTCAATCTCTATTCAGTCCACATAAGTCACCCCAAACCTCCAACCCCTAACCAACAGACACCCCCCTCCCCTCCAATCCCTGCAGTCCGCCGACCCCGACCCCGACCCAAAAAAGCCAAAATCCAAACCCACACCTCCATCCTTCCCCCTACCCCCGCGCAGACTCTTCCCACTCACCCATCCCCCATGGTATCTGTCACCTTCACTAATTACTACATACATTAAGATGCTATTAACAAACTTACAGCATGATTAGAGATGATATTTACAAACCTTTACAACATTATTAAAGATGATATATACAAATATTTAAAACAGATTAAAGATGATATTTACAAATATTAAATACAGATTAAAGATGTTATTTACAAATGTTTAATAATATTTACGAACATTTACACATATTTACAAATATTTAATACAGATTAAAGATGATATTTACAAAGATTAAATATCTATTAAAGATGATATTTACAAAATAATAAATACTTGTAAAGGTAATAAATAGCTTCTGTTTTCCCAGTGTGTTGTATACCTTCTTTTGGGCAACAGTTTATTTTCAAATGTTATATTTCTAGATTGCGTTGACGGGCGCTACGGTGTGGACTGTAGAGAGAGTTGTGGTCAGTGTCTGGACGGAGATGTGTGTGATAAAACTAACGGGAGCTGTCCTAATGGATGTGTTAAGGGGTTTCAACATCCTCTCTGTCAAGGTGAGGTTTTTGTAGTACAAGTCTGTCATTTTTCTGGAACATGTGTGTACCACTAACGCTTCTACTTCACTTCAAATATATGCATCATATATAACAGAAAAAGTTGATTTATTTATAACATGTATTCATCAGAAAATGGTAGATTTTAATGAGACTGGACATAGTTTATTATAGACAAACCGCCCGATAAAGGCGCACCGTTAAAATGATGAAACAACATGAAATTCAGCAGTGTAGAAATTTGAACATCACGCTTTCCTTTTGCTTCATTATTTGCAAAGGCTAAGTGACTGTTATGTTCCACTTGGTACAAATGCTGCAACAGCTGGTCCCTTTTATAGTACCTGGTGATGTTTGGCTAACTATATTTCACTAAAGATTAATGATAAAAAAAAGTATGATATAAACCTTCTTTGTGAAATGTTCAGGTTTATTTCTGGTTTAATGCAAATGATATTCCATGTTGATTGAATCTCTGTATGTAAAAATACAATCTCATTAAAATCATATCTTTGATTCGTTTTCCTTAGGCTAGACGTTTTTCAGGTTGTCATTCATGCAAGATCTGACGGAATCCGTAGAGCCAAGTGACCACTTTGAAAGAATGCATTTTCAACTGGAAAGTAACAACTTCCGGCGAACATGGAGCTCTACGGGATTCCGTCAGATCTTGGATGAGTGATAACACAAAACTTTAAAGCTCAACCTTGGGAACGAATCAAATATGTGATTTTAATGAGATTAGTACAAATAAAAGGGAATGTTTTAGTTTTAGAATACCAGTTTCTATCCATACAAAGTAACGATTTTTTTGGCTACATATAAATGATGTTATTTTGTGTCACTGCAGACCTATCTCAGAGCCAGTTGTGTGATACACCGTGTTCTTCAACATCCTGCTCTCCACCATATTATGGTACATGCTGTCATAAAGGTTCGTCAAAATTATACAAAATTTCCCTCAATTCTGAAATGTGTAGTCTGGTTTCATGGTAAATATTGTATCAACCATTTATTACGAAATGTTAAAAATGTGATATTTTAAAATAACAGTTAACTCTGATCACACCTGATCTTTCTTATTGTTTACAATTTTTAATGTATTTAGTCTTTATTCCAGAGAACATAGCACGGGGTAGTACACACACAACTCAGAGCACTGAGTACCATGGGAAATATCCCTCCAGTCTGGCTGTGGATGGAAATACCAACAATGACTTAAAGAACTTAACCTGTACACACACTGATAACCTGGATGGTAGCAGAGGGACGTGGAACATCAACCTGGAACATACATACAACATTAGCGAGATTAAGTTGTACCTGAGAAATAACCGTGAGCATTTATTGTACATGTCATTGATATTTTCACAATTTAAGTTGTTATGAACTTTGTGATAGTGACAGTTTTCTATCCCAAGTGTGAGAAAACGTATTACTATATCGTTGGATCAAATGAAGGAAAAATTATGGCAACATTTTCATCTGAAACTTGACAAATGCTTTGACTGTTTGTCAACCAATCAGAATCAAGGATACACTGAAGTCATGTTACAATGACAAACTCATAATGTTTTTTTTTTTAAAAACAACAGGAAGCTGCGAATTTGTTATTATCCATGCACAATTGAATAGTTACATTTACACATTTCCTACAGAGGGGATTAGGTACAACGGCCTTAGAGTAGAGGTGGACTCCACCAAGTGCTTCCAAATCAACAAGACATTTACTTCTACTACATCATCCACACCTCCAGAGGACCAGATACAACACATATACTGCAGACCTCCCATACCTGGTAGTGTTGTTACTGTCTCTGTCAACCACGGGGTACTTACATTGTGTGAGGTCCAGATTTTCGGTAAGCAGTGTTTGTTAATGGATCAGAGATGTTGATGTTTTTTGCTTGATTCATAATACTTTAATCACGTTAGATACACACTGGATAACTAAGCCTGTTCCAAAAGACGTCCATGTGTTGCGACTATCAACTATATCATTGTAACCGCATATTGTAACATGACATCATTCATAGTTATATACTAACTTCTTCATTCATTGGATGGATCTCAATAATTCTAATTTCCTTGCAACCTATAACAGTCGGTGTGTGTACCCCAGTTTGTACCACTAATGGCTACGTGACTGACAATAACATTCAAAATAATGTATATCATGTTCTTGGGTAGTGTGCAACACTGGATGGTACGGCGATTACTGCAACAGACAGTGCAACTGCCGAGACTCTGCGGACTGTGACAAGGCGACTGGCTGGTGTAGAGGAGGATGTCGGGCCGGCAGACAGGGGGATGGTTGTCAGTGTGGTAAATATTTTACATACACGTAATATATATTATTACTCAACCAAGGAACGTCGATCCTCTCGGGTCGGAAGCATGAATTTATATCTAAACCATTTGTGGTAGCCATAGGCTACCTTACTATACTCTCAATACCGGATCATTCCAAATTCAATAACAAACCCAGACTTACTTCGGCAACTAAAAGTGTCTCCACAGCGATACTGTTTCTATTGGTCCTCTCTGGAGATATACAACCCAACCAAGGGCCACTGTCCATCTATCCCTGTGGTCTTTGTGAGAATAACGTCTCATGGCAACACCGTGCCGTTTGCTGTGATAACTGTGACATATGGTATCACACCGACTGCATGGAAATCAGCAGTAAAAGATATGATCACTTACAAAAATCCAACGTGTCATGGTTATGTTGTTGATGTGACAGCCTCAATGTGGATTCATTTACATTTCATGCATATGAACTCGAAACCTCTAACTTATACAATGTACTATCTGATGATCACTCCATAACATCCATAAACTCAGATTTCTCACCGAATGTGTTCAGCAGTCCCAAAACTAACAATCCAACCAAAACTCGTAGTAACAAAACTAGGAAACATTCTCCAAGGAACGTGCTATGTTCAAGTGATACTAGTAACACGGTGTCCTCAACCTCGTCATATCACAATAGCCAAACCTCAACTCCAGTAACCCCATCAACCAGATCAAGTACTACCTCTATTGGTGACTTAATACCATCAAAGCAGAATAACTGGAGAACTTTAGTAGTCAATTGCCAATCCCTAAAAAATAAATCTGCAGAATTCCTAACAGCAGTAAGCTATGTTAAACCAGACGTTATCATTGGCACTGAATCATGGCTTAGTGATAATATTAAAACAAGCGAACTCTTCCCTGAAGATTACACCGTCTATAGAAAAGATAGAGACTCCGTCGGGGGCGGAGTGTTTATTTGTGTTAAAGCCATTTACCCCTCCTCACTTGTCCCTAACCCTGACGATGTAGGTGAAATCTTATGGATCGAAGTACAACTACAAGGGGCGAAGAAAACACGGATATGTTCTTTCTATAGGCCACCGTCAAGTAACGAGGAATCTATCTTTCACTTAGATAAATCACTTAAACAAATATCGGGATCTGACTATAAACATTTGATACTAGCTGGTGACTTTAACCTTCCCCATATTAACTGGGATACTGTTTCCACTGTGCCCGGATCAAACCAAGTCAAAACCCATACTGCACTAATTGACACTCTAAATAACTACTCCCTCACCAATGTACAAAAAACCCCAACAAGAATGGACAATAACCTAGATTTATACATCACCAGTAACCCATCACTTGTTAAAACAACCCTAACCATCCCAGGCATCTCTGACCATGACATGCTGGTAGTTGACGAGGACATTAAACCAATAACCATCAAAACCAAACCACGTAATGTCTTGTTATACAAAAAAGCTGACTGGAATAACATTAAAGACTTAACAACAAAATTAAGTAATGATATCAAACTCCAACCAAGCACAACTGAAGAACTTTGGCAAACCTTTAAAGAAGGAATCAATAAGATTATTAAGGACAATATCCCAAATAAACTAATATCCTCTAAACCAAGTCTGCCCTGGTTGAAGAGAGAAGAGAAGAAAATGGTTAAGAAGAAACATCGGTTGTACTATAAAGCTAGGAACAGTGGTGAAGCTGATGACTGGGAAAAATATAAAATACAAAAGAAAAATACTCAGAGGCTCTTACGTAACTCAGAACAAACATACCTTAAAGAAACATTGGAAACTAGCCTTAAGGATAATAACCGGAAAGTCTTCTGGAAATATATTAAAGCAAGAAAACAAGATAACAACGGAGTTAGCCCCTTAAAGGAAGGTGGAACCCTGTTTACAGATAGTATGGACAAAGCAGAAATATTAAATAAACAGTTTCAATCAGTCTTCACTAAAGAAGTAGATGAACCAATGCCATCTTTATTACATGATCAATACCCTATTATGAACCCTCTAATCATAGATGAACGAGGAGTCGAAGCACTCATCCATAAACTTAAACCTGATAAAGCCAGCGGACCTGATAAACTACCAAATAGAGTCCTACAAAAATGTTCTAAGGAATTAGCTCCTGGCCTAACACATATCTATATAAAATCTCTATCCACGGGTGAAGTACCCGAAGACTGGAGGCAGGCAAACATTGCCCCCATCTTCAAAAATGGCAGTAGACAACTAGCCAGTAACTATCGCCCAGTCTCACTAACATGTGTGTGCGCTAAAATGATGGAACACATCATATGTAGCCACCTGATGTCACACTTTGAAAATCATAACATTCATACAGGATTACAGCATGGCTTCCGCTCCAAACACTCCTGTGAATCTCAGCTCCTCATCACAACCCATGATATCATGAAGATGCATGATAATAAACAACAAGTAGACCTAGCTATACTAGATTTCAGTAAAGCTTTTGACACAGTCCCTCATAAGAAGTTATTATATAAACTTGAAAGCTATGGTGTGAACAATGACCTTTTATCATGGATAAACTCGTTCCTAACTAGAAGAACCCAGTGTGTAGTTGTAGAGGGCAAATCATCAACATCCGTACGCGTGGAGTCAGGAGTACCTCAGGGTACATGTTTGGGACCAATTCTCTTCCTAATACATATTAATGACCTACCCTTGAGAGTAAAATCTACGGTGAGATTCTTCGCAGATGACTGCCTACTCTATAGAGCTATAAATTCCTTCGAAGACCATTACCAACTTCAAACTGACTTACAGTCATTAGAAACCTGGGCTAAAGATTGGGGAATGTCATTCAACGCTAAGAAATGTTATATTCTTAGAATATCAAGATCAAAAAACCCAAGTACTTATATATACCAACTCTATAATACTATATTAGAAGAGGTAGATAATAACCCCTACTTAGGAGTGATCATCAGTGATTCATTGAAGTGGAGAACACATATCAATAAAACTATCAATAAAGCCAATTCTACATTGGGATTCCTTAGGCGTAACTTACGCCAGTGTCCAAAATCTCTTAAGATCATAGCTTATCAATCTCTTGTGAGATCAGTGTTGGAATATTGTTCATCAATCTGGGACCCATACACCCAATCTGACATTCTTTCACTTGAGAAGGTACAGAGAGCGGCTGCAAGATTCATAACAGCGGATTATTCATTGGAGAGTAGACCGAGTAAAATGCTCGAAGATATTGGATTAAACCCCCTAAAAGATCGCAGAAGAGAACACAGACTTGTACTACTCTATAAAATCATTAATGAACTAGTAGCAATACCGAAGGATCCAGTGCTTATTCCTAATAACTCGAGGACCAGGAAAAACAACACACAGAACTATAATCAGCTTCGGTGTAATTGCGAGATATTACGTCAATCATTCTTTCCACGCACAATAAAAGACTGGAACCAACTCCCGGAGGAAGTAGTGTCCGCACCCACATGTGAGACCTTCACCCTCTATCTACGAAAATAACAGCGCATGCGCACCACCCAACCCCCAGCATAACACTCAGCTTTGAGTTTGACTGGGAACCACTACAGATACAGATACAGATCACAATTAGTTGGTTACACACATGTGTGAAACCACCGTCTGCAAACCAACGGAACTACTTTCGAACGTCACATGTCATCGTCCAATCACGTGACTTGTACATTTCAAAATGGCGACTGTAAAATTTTGCATTCTAAATTAGACGTGAATTTACGGGAAAGAACTTATCTTAGCGTTTTTAATGTCAAATGCATAAATTGTGCCTCATTTTGCAATATATTAATCCGTGTGAACTTCAATCAAAAATCAAATAAGCAATAAAACAAATATTTTAGCAGACGTCTTTTGTTGTCTTTTATTTGTCAACATGGACGACACCAAAGTTAATGATTGTGTCAAAATTGATGGATCTCTAAGAGGAAGAGTTATGTCAACAATCAAACCGTTATATATGGTAGTGGTACCATTATACATGTGCTAACAGCGCTCTTTAATTCTTTCCTAGAAGGGTGTAGTTATTCGAATTTATGAAGGCAAAAAGTAAAAAAAAATGATCCAAAACATTATTGAGGAAAAACCTTCAATTCCTGTGATTGGAAACTATTTGAGGAAATTATCCTGGCAAGACTGGAAAGGTGTATATGACTAAATTTCCAGACAAGCTACAGTTTGGATTTAGAAAAATGGAAGTTTATCCTTTTTTTCTTAACATATATTCTCCTGTTTATGAAGCCTTTATTGATAATGAAAAGGCGATTTACTGCATATGGAAAAATGGACTATATTTAAAACTTTACGAATTAGGCATCAAAGGTAAGACCTGGCGGCTTCTTCACCAAAACTATACATCAAGCTCTACGTTTGTGCAATATTGTAGCTTAGAACCAAATGAATATGCAATAAAGTGTTGGACAGGGTAGAGTGTATATTCTTGTTTTTGTCCTCGTTTTTAACAATGACCATACATGTGGACTTAAAACTATGAAAAATGGTATCCTTGTTAATGATATTCCTTGCATCTTGCTTGACAATGAAACTGAAACTTTACAATGGGCTTCTGAAGACTCTGTAAGACAAGATATGTCAAGATTCAGCCCGCCGCCTTCAGTGGCATGCTGACTACGGTGACTTATGAACTAGAGTATGTAAATAATAGTACGTTTTTCATTAAACGTCATCATTTATACTCACCGTTGATAACTCACCGGTCTCTATACCCCTCCCGCCTCCCCTCCTGAGATTCTGGGAGCTACCTGCGTCCAGGCTCCAGGAGAAATAAGTGAGGTCACTGGGGATAATCACTAGAGAGGCGTGATTTTTAACTGTGTTATTTTGTTGTCATTATTATTTGAGTAATCAACTTTGACTATAAATAATGACGTTTAATCAAAAATGTACTATTAGTTTAAGAAATGACGAGTTATTCGAACATAAAAGGTTAATCTATATCTGATGGTGTGTGGGCCCTAACCAAAATTATGTTCTCTGCTGTACCTCGCAAACATATTTTCACATTTCCTTCTTATCAGAACAAACATATTTTTAATTCAGACTACATAAACACAGTGATAAAGTAAATTTCCAATGATTAAATACGGCTTATGTAGTCTAAGGTATAATAAACTCAATTTGGTCACTCAGTAATATATTACTGTAAATGACATGACGTAATCGATGATATCATGGTGAAATTGCATGTCCATTTGATGAAGCTGTTGTATACCTTCTTTTGGGCAACAGTTTATTTTCAAATGTTATATTTCTAGATTGCGTTGACGGGCGCTACGGTGTGGACTGTAGAGAGAGTTGTGGTCAGTGTCTGGACGGAGATGTGTGTGATAAAACTAACGGGAGCTGTCCTAATGGATGTGTTAAGGGGTTTCAACATCCTCTCTGTCAAGGTGAGGTTTTTGTAGTACAAGTCTGTCATTTTTCTGGAACATGTGTGTACCACTAACGCTTCTACTTCACTTCAAATATATGCATCATATATAACAGAAAAAGTTTATTTATTTATAACATGTATTCATCAGAAAATGGTAGATTTTAATGAGACTGGACATAGTTTATTAAAGACAAACCGCCCGATAAAGGCGCACTGTTAAAATGATGAAACAACATGAAATTCAGCAGTGTAGAAATTTGAACATCACGCTTTCCTTTTGCTTCATTATTTGCAAAGGCTAAGTGACTGTTATGTTCCACTTGGTACAAATGCTGCAACAGCTGGTCCCTTTTATACTACCTGGTGATGTTTGGCTAACTATATTTCACTAAAGATTAATGATAAAAAAAAGTATGATATAAACCTTCTTTGTGAAATGTTCAGGTTTATTTCTGGTTTAATGCAAATGATATTCCATGTTGATTGAATTTCTGTATGTAAAAATACAATCTCATTAAAATCATATCTTTGATTCGTTTTCCTTAGGCTAGACGTTTTTCAGGTTGTCATTCATCCAAGATCTGACGGAATCCGTAGAGCCAAGTGACCGCTTTGAAAGAATGCATTTTCAACTGGAAAGTAACAACTTCCGGCGAACATGGAGCTCTACCAGATTCCGTCAGATCTTGGATGAGTGATAACACAAAACTTTAAAGCTTAACCTGGGGAACGAATCAAATATGTGATTTTAATGAGATTAGTACAAATAAAAGGGAATGTTTTAGTTTTAGAAAACCAGTTTCTATCCATACAAAGTAACGATTTTTTTGGCTACATATAAATGATGTTATTTTGTGTCACTGCAGACCTATCTCAGAGCCAGTTGTGTGATACACCGTGTTCTTCAACATCCTGCTCTCAACCATATTATGGTACATGCTGTCATAAAGGTTCGTCAAAATTATATAAAATTTCCCTCAATTCTGAAATGTGTAGTCTGGTTTCATGGTAAATATTGTATCAACCATTTATTACGAAAGGTTAAAAATGTGATATTTTAAAACAACAGTTAACTCTGATCACACCTGATCTTTCTTATTGTTTACAATTTTTAATGTATTTAGTCTTTATTCCAGAGAACATAGCACGGGGTAGTACACACACAACTCAGAGCACTGAGTACCATGGGAAATATCCCTCCAGTCTGGCTGTGGATGGAAATACCAACAATGACTTAAAGAACTTAACCTGTACACACACTGATAACCTGGATGGTAGCAGAGGGACGTGGAACATAAACCTGGAACATACATACAACATTAGCGAGATTAAGTTGTACCTGAGAAATAGCCGTGAGCATTTATTGTACATGTCATTGATGTTTTCACAATTTAAGTTGTTATGAACTTTGTGATAGTGACAGTTTTCTATCCCAAGTGTGAGAAAACGTATTACTATATCGTTGGATCAAATGAAGGAAAAATTATGGCAACATTTTCATCTGAAACTTGACAAATGCTTTGACTGTTTGTCAACCAATCAGAATCAAGGATACACTGAAGTCAGGTTACAATGACAAACTCATAATGTTGTTTGTTTTAAAAACAACAGGAAGCTGCGAATTTGTTATTATCCATGCACAATTGAATAGTTACATTTACACATTTCCTACAGAGGGGATTAGGTACAACGGCCTTAGAGTAGAGGTGGACTCCACCAAGTGCTTCCAAATCAACAAGACATTTACTTCTACTACATCATCCACACCTCCAGAGGACCAGATACAACACATATACTGCAGACCTCCCATACCTGGTAGTGTTGTCACTGTCTCTGTCAACCACGGGATACTTACATTGTGTGAGGTCGAGATTTTCGGTAAGCAGTGTTTGTCAATGGATCAGAGATGATGATGTTTTTTGCTTGATTCATAATACTTTAATCCCGTTAGATACACACTGGATAACTAAGCCTGTTCCAAAAGACGTCCATGTGTTGCGACTATCAACTATATCATTGTAACCGCATATTGTAACATGACATCATTCATAGTTATATACTAACTTCTTCATTCATTGGATGGATCTCAATAATTCTAATTTCCTTGCAACCTATAACAGTCGGTGTGTGTACCCCAGTTTGTACCACTAATGGCTACGTGACAGACAATAACATTCAAAATAATGTATATCATGTTCTTGGGTAGTGTGCAACACAGGATGGTACGGCGATGACTGCAACAGACAGTGCAACTGCCGAGACTCTGCGGACTGTGACAAGGCGACTGGCTGGTGTAGAGGAGGATGTCGGGCCGGCAGACAGGGGGATGGTTGTCAGTGTGGTAAATATTTTACATACACGTAATATATATTATTACTCAACCGTGGTGAGATCACAATTAGTTGGTTACACACATGTGTGAAACCACCGTCTGCAAACAAACGGAACTACTTTCGAACGTCACATGTCATCGTCCAATCACGTACTTGTACATTTCAAAATGGCGACTGTAAAATTTTGCATTCTAAATTAGACGTGAATTTACGGGAAAGAACTTATCTTAGCGTTTTTAATGTCAAATGCATAAATTGTGCCTCATTTTGCAATATATTAATCCGTGTGAACTTCAATCAAAAATCAAATAAGCAATAAAACAAATATTTTAGCAGACGTCTTTTGTTGTCTTTTATTTGTCAACATGGACGACATCAAAGTTAATGATTGTGTCAAAATTGATGGATCTCTAAGAGGAAGAGTTATGTCAACAATCAAACCGTTATATATGGTAGTGGTACCATTATACATGTGCTAACAGCGCTCTTAAATTCTGTCCCAGAAGGGTGTAGTTATTCGAATTTATGAAGGCAAAAAGTAAAAAAAAATGATCCAAAACATTATTGAGGAATAACCTTCAATTCCTGTGATTGGAAACTATTTGAGGAAATTATCCTGGCAAGACTGGAAAGGTGTATATGACTAAATTTCCAGACAAGCTACAGTTTGGATTTAGAAAAATGGAAGTTTATCCTATTTTCTTAACATATATTCTCCTGTTTATACAGCCTTTATTGATAATGAAAAGGCGATTTACCGCATATGGAAAAATGGACTATATTTAAAACTTTACGAAAAAGGCATCAAAGGTAAGATCTGGCGGCTTCTTCACCAAAACTATACATCAAGCTCTACTTTTGTGCAATATTGTAGCTTAAAACCAAATGAATATGCGATAAAGTGTTGGACAGGGTAGAGTGTATATTCTTGTTTTTGTCCTCGTTTTTAACAATGACCATACATGTGGACTTAAAACTATGAAAAATGGTATCCTTGTTAATGATATTCCTTGCATCTTGCTTGACAATGCAACTGAAACTTTACAATGGGCTTCTGAAGTCTCTGTAAGACAAGATATGTCAAGATTCAGCCCGCCGCCTTCAGTGGCATGCTGACTACGGTGACTTATGAACTAGAGTATGTAAATAATAGTACGTTTTTCATTAAACGTCATCATTTATACTCACCGTTGATAACTCACCGGTCTCTATACCCCTCCCGCCTCCCCTCCTGAGATTCTGGGAGCTACCTGCGTCCAGGCTCCAGGAGAAATAAGTGAGGTCACTGGGGATAATCACTAGAGAGGCGCGATTTTTAACTGTGTTATTTTGTTGTCATTATTATTTGAGTAATCAACTTTGACTATAAATAATGACGTTTAATCAAAAATGTACTATTAGTTTAAGAAATGACGAGTTATTCGAACATAAAAGGTTAATCTATATCTGATGGTGTGTGGGCCCTAACCAAAATTATGTTCTCTGCTGTACCTCGCAAACATATTTTCACATTTCCTTCTTATCAGAACAAACATATTTTTAATTCAGACTACATAAACACAGTGATAAAGTAAATTTCCAATGATTAAATACGGCTTATGTAGTCTAAGGTATAATAAACTCAATTTGGTCACTCAGTAATATATTACTGTAAATGACATGACGTAATCGATGATATCATGGTGAAATTGCATGTCCATTTGATGAAGCTGTTGTATACCTTCTTTTGGGCAACAGTTTATTTTCAAATGTTATATTTCTAGATTGCGTTGACGGGCGCTACGGTGTGGACTGTAGAGAGAGTTGTGGTCAGTGTCTGGACGGAGATGTGTGTGATAAAACTAACGGGAGCTGTCCTAATGGATGTGTTAAGGGGTTTCAACATCCTCTCTGTCAAGGTGAGGTTTTTGTAGTACAAGTCTGTCATTTTTCTGGAACATGTGTGTACCACTAACGCTTCTACTTCACTTCAAATATATGCATCATATGTAACAGAAAAAGTTTATTTATTTATAACATGTATTCATCAGAAAATGGTAGATTTTAATGAGACTGGACATAGTTTATTATAGACAAACCGCCCGATAAAGGCGCACCGTTAAAATGATGAAACAACATGAAATTCAGCAGTGTAGAAATTTGAACATCACGCTTTCCTTTTGCTTCATTATTTGCAAAGGCTAAGTGACTGTTATGTTCCACTTGGTACAAATGCTGCAACAGCTGGTCCCTTTTATAGTACCTGGTGATGTTTGGCTAACTATATTTCACTAAAGATTAATGATAAAAAAAAGTATGATATAAACCTTCTTTGTGAAATGTTCAGGTTTATTTCTGGTTTAATGCAAATGATATTCCATGTTGATTGAATTTCTGTATGTAAAAATACAATCTCATTAAAATCATATCTTTGATTCGTTTTCCTTAGGCTAGACGTTTTTCAGGTTGTCATTCATCCAAGATCTGACGGAATCCGTAGAGCCAAGTGACCGCTTTGAAAGAATGCATTTTCAACTGGAAAGTAACAACTTCCGGCGAACATGGAGCTCTACGGGATTCCGTCAGATCTTGGATGAGTGATAACACAAAACTTTAAAGCTTAACCTTGGGAACGAATCAAATATGTGATTTTAATGAGATTAGTACAAATAAAAGGGAATGTTTTAGTTTTAGAATACCAGTTTCTATCCATACAAAGTAACGATTTTTTTGGCTACATATAAATGATGTTATTTTGTGTCACTGCAGACCTATCTCAGAGCCAGTTGTGTGATACACCGTGTTCTTCAACATCCTGCTCTCCACCATATTATGGTACATGCTGTCATAAAGGTTCGTCAAAATTATACAAAATTTCCCTCAATTCTGAAATGTGTAGTCTGGTTTCATGGTAAATATTGTATCAACCATTTATTACGAAAGGTTAAAAATGTGATATTTTAAAATAACAGTTAACTCTGATCACACCTGATCTTTCTTATTGTTTACAATTTTTAATGTATTTAGTCTTTATTCCAGAGAACATAGCACGGGGTAGTACACACACAACTCAGAGCACTGAGTACCATGGGAAATATCCCTCCAGTCTGGCTGTGGATGGAAATACCAACAATGACTTAAAGAACTTAACCTGTACACACACTGATAACCTGGATGGTAGCAGAGGGACGTGGAACATCAACCTGGAACATACATACAACATTAGCGAGATTAAGTTGTACCTGAGAAATAGCCGTGAGCATTTATTGTACATGTCATTGATATTTTCACAATTTAAGTTGTTATGAACTTTGTGATAGTGACAGTTTTCTATCCCAAGTGTGAGAAAACGTATTACTATATCGTTGGATCAAATGAAGGAAAAATTATGGCAACATTTTCATCTTAAACTTGACAAATGCTTTGACTGTTTGTCAACCAATCAGAATCAAGGATACACTGAAGTCATGTTACAATGACAAACTCATAATGTTGTTTTTTTTAAAAACAACAGGAAGCTGCGAATTTGTTATTATCCATGCACAATTGAATAGTTACATTTACACATTTCCTACAGAGGGGATTAGGTACAACGGCCTTAGAGTAGAGGTGGACTCCACCAAGTGCTTCCAAATCAACAAGACATTTACTTCTACTACATCATCCACACCTCCAGAGGACCAGATACAACACATATACTGCAGACCTCCCATACCTGGTAGTGTTGTTACTGTCTCTGTCAACCACGGGATACTTACATTGTGTGAGGTCCAGATTTTCGGTAAGCAGTGTTTGTTAATGGATCAGAGATGTTGATGTTTTTTACTTGATTCATAATACTTTAATCCCGTTAGATACACACTGGATAACTAAGCCTGTTCCTAAAGACGTCCATGTGTTGCGACTATCAACTATATCATTGTAACCGCATATTGTAACATGACATCATTCATAGTTATATACTAACTTCTTCATTCATTGGATGGATCTCAATAATTCTAATTTCCTTGCAACCTATAACAGTCGGTGTGTGTACCCCAGTTTGTACCACTAATGGCTACGTGACAGACAATAACATTCAAAATAATGTATATCATGTTCTTGGGTAGTGTGCAACACAGGATGGTACGGCGATGACTGCAACAGACAGTGCAACTGCCGAGACTCTGCGGACTGTGACAAGGCGACTGGCTGGTGTAGAGGAGGATGTCGGGCCGGCAGACAGGGGGATGGTTGTCAGTGTGGTAAATATTTTACATACACGTAATATATATTATTACTCAACCGTGGTGAGATCACAATTAGTTGGTTACACACATGTGTGAAACCACCGTCTGCAAACAAACGGAACTACTTTCGAACGTCACATGTCATCGTCCAATCACGTGACTTGTACTTTTCAAAATGGCGACTGTAAAATTTTGCATTCTAAATTAGACGTGAATTTACGGGAAAGAACTTATCTTAGCGTTTTTAATGTCAAATGCATAAATTGTGCCTCATTTTGCAATATATTAATCCGTGTGAACTTCAATCAAAAATCAAATAAGCAATAAAACAAATATTTTAGCAGACGTCTTTTGTTGTCTTTTATTTGTCAACATGGACGACATCAAAGTTAATGATTGTGTCAAAATTGATGGATCTCTAAGAGGAAGAGTTATGTCAACAATCAAACCGTTATATATGGTAGTGGTACCATTATACATGTGCTAACAGCGCTCTTAAATTCTGTCCTAGAAGGGTGTAGTTATTCGAATTTATGAAGGCAAAAAGTAAAAAAAAATGATCCAAAACATTATTGAGGAATAACCTTCAATTCCTGTGATTGGAAACTATTTGAGGAAATTATCCTGGCAAGACTGGAAAGGTGTATATGACTAAATTTCCAGACAAGCTACAGTTTGGATTTAGAAAAATGGAAGTTTATCCTATTTTCTTAACATATATTCTCCTGTTTATACAGCCTTTATTGATAATGAAAAGGCGATTTACTGCATATGGAAAAATGGACTATATTTAAAACTTTACGAAAAAGGCATCAAAGGTAAGATCTGGCGGCTTCTTCACCAAAACTATACATCAAGCTCTACTTTTGTGCAATATTGTAGCTTAAAACCAAATGAATATGCGATAAAGTGTTGGACAGGGTAGAGTGTATATTCTTGTTTTTGTCCTCGTTTTTAACAATGACCATACATGTGGACTTAAAACTATGAAAAATGGTATCCTTGTTAATGATATTCTTTGCATCTTGCTTGACAATGAAACTGAAACTTAACAATGGGCTTCTGAAGTCTCTGTAAGACAAGATATGTCAAGATTCAGCCCGCCGCCTTCAGTGGCATGCTGACTACGTTGACTTATGAACTAGAGTATGTAAATAATAGTACGTTTTTCATTAAACGTCATCATTTCTACTCACCGTTGATAACTCACCAGTCTCTATACCCCTCCCGCCTCCCCTCCTGAGAGTCTGGGAGCTACCTGCGTCCAGGCTCCAGGAGAAATAAGTGAGGTCACTTGGGAAAATCACTGGAGAGGCGCGATTTTTAACTGTGTTATTTTGTTGTCATTATTTTTTGAGTAATCAACTTTGACTATAAATAATGACGTTTAATCAAAAACGTACTATTAGTTTAAGAAATGACGAGTTATTCGAACATAAAAGGTTAATCTATATCTGATGGTGTGTGGGCCCTAACCAAAATTATGTTCTCTGCTGTACCTCGCAAACATATTTTCACATTTCCTTCTTATCAGAACAAACATATTATTAATTTAGACTACATAAACACAGTGATAAAGTAAATTTCCAATGATTAAATACGGCTTATGTAGTCTAAGGTATAATAAACTTAATTTGGTCACTCAGTAATATATTACTGTAAATGACATGACGTAATCGATGATATCATGGTGAAATTGCATGTCCATCTGATGAAGCTGTTGTATACCAGTAGTATACACGTCAAGATAGTCTAAAAATGACGTAATCATTTCCGGTGTATCCGCCATTTTGAATGACGTCAAGGAGGGGGGCTCAGGTAACCTTTAGGTGACTTTTAATTAGTGAGGGTTCAGGTGACCTTTAGGTCACCTTTGTAGAAAACTAGGTCATGGGATCTATTATGATACATTTTTAATTTCTGTGATTATGTCATTTTTGAATGACGTCAAGGAGGGATTCAGGTGACCTTGGAATGTGTGGTCAAGGGATCTATTATGACACAAATTTTAAATTTCTGTGATTATGTCATTTTGAATGACAATAGTCATTTCATCGAGGTCTTCCCGACATGTTTGAATGACGTCAGTCATTCAAATGTATCATCAATCAAATCTTTCCATTTTTTGTTGCCATCAGCAATTTTCTATCTGTCATATTTTGACCGATGTCAACATATATAGATTGAACTTACGGGACAATGGATTTGACAGTTGTCATTAATACAAGTGTTTAACTAGTTTTGATTTAGAGCTTACTTAATGTTTTAAAAATGAGTGGGATTACGAATGTTTTTTTAATTATATCCATACATCTTCATACTACAAGATTTTACGGAATTGTATAAAATTGTCTCATGATAAAATAACTTTCATTGACCAGTGGTCAGTAACTGTAGAAATGCCGACGGATGTGAACAGGATGTAACATCTCATGTACTCCTTCAGTTTGACCAATAAGCAGGAAGTTCTCAACTGGACATACAGTGATATCCTTAATCGTTGTGTGTTTAAGTTACTGAATGAAACAACCTATGCGTGGTTAGTGTAATTTCAGTGGAGTAACTTTAAAACTTGTTAATATTCTGTTAATCTGTCGATTGTCTTATTCTTATTGAATAAGCCAAATGAGCATGAGTTTTCTTTACATGCATACACATCAACACGTGATAGAGAGATCCTTCATTGCTTCAATATTCAATCTGAATTAAAAGAATTGCACTCAGTCTGCGCTATTCTATATGGATACATATTGGGGGAACACATACTGATCACAATATGCTAATAAAACAGTAAAGGTAACATTTGTCTTAAAAACTGAGAGTGACCCAGAACATGTTTTAAAAGTGTGGAATAATGCAATGTTTTACTCCAATGTTAGTGACATGAATGAAAGATAAAATATACCCTATGACAAATCCATGTGCCATTTGTAGATTGATTCATTCAAAACGAGTTTTGAGGGAGAAAAGGACACAAAGCAATAATATCAAAGTGAAGGACATTAATCAAGTCTATCATTTGCCATTTAGCTGCTTACAACCCGTCAGGAGGACAACACCGACGCACTGAATAGCCATGCAATAGCCATTATGTAATGCGTTCTTATGCGCCCAGATAAGAAGAATGTGGCACAAGACTCATATAAATGAGCCAACTTATAATACCCTAGACTTTGCGCACAAGTTTGCTTAAAGTCTGAATACCATTTTCTGAAAATGTCATTTACAAGTGATTAGCGATATGGTTAATTCTAAAACATTCAATTACTACATTTGCGCTAGTATTTCTAGAAAAAAATGTCACTTTATGGCGGTGGTTACGCAATTGATATAAGATAAATGATACCGATAAAATGAGATATTGTTATGGACTTGTTATGAGAGTAAGGTCTAAATATTTCTGACAATACAATCATTTTACATCTAGCATGTTTTCATTAAGATGGGAAACAAGATGTGATCAACATATAAACCTAAAGTAGACACATCCTGTATTTGAGAAAATGTTTAGACAGGTGACCTTTTGGCCCGTTACAAACATTTTCAACTAACATACTTAAGTAAAAACATCCTGTCTTTGGTAAACATATGACAGACAGGTAGCTGGACTTTTGACCTGTCATAAAAATAGAATAACCTAAAAGTGGGCACATCCTGTTTGTGGTAAATTGTTTAGACAGGTGTCCTTTCGGCCTGTCACAAACATTATTTACTTATATACTTAAGTAGGAACATCCTGGTTTTGGGGAAAAATATTACAGGCAGGCAGATGAACGCCTGACCTGTCATAAATATTACAGAAATAGAATTACCTAAAACTGGGCACATCCTGTTTGTGGGACAACTCTGACAGGCAGCTGGACTGAAATTCAGTGTAGTATTTCATGCAAACCTTGTAGTGTGTAGACCAGTTGTTTAAACCAAGGCCATTTCAAAACGTTTATGTCATGAGAGTCATAAGAAAATAACAAATAATAAACTAGAATACAACAAAAAAAATGTATTAGCCCCGTTTCAATGAGCCGATTTTAGGATAAGGAGCACTCCTATAAATCTGCTTTACAATGTCTATTGGCTTTCATCTTCATCCTCCGATACCTCACTCTCGTCATCAGATAGCGTTTTGTCGTCATCATCAATTAAATCTTCTATCCAAGATTTATATTTGTACAATTTAGAAAACACAGTGTGATATATATCATTGGTGTCTTCTACTTGATTCAAAAGTCCTTGTGTCTTTGGTCCCCATTGTAAATGGTGCAGATACATAATAAAGTGTGCATACATTTCTTTAAAAGCTCTCCATGTTAACTTCTTCAGTTTATCATCAATCATTTCTTCAGTGAGACCTCTTTTCAAATAAAGTTGTCTTTTCTCTTCCAAAAAGTCTTTATTCACCTCACGTACACTTTTATACATTTGTCTTATTCCTTGCTCCTCAAGATCATCTGCTTTCTGTGGTTTATCAGCATGGTTTGTAACGTTATCATCGTCGTCATCAGTAGCATTTTCCATTTCGGGACATTGTTTATCATGGAGATGTCTCTGTAAGTTATTACTATTATTGAACATTTGCCCACAATAAACACATTCCTCCATTTGACGTGGCTTTTTCACAGTAATGAAATCCTCTTCCAATTTTCTTTTCATTCTCCCATCAGGTAATCCAGGAGGACTAGGTCTAGAGCCTCCACTCTCTGGACACCAAGTTTTTCTGTGTTTCATGAGGTCCGTAGTAGATTGGAAGACTATTCCACAATCATCACAGGAAGGCATATTGCAGAGATTTTCGACACACGTCTGCACGCTGCGGATGGTAGACTCTTTCTGAGGATGGTTTTTCAAACTACTCACTTTACAGCCATTAGGACGAAGTCTTTCGTCTGCTGGTGTATCAGGTTTTAAATCGATTAAAAGATGGCCATAGGGTTCGCTCGTGGCCTCTTCAAATGTTTGCATAAAATGTTGAGATCGGGTTGGATACATTTGACGACCTAAGGTCATGATGGATTGTTGGTCTACTGGATTGTTAAACATGACTATATAATGACAGTTTCTACGTTGTGTTGGGTTCCTATTATAGAAAAGGTTTTGATTGATGGCGATGACAGAGACGTTGCGATGATGGGAACCTTCTGTAAACAAGTCAGTTATTTTGAGATCTTTACTCGCTGTCGACATGAGATCGTCAAGAACAATGACATTTCTTACACCTGTGTCAAAAAAGTAGTCTTGGTCCAAATCTATGGGAATACCTTGAACAAACTCTACAGGAGGATACACGGATTGTAGAATGTCATCGTAAAGAGGCTGCCAGCGACGATAAAGCCATACGATCCGTTGAGGGTAAGGTTTAATCTTGAGGCTTTCCAAAATATGTCGAACAAGATACGATTTTCCAGATGATGTTGGCCCGGAAACGATCATGGTGAAGGGGTGACGTAATGAAACCTCTTGCGGTGGTTGTTGTTGTTGTTGTTGTTGTGGTTGTTGTTGTTGTTGTGGTTGTTGTTGTTGTTGTTGTTGTTGTTGTGGTTGTTGTTGTTGTGGTGGTGGTGGTGGTTGTTGTTGTTGTGGTTGTTCATGTTTGATAGTCATATGGCGCTTTAGACTATCTGGCCAAGAATATGTCTTGAAACACACAGGACAGGAGGAAATGTTGACAGTTCAATGTTTGATATTCAACTAACTTTATAATTTGGTGTTGTTGGTAGTTAAAAGATTGTTTTCATTCGTTTTCTTGGACCTCCTCTTACTTTGATTTCCTTTGACCGTTTAAAATTTGCCTGTTGCCTTTTTTCCTGAGCTTGAGCTTGCTCCACGACTTGTTGTGTATTGGAGACAAAGTTAATTTTGGGTTGCTCAGAATAAGGCATGGTCAGTGCCTGTTCCTTTCGTTTCCTTTCTTCCAAAATGTTAGGCCATTCTGGATTGACAGCTCCAATGTTCTGTCAACAGACATTATACCCTGTCGTTCCCCATTTCTCATCACAAAACTATATGGTTTCAATTTACCCTGGACTTGTAACATATAATAGCGAGTCCATATCTCTGTGTCTGGGACAAATGGTATATATTGTTGACTCATGGTGATGCGTTCAGTTTTAATGTTCTGAAGCAAATGACGGTCATCATTATGTCGACCTATTATATAAGTTCTGTCAACCTATATTGAATTCAGTTCTCATATCAATTTGATAAAATACCAAATATGAGATCTTGTGTTTTTTTTCATAAGTTTGTCAAGGCTTTAACCTTCTTGACCTTTGGTAGACTGCAGTGGACAAACCCATAGATAGCGTGAAAATAAATCGATGATAACAAACAATATCTTCAATCTTTGAAATGATATAAGGCATTAAGAAAAAGCAGTTGTAATATTGGTTTTGAATGAATCCTTCACATTCAGTTGAATAGAGTAACATCAGTCCTTTTTCCATCAGAGTTCACCTTATTATACCACTTTGGTCTTCCTACCATTCTAAGATAGTGACAATCTGGGGACCTTTTCCCGTGTTCTACCCAGGGATCATCCGTAGACATCCATCCCTTAAGACGAACTTGACATTCGAAACATACACACAAGTCTCCCCTGTTCTGGTACACAAGTCCTGCATGAGCCATATCTTCAGCACTCTGCTTCATTTGAATTGGCCAGTTCTTAAATGAATCTAGTCTTTCCTCAAACAAACTCCAGTCACATTTAGGTTGCAATGCCTAGCAATCAGTAAAAAAAGTCTCATCAGGACACCCACACACATCCATAGTATCAGAGCGAATAAACACACGTCTGTACAGTTCTGAGTCTAATGGGAGAATGGGCTCCTATGATCAGGATTACACAAATAATTACCAGTTCATGTACAGAAAAGTTTATACCCAAATTGATTTGGGATAAATGTCATTTCGCCTTACTACCCCTACCATACGTAAATAGTCACAGTCTGGCGACCACTTTTCGTGTTCCACCCAAGGGTCATCAGTAGACATCCATTCTTTGAGACGAATACCACATTTGAAACAAATACACGAGTCACCACGGCTCAGATAATAGAGTCCTGCGTGAGCCAACCCAGCAGGCACAAGACGTCTATTAGACGTCTAGATGAGGTCTATATCTGGTTTAGACGTATAACAACGTCTTTTAGACGTTGATTCAACGTAGCCATTTCGACGTTTAATCCTAGATGTCAATTCAACGTCTAATAGACGTCTAAAGTTCGACCAGCACATTTTCACATTTTGTGATGTGTTATTGTGTATTTCAGCTTGAAGTGTTGTTTTCTTCAATGTGTGTGTATAAGGTGACCTTTCTATTATTAATTGAGTAAAATTAAAAAAAGGTATGTTGTTTTTAATGCTTGTCCAATATATTTTGTAGATTTGAAAAAATAATTTATATTACATATAGTTTAAACTTTGAATAAACATTGACATTATGTAAAAAGCATGCTCAAAGTATTAATGTATTCTTTTAAAAATATGTAAAAGTAATGATTTATTCTTTTAAAAAATTATAAAAATATTCACTTTTTGAAGGGATTTGAACTCTATCCGGTTCGATAATCGTATGTGTAGTGCAGAGTTGTTATTCCTACACCTCTAGATGTCGCTGCGTATGTTCACGCATGCGCTGTAAATCACAACTTGCGTCGTCTGCAATGAAACGAGTGCTGTCAAAATCATTGAACCGGATGGCAGACGTCGAACAAACTGGTCAACATCTCTCATCGAGGAGGAAAAAAAGCCCCAGGAACGTCTGTTAGTAAAGTTCAAAGGATATGAAACAGCCCTGATGAGAGGAGATTGTCCGTGTGACGCCGTGTTCTCGACAACATTTACCGGTATGTAGACCGTTAGTAAAATTGGCGTAGCGTTGTGTACATCGATTCTATATAAAACAAAATCATAACATAGATGTTGCCCTATGAAATACAAGACTCAGCCTAATGTAGTAAATAATAAAATGCCACTTATCGAAATAACGGCCTGCATGCCTGCCCGAGACAGTCTACTTTTCTGTCGGACTGCCTTGAATTTTTCCTCCCCAGTCCGACTGTCTGACAGTCCTCAAACAAGATACAACTTTATTTTGAATATTACCAGCCATGTCTTCGAGATGTTCCAATAAACCCATCCAACTTCGAAAGATACCGAGAAAAATTCATAGTGTGCATCATGACTAGTAAATCGTGTGTCCAGTTACACTGTGGTAAAAAAATATAATTTGACAATGGCAGTTTACAATAATTACAGTCGCATTGTTGGCAATCACTTTTGAAAGATACTTCACACACAATTATATTAATTCCTCTTAAAAATTGTCATACATATATATTTAAGAATGACCTGCATTTAAATAATTACATTGAAAACTGGCATGGGATTTTCCGATCTATTTTTGAGTTTGAGCTTACCTAATATTTCAACAAAATTCAATCAAAGGCAATATCCCTTTGTAATGACAATATTTGTTACTAATAGATAATATGAAAATCAATAAATAAATAAGATAAATTTGGCTTAATAGATTAAACAGAAACAATAACACAGCATGAGAGTTACGGCAAATGTTCTTGCTTCATGAAAGGATCAACCTATTTGTTCATGAGGGAAAAAGGGAGGGGGGCAACTTTGAGAAGGAGAGTAAACCATCTTCACAGAACATTTGTTTATATATTTATAATAGTTTTCGTTTTGGATACTTTGAAAACAAAACAATAGATAAACTATGATTAATATATATTGCTGTACCCCTTTTACTATAATAGATTGTTCCAGCACAGATTTCATGGAATTCAGTAAACAAATGATTGAAATTTCCTGTCTCAGCTTGAAGATCGACACAGTTGGGAATTATTTTAATTTAGATTCAATTCAAATGAATTTGCTTATGTCACACAGTCACATAATTGTTTAAACTAATTAAAATCCTGAAATGCACAAAACAGTATGTATAAGTGATATGTATACAGTATAAGGAATTAATGATAAAATTTACATGATTGAATTTGAAATTCATAAAATTATATTCAAGAATGTTTTCATTCAACTTTCACACTGTGTTGATTATTGCCATCAGACTTTTGAAATTTACATTAAGGCTTTTGAACATTTATTGTCAGATCATAAGTTTGAAATATTTACAATTATTATATAATAATGTTGAAGGTAATAATATATTTAAAATCTGCAGATAACTGAATTATAATTTAAGAATATTTAATCACCATTATGGTAAGAATGGTAATTTTGCATTAATCTTGATGTCAAGATGTAGACTTAGTAACAATTAAAAAGGTATGTTTAGAGTTGAAAACATGTTGAATTTCAATAGAGGAAGACAACCTGAAACAGGGATTGGGTAGGGGCCATGGGCCCTTTTGCACATTGGATGACAAAATGGCCTATTGAAATTTTTTCTGTTGCTATAAAGGGGAATTGCCCATTTAAAATTTTGAAAATGAATAAAAGCCCTATGAATGGCCCATTGTCAAAGGTGCCTCCCTGCTGAAATAACAGATATTTAACTAAATGTTTAAAAGAATTAAGAACATGTTAAACCTTTTGTTTTCTAAAGTCAGTTCAAATGAATAAAAATGGCTACTGTGACTGAGACAGACTGACAGCTGATGAAACCTTCTTTTTTAAAAAAAATAGAATTTAATATAATTTTTTTTATCAATATTGGAGTTTAAAATTATACAATATAATCCAACATTGCGTTCATATACATGTAAGTTTATCATATTTTAGATCTATGTCAGCCAATCACAGAGAAGAGAAAACAAATTACTTTCAAATAATTTAAATTGTGTATAAAAATATCGGAGAAAAGAAGGAAATTGTTCTTTCTAAATGATTAAAATAGTCATATACATGTAGTTCAATCTGGCAATACTTTATATGTTTAAAACCAAATATCTATGTACATTTTCATTTCAATTATCATTTACAAAATGTCATCCCTAGTATAAATTTTAGGTCATTGCTTACAAATAGAACATTAATTAATTTAATATTATGTATCATGTCCCTGACCCATGAATGATATTACCTGGTATTGTGTATACATATCAATAGATACACAAACTAAGAATCACAATAAAGTTTGTGATGGGTATTTCAACATGTCAATGTTGCTTTAGTTTTTTTTTATAGACTATCATTTTAAATTGAGAAGATAACAGAAGAAATGAACACTTTCAACTATAATCAACAATATAAGCAACATAATGTAAAATTTGGGAAAAAGATGGTCATACATTTCATAATATTTTCTTTGGTTTTGTTTCAGGAAATCCAGTTGGTAACAAGAACTGATGAGAAAGTGGTGAAAACAAATGCCAATTTGACAACACAAAGCATAGAGGTAAAAATAAGTTATTATAACTATAAAATAGATACATGGTTCATTATTGGTTTAATTTTTTGATGTACTCAAGTCAAATTTAGTGCAAAAAAAATCCTGTCTTGCATGATGTTAAAATTTCAATATAAAAATTAGAAAAAAGTAAAAATTTGGCAATTTCAATTTTAAAATGATCATGCATTTGCAGAGAATATTTACCATCTAATTCAGTAAATGTTACATTATAATAAAATAAATAAATAAATAAATATATAAATAAATATATAAATAAATAAATAAATAAATAAATAAATAAAAGGTACATGTACTTTTAATTTGACAGTTTTATTATTAATTTAATCACATTTTGTTTAAATTGATTCAGAATCAGAGTTGTTTATTCAATTTGATAAATTCAAATTTCAAAATGTGAAATTTTAATAAATGATTATGTCTTTGAGCATATACAGAACAATTTCAAATTCAGGGGGGTCACATTTACATTCGCAACCATGCAGTTCATATATGAATGCCGCCGTTTTCTCTTCCAAAATTTTAAATTTTGATAATTCCATAAGCTTGTTTGAAAGGTTTAATAGATAGAGCCCAACGAGTATCTTTCTTTCCTTGATATACCATGTTTATATCATTCGGTGAGGTAAAAGAAGTATATATTTCAGCCGCGAGTGAAATATTATTTTTCTAACTCATAAGATGAGTTAAACACCATAATTTCACTGTGACCAGTGACTAATGTGATTTGACGTCATGAAACAATGGTCTGACGTAGCGCATTCGCTTATGACGTCACAGAGGTACTGTGGTGACGGGCTGTTCCCAGCGGTCAGTCAACATGAAAATAACCATCTTTTGGCATAATTACTTGAAGGGTAACATCATAATATAATAACTAGAATTTTATTTTGTTATGATCCAAAGAGATTGTAAAAGAAGGCTCAGGGGTATTAGTGAGCCACACTCACGTTTTTGCTTTTTATAATTAAAAATCTATTACTTAACATAAATGAGTTGAAGCTTTTAACAATTTTCAACACTGATCTTGTTATGAAAGATTGGTTAGAAAATAAAGTTTCATTGTACAATAAATTTCCCAATACCCACTTGGTACTCTGATTGCCCGTTTTCATTTGAATTAAGAAAATGCATCATTACATATTTATGTATTTATCTATTTTACAGTCAAGGACAAGCCGGGTGCTATTCATCGGCCGAAAAACCGATGGTGATTCAAAGTTCCCCTATCCTTCAGAAGGCTTCTCTACCAGAATTCAAGTTGATCGAAGATTTGGCAGAGAGGTCTACTTTACAGAGCCTGGCAGACGGTTTTGATTCGGAAGGTAAGTGAGCGAAACCACTAAATATATAAAGAATATACCAAAGATAAATATTAACACTATTAAATAATCAAATACAAGTAAAATGTTTGAGATTTTACCTGATAAATGTATAAAGTATTGAACATATTTTTTTCCCAGATACTACCAGGAAGACCTGGAAGGAGGTCACTCAGGACATGGTTTTCAATGACAAGGCCAAATTATTTTAAAATGCTTCTGTAAGATGCCGAAGCTATGATTATTTTGTTACGAGTATTCACATGAATACGTTTGTACATTATAAGACTATAAGTGTCAAATTTTATTCGTTTTAATTGTACATTTAATTTGTATGCCATTTCTTTCTGTTAACCAAAGACTCATCTTCAATCAAATAGAAAATATGAAAACACATTGTATTTCAGTACCTCATACATTCTTTTGTTATCAGCTGCAAGACACTGTTGTGTACCTCAGGGGAACATCTAAGTGTATTTTTTCCTGTCACAATGTATGGTATGATAAATATTTTGGCATAACCTCAATGTGAAACAGATTTTACAGTATGGATTGATATACTGAATAAATTAGTTTATATTCTATGGCTTGTTTTATTTCATTGTTAATTACTACATTGTTTTATTTTTAAGGCACAAATGCACATATCTTACATGTAAAATAAGTTAAATTAAATCAACATGATCCATTGTTTCTAAAACATTACAGTGAAGTCAAAATCAATAAATGTTGTTTTGTTAGAAATGTGAATTATCTTTAAAAAGATGCTATATTCCACATTATATGCAATTTCATTAAGAATGTGTGCAATTGTGCCTTAAATGCGGAATTTATTGTGGAATTTGACAGCATCGCATGGTAATAAGGAGATATCTTCTAAATGTCTATAGACATATTTTAAACGTCTTATAACTGTCTTTTAAACGTCTTATAGACGTCTTTTATACGTCTAGTTCAGAACTACCTTCAGTCATCTAAACAACGTCTAGCCTTCAACGTCTTTTAAACTTTCATTTTAGACCTATATTTAGACGTCTTTTCAACGTCTTGAGTAGACGTCATTTAGACGTTTAATAGACATCTTTAAACGTCTATAGACGTCTTTTAAACGTCTATAGACGTCTTTTAAACGTCTTATAAATGTCTTTTAAACGTCTTATAGACGTCTTTTAAACGTTTAGTTGAGGACTACCTTTAGTCATCTAAACAACGTCTAGGCTTCAACGTCTTTTAAACTTTCATTTTAGACCTAAATTTAGACGTCTTTTCAACGTCTTGAGTAGACGTCATTTAGACGTTTAATAGACGTCTTTGTGCCTGCTGGGAAGTCTCTTGGGTTTTGCTTCATCTGTATAGGCCAGTTGTTAAAAGAATCAAGTCTCTTCTCGAATGATGTCCAATCAGATTTTGAAGGAAAACCACTACAATCGGCAACAACAGCGTTGTCGAGATAACCACACACATCCATAGTATCAGAGCGACTTTAAAACACGTCCGTACAGCGCAAGGTCTAGAACTATATTGAACTTTACCAATTCATGTAGTCATTGGGGTTACAGAAGGAACACGTCAGTGCTCCCATCTGATTCTGATGGTCTTCACTTGCCATACAAGGAACTATGTCTTTAAGTTCTATTACAAAATCTGGCATCACATCACAGCAATCTCTCAGTCGTTTCCACTGGTCTTGAGATAGTAGAATACCCTTTGAGGTTGGAACTAGTTTACAAGTATCATCTTGTTCCCATTGCCTAAGATCCACAACATGATTTTCTAATGTTGCATACACATTTGCTCCAACATGTGTATAATCACCTGTCTTGCTGTACTCCTGCAAGTGATGGAACACTCCAGGAAGTTCAACCCAGTGTTTTAGAGTTAACATAATACCACGTTTAGTAGGGTAAGACTTGCCATTCACATACACATTATACCTTCTGATGTCAATGTATACAACATCGTTCCATGTCTTTGTTGTCGCAAACACATTGTCGCCAAGATCAATATGACAATAATGGTCTTTAAGGGTAGCCAAGGTTTCATCTTTGGAAATCATATCCGAAGTGTTCATCCTGTCAGCGCTAGTTGACAATGTTGTAATGTCCTAAAAGTTAGGTCTTTTTATAATGGATCCCATGACCTAGTTTTCTACAAAGGTGACCTAAAGGTCACCTGAACACTCAGTAATTAAAAGTCACCTAAAGGTCACCTGAGCCCCCCTCCTTGACGTCATTCAAAATGGCGGATACACCGGAAATGATTACGTTATTTTTTAGACTATCTTGACGTGTATACTACTTATACCTTCTTTTGGGCAACAGTTTATTTTCAAATGTTATATTTCTAGATTGCGTTGACGGGCGCTACGGTGTGGACTGTAGAGAGAGTTGTGGTCAGTGTCTGGACGAAGATGTGTGTGATAAAACTAACGGGAGCTGTCCTAATGGATGTGTTAAGGGGTTTCAACATCCTCTCTGTCAAGGTGAGGTTTTTGTAGTACAAGTCTGTCATTTTTCTGGAACATGTGTGTACCACTAACGCTTCTTCACTTCAAATATATGCATCATATATAACAGAAAAAGTTTATTTATTTAAAATGGTAGATTTTAATGAGACTGGACATAGTTTATTATAGACAAACCGCCCGATAAAGGCGCACCGTTAAAATGATGAAACAACATGAAATTCAGCAGTGTAGATATTTGAACATCACGCTTTCCTTTTGCTTCATTATTTGCAAAGGCTAAGTGACTGTTATGTTCCACTTGGTACAAATGCTGCAACAGCTGGTCCCTTTTATAGTACCTGGTGATGTTTGGCTAACTATATTTCACTAAAGATTAATGATAAAAAAAAAGTATGATATTAACCTTCTTTGTGAAATGTTCAGGTTTATCTCTGGTTTAATGCAAATGATATTCCATGTTGATTGAATTTCTGTATGTAAAAATACAATCTCATTAAAATCATATCTTTGATTCGTTTTCCTTAGGCTAGACGTTTTTCAGGTTGTCATTCATCCAAGATCTGACGGAATCCGTAGAGCCAAGTGACCGCTTTGAAAGAATGCATTTTCAACTGGAAAGTAACAACTTCCGGCGAACATGGAGCTCTACGGGATTCCGTCAGATCTTGGATGAGTGATAACACAAAACTTTAAAGCTTAACCTTGGGAACGAATCAAATATGTGATTTTAATGAGATTAGTACAAATAAAAGTGAATGTTTTAGTTTTAGAATACCAGTTTCTATCCATACAAAGTAACGATTTTTTTGGCTACATATAAATGATGTTATTTTATGTCACTGCAGACCTATCTCAGAGCCAGGTGTGTGATACATCGTGTTCTTCAACATCCTGCTCTCCACCATATTATGGTACATGCTGTCATAAAGGTTCGTCAAAATTATACAAAATTTCCATCAATTCTGAAATGTGTAGTCTGGTTTCATGGTAAATATTGTATCAACCATTTATTACGAAAGGTTAAAAATGTGATATTTTAAAATAACAGTTAACTCTGATCACACCTGATCTTTCTTATTGTTTACAATTTTTAATGTATTTAGTCTTTATTCCAGAGAACATAGCACGGGGTAGTACACACACAACTCAGAGCACTGAGTACCATGGGAAATATCCCTCCAGTCTGGCTGTGGATGGAAATACCAACAATGACTTAAAGAACTTAACCTGTACACACACTGATAACCTGGATGGTAGCAGAGGGACGTGGAACATCAACCTGGAACATACATACAACATTAGCGAGATTAAGTTGTACCTGAGAAATAACCGTGAGCATTTATTGTACATGTCATTGATATTTTCACAATTTAAGTTGTTATGAACTTTGTGATAGTGACAGTTTTCTATCCCAAGTGTGAGAACACGTATTACTATATCGTTGGATCAAATGAAGGAAAAATTATGGCAACATTTTCATCTGAAACTTGACAAATGCTTTGACTGTTTGTCAACCAATCAGAATCAAGGATACACTGAAGTCATGTTACAATGACAAACTCATAATGTTGTTTTTTTTAAAAACAACAGGAAGCTGCGAATTTGTTATTATCCATGCACAATTGAATAGTTACATTTACACATTTCCTACAGAGGGGATTAGGTACAACGGCCTTAGAGTAGAGGTGGACTCCACCAAGTGCTTCCAAATCAACAAGACATTTACTTCTACTACATCATCCACACCTCCAGAGGACCAGATACAACACATATACTGCAGACCTCCCATACCTGGTAGTGTTGTCACTGTCTCTGTCAACCACGGGATACTTACATTGTGTGAGGTCGAGATTTTCGGTAAGCAGTGTTTGTCAATGGATCAGAGATGTTGATGTTTTTTGCTTGATTCATAATACTTTAATCCCGTTAGATACACACTGGATAACTAAGCCTGTTCCAAAATACGTCCATGTGTTGCGACTATCTACTATATCATTGTAACCGCATATTGTAACATGACATCATTCATAGTTATATACTAACTTCTTCATTCATTGGATGGATCTCAATAATTCTAATTTCCTTGCAACCTATAACAGTCGGTGTGTGTACCCCAGTTTGTACCACTAATGGCTACGTGACAGACAATAACATTCAAAATAATGTATATCATGTTCTTGGGTAGTGTGCAACACAGGATGGTACGGCGATGACTGCAACAGACAGTGCAACTGCCGAGACTCTGCGGACTGTGACAAGGCGACTGGCTGGTGTAGAGGAGGATGTCGGGCCGGCAGACAGGGGGATGGTTGTCAGTGTGGTAAATATTTTACATACACGTTATATATATTATTACTCAACCGTGGTGAGATCACAATTAGTTGGTTACACACATGTGTGAAACCACCGTCTGCAAACAAACGGAACTACTTTCGAACGTCACATGTCATCGTCCAATCACGTGACTTGTACATTTCAAAATGGCGACTGTAAAATTTTGCATTCTAAATTAGACGTGAATTTATGGGAAAGAACTTATCTTAGCGTTTTTAATGTCAAATGCATAAATTGTGCTTCATTTTGCAATATATTAATCCGTGTGTACTTCAATCAAAAATCAAATAAGCAATAAAACACATATTTTAGCAGACGTCTTTTGTTGTCTTTTATTTGTCAACATGGACGACATCAAAGTTAATGATTGTGTCAAAATTGATGGATCTCTAAGAGGAAAAGTTATGTCAACAATAAAACCGTTATATATGGTAGTGGTACCATTATACATGTGCTAACAGCGCTCTTTAATTCTGTCCTAGAAGGGTGTAGTTATTCGAATTTATGAAGGCAAAAAGTAAAAAAAAATGATCCAAAACATTATTGAGGAATAACCTTCAATTCCTGTGATTGGAAACTATTTTTAGGAAATTATCCTGGCAAGACTGGAAAGTTGTATATGCCTAAATTTCCAGACAAGCTACAGTTTGGATTAAGACAAATGGAAGTTTATCCTATTTTCTTAACATATATTCTCCTGTTTATACAGCCTTTATTGATAATGAAAAGGCGTTTGACAGCATATGGAAAAATGGACTATATTTAAAACTTTACGAAAAAGGCATCAAAGGTAAGATCTGGCGGCTTCTTCACCAAAACTATACATCAAGCTCTACTTTTGTGCAATATTGTGGCTTAAAACCAAATGAATATGCGATAAAGTGTTGGACAGGGTAGAGTGTATCTTCTTGTTTTTGTCCTCGTTTTCAACAATGACCATACATGTGGACTTAAAACTATAAAAAATGGTATCCTTGTTAATGATATTCCTTGCATCTTGCTTGACAATGAAACTGAAACTTTACAATGGGCTACAGAAGTCTCGGTAAGACAAGATATGTCAAGATTCAGCCCGCCGCCTTCAGTGGCATGCTGACTACGGTGACTTATGAACTAGAGTATGTAAATAATAGTACGTTTTTCATTAAACGTCATCATTTATACTCACCGTTGATAACTCACCGGTCTCTATACCCCTTCCGCCTCCCCTCCTGAGAGTATGGGAGCTACCTGCGTCCAGGCTCCAGGAGAAATAAGTGAGGTCACTTGAGATAATCTCTAGAGAGACGCGATTTTTAACTGTGTTATTTTGTTGTCATTATTATTTGAGTAATCAACTCTGACTATAAATAATGACGTTTAATCAAAAATGTACTATTAGTTTAAGAAATGACGAGTTATTCGAACATAAAAGGTTAATCTATATATCTGATGGTGTGTGGGACCTAACCAAAATCATGTTCTCTGCTGTACCTCGCTTGCATATTTTCACATTTCCTTCTTATCAGAACAGACATATTTTTAATTCAGACTACATAAACACAGTGATAAAGTAAATTTCCAATGATTAAATACGGCTTATGTAGTCTAAGGTATAATAAACTCAATTTGGTCACTCAGTAATATATTACTGTAAATGACATGACGTAATCGATGATGTCATGGTGAAATTACATGTCCATTTGATGAAGCGGTTGTATACCTTCTTTTGGGCAACAGTTTATTTTCAAATGTTATATTTCTAGATTGCGTTGACGGGCGCTACGGTGTGGACTGTAGAGAGAGTTGTGGTCAGTGTCTGGACGGAGATGTGTGTGATAAAACTAACGGGAGCTGTCCTAATGGATGTGTTAAGGGGTTTCAACATCCTCTCTGTCAAGGTGAGGTTTTTGTAGTACAAGTCTGTCATTTTTCTGGAACATGTGTGTACCACTAACGCTTCTACTTCACTTCAAATATATGCATCATATATAACAGAAAAAGTTTATTTATTTATAACATGTATTCATCAGAAAATGGTAGATTTTAATGAGACTGGACATAGTTTATTATAGACAAACCGCCCGATAAAGGCGCACCGTTAAAATGATGAAACAACATGAAATTCAGCAGTGTAGAAATTTGAACATCACGCTATCCTTTTGCTTCATTATTTGCAAAGGCTAAGTGACTGTTATGTTCCACTTGGTACAAATGCTGCAACAGCTGGTCCCTTTTATAGTACCTGGTGATGTTTGGCTAACTATATTTCACTAAAGATTAATGATAAAAAAAAAGTATGATATAAACCTTCTTTGTGAAATGTTCAGGTTTATCTCTGGTTTAATGCAAATGATATTCCATGTTGATTGAATTTCTGTATGTAAAAATACAATCTCATTAAAATCATATCTTTGATTCGTTTTCCTTAGGCTAGACGTTTTTCAGGTTGTCATTCATCCAAGATCTGACGGAATCCGTAGAGCCAAGTGACCGCTTTGAAAGAATGCATTTTCAACTGGAAAGTAACAACTTCCGGCGAACATGGAGCTCTACGGGATTCCGTCAGATCTTGGATGAGTGATAACACAAAACTTTAAAGCTTAACCTTGGGAACGAATCAAATATGTGATTTTAATGAGATTAGTACAAATAAAAGGAAATGTTTTAGTTTTAGAATACCAGTTTCTATCCATACAAAGTAACGATTTTTTTTGGCTACATATAAATGATGTTATTTTGTGTCACTGCAGACCTATCTCAGAGCCAGTTGTGTGATACACCGTGTTCTTCAACATCCTGCTCTCCACCATATTATGGTACATGCTGTCATAAAGGTTCGTCAAAATTATACAAAATTTCCCTCAATTCTGAAATGTGTAGTCTGGTTTCATGGTAAATATTGTATCAACCATTTATTACGAAAGGTTAAAAATGTGATATTTTAAAATAACAGTTAACTCTGATCACACCTGATCTTTCTTATTGTTTACAATTTTTAATGTATGTAGTCTTTATTCCAGAGAACATAGCACGGGGTAGTACACACACAACTCAGAGCACTGAGTACCATGGGAAATATCCCTCCAGTCTGGCTGTGGATGGAAATACCAACAATGACTTAAAGAACTTAACCTGTACACACACTGATAACCTGGATGGTAGCAGAGGGACGTGGAACATCAACCTGGAACATACATACAACATTAGTGAGATTAAGTTGTACCTGAGAAATAGCCGTGAGCATTTATTGTACATGTCATTGATATTTTCACAATTTCAGTTGTTATGAACTTTGTGATAGTGACAGTTTTCTATCCCAAGTATGAGAATTAGACAATAACTAACGAATGCCGGGGAATGACAGATTATCTTTCCCGAGTTATATCATTTGAGTAATTCTCGAGCCTTGGCGAGAGAATTACACACAATTGATATAACGAGGGAAAGATAACCTGCCATTCCCCGTCACGAGTTGGTTATTGTTTATATTACCCATATGACAAATTGAAGTAAAAACGCGAATATTAAAAGCCAATAGCTGCTCTAAAAGGACCCGAGAAGGAGATGAATCTCCATATCCATACGCGTGTGACGTGGATTCACTTCTTACGTACCTATCCTTGTTTACTCCGCGCGATTAAAATGTCCCCTGCGAAAATGTCTTTCACAATAAAAGAAAGATGTGGCTTTAGTTGAAAGTTTTGTATTCCTGCCAATTACTATCAATCTATGATTATACATATAAGTTATTGCAACATCCATATCAAGAGGTGTGCGAAGCTCAAAAACAAGTCGGCTCAAACCGAAAAGCCCTGTGACGTTACAATTGACACTGTGACGTCATAACCGCTCGCGCCTATGACGTCATTACATTCGAACGATCGCCATTGCTTTTGAAGCTTTCCGTGGTTATACAGTCAAGCAGTAATCGCTAGTTTCTTTAAATTTCGAACAATTTAACTGCTTCCTCCGACATTTGGTGCGTCGGCACATGTACGAAAACGCTAATTTCAACTGCGGGAAACAAATAAAACATGTTAAAATGCAGAAGACAGTTTCTAAAGTTACTAGTCGGGAAAAGTAAGAAAGATGAATGAATTAGTTCCGGCAACCAATGAAATTCTTATTTTTCTGTAACAGCCAATCAAAAGCCAGAAAAAGGTGTAACTCCCATGTGACTTACAGGAAAAATACTACCCTGTGTCCGTCTTCCCATATGGGTAATATAAAGTATTACTATTTCGTTGGATCAAATGAAGGAAAAGTTATGGCACCATTTTCATCTGAAACTTGACAAATGCTTTGACTGTTTGTCAACCAATCAGAATCAAGGATACACCGAAGTCATGTTACAATGACAAAATCATAATGTTTTGTTTTTTTTAAAACAACAGGAAGCTGCGAATTTGTTATTATCCATGCACAATTGAATAGTTACATTTACACATTTCCTACAGAGGGGATTAGGTACAACGGCCTTAGAGTAGAGGTGGACTCCACCAAGTGCTTCCAAATCAACAAGACATTTACTTCTACTACATCATCCACACCTCCAGAGGACCAGATACAACACATTCACTGCAGACCTCCCATACCTGGTAGTGTTGTCACTGTCTCTGTCAACCACGGGATACTTACATTGTGTGAGGTCGAGATTTTCGGTAAGCAGTGTTTGTCAATGCCTCCAAGATGTTGATGTTTATTGCTTGATTCATAATACTTTAATCTCGTTAGATACACACTGGATAACTAAGCCTGTTCCAAAAGACGTCCATGTGTTGCGACTATCAACTATATCATTGTAACCGCATATTGTAACATGACATCATTCATAGTTATATACTAACTTCTTCATTCATTGGATGGATCTCAATAATTCTAATTTCCTTGCAACCTATAACAGTCGGTGTGTGTACCCCAGTTTGTACCACTAATGGCTACGTGACAGACAATAACATTCAAAATAATGTATATCATGTTCTTGGGTAGTGTGCAACACAGGATGGTACGGCGATGACTGCAACAGACAGTGCAACTGCCGAGACTCTGCGGACTGTGACAAGGCGACTGGCTGGTGTAGAGGAGGATGTCGGGCCGGCAGACAGGGGGATGGTTGTCAGTGTGGTAAATATCTTATATACACGTAATATGTATTATTACTCAACCGTGGTGAGATCACAATTAGTTGGTTACACACATGTGTGAAACCACCGTCTGCAAACAAAAGGAACTACTTTCGAACGTCACATGTCATCGTCCAATCACGTGACTTGTACATTTCAAAATGGCGACTGTAAAATTTTGCATTCAAAATGAGACGTTAATTTACGGTAAATAACTTATCTTAGCGTGTTTCATGTCAAATGCATAAATTGTGCCTCATTTTGCAATATATTAATCCGTGTGTACTTCAATCAAAAATCAAATAAGCAATAAAACAAATATTTTAGCAGACGTCTTTTGTTGTCTTTTATTTGTCAACATGGACGACATCAAAGTTAATGATTGTGTCAAAATTTATGGATCTCTAAGAGGAAGAGTTATGTCAACAATCAAACCGTTATATATGGTAGTGGTACCATTATACATGTGCTAACAGCGCTCTTTAATTCTGTCCTAGAAGGGTGTAGTTATTCGAATTTATGAAGGCAAAAAGTAAAAAAAAAATGATCCAAAACATTATTGAGGAATAACCTTAACTTCCTGTGATTGGAAACTATTTGAGGAAATTATCCTGGCAAGACTGGAAAGTTGTATATGACTAGATTTCAAAACAAGCTACAGTTTGGATTTAGAAAAATGGAAGTTTATCCTATTTTCTTAACATATATTCTCCTGTTTATACAGCCTTTATTGATAATGAAAAGGCGTTTGACCGCATATGGAAAAATGGACTATATTTAAAACTTTACGAAAAAGGCATCAAAGGTAAGATATGGCGGCTTCGTCACCAAAACTATACATCAAGCTCTACTTTTGTGCAATATTGTGGCTTAAAACCAAATGAATATGCGATAAAGTGTTGGACAGGGTAGAGTGTATCTTCTTGTTTTTGTCCTCGTTTTTAACAATGACCATACATGTGAACTTAAAACTATGAAAAATTGTATCCATGTTAATGATATTCCTTGCATCTTGCTTGTCATTGAAAATGAAACTTTACAATGGGCTTCTGAAGTCTCTGTAAGACAAGATATGTCAAGATTCAGCCCGCCGCCTTCAGTGGAATGCTGACTACGGTGACTTATCAACTAGAGTATGTAAATAATAGTACGTTTTTCATTAAACGTCATCATTTATACTCACCGTTGATAACTCACCGATCTCTATACCCCTCCCGCCTCCCCTCCTGAGAGTCTGGGAGCTACCTGCGTCCAGGCTCCAGGAGAAATAAGTGAGGTCACTGGGGATAATCACTAGACAGGCGCGATTTTTAACTGTGTTATTTTGTTGTCATTATTATTGGAGTAATCAACTTTGACTATAAATAATGACGTTTAATAAAAAATTACTATTAGTTTACGAAATGACGAGTTATTCGAACATAAAAGGTTAATCTATATCTGATGCTGTGTAGGCCCTAACCAAAATTATGTTCTCTGCTGTACCTCGCTTGCATATTTTCACATTTCCTTCTTATCAGAACAAACATATTTTTAATTCAGACTACATAAACACAGTGATAAAGTAACTTTCCAATGATTAAATACGACTCATGTAGTCTAAGGTATAATAAACTCAATTTGGTCACTCAGTAATATATTACTGTAAATGACATGACGTAATCGATGATATCATGGTGAAATTGCATGTCCATTTGATGAAGCTGTTGTATACCTTCTTTTGGGCAACAGTTTATTTTCAAATGTTATATTTCTAGATTGCGTTGACGGGCGCTACGGTGTGGACTGTAGAGAGAGTTGTGGTCAGTGTCTGGACGGAGATGTGTGTGATAAAACTAACGGGAGCTGTCCTAATGGATGTGTTAAGGGGTTTCAACATCCTCTCTGTCAAGGTGAGGTTTTTGTAGTACAAGTCTGTCATTTTTCTGGAACATGTGTGTACCACTAACGCTTCTACTTCACTTCAAATATATGCATCATATATAACAAAAAAGTTTATTTATTTATAACATGTATTCATCAGAAAATGGTCGATTTTAAATTGACTGGACATAGTTTATTATAGACAAACCGCCCGATAAAGGCGCACCGTTAAAATGATGAAACAACATGAAATTCTGCAGTGTAGAAATTTGAACACCACGCTTTCCTTTTGCTTCATTATTTGCAAAGGCTAAGTGACTGTTATGTTCCACTTGGTACAAATGCTGCAAAAGCTGGTCCCTTTTATAGTACCTGGTGATGTTTGGCTAACTATATTTCACTAAAGATTAATGATAAAAAAATAAGTATGATATAAACCTTCTTTGTGAAATGTTCAGGTTTATTTCTGGTTTAATGCAAATGATATTCCATGTTGATTGAATTTCTGTATGTAAAAATACAATCTCATTAAAATCATATCTTTGATTCGTTTTCCTTAAGCTAGGCGTTTTTCAGGTTGTCATTCATCCAAGATCTGACGGAATTCTGTAGAGCCCGGGGACTGCTTTCAGAAATTTGAAAGTATGCATTTTAAAATGGAAAGTAACAACTTCCGTGGAACATGGAGCTTTACAGGACTCTGTGTGATCTAGGATGATTTGATAACACAAAACTTTAAAGCTTAACCTTGGAAACGAATCGAATATATGATTTTAATGAGATTATTTAATATATATCTATAGCAGCTTGCTCCATCAATGTATTGGTATCCGCTACCATATGGCTATACATAACCAGCCAATGAAAGAACTTATATTCGACTTATATAGGCAGTACCCGGATGAGAGGACCGATGAATCACACTTCATTGGCTGACAAATAACATGTTATATATAGCAATGAGTAACCTGGCTTCAGCAAAAGGCGAGTTTTGGGCTCATGGAATCAGGGTATTATTGTAGAAAGAGAATACAAATCCACTGATGGAGTAGGACGACAATATCTGATTCTGTCATGTTGCCAAGGCAAGCATTAAACGCTACGACTATTTCTTATATACATATTTACGTTTCACATACACACCTGTAGAGTAATCATTCCTCTAACGTTTGCTATAGTATTGTGACATTCCACCTGCTAATACCCATTTAAAACTAGAAAACGTCTGCTTGTTATTAATTCATGAAAAGAAAGTAGATAATAATCTCAATATTTGTAACTTTTGGTGGCAAAAATTTAAAAAATGTGAGTGCCAAAATCACACAATTACTTTAAGTTTAATTTTGTCACTCTGACCCATGGTTCGAATGTCAGCAACATAAGGTAATGCTTAAGCTTGTTTAATTATCTCCCTCCTCGAAGTGGAAGAGGGATGTAGGTTTGTTCTCTGTCTGTCCGTGTGTCCGTCCGTTAGTTCGTCAGATTTTCTCAGAAACTGTTTACGATAGGATTACCAAATTTGATGTTTTGCTTGAGGGCATAAATACCTTGATAGAGTTCGAAAATAATACTGATGTGATTATTTTGTTCCGGACTTATTTCCCTTGTTCCTTATCTTTTGACTTTGTTAGAGGTATCTTCATAAGGATAGCTTTTCTTAGAAACTGTTTAAGATCAAATCGGTTGTGTTGCTTGAAGGTATCGACACCTTGATGGAATGAAAATGAGAAGTGCACAATTATCTATTTTGGAATTATTGCCATTGTTCAAATTGCTTGTGTCTAGCAGGAGATGTTGATGACTATGTCTTCTTGTTCCCAACTGTTGTGACATGCACTTCGTACGGGCTAAGCGTTTGCAAATTGCAATTTTAGCTGTTTTGGTTTACCCTTGATTAAACAGTTACCATTGATAATAGAAACAAATTAAATTTTAATTTGAAATAATAAATGGTCAATTGAAACTTATTAACACCTATTTTTTGCTACAATAGTTTATGATATACTTCACAAAATGTTACAAAAAAGTATGTTTATCGTGCTTGAAAAGTTGCATGTACAAAAAAACCCGATTAAGAAAGAGATGAATTCATATAACGATTGAGATTGATTGGTACTCCTCAGTTTTAAAAACTAAGTCTCCTTTTACAAACCAAACTCAACTAAATGAAGTCAACTTCTGAAGTGCAGAAACAGAACTGCATGATCTGGTAATAATATGTGTGTTAATAACTAACGATGGAATTATGATGTTTCGGAAACGTGTCTACTATAGAATATGATTTTCCACTTGATCAGTTTAAAAAATAAGCATAAAGTGATAACTTGGAACACACTTTATTATTTCTATTTCTCTGAAGGTTTGCCTTATTATCCTGGGTCTGAACATGTTACATATTTCCATTGAAACTAATAATATCTTGATCAACGTTAAATTTTGGAAACTGAGAAAATATTCTAAATATATGTAAAACCTAACTCAGATCTGTGAAAAATAACATTTTGACTTACGAGTTTCAACATAAGCGTCCCTCTTACCAGGGTACGAACATTTCATGAATTAATGACGAATGCAAAGACTTCAGAAATCAAATAAAATTGATCATAGAGTAGAAATGAACATACGCATAATTCAATACAACCAATGTCTAGCGTCCACCTAACCCGTGATTTATTTCTCCCCGTAGAACCAGTGTAAAATATCAAAGTAGAATTGAACTTTAAACTTTTATAGTGTAAGGATGTTATCATTCATGTCTTCCAGCGGTCCGAGACGAGGAGAGTCCGAACGTGGCTACAATCTCTGGAGGAGTTTCTGCTATTATGGTGCTGAGTATCATCATTGTACACTGGAGCAACGACAGTTCTTTCCACTAGTGGAAAGGCGTCCTTTCGGTATGGAAAGAGCGACCTTTCCAATCTTTCCACCCGTTGAAAGAAGCAGCTTTCCACGCCTTTCCAATGAGGGAAAGGACGACCTTTACAAAACCCGTTTGGAAATATCGGCTGAAAGGCGGCCTTTCCACAGCCATCACGCTAATGAGATGATTACGTTTCTGATGAATAGTTATGTCCGCTTGTCAAGCGTGACCCGTCAACACTATCTATAGAAATATCATTTATGACTAGATTGTCCTTTCAATCAGGAGCTATATTTAGTATCACTTTGATTTAGGAAAATCTTTGATCACTATTTTGACATTAAAAGTAAAAGTTGATAAATATGATTTTGAACATTATTTGACTTGATTAAATATCATTTGAGTGAGTACTAAATTCAAACTTTGATTTTAAATGTATTCTGACAAAAAAGTGACTTTGAAATTCAATTGAGAGAGCAGAATGTATAGACTTTGTCAACATGATGAAAATAATGAAAATATATTTTAATATATTTTGATAAAAGAAATTACTTTGTTAAACAGTTTATGTTCTATTTAAGTTTTAAAACGTAAAGATGTACAATGTTTTGACATTAATAAATTTGCCTCACTATGCACTGCACAATGTTTGTATTGTCATTTCTCATTTGAAATGAAGCATGTATATTTACATGAAGCTGTAACTAGTGTTATGGCAATATCTTAGAGGGCATTGAGTGGTATACAACGAGTCTCTTGACATTGTATTTGATGTTAATGTACCCGGACTCTATCTCTAAAGACCCTTCATAAACAATGACACATATAATGTTTCTTTTGCTGAACAGTCAGTATTGAAGCGCACATAAAAACTCGGTTTGGTTCTTCAATTTTACACAGGAACCTTCTAGTAAATATGGCCATTTTCCAAAATTGCGTCTGTTACATTTGGGAACTCCATACTCTGGGGAAGTACTGTTTATATCACAATTAGCCTTAGTCAATAATTAGCTTAAATGTTTGCCCTTGTGTGTACTGTTGATAAAATTTACATCATCAACAACTTTACAAACCTTTTCATCACGTGTGAAACGTCACATTACACTACTACCAACAGCTTGACAAGCATAATCCTGACCAAAAGATAATTGAAATACTACACCTTTACCATGTTCTGCGAGCTAGAACCGATTGAAACAATAAAAATGCATGGTTGGGGGCGTCTTGGTAATCCTTGAAAATAGTAAAAAAAAAGATATATGTGATATGTACATATAGCAAAATGAAGACTGCATTGTGGCCATTTTTGGGATAAAAGCTTTGAATACTACTCACACAATCAATGTCTCAAATAAAAGAATTGTACCTCGATCGTTTAGGTTGTGTGGCATAGGTATATACTGTATTAACAATTTACATATATTATTTATTCAAAAATGAAATTAAATTGTATTTAATCTACCATTTGAAAATAAATGTGAATATTGAACTTCTCCGATTTATTTAACATATTTCGAAGTAGGCCTATAATAATTTAATCAAACATAAATTCCAGCAATAAGAATATGTTGACCTATTTTTCCTGAAACAAGCAGTCAACCATTTGTTTAAACCTTGCTAATATAATTATACCAACTCGATTGATGATGAAGCATATTTCGGTTTATGTGTGGAAGGAAGGCATATGGATCTATTGTAAGTCCAAGGATAATGACCCCTCTTCACCATGCTTGGCGCTTTCAGTTTGGACATAAATATGGTCCTATCCAATATTTATGTTTATTACTCAACCGTGGTGAGATCACTCATTAGATAGCAATGAGTTGGTTACACACATGTATGCTACCAACGAGTGCTGCCGTAACGTCATCATTGGCGCATGACGTCATAGTCGTTTTTGGTTGATGTCACAATGTTAGCCTCACGACTGCAATAGCGGATGACCTATTCGAAAGTGAGCGTCACTCACAACAGTTTTCTTGCAATTCAGCGCTATTTACATCATTGAGAAATAAATAGAATAATAAACTCGGTCCCGTTTGATAACATGTTTATGAAACTCGTGAATGACATCAGTAATTAACTCGCCTTCACTCGTTAAAATTCCAAATCATTCCTTCGTTTCATAATCATATAATCAAACGGGACATCATTTAGTATTCTATATATACATGTACATGCTTCACTGTCATATAATTACAGTATCAGTACATTGAGTACAATATATATGTAAGTCTTATTGGCATTTACAAAATTGATAACTGAGTTGAAGTTTAATGTGGCGTGTTGATGAACCGCTAATGCTATCTATTTGATGGTGCTTGCGTCCCGCGGATAACGTTTGTATGTAAAGTTTATTGGATTTTGCGAAATTATGCACTGAATTGGTACATTTCTGCTCATTCAGGTGTAAAATGGTTTTGAATTGAAAAAATATTATGTTTACTATCGCTCAGATTCAAAATAACACAAGTGTCTTTTAAATTTGAGATGTTTTGACAAAATATAAAAGGGGATAATTACTTCGTATAACCCAAATGGTCACGTGGTTAAAACTGTGTTACAGCTGTGTTCAATGGTTATATATTTCCCCCAAATATGAAGAGGCCAAGCATGACAGTCTGATTAAAATCGACCTCGTTCCGAGGAATAAAATTTGCCAAATAATATATCTACCGGGATACGAACAGGTTCTGTAGATTCCTCGCCACAAGGTCTGAGAACATCCCGTATATGCGTGTGTTCCGAACCAGTTTAGCGCAGCCAAAGCCAAGTCAAATAGCTGACCAATCACATCATAGTATTTAAACGATCGCTGTATTGAAAGCATTCGGAATACACAAAAGGATAGTTGTTTGGAGTTATCTGCCCCTAGCTTCTCGCACTGAAAGCATTTGTTGGACGTCTTGTGATAGGTTTACTGAATTGCGTTTGAACATAGGAGTCTACGGGCTGTCACCAGACGGTTTGGCGTGGAAATCTGCGAACGATATGAGTCCCTATCCCGGTAGTTGCACGGAATACCGTCGGTTTTAATCAGACTGCCAAGCATGAGTGGTTGAAATTTTAGTTTGAATATTCCAACTGTAATATAGGGTGAAATCCCAACTGTATATAACCAATGATACCTTATGGAAGTCACACATTGCTTTCTTGGACCCGAAGTGAGCAAACACGCTCTCTTAAATTGAACACTCCACCTTCTGCACCCTGCGTAGGGATACATGAGTTTTGCAGACTGACTGCGAAGTATATTGGCCACTTTAAACAGAAATACTTATTCTCATGGCCCTTATGACTTTTAAGATAGGGGTAAAACACTTTCCTTATTGTTTTTGGCGTGTTTTTAAGGATTCAGCCCTTTGGGGCAGAATCCTTATTGTTATTGGCGTGTTTATTAAGGATTCAGCATATATGCTGAATCCTTATTGTTATTGGCCTGTTTTTTTTATTATTTGCACCGATTTGTCTCAACCACTTTGGCAAGAAGGAATGCAGCTATTATAACAAAACTTTTCATGCTGATAGTCCTCACTATGAAGTTGTTCCTTGCAGCATTTGGGCCCAATCGATTCATCCATTAAAGGTCCAGTTTGAATCCAAATTTCGATTTTTTACATTGGATTTTTTTTCAAAATGCTCTTAGAGACTGATTAGACATTGATAATCTTAGCAAAAAAGTAGATCGCGTTGAAATCGTAGGTCACGTGGTTAAGCCGCCATTTTGGATTTTTATAACTTTTTCAAATTTTCGAACCCCATGTGCCTTTGCGGAAACACCACTTCGAAGATATTAGCACCTGAAAACTAGCTGAAACTTTATTTATATATAGCTGACACATTGGGGAATAACAAGTTTGTTCTTGTTTGTGCGAATTCCAAATACTTTTTTCACAGTGACCTTTCAAAGTCAGGCAGATTTTGAAAACAGCGAAATTTCAGGGGCGATGATTAAAAAATCTACCCATCGAATTGAATGATTTTTTCAGGAGAGTAAGACAGGACTATTGTCTTTATGAATCACTAATAAAATCGCTTGCGTACAGTCATTTCAGGTCATAATAAAGAAACACTTTAACATGGGGAATTTTCTAAAAATGCATTCAGAGACTTGAATTTTTTGCAAACGATGCGCAAGAACAAAACATGCAATAAAGTAAATCATGACGAATTCGTAGGTCACGTGATTTAACCGCCATTTTGATTTTCTTTAAGATTGTCTGATGTTGACATGTTAAATATCGCTCTAAATAATCTCAGTGACATACTAGAGACTCGCAACTTGTTTAAAAAGATGCTTAATAACTACACAAGCAAAATATATGTTACCATTGCGAAGTTGTACGTCACATGGTTTCGACGATATATTTAAATTCTAACGTTTTCAAATTTTTTAACTCTGTGCATTTTTGCAGAAACACCACGCCAAAGATATTTGCATCTGAGAGCTGAAAGTTAGATGTATACGCAGCTGAAGCATTGGGGAACAACAAGTTTTATATCTTATTAGCGAAATCCTATTAACTTTTTCAAAATGACCTTTCAAAATATGATAACTTTGAATGTTTACCTAGGTTCTTAAACAAATCGAAATTTCTTATTTCTCCATAAGATATACAATTTACAGAGCAATATGTCATACCAGTTCGAGTCAAAATCTATTCTACTGGTAATGTGAGGTAAAACCTGTTCAAAATTCATATGATATTTATACAATAGTCGATTTAGAAGATTTTTCAAGTGTAAAGAATCATGCCAAGACACGAATAACCGGACAACAGTCTCAACACTATCTGGTTTATCTTACTGGAATTCTTTAAAATTCTCATTTCTCCAAAGATACACATGCTATTAAGCTTTAAGTCATGCCAGTTCGAGTGGAAATGTATTCTACGCGTACTGAGATATACAAACTTGAAGGAATTCATATGATATTTACACACTAGTTGAATTAGATGATTTTCAAGTGAAAATAATCATACTTAGATCGAATAACCGGACAACAGTATCGACAATGTCCTGTTCATCTTGGCCTCCCGAAAACCTTTAAAATTCCTATTTCTCCACAGATATACATGCGACTATGAACTAAATCATACCAGTTCGATAGAAAATACATACATACATAGGAATACATTGTGGTGTTTGGGTCAGTCCTGCTAAACATTATAGATGGTGCTATTGTATCGGGAAGTACGGAATGCTGCCGAAAAATACCACTGTCAAAGTAGTTCTGGTCGAAAACCGGACACTGCATCACGATTAACGCACATCTATTAGCCAAAAGTAATTTTAGAAGCTATTTTACAAAAAAAAAAAGGCAAATTAAGTTTGATTATGCTTGAAACATCTGTGCATGTAAATCGGACTGTAGTTTCGGTTCTTCACATGTATAATGATATTGTACAATTTTAATTTGGAATTAGTAACATCTGAGGGCGCATGCACTGTTTAAGGTAAATCCATTGTGTTCTTGTGGGTCACATATGCCAAACTTTATAAATGATGTTAATCTTTCGAGAAGTACTGACTTTTACCTAAAACTGCCATTTTGATGATAGTCAATCTAGTATAGTGACGATATAAATGTAAATATGTCGATTTTTGATCGAAAACCGGACAACATGCATGGGGCGCACGTCAATTGGTCAAACGTAACTTTTGAAACTTATTTTCACCATACAAACAGATAACTTAATATAGTGTTTAATATGTCTTATAACTACTGTGCATGTAAATGGGGTGTGTAGTTTCGGTTTCTGTACATGTATAATGATGTGGCTAAATTTTTATTAAAAACTAGAAACCATGATATAACATAGAAGTGCAGCTATTACAACGAAACTTTACCGACTGATAGCCCGTACTATGAAGTTGATCCTCGCAGCATTTGGGCCCAATCAGTTCAACCATTTAAGGTCCAGTTTGAATCCAAATTCCGATTTTTAACATAGGAATTTTTTTCAAAATAAAGCTAGAGACTAAACGATTTTTCCAAAAGATCCGCAATGACCTTGCGAGCAATAAAGTAAATCATGGCGAAGTCGTCAGTCACGTGATTTAGCCGCCATCTTGGATCTTTTAACTTTTTCAAATGTTCGGACCTCATGTACCTTTGTGGAAACACCACTCAAAAGATATTAGCACCTAAGAGCTGAAATTACAGTTACATTTTATACATATATCTGTTTTTAGCGAACTCTTTATACTTTTTTCACAGTGACCTTTCAAAGTCAGGCAAATTTGGAAAACCGCGAACTTTCAGGGGCAATAATTCAAAAACCTTCACATCGAATTGAACGATTTTTTCAGGAGAGTAAGACAGGATTTTGGTCTTAATGAATAAAGAAAAACTTTAGCATGGGGAAATTTTGTAAAATTGAGGAACAACAACTTTCATATCTTATTAGCGAAATCCTAATAATTTTTTCACAATAATGATAACTTTAAATATTTTCCTAGGTTCTTAAAAATATCTAATATTCTTATTTCTCCAAAGAGCAATAAATCATACCAGTTCGAGTTAAACAAAATTCTACGTGTAATGAGAGGTAAAACCTGTTCGAAATTCATATGATATGATACAATAGTCAATTTAGAAGAAATCAGTGTGTACACATACATGATATGCATCACGTGCAAGAGCCATGTTGCATAAGCTCTCATCCATGGAATGTTTGTTCCGTGTCATATTGAAACGTGACTAGTGTGTGCCAGTTCGAGGTAAAACAAAATTCTACACGTAATGAGAGGTAAAACCTGTTCGAAATTCATACGATATGTATACAATAGTCAATTAAGAAGAAATCAGTGTGTACACATACATGATATGCATCACGTGCAAGAGCCATGTTGCATAAGTTCTCGTCCATGGAATGTATGTTCCGTGTCATATTGAAACGTGACTAGTGTGTGCCTAACGATAAACATTGATGAATCATTCTCAAAAAGGGAACAATTCGAAACACAAATATATCACAAATTTTACGATTGATTTCAAAATATTTTGATATTTTTCAAAAATAATAGTTTAAACATTGGCAAAATCTTCAAAATAAAACTACAGACCGGCATCTTGTTTTGAACGAAGGACAATGTAATGTCATTGTGACAAACAAAGTAAATCATGATAAATCCTTAGATAACATTGTTTAGCCGCGGTACGGTAATGCCATTTTGACATAGGACAATTCACTCCAAATGCACCTAGAGACATGCAACTTGTTTTAAATGACAACCAATGTCATTGTGGTTAAGCCGCCGTTTGAATTTTCTGTATGATAAAAACAGGGGACAATTTATCCAAAATGCACTGAGAGATCTGCAGCTTATTCTAAACGATGGACAGTGTCATTGGGACAATAAAGTAAATGATGACGCCTTGGTAGGTCAAGTGGATAAGCCGCCATTTTTATTTTCACAAAATCATACTTTCTCAGTAAAGTATAATGCAAAAACACCGTGAGAAAAGGTTGACATGGCGCCTGTAGAATTATTGCTATGAGGCAATCCTAATTTTTTTATATATCTTATCAGCATATATCGCTGAATCTTTTTATCGTCACTTGTGGTTATATTTAAGGATTCATTGCTGAAGCGCTGAATCTTGATTGTTATTGGCGTGTTTTTAAGGATTCAGCCCTTTGGGGCAGAATCCTTATTGTTATTGGCGTGTTTATTATTATTATTCCACGGATCTTGTGTAAGTGATTCAGCCAAAACGGCTGCAGATAATTCAACCAAACTTTATAGTCAGGTAGCCCTTACTAGGAACTCGCCACAGACAGCTTTTGGGCCCAATCGTTTGACTCATTAAAGGTCCAGTTCGAATCCAAATTTCAATTCTTAACATGGGAAACAGTTTCAAAATGCACTTAAAGACTTAAAACTTATTTTAAAAGATGCGCATTGACAATCCCAGCAAAAAAGAAAACGGCGGTGAAATCGTAAGTCACGTGGTTGAGCCGCCATCTTGAATTTTTAACTTTTTCAAAATTTCTGACCCCCATGTACCTTTGCGGAAACACCACTCCGAAGATATTAGCACCTAGGAGCTGAAAGTTTATTTATATATAGCTGACCCATTGGGAAATAACAAGTTTGTTCTTGTTTGTGCGAATTCCTAATACTTTTTTCACAGTGACCTGTCAAATTTTGAAAACCGCAAACTTTCAAAAACCTACCCATTGAATTGAACAATTTTTTCAGGAGAGTGACACATGACTATGGTCTTTATGATCCAATAATAAAATCATGTACAGTCATTTCTGGTCATAATAAAGACAAATTTTTGAAAAAATGCACTTAGACACTTGAAACGTTTTGCAAAATATGAGCAAGAACGATACAAGCAAAAAAGTAAATCGTGACGAATTCGTAGGTCAAGTGGTTTAGCCGCCATTTCGATTTCCTTTAAATTTGTCTGATTTTGACATGTTAAATTTCGCTCTAAATAATCCCAGTCACATACTAGAGACTGGAAACTTGTTTCAAATGGTGCTTAATAACCAGACAAGCAAAATATGTTAACATTGTGAAGTCCTAGGTCACGTGGTTTCGACGTCATATTTAAATTTTAACATTTTCAAATGTTTTGACCCTGTGCATTTTTGCACACCACGCCGAAGATATTTGCATCTGAGAGCTGAAACTTAGATTTATAAGCAGCTAAATAATCGGGGAACAACAATTTTCATATCTTATTAGCGAAATCCTATTTATCTTTTCACAATTACCTTTCAAGGTATGATAACTTTGATTATATACCTAGGTTCTTAAAACAATGAATTTTCTTATTTCTCCAAAGATATACACTTTACAGAGCAATAAGTCATACCAGTTAAAATCTATTCTACGCATAATGAGAGGTAAAACCTGTTCGAAATTCATTTGATATTTATACAATAGCCGATATAGAAGATTTTGCAAGTGTAAAGAATCACGCTAAGTGACGAATAACCGGACAACAGCATCAACACTGTCTGCTTCATCGAGGCCTTACTGGAAATCTTTTTGGAATTCTTATTTCTCCAAAGATAAACATGTTATTAAGCTTTAAGTCATGTCAGTTCGAGTGGAAATGTATTCTACGCGAATTGAGATATATATACTGGAAGGAATTCATATGATATTTACACACTAGTTGAATCAGATGATTTTCAAGAAAGCTATTCTGCGCGAACTGAGAGATACAGCCTAGAAAAAACTAATACGATATTTACACTGTAGTCGATTTAGTTGCACCAAGTCAGAAGTCAAGCTCAGAAAGCGGCTCCAAATCCCACCTTTTCAGTTAAGCTAAACTGTGACGTCAGTAATACGGCTCGAAACATCAAAGTTTTCCTTAATTGAAATTGGTGGTTGGGGGATCTTTCTGTTCCAATGGTCATTCCCAATTGGTTGTCGTGCAGGGCAACCTTACTGCCGCACAATACAGGGACCAAGTGTTGACACCGGTCCTGATACCAGTCATGCAACAACATGGTCCAGGGTTTTCAACATGATAATGCCACACTGCACACAGTGATTTTGACGCTCAATTTTTTGCGTAACGCCGGTATCGGTGTCATGGAGTGGCCATCTCGTTCACCAGACCTCAATCCCATAGAACACATCTGGGATGAATTGGGAAGACGATTGAGGCAGCAAATCAACCCACCTCAGACTCTGCAAGCTCTTGGACAGGAACTGGTCAACCAATGGCGGCGACTTCCGGTGCGGGTCTTCAGGGGAGTTCTGCGGTCAATGCGACGATGTTGTGTGGCTGTGGTCGCTGTACAAGGTGGTCACATGCGTTATTGACTAAGCTATATTAATCATTAAAAAGGGCTTTTTAGCTATTGTACCTAAAGTTAGTTTGACTCGAGTGGGTGTGAGATCGGTTGATGCAATTGTTAACTATTCCTGTCGCACTATTCCAACTTTGAACATGGATTCCCTATCATCCGGTATGGTGTCAACATTATGATATTTAGTTTTGTTGGAAAATTGCAAAAGGAAAATTTCACAAACTCAATTTTCTGCTGCAAAAAGAGCATAGCACCATGAATGTTTCTCCTACGTTTTTGACTCCAAAGGAATTAACTGTTACTTTTTAAGGCCTCGCACACTCACTCACATTCTTCTTTCTTTTTCATTACACAATGTTAAGGATACTGCCTCCCATGACAACAGATAACTCATATTGGGGTGAATCATTTTATCGTCGCTTGCGACTATATTTAAGTCTTCAAGACAAAGGGATGGTAGAATTCAATGAGACTTAGAAATGTGTCGAACGAATTTTTGATAGGTTGAGCCATTACAGGACCAGTTCGATTCTAAAGTTTTTCAAAATGCACTTAAAGACATGCAACTTTTTTTGAAAGATACGCAATGACAATTCATGCAGAACAGTTAATCACGACGAATTCGAAAGTCACGTGGTTTAGCCGCCATTTTGATTTTTCGCACTTTTGAAAACTTCCCGACCCCATGCACCTTTGACAATCTTCTCCTCTGAAGATACTTGCACCTCGAAGCTGTAACTTACACATTCATACAGCTAAAGCATTGGAAAATACATGGTGATGTTTTTTATTGCTGAACTCTTAATACTTTTTGCACAGTGAGCTCTCGAAGTTAGTTGACTTTAAAAAAAAATCAAAATTCAAGGAGACATAACTCAAATACTTACCCGTCGAATTGGATGATTTTTTCACTAAGATCTTTATGAATCAATAAGGAAATCGCTCGCGTACAGTCATTTCCGGAACAAATTAAGCTTACAATTTCTAAAAAGATAAAAAAAAAAATCGCGTTTTTGGTGAGTTTTTGAAAATTCATCATTTAAAATTTGTAAAATGTTGTTTCATACTTCATATAACGGACAAAAGATTATCCTAACGACGAAAATTGAAACTGGTACAATAATGTTAATAACCAATGAGTCACAGGTCTTTTAGGTTGGACAGTTTGTACCTTCTTCCTAAATAAACAATGGGCGCATTTGTAGTGTGTCTTTGTTAAGTCATAACTCAAAGATGCTAAATCATAAAACGCTGTTTAATACATCAACAGAATGGGAAGTTATAAAGCTAAATGGGGAAAACATAATCAGTTTGATAATTAACATAACCATTGAGGTATAAGCATTTCTTCTTGATCAATTGTGACCTTCATTTTGTACTGTCAACAAAGGGGGTTAATCCTACTTTCGTTTTACATGATGGACAGGTAGAGGCTGCTACAGCTTAATGCTTTTACAATTCTCTGTGTAACTTTCAAGAATGACTGCTGATATGATGTGCTGAATAGGAAATTAATCAAATATGTCGCTAAATCCTTTTATCGTCACTTATGACTATATTTAAGTATTCAGCCCTTTGGGGCAGAATCCTTATTGTTATTGGCGTGTTTTATTATTATTCCACGGATCTTGTAAACACGACTTTTGCCAAAAGGAATGCAGCTATTGCAACCAAACTTTACAAGCCGATAGCCCTTACCATGTAGTTTCGCAGCAAGGTTTTTGGGCCAAATCAATCTAGCCATTAAAGGTCCAGTTCGATTCTAATGTTCGATTTTTAACATGGGATTTTTTTCAAAATGCACCCATAGACTTGCAACTAATTTCTAAAGATCCGCAATGACTTTGCGAGAAAAAAAGTAAATCGCGGTGAAAACGTGAATCATGTGGTTGAGTCGCCATCTTGGATTTTTCAACTTTTTCAAATTGTCTGACCCCATGTACCTTTGCGGAAAAAAACCACTCCGAAGATATTGGTACCTAAGAGCTGAATCTTGTTTTTATATATAGCTGAAACATATGGGAATATCAAGTTTGTTCTGTTTTGAGCGAATTCCTAAAACTTTGTTAACAAGTTTGATTTCATTATAATCTTCTCCATTGTTACTTTAAAGGAGAATATTTCATTAACCTGGAGGTTTTGATGCAGGATATTTTCTGGACAAAAGCTTAGTGTACATGAATCAAAAATAAAATCGATCGTGTACAGTCATTTCCGGTCGTGAGAAATGGTAGAACATGACATAAAATGAGAATGAAGATATGTTCAACTTATGACAAGAAAGACCAAAAGCACACATGTACGTAGCCCTCATCATAAGAACATAGTAACGAGCAACAAAAGCTATGTTTTGTTTTCGTTTCGTTTCGGTACGAAATCATAGACATAGGGGGGGACCCAATGAATAGCACTCTTCTCAGGGAAGGTCCTGACTATGCAGTACATTTTACTCGGTTGGGTGTGAAAGCTCCTTTAACGCAATTTCTTCTGCAACTGTCGCACTATTTCAACTTTTAAACATGCACTCCCTCTCATCTGGATAGTTCAGACATTGTGATATTTAATTTTGTTGCAAAATTGCAAAGGAAAAGTTCACAAACACCTATCACCTTTCACCTACGTTTTTGACTCCAAACTAGCTATATATTGCTACATATTCTAAGGCCTCACACACACCCTCACTGACAAAGTTTCTCGTCTATTTTTGATTTCATAATGTTAAGAATATTGCTTCCAAGGACTACAGATAGAAAATCACAGGCTGAATCATTTTATTGTCGCTGAGGTACAAACATTGTTCTATCCAGTCCAAGTTGCAAATTTAAACAATTTGAGGGAAATATGTTAATAACAAACAAAATTTACATTAAAAATTTATCAATTTAAAATTTTGATCAACCCTTGCTAAATTCAGATGTTCTTCACTCCGTCTCCAAATTGAAATCGGTATATACTGTATATTAACCAACCCAGATCAAATAGATTATGGATGAAATGCAAACATAACCTTATTGAAATTGATTTTCATTTAATGCTGGTATGCAATTGTTACAAAAAAAATGTGCATCCCTCCCCTCGGATGCAAATGGCGACACATATCAAATGGAGAGTTAAACTGAATATTAAGCAGCTAATTCTAAAAAAAACCTTTACACAAGTCACATTTTGGAACAGTGGAGATTGACTTTCGGTAAACTAATATGTGACTCAAACTGCCTTTTTGATATGTGGGTTTTTGTAGTATTATAAAGTATTTATAAGTTTTGGCTCGGTAGAATCAACTCATGATTATCATGTTTGGCACTGCTTGCTCATAATTAGATTTGCCTCACTATGCACTGAACAATGTTTGATTTGTCATTTCTCATATGACATGAAGCATGTATATTTACATGAAGCTGTAACTAGTATTATGGCAATATCCAAGAGGGCATTGAGTGGTATACAACGAGTCTCTGGACATTGTATTTGTTGTTAATGTACCCGGACTCTGTCTCTGAAGACCCTTCACAAACAATGACATGTATAATGTTTTTTTGCTGAACTTTCAGTATTGAAGTGCACATAAAATCTCAGTTTGGTTCTTCAATTTTACACGGGAACTTTCTAGTAAATATGGACATGTGTCAAAATTGCGTCTGTTACATTTGGGAATTCCATACTCTGGGGAAGTACTGTTTATATCAAAATAAGCCTTAGTCAATACATTGGTTTAAATGTTTGCCCTGGTGTTCTGTTGATAAAATTAACATTATCAACAATTTTACAAACTTGTTCATCACGCATGATATGTCACAAACTAATATTGAATATAACTATCAATCATCAACTAATGCACCTTCATGCAACGAATGTGATTTGCAACTCAACTACACACGGCAGCCAAGTGAATAGTCATTAGTCGTGACATGCACGTGGTTCCACGTCAGATACATTGTAGGGACAAGAGTAGTTGAAGCTTAGCTGCAGGTTCCTAGCTCGAACGTAAGTATATATTTTGTCCACTTATTGTAGGAGTTTATACTTTATGACACAAGTAAACATTTCATACACAAAATAGTACATATTTCCGAATTACTGTTTGTAAAAGACTCATTTATGCTTGTTATTGTTTCTCTTTAGCCTATTTTATTCATGTAATTTACTGACACGTTCAACCCTTAGCCAGGGACATTGAAACCCTTATCTTCTTGGAAAAGCCATGTTTGCTTGTCAAAAGTGATATTTTCACATATGGTTTTTATACATCGCCATCATGATTTTCTTACAAAATGCTAAAATTGCAGGTTCAATAACAATACTAGTAATATTACATTAACTACATACTTGTACATTGATATTTACCTTACTTTTAATGAATGTCTAAACAAGTATGTCCAAAACTTGAGATAAGGCATTCCTGCGGGAACTGTACGCATATTTGAGACAACGTGGATATCCTGAGTTACTGATAACGGACGAAATAGAAATAGACAGGAAAACCCTTTTATCAGTAATTATCTATACTGGGCTGCTCTGCGGAAATGTAATTTATGTAATACCATGTTAATGATGTGAAGAACACTATATCAGTCTAACCAAAACGAGATAATCGAGCTAAAATGCATAATAACATATTCACCGCAAATATAAACGACAGTAACGTCATGCGGTATGTCGTTACTGTTTGCGTTAGTTTATTGATAGATCTCAGCTTTCAAAATATGTAATGCATATATTTGAATCTTATTCATAACAATAAATCGTTGTCGCAAAATGTTACTGTAAGTGAGTTTAATTTCTACGTTCCTTCTCTCGTTAGGTCTCGTTATGCAATTGTTAAATGACCAACCTTGTTTTGCTTGTTAAATAAGAATTTTTAGCATATTACACTTCTACTAACATCTTGACAAGCAAGATAATTGAAATACTACACCTTTACCATGTTGTTTGCGAGCAAGAACCGATTGAAACAATAAAAAAGGCATGGTTGGGGGCATCTTGTTAAGGCTTGAAAATATTTTTAAAAAAGATATATGTCATATGTACATATAGCAAAATGGAGACTGCATTGTGGCCATTTTGGGGATAAAAGCTTTGATTACTAATCACACAATCAATTTAAATGTCTCAAATAAAAGAATTGTACCTCGATCGTTTAGGTTGTGTGACATAGGTATATACTGTATTAACAATTTACATACAGTATTTATTCATAAGTAAAATTAAATTATATTTAATGTATCATTTGAAAATAAAAGTGAATATTGAACTTCCCCGATTTATTTAATGTATTTCGAAGTAGGCCTATAATATGAATTTAAACAAAACGTAAATTCCATCAATAAGAATATGTAGGCCTATTTTCCCTGAAACAAGCAGTCAACCATTTGTTTAAACGTTGCTAATATAATAATACCAACTCGATTGATTATGAAGCACATTTCGGTTTATGTGCGGAAGGAAGGCATATGGATCTATTGTCCAAGGATAATGACCTTTCTTCCCCATGCTTGGCGCTTTCAGTTTGGACATAAATATGGTTCTAGCAAATTTTTATGTTTATTACTCAACCGTGGTGAGATCACTCATTAGATAACAATGAGTTGGTTACACACATGTGTGCTACCAACGAGTGCTGCCAAAATGTCATAATCGGCGTGTGACGTCATAGTCGTTTTTGGTTGACGTCACAATGTTAGCCTTGCGACTGCCATAGCGGGTGACCTATTCGCAAGTGAGCGTCACTAACAACAGTTTTCTTGCAATTCAGCGCTATTTACATCATTGAGTAATACATAGAATAATAAACTCGGTACCGTTTGATAACATTTTTATGAAACTCGTGAATGACATCAGTAATTAACTCGCCTTCGCTCGTTAAAATTCCAAATCATTCATTCGTTTAATAAACATGTTATCAAACGGGACATCGTTTAGTATTCTATATATACATGTACATGCTTCACTGTTATATAATTACAGCATCAGTACATTGAGTACAATAAATATGTAAGTCTTATTGGCATTTACAAAATTGATAACTGAGTTGAAGTTTAATTTGGCATGTTGATGTACCGCTAAAGCTATCTATTTGAAGGTGCTTGCGTCCCGCGGATAACGTTTGTATGTAAAGTTTCTTGTATTTTGCGAAATTATGCACTGAATTGGTACATTTCTGCTCATTCAGGTGTGAAATGGTTTTGACTTGAAAAAAGATTATGTTTACTATCGCTCAGATTTTAAATAACACAAGTGTCTTTTAAATTTGAGATGTTTTGACAAAATCTGTTTCGCAGTAAATGGGGATAGTTACTTTGTATAACCCAAATGGTCATGTGGTTAAAACTTTGCTACAGCTGTGTTCAATGGTTATATATTTCCCCCAAATATGAAGAGGCCAAGCATGAGTGGTTGAAATTTTATTTTGAATATTCCAACTGTAATATAGGGTGAAATCCCAACTGTATATAACCAAAAATACCTCATTGCTTTCTTGGACCCGGAAGTGAGCAAACTCGCTCTCTTAAATTGAACACTCCACCTGCGTAGGGATACATGAGTTTTGCAGACTGACTGAGAAGTTTATTGGCTACTTTAAACAGAAATACTTATTCTCATGGCCCTCATCACCCCTAAGATAGGGGTAAAACACTTTCTGACCTGAAGTGGAGACTCTTTGGTCACCGTCAACCTTACTTAAGAAATAGAAGCGGGTTATCGTACTCAATCGTAAAATAAAACATAGCAGGGATAATAAAACACGAAGGATGCGCCTTTCGTGTTTTATGCTATCTATGTTTTATTCTACGATAGAGCACATCAACGATGCCTTTATAGCTAAGCCAGTTACGCCAAAGAACAGTGACGTCACTATTTGTGTATTGTTGCAACGTCACAGAATCGTGACGTCATAATCACTGTAATGTCAACATCCCTGAGGATAAAGTTGTAACATGTAGGAGGAAATCGGCGTTAGTTTTTTTAACTACCATTTGAATATATATATATATATATATATTCATATATATACACCAAACAGGTAACAACTATGTTTCCATTGGTCTTTTATACAAAATTATCGACCTCACGTGGATAGTAAGAAGTAACAACTAGGACTGCCAAGGCAGTACTGAAGTTCTTCAAGATGTCCCACTTTTACCTCAAAAACCCTGATTGACCAAACATTCATCAAGAAGGCACAACTCCCCCTTAACCCGCCACTCACTTCTACTTCATCTGCAGTATTATATCATCAAGAACTGTTCATCAGACGCTTTTCGGGCGCACTTTATTCAAATAAGATGTCCTTTTCCGCGACAACAGGAATAAACAACTCCTTCTAATGTCATATTGTTGAACCACAAATGTCGTGAGATAATGAATAAGAAGAAGGATAGGAACTAAGGTTCATGTGAACCTACGCTACGCTTGAAATTGTAAAGACACCCACAGGCGTGAGGATATTCTGAATGGCCAAGGGCAAAACGTTTCTGTGACACAATGCAGAGATGATCTTGACATCACTGAGTCTAAATGGCTCCACCTCGCCCAGCGAAGCAAGCATGCATTTTAAAGCTTGATCCTGTCTCTGTCAACTTCCGAACGCAATGCATAACTCTTGCAAGTCTCCATTACTGGCTGATTTAGGCCTTGCAGTATTTCCTTAAGAAATAAGGTATTTCCCTCGCTTTCTTGTGCCTAGATAGTGAATCGCTGCACCAAAATGCATAGTGGGCATGGGTTTCTATGCACAGATTTCTTAAGGAAATACTGCAAGGCCTAAAACAGCCAGGAAAAGAGACTGGCAAGAGTTATGCCTTGCATTGGTAAATTGATCACTGTTGGAGATGAGCGAAATCAGTGTGTACACATACATGATCTGCATCACGTGCAAGAGCCATGTTGCATAAGCTCTCGTCCATGGAATGTATGTTCCGTGTCATATTGAAACGTGACTAGTGTGTGCCAAACGATCAACATTGATTAATCTGATAGATTTCAGAAAATCATTTTTATGTTGATATTTTTCAAAAATAATAGTTTAAACATTGGCAAAACCTTCAAAATAGAACCACAGATCTTGTTTTGAACGATGGACAATGTAATTGTGACAAACAAAGTAAATAATGAGAAATCCGTAGATAACATCGTTTAGCTGCGGTACGGTAATGCCATTTTGACATAGGACAATTCACTCGAAATGCATCTAGAGAAATGCAACTTGTTTTAAATGACAACCAATGTCATTCTAGTTAAGCCATCGTTTGAATTTTCTGTATGATAAAAACAGGGGACTATTTATCCAAAATGCACTTAGAGATCTGCAACTTATTCTGAACGATGGACAGTGTCATTGTGACAAAAAGTAAATGATGACGACTTCGGATAAGCCGCCATTTTTATTTTCACAAAGTCATACTTTCTCAGTAACGTATAATGCAAATACACCGTGAGAAAAGGTTGATATGGCGCCTGTAGAATTATTGCTATGAGGCAGCATATATCGCTGAATCCTGCTATCATCACATGTGGCTATATTTAAGGATTAAGCGCTTATTGTTTTTTGGCGTGTTTTTAAGGATTCAGCCCTTTGGGGCAGAATCCTTATTGTTATTGGCGTGTTTATTATTATTATTCCACGGATCTTGTGTTAGTGATTCAGGCAAAACGGCTGCAGATCAGGTAGGTAGCCCTTACTAGGAATTCGCCACAGCAAGCTTTTGGGCCCAATCTTTTAACCCAGTTCGAATCAAAATATAAATTTTTAACATGGGAAAAATTTACAAAATGCACTTAGGCAATCTTAATTTACTTATATATCTTATCAGCATATATCGCTGAATCCTTTTATCGTCACTTGTGGCTATATTTTAGGATTCAGCGCTGAAGCCCTTTGGGGCAGAATCCTTATTGTTTTTGGCGTGTTTATTAAGGATTCAGCATTTATGCTGAATCCTTATTGTTATTGGCCTGTTTTTTTATTATTTGCACCGATTTTGTCTCAACCACTTTGGCAAGAAGGAATGCAGCTATTACAACCAAACTTTTTATGCTGATAGCCCTCACTTTGAAGTTGTTTCGTGCAGCATTTGGGCCCAATCGATTCATCCATTAAAGGTCCAGTTTGAATCCAATTTCGATTTTTTACATGAGATTTTTTTTTCAAAATGCTCTTAGAGACTTGGAATGCGCATTGATAAATTTAGCAAAAAAGTAAATCGCGTTGAAATCGTAGGTCACATGGTTTAGCCGCCATTTTGGATTTTTAAAACTTTTTCAAATTTTCGAACCCCATGTACCTTTGCGGAAACACCCCTTCGAAGATATTAGCACCTGAAAACTAGCTGAATCTTTATTTATATATAGCTGACACATTGGGGAATAACAAGTTTGTTCTTGTTTGTGCGAATTCCAAATACTTTTTTCACAGTGACCTTTCAAAGTCAGGCAGATTTTGAAAACAGCGAAATTTCGGGGGCGATGATTAAAAAATCTACCCATCGAATTGAATGATTTTTTTCAGGAAAGTAAGACAGGACTATTGTCTTTATGAATCACTAATAAAATCGCTCGCGTACAGTCATTTCCGGTCATAATCAAGCAAAACTTTAACATGGGGAATTTTCTAAAAATGCATTTAGAGACTTGAATTTTTATGCAAACGATGCGCAAGAAGAAAATAAGCAATAAAGTAAATCATGATGAATTCGTAGGTCACGTGGTTTAACCACCATTTTGATTTTCTTTAAAATTGTCTGATTTTGACATGATAAATATCGCTCTTAATAATCTCAGTGACAAACTAGAGACTCGCAACTTGTTTAAAAAGATGCTTAATAACTACACAAGCAAAATATATCTTAGCATTGCGAAGTTGTACGTCACATGGTTTCGACGACATATTTAAATTTTAACGTTTTCAAATGTTTTAACTCTGTGCATTTTTGCGGAAACACCACGCCGAAGATATTTGCATCTGATAGCTGAAACTTAGACGTATACGCAGCTGAAGCATTGGGGAACAACAAGTTTTATATCTTATTAGCGAAATCCTATTAACTTCTTCACAATTACTTTTCAAAGTATGATAACTTTGAATGTTTACCTAGGTTCTTAAACAAATCGAATTTTCTTATTTCTCCATTAGATATACAATTTACAGAGCAATATGTCATACCAGTTCGAGTTAAAATCTATTCTACGGGTAATGTGAGGTAAAACCTGTTCAAAAATTATATGATATTTATACAATAGTCGATTAAGAAGATTTTTCAAGTGTAAAGACTCATGCCAAGACACGAATAACCGGACAACAGTCTCAACAATGTCTGGTTTATCTTACTGGAATTCTTTAAAATTCTTATTTCTCCAAAGATACACATGCTATTAAGCTTTAAGTCATGCCGGTTCGAGTGGAAATGTATTCTACGCGAACTGAGATATACCTACTGGAAGATATTCAAATGATATTTACACACTAGTTAGATTAGATGATTTTCAAGTGAACAGAATAATACTTAAAATCGAATAACTGGACAGCAGTATCGACAATGTCCCGTTCATCGTGGCCTCCAAGAAACCTTTAAAATTCTTATTTCTCCACAGATATACATGCGACTATGTACTAAATCATACCAGTTCGATAGAAAATACATACATACATAGGCATACATTGTGGTATTGGGGTCAGTCCTGCTAAACATTATACATGGTGCTATTGTATCGGGAAGTACGGAATGCTGCGGAAAAATACCACTGTGAAGACAGTCAACTAAGTATATTGACAATATATATGTCAAAGTAGTTCTGGTCGAAAAACGGATACTGCATCACGATTAACGCACATCTATTAGCCAAAAGAAATTTTAGAAGCTATTTTACAACACAAAAAAGGCAAATTAAGGTTGATTATGCTTGAAACATATGTGCATGTAAATCGGACTGTAGTTTCGGTTCTGCACATGTATAATGATATTGTACAATTTTAATTTGGAATTAGTAACATCTGGAGGCGCATGCACTGTTTAAGGTACATCCATTGTGTTCTTGTGGGTCACATATGCCAAACTTTATAAATGATGTTTATCTTTCGAGAAGTACTGACTTTTACCGAAAATTGCCATTTTGATGAATGTCAATCTAGTATAGTGACGATATAAATGTAAATATGTCGATTTTTGAATCGAAAACTGGACAACATGCACCGCGTGGGCCGCGCGTCAATTGGTCAAACGTAACTTTGGAAAAAAAATTCACGATACAAACAGATAACTTTTGGTCGATAGTGTTTAATATGTCTTATAACTACTGTGCATGTCACTTTAAAGACCTGTTCTACATCTTCTTTGTCCATGCATTTCTAAACTATTTCAATTCTATTCGTTCTCTATTCCTTATATTCAGACATTATTATTAAATCGTATTCTACCTGACAAATAATCCAGATCATTCCTTCTCAAAGTCGTTCTGAAACATCCCCTTCCTGTCTATTCATTTACGCAAGTACACGCTCACACCGTTGTATATAGTCACACAATGTAAACTTTGGGTCTTAATACTCCTAGAGTGAACAGCAACAAATTTTATATAACATCGCTCCGCTACGCTACGCGATGTTATACAATTTGTTGCTGTTATACTTCTATAGAGGCACAAAACATGTAAAACAATCCTTAAGTGGTAGGTCACGTGGTTTCGACCCCATATGTAAATTTTAACGTTTTCAAATGTATTGACTGTGCATTTTTGCGGAAACACCACGCCAAAGAAACTTTGCATCTGAGAGCTGAAACTTATATTTATAAGCAGCTGAAGCATTGGGGAACAACAACTTTCATATCTTATTAGCGAAATCCAATTAATTCTTTCACAATTATGATAACTTTAAATATTTACCTAGGTTCTTAAAAATATCTAATATTCTTATTTCTCCAAAGAGCAATTAATCATACCAGTTCGAGTTAAAAAAATATTCTACATGTAATGAGAGGTAAAACCTGTTCGAAATTCATATGATATGTATACAATTGTCGATTTAGAAGAAATCAGTGTGTACACATACATGATATGCATCACGTGCAAGAGCCATGTTGCATAAGCGCTCATCCATGGAATGTTTGTTCCGTGTCATATTGAAACGTGACTAGTGTGTGCAAGTTCGAGGTAAAACAAATTCTACACGTAATGAGAGGAAAAACCTGTTCGAATTTCATACGATATGTATACAATAGTCAATTTAGAAGAAATCAGTGTTTACACATACATGACATGCATCACATGCAAGAGCCATGTTGCATAAGATCTCGTCCATGGAATGTATGTTCCGTGTCATATTGAAACGTGACTAGTGTGTGCATTACGATCAACATTGATGAACCATTCTCAAAAAGGGAACAATTCGAAACACAAAAATATGAAACATTTGACGAAAGATTTCAGAAAATCATTTTTATGTTGATATTTTTCAAAAATAAAAGTTTAAACATTGGCAAAATCCTCAAAATAGAACTACAGACCTGCATCTTGTTTTGAACGAAGGACAATGTAATGTCATTGTGACAAACAAAGTAAATCATGATAAATCCTTAGATAACATTGTTTAGCCGCGGTACGGTAATGCCATTTTGACATAGGACAATTCACTCCAAATGCACCTAGAGACATGCAACTTGTTTTAAATGACAACCAATGTCATTGTGGTTAAGCCGCCGTTTGAATTTTCTGTATGATAAAAACAGGGGACAATTTATCCAAAATGCACTGAGAGATCTGCAGCTTATTCTAAACGATGGACAGTGTCATTGGGACAATAAAGTAAATGATGACGACTTCGTAGGTCAAGTGGCTAAGCCGCCATTTTTATTTTCACAAAATCATACTTTCTCAGTAAAGTATAATGCAAAAACACCGTGAGAAAAGGTTGACATGGCGCCTGTAGAATTATTGCTATGAGGCAATCCTAATTTTTTTATATATCTTATCAGCATATATCGCTGAATCTTTTTATCGTCACTTGTGGTTATATTTAAGGATTCATTGCTGAAGCGCTGAATCTTGATTGTTATTGGCGTGTTTTTAAGGATTCAGCCCTTTGGGGCAGAATCCTTATTGTTATTGGCGTGTTTATTATTATTATTCCACGGATCTTGTGTAAGTGATTCAGCCAAAACGGCTGCAGATAATTCAACCATACTTTATAGTCAGGTAGCCCTTACTAGGAACTCGCCACAGACAGCTTTTGGGCCCAATCGTTTAACTCATTAAAGGTCCAGTTCGAATCCAAATTTCAATTCTTAACATGGGAAACAGTTTCAAAATGCACTTAAAGACTTAAAACTTATTTTAAAAGATGCGCATTGACAATCCCAGCAAAAAAGAAAACGGCGGTGAAATCGTAAGTCACGTGGTTGAGCCGCCATCTTGAATTTTTAACTTTTTCAAAATTTCTGACCCCCATGTACCTTTGCGGAAACACCACTCCGAAGATATTAGCACCTAGGAGCTGAAAGTTTATTTATATATAGCTGACCCATTGGGAAATAACAAGTTTGTTCTTGTTTGTGCAAATTCCTAATACTTTTTTCACAGTGACCTGTCAAATTTTGAAAACCGCAAACTTTCAAAAACCTACCCATTGAATTGAACAATTTTTTCAGGAGAGTGACACATGACTATGGTCTTTATGATCCAATAATAAAATCATGTACAGTCATTTCTGGTCATAATAAAGACAAATTTTTGAAAAAATGCACTTAGACACTTGAAACGCTTTGCAAAATATGAGCAAGAACAATACAAGCAAAAAAGTAAATCGTGACGAATTCGTAGGTCACGTGGTTTAGCCGCCATTTCGATTTCCTTTAAATTTGTCTGATTTTGACATGTTAAATTTCGCTCTAAATAATCCCAGTCACATACTAGAGACTGGAAACTTGTTTCAAATGGTGCTTAATAACCAGACAAGCAAAATATGTTAATATTGTGAAGTCCTAGGTCACGTGGTTTCGACGTCATATTTAAATTTTAACATTTTCAAATGTTTTGACCCTGTGCATTTTTGCACACCACGCCGAAGATATTTGCATCTGAAACTTAGATTTATAAGCAGCTAAATAATCGGGGAACAACAATTTTCATATCTTATTAGCGAAATCCTATTTATCTTTTCACAATTACCTTTCAAGGTATGATAACTTTGATTATATACCTAGGTTCTTAAAACAATGAATTTTCTTATTTCTCCAAAGATATACACTTTACAGAGCAATAAGTCATACCAGTTAAAATCTATTCTACGCATAATGAGAGGTAAAACCTGTTCGAAATTCATTTGATATTTATACAATAGCCGATTTAGAAGATTTGGCAAGTGTAAAGAATCACGCTAAGTGACGAATAACCAGACAACAGCATCAACACTGTCTGCTTCATCGAGGCCTTACTGGAAATCTTTTTGGAATTCTTATTTCTCCAAAGATAAACATGTTATTAAGCTTTAAGTCATGTCAGTTCGAGTGGAAATGTATTCTACGCGAATTGAGATATATATACTGGAAGGAATTCATATGATATTTACACACTAGTTGAATCAGATGATTTTCAAGAAAGCTATTCTGCGCGAACTGAGAGATACAGCCTAGAAAAAACTAATACGATATTTACACTGTAGTCGATTTAGTTGCACCAAGTCAGAAGTCAAGCTCAGAAAGCGGCTCCAAATCCCACCTTTTCAGTTAAGCTAAACTGTGACGTCAGTAATACGGCTCGAAACATCAACGTTTTCCTTAATTGAAATTGGTGGTTGGGGGATCTTTCTGTTCCAATGGTCATTCCCAATTGGTTGTCGTGCAGGGCAACCTTACTGCCGCACAATACAGGGACCAAGTGTTGACACCGGTCCTGATACCAGTCATGCAACAACATGGTCCAGGGTTTTCAACATGATAATGCCACACTGCACACAGAGATTTTGACGCTCAATTTTTTGCGTAACGCCGGTATCGGTGTCATGGAGTGGCCATCTCGTTCACCAGACCTCAATCCCATAGAACACATCTGGGATGAATTGGGAAGACGATTGAGGCAGCAAATCAACCCACCTCAGACTCTGCAAGCTCTTGGACAGGAACTGGTCAACCAATGGCGGCGACTTCCGGTGCGGGTCTTCAGGGGAGTTCTGCGGTCAATGCAACGATGTTGTGTGGCTGTGGTCGCTGTACAAGGTGGTCACATGCGTTATTGACTAAGCTATATTAATCATTAAAAAGGGCTTTTTAGCTATTGTACCTAAAGTTAGTTTGACTCGAGTGGGTGTGAGATCGGTTGATGCAATTGTTAACTTTTCCTGTCGCACTATTCCAACTTTGAACATGGATTCCCTATCATCCGGTATGGTGTCAACATTTTGATGTTTAGTTTTGTTGGAAAATTGCAAAAGGAAAATTTCACAAACTCAATTTTCTGCTGCAAAAAGAGCATAGCACCATGAATGTTTCTCCTACGTTTTTGACTCCAAAGGAATTAACTGTTACTTTTTAAGGCCTCGCACACTCACTCACATTCTTCTTTCTTTTTCATTACACAATGTTAAGGATACTGCCTCCCATGACAACAGATAACTCATATTGGGGTGAATCATTTTATCGTCGCTTGCGACTATATTTAAGTCTTCAAGACAAAGGGATGGTAGAATTCAATGAGACTTAGAAATGTGTCGAACGAATTTTTGATAGGTTGAGCCATTACATGACCAGTTCGATTCTAAAGTTTTTCAAAATGCACTTAAAGACATGCAACTTTTTTTGAAAGATACGCAATGACAATTCATGCAGAACAGTTAATCACGACGAATTCGAAAGTCACGTGGTTTAGCCGCCATTTTGATTTTTCGCACTTTTGAAAACTTCCCGACCCCATGCACCTTTGACAATCTTCTCCTCTGAAGATACTTGCACCTCGAAGCTGTAACTTACACATTCATACAGCTAAAGCATTGGAAAATACATGGTGATGTTTTTTATTGCTGAACTCTTAATACTTTTTGCACAGTGAGCTCTCGAAGTAAGTTGACTTTAAAAAAAAATCAAAATTCAAGGAGACAAAACTCAAATACTTACCCGTCGAATTGGATGATTTTTTCACTAAGATCTTTATGAATCAATAAGGAAATCGCTCGCGTACAGTCATTTCCGGAACAAATTAAGCTTACAATTTCTAAAAAGATAAAAAAAAAATCGCGTTTTTGGTGAGTTTTTGAAAATTCATCATTTAAAATTTGTAAAATGTTGTTTCATACTTCATATGACGGACAAAAGATTATCCTAACGACGAAAATTGAAACTGGTACAATAATGTTAATAACCAATGAGTCACAGGTCTTTTAGGTTGGACAGTTTGTACCTTCTTCCTAAATAAACAATGGGCGCATTTGTAGTGTGTCTTTGTTAAGTCATAACTCAAAGATGCTAAATCATAAAACGCTGTTTAATACATCAACAGAATGGGAAGTTATAAAGCTAAATGGGGAAAACATAATCAGTTTGATAATTAACATAACCATTGAGGTATAAGCATTTCTTCTTGATCAATTGTGACCTTCATTTTGTACTGTCAACAAAGGGGGTTAATCCTACTTTCGTTTTACATGATGGACAGGGAGAGGCTGCCACAGCTTAATGCTTTTACAATTCTCTGTGTAACTTTCAAGAATGACTGCTGATATGATGTGCTGAATAGGAAATTAATCAAATATGTCGCTAAATCCTTTTATCGTCACTTATGATTATATTTAAGTATTCAGCCCTTTGGGGCAGAATCCTTATTGTTATTGGCGTGTTTTATTATTATTCCACGGATCTTGTAAACACGACTTTTGCCAAAAGGAATGCAGCTATTGCAACCAAACTTTACAAGCCGATAGCCCTTACCATGTAGTTTCGCAGCAAGGTTTTTGGGCCAAATCAATCTAGCCATTAAAGGTCCAGTTCGATTCTAATGTTCGATTTTTAACATGGGATTTTTTTCAAAATGCACCCATAGACTTGCAACTAATTTCTAAAGATCCGCAATGACTTTGCGAGAAAAAAAGTAATTCGCGGTGAAAACGTGAATCATGTGGTTGAGTCGCCATTTTGGATTTTTCAACTTTTTCAAATTGTCTGACCCCATGTACCTTTGCGGAAAAAAACCACTCCGAAGATATTGGTACCTAAGAGCTGAATCTTGTTTTTATATATAGCTGAAACATATGGGAATATCAAGTTTGTTCTGTTTTGAGCGAATTCCTAAAACTTTGTTAACAAGTTTGGTGTCATTGAACAATGTACCAACTTTAAAGGCGAATATTTCATAAACCTGGAGGTTTTGATGCAGGATATTTTCTGGACAAAAGCTTAGTGTACATGAATCAAAAATAAAATCGATCGTGTACAGTCATTTCCGGTCGTGAGAAATGGTAGAACATGACATAAAATGAGAATGAAGATATGTTCAACTTATGACAAGAAAGACCAAACGCACACATGTACGTAGCCCTCATCATAAGAACATAGTAACGAGCAACAAAAGCTATGTTTTGTTTTCGTTTCGTTTCGGTACGAAATCATAGACATAGGGGGGGGACCCAATGAATAGCACTCTTCTCAGGGAAGGTCCTGACTATGCAGTACATTTTACTCGGTTGGGTGTGAAAGCTCCTTTAACGCAATTTCTTCTGCAACTGTCGCACTATTTCAACTTTTAAACATGCACTCCCTCTCATCTGGATAGTTCAGACATTGTGATATTTAATTTTGTTGCAAAATTGCAAAGGAAAAGTTCACAAACACCTATCACCTTTCACCTACGTTTTTGACTCCAAACTAGCTATATAATGCTACATATTCTAAGGCCTCACACACACCCTCACTGACAAAGTTTCTCGTCTATTTTTGATTTCATAATGTTAAGAATATTGCTTCCAAGGACTACAGATAGAAAATCACAGGCTGAATCATTTTATTGTCGCTGAGGTACAAACATTGTTCTATCCAGTCCAAGTTGCAAATTTAAACAATTTGAGGGAAATATGTTAATAACAAACAAAATTTACATTAAAAATTTATCAATTTAAAATTTTGATCAACCCTTGCTAAATTCAGATGTTCTTCACTCCGTCTCCAAATTGAAATCGGTATATACTGTATATTAACCAACCCAGATCAAATAGATTATGGATGAAATGCAAACATAACCTTATTGAAATTGATTTTCATTTAATGCTGGTATGCAATTGTTACAAAAAAAATGTGCATCCCTCCCCTCGGATGCAAATGGCGACACATATCAAATGGAGAGTTAAACTGAATATTAAGCAGCTAATTCTAAAAAAAACCTTTACACAAGTCACATTTTGGAACAGTGGAGATTGACTTTCGGTAAACTAATATGTGACTCAAACTGCCTTTTTGATATGTGGGTTTTTGTAGTATTATAAAGTATTTATAAGTTTTGGCTCGGTAGAATCAACTCATGATTATCATGTTTGGCACTGCTTGCTCATAATTAGATTTGCCTCACTATGCACTGAACAATGTTTGATTTGTCATTTCTCATATGACATGAAGCATGTATATTTACATGAAGCTGTAACTAGTATTATGGCAATATCCAAGAGGGCATTGAGTGGTATACAACGAGTCTCTGGACATTGTATTTGTTGTTAATGTACCCGGACTCTGTCTCTGAAGACCCTTCACAAACAATGACATGTATAATGTTTTTTTGCTGAACTTTCAGTATTGAAGTGCACATAAAATCTCAGTTTGGTTCTTCAATTTTACACGGGAACTTTCTAGTAAATATGGACATGTGTCAAAATTGCGTCTGTTACATTTGGGAATTCCATACTCTGGGGAAGTACTGTTTATATCAAAATAAGCCTTAGTCAATACATTGGTTTAAATGTTTGCCCTGGTGTTCTGTTGATAAAATTAACATTATCAACAACTTTACAAACTTGTTCATCACGCATGATATGTCACAAACTAATATTGAATATAACTATCAATCATCAACTAATGCACCTTCATGCAACGAATGTGATTTGCAACTCAACTACACACGGCAGCCAAGTGAATAGTCATTGGTCGTGACATGCACGTGGTTCCACGTCAGATAAATTGTAGAGACAAGAGTAGTTGAAGCTTAGCTGCAGGTTCCTAGCTCGAACGTAAGTATATATTTTGTCCACTTATTGTAAGAGTTTATACTTTATGACACAAGTAAACATTTCATACACAAAATAGTACAGATTTCCAAATTACTGTTTGTAAAAGTCGCATTTATGCTTGCGGAGGTTATTGTTTCTCTTTAGCCTATTTTATTCATATAATTTACTAACACGTTCAACCCTTAGCCAGGGACATTGAAATCCTTATCTTCTTGGAAAAGCCATGTTTGCTCGTCAAAAGTGATATTTTCACATATCGTTTTTACACATCGCCATCATGATTTTCTTACAAAATGCTAAAATTGCAGTTTCAATAACAATACTAGTTATATTACATTAACTACATACTTGTACATTTATATCTACCTTACTTTTAATGAATGTCTAAACAAGTATGTCCAAAACTTGAGATAAGGCATTCCTGCGGGAACTGTTTAATATTTGAGACAACGTGGATATCCTGAGTTACTGATAACAGACGAAATAGAAATAGACAAGAAAACCCTTTTATCAGTATTTATCTATACTGGACTGTTCTGCGGAAATGTAAGTTATGTAATACCATGTTAATGATGTGAAGAACACTATATCAGTCTAACCACAATAGGATAATCGAGCTAACACGCATAATAACATATTCACCGCAAATATAGGTGATGGTAACGTCATGCATTATGTCGTAAAATGACCGTCAAAAGGCGTTACTGTTTGCGTTAGTTTATTGATAGATCTCAGCTTTCAAAATATGTAATGCATATATTTGAATCTTATTCATAACAATAAATCGTTGTCGCAAAATGTTACTGTAAATGAGTTTAATTTCTTCGTCCCTTCTCTCGTTAGGTCTCGTTATGCAATTGTTAAATGACCAACCTTGTTTGGCTTGTTAAATAAGAATTTTTAGCATATTACACTTCTACTAACAGCTTGACAAGCAAGATAATTGAAATACTACACCTTTACCATGTTGTTTGCGAGCTAGAACCGATTTAAACAATAAAAAGGCATGGTTGGGGGCATCTAGTTAAGGCTTGAAAATAGTTTTAAAAGAGATATATGTCATATGTACATAAAGCAATATGGAGACTGCATTGTGGCCATTTTGTTGATAAAAGCTTTGATTACTAATCACACAATCAATTTAAATGTCTCAAATAAAAGAATTGTACCTCGATCGTTAAGGTTGTGTGACATAGGTATATACTTTATTATCAATTTACATATATTATTTATTCATAAATTAAATTAAATTAGCACATTTCGGTTTATGTGTGGAAGGAAGGCATATGTATCTATTGTAAGTCCAAGGATAATGACCCTTGGCGCTTTCAGTTTGGACATAAATATGGTTCTATCAAATTTTTATGTTTATTACTCAACCGTGGTGAGATCACTCATTAGATACCAATGAGTTGGTTACACACATGTGTGCTACCAACAAGTGCTGCCATAACGTCATAATCGGCGTGTGGCGTCTTAGTCGTTTTCGGTTGACGTCACAATGTTAGCCTTGCGACTGCCATAGCGGTTGACCTATTCGCAAGTGAGTGTCACTAACAACAGTTTTCTTGCAATTCAGCGATATTTACATCATTGAGTAATAAATAGAATAATAAACTCGGTCCCGTTTGATAACATTTTTATGAAACTCGTGAATGACATCAGTAATTAACTCGCCTTCGCTCGTTAAAATTCCAAATCATTCATTCGTTTAATAAACATGTTATCAAACGGGACATAGTTTAGTATTCTATATATACATGTACATGCTTCACTGTTATATAATTTCAGCATCAGTACATTGAGTACAATATATATGTAAGTCTTATTGACATTTACAAAATTGATTACTGAGTTGAAGTTTAATTTGGCATGTTGATGTACCGCTAAAGCTATCGATTTGAAGGTGCTTGCATCCCGCGGATAACGTTTGTATTTGCGAAATTATGCACTGAATTGGTACACTTCTGCTCATTCAGGTGTAAAATGGTTTTGACTTGAAAAAAGATTATGTCTACTATCGCTCAGATTCAAAATAACACAAGTGTCTTTTAAATTTGAGATGTTTTGACAAATTCATTTTCGCAGTAAAAAGGGGATAATTACTTCGTATAACCCAAATGGTCACGTGGTTAAAACGTTGCTACAGCTGTGTTGAATGGTTTCCCCCAAATATGAAGAGGCCATGCATGAGTGGTTGAAATTTTATTTTGAATATTCCAACTGTAATGTAGGGTGAAATCCGTACTGTATATAACCAATAATACCTTATGGAAGTCATACATTGCTTTCTTGGACCCGGAAGTGACAACACACGCTCTCTTGAATTGAACACTCCACCTTCTGCACCCTGCGTAGGGATACATGAGTTTTGCAGACTGACTGCGACGTATATTGGCTACTTTAAACAGAAATACTTATTCTCATGGCCCTTATCACCTTTAAGATAGGGGTAAAACACTTTCTGACCTGAAGTGGAAACTCTTTGGTCCCCGTCAACCTTACTTAAGAAATAGAAGCGGGTTATCGTACTCAATCGTAAAATAAAACATAGCAGGGATAATAAAACACGAAGGATGCGCCTTTCATGTTTTATGCTATCTATGTGTTATTCTACGATAGAGCACATCAACGATGCCTTTATAGCTAAGCCAGTTACGCCAAAGAACAGTGACGTCAATATTTGTGTATTGTTGCAACATCACAGAATCGTGACGTCATAATCACTGTAATGTCAACATCCCTGAGGATAAAGTTGAAACATGTAGGAGGAATGATTGAGCGTTAGTGTCCCATTTGAATATATATATATATATATAATGAAAAAACACCGTGAGAAAAGATTGCCATGGCGCCTGTGGAATTATTGCTATGATGCAATCCTTATATTTCTTATATATCTTATCAGCATATATCGCTGAATCCTTTTATCGTCACTTGTGGCTATATTTTAGGATTCAGCACTGAAGCGCTGAATCGTTATTGTTTTTGGCGTGTTTTTAAGGATTCAGCCCTTTGGGGCAGTATCCTTATTGTTATTGGCGTGTTTATTAAGGATTCAGCATTTATGTTGAATCCTTATTGTTATTGGCCTGTTTTTTTATTATTTGCACCGATTTTGACTCAACCACTTTGGCAAGAAGGAAGGCAGCTATTACAACAAAACTTTTCATGCTGATAGCCCTCACTATGAAGTTGTTCCTTGCAGCATTTGGGCCCAATCGATTCATCCATTTTGAATCCAAATTTCGATTGTTTACATGGGCTTTTTTTTCAAAATGCTCTTAGAGACTTGGATTTTTGTTGATAGATGCGCATTGATAATCTTAGCAAAAAAGTAAATCGAGGTGAAATCGTAGGTCACGTGGTTTAGCCGCCATTTTGGATTTTTAATACTTTTTCAAATTTTCGAACCCCATGTACCTTTGCGGAAACACCACTTCGAAGATATTAGCACCTGAAAACTAGCTGAAACATTATTAAAATATAGCTGACACATTGGGAAATAACAAGTTTGTTCTTGTTTATGCGAATTCCAAATACTTTTTTCACAGTGACCTTTCAAAGTCAGGCAGATTTTGAAAACAGCGAAATTTCAGGGGCGATGATTAAAAAATCTACCCATCGAATTGAATGATTTTTGCAGGAGAGTAAGACAGGACTATTGTCTTTATGAATCACTAATAAAATCGCTTGCGTACAGTCATTTCCGGTCAAAATAAAGAAAAACTTTAACATGGGGAATTTTTCTAAAAATGCATTTAGAGACTTGAATTTTTTTGCAAACGATGCGCAAGAACAAAACAAGCAATAAAGTAAATCATGACGAATTCGTAGGTCACGTGGTTTAACCGCCATTTTGATTTTCTTTAAAATTGTCTGATTTTGACATGTTGAATATCGCTCTAAATGATCTCAGTGACATACTAGAGACTCGCAACTTGTTTAAAAAGATGCTTAATAACTACACAAGCACAATATATGTTACCATTGCGAAGTTTTCAAATGTTTTAACTCTGTGCATTTTTGCGGAAACACCACGCCAAAGATATTTGCATCTGAGAGATGAAACTTAGATGTATACGCAGCTGAAGCATTGGGGAACAACAAGTTTTATATCTTATTAGCGAAATCCTATTAACTTTTTCAAAATTACTTTCAAAATATGATAACTATGAATGTTTACTTAGGTTCTTAATCTCCATAAGATATACAATTTACAGAGCAATATGTCATACCAGTTCGAGTTAAAATCTATTCTATGGGTAATGTGAGGTAAAATCTGTTCAAAATTCATATGATATTTATACAATAGTCGATTTAGAAGATTTTGCAAGTGTATAGAATCATGCCAAGACACGAATAACCGGACAACAGTCTCAACACTGTCTGGTTTATCATACTGGAATTTTTTTCAATTCTTATTTCTCCAAAAATACACATGCTATTAAGCTTTAGGTCATGCCAGTTCGAGTGGAAATGTATTCTACGCGTACTGAGATATACATACTGGAAGGAATTCATATGATATTTACACACTAGTTGAATTAGATGATTTTCAAGTGAAAAGAATCATACTTAAAATCGAATAACCGGACAACAGTATCGACATTGTCCCGTTCATCATGGCCTCCCGAAAACCTTTAAAATTCTTATTTCCCCACAGATATACATGCGACTATGTACTAATCATACCAGTTCGATAGAAAATACATACATACATAGGCATACATTGTGGTGTTTGGGTCAGTCCTGCTAAACTTTATAGATGGTGCTATTTTATCGGGAAGTACGGAATGCTGCCGAAAATACCACTGTGAAGACAGTCGACTCAGTATATTGACAATATATATGTCAAAGTAGTTCTGGTCGAAAACCGGACACTGCACCACGATTAACGCACATCTTTTAGCCAAAAGTAATTTTAGAAGCTATTTTACAACACAAAAAAGGCAAATTAAGGTTGATTATGCTTGAAACATCTGTGCATGTAAATCGGACTGTAGTTTCGGTTCTGCACATGTATAATGATATTGTAAAATTTTAATTTGGAATTAGTAACATCTGGAGGCGCATGTACTGTTTAAGGTACATCCATTGTGTTCTTGTGGGTCACATATGCCAAACTTTATAAATGATGTTAATCTTTCGAGAAGTACTGACTTTTACCGAAAATTGCCATTTTGATGATAGTCAATCTAGTAGAGTGACGATATAACTGTAAATATGTCGATTTTTGATCGAAAACCGGACAACATGCACCGCGTGGGCCACGGGTCAATTGGTCAAACGTAACTTTGGAAAAAAAATTCACGATACAAACAGATAACTTTTGGTCGATAGTGTTTAATATGTCTTATAACTACTGTGCATGTCACTTTAAAGACCTGTTCTACATCTTCTTTGTCCATGCATTTCTAAACTATTTCAATTCTATTCGTTCTCTATTCTTTATATTCAGACATTATTATTAAATCGTATTCTACCTGACAAATAATCCAGATCATTCCTTCTCAAAGTCGTTCTGAAACATCCCCTTCCTGTCTATTCATTTACGCAAGGACACGCTCACACCGTTGTATATAGTCACACAATGTAAACTTTGGGTCTTAATACTCCTAGAGTGTAAATCGGACTGTAGTTTCGGTTCTGCACATGTATAATGATGTTGTACAATTTTAATTTGGAATTAGTAACACCTGGAGGCGCATGCACTGTTTAAGGTACATCCATTGTGTTCTTGTGGGTCACATATGCCAAACTTTATAAATGATGTTAATCTTTCGAGAAGTACTGACTTTTACCGAAAACTGCAATTTTGATGATAGTCAATCTATTATAGTGACGATATAACTGTAAATATGTAGATTTTTGAATTTTTGAAAACCGGACAACATGCACTGCGTGGGGCGCGCGTCAATTGGTCAAATGTAACTTTGGAAATTTATTTTCACCATACAAACAGATAACTTTTGGTCGACAGTGTTTAATATGTCATATAACTACTGTGCATGTAAATGGGATGTGAAGTTTCGGTTTCTGTACATGTATAATGATGTTGCTAAATTTTAATTAAAAACTAGAAACCATGATATAATTGGCAATTTGGGATGAATATGGAAGTTGAGTGAAATTATTTGAACTGAAATCAGCACATATCATATGTTGGCACGTATTTCAGCCAAATAAAATTTTATGAAGCACAATGGATGTATCTTTAATATATCAAATATCCCTCTTATCGCAACAGCTCACACAAGTTATATGATTCGCATTGAGTGTAATGCACACATACATTGGTATGCATTTTGTTATCTTTACATAATAGACATTTATTAAGGAACATATAGCAAGGGTCAATGAATTTACACTTCATTCATTCATAAACAAGATTCATAGTACGCTTATTCCATATAAGGCAAGATTTGTTTATGCCCCAAAAGAGTCCCGCTTCCATCATTCACACATTACGCATGTTGCAATTGATTAACAAACTCACCAATGAAACTACCTCATTTTAAGCCAGTCTTTCTCACAGTATACTTACTATAACCATTCAATGCTATTCTAAAAGCAGCCAAAGGGTAACGGATTTTAGTCATCATTGTCTCATATCCACAAACATTTATTCTGCTTTTTCTAACGCTTTAAAGACCTGTTCTACATCTTCATTGTCCATGCATTTCTAAACTATTTCAATTCTGTTCGTTCTCTATTCCTTATATTCAAACATAAGTATTAAATCGTATTCTACCTGACAAATAATCCAGATCATCCCCTCTCAAAGTCGTTCTGAAACAACCCCTTCCTGTCTATTCATTTACGCAAGTACACGCTCACACCATTGTATATAGTCACACAATGTAAACTTTGGGTCTTAATACTCCTAGAGTGAACAGCAACAAATTTTGTATAACATCGCTCCTCTACGCTACGAGATGTTATACAATTTGTTGCTGTTATACTTCGATAGAGGCACAAAACATGTAAAACAATCCTAAGTGGTAGGTCACGTTGTTTCGACGCCATATGTAAATGTTAACGTTTTCAAATGTTTTGAACCTGTGCATTTTGGCAGAAACACCACGCCGAAGAAATTTTGCATCTGAGAGCTGAAACTTATGTTTATAAGCAGCTGAAGCATTGGGGAACAACAACTGTCATATCTTATTAGCGAAATCCCATTAATTTTTTCACAATTATGATAACTTTAAATATTTACCTTGGTTCTTAAAAATATCTAATATTCTTATTTCTCCAAAGAGCAATAAATCATACCAGTTCGAGTTAAAAAAATATTCTACATGTAATGAGAGGTAAAACCTGTTCGAAATTCATATGATATGTATACAATAGTCGATTTAGAAGGAATCAGTGTGTACACATACATGATATGCATCACGTGCAAATGCCATGTTGCATAAGCTCTCATCCATGGAATGTTTGTTCCGTGTCATATTGAAACGTGACTAGTGAGTGCCAGTTCGAGGTAACAAAAAATTCTACACATAATGAGAGGAAAAACCTGTTCGAAATTCATACGATATGTATACAATAGTCAATTTAGAAGAAATCAGTGTGTACACATACATGACATGCATCACGTGCAAGAGCCATGTTGCATAAGCTCTCGTCCATGGAATGTATGTTCCGTGTCATATTGAAACTTGATAAGTGTGTGCCTAACGATCAACATTGATGAATCATTCTCAAAAAGGGAACAATTCGAAAGACAAAATTATGAAACATTTGGACGAAAGATTTCAGAAAATCATTTTTATGTTGATCTTTTTAAAAAATAAAAGTTTAAACATTGGCAAAATCCTCAAAATAGAACTACAGACCTGCATCTTGTTTTGAACGATGGACAATGTATTGTCATTGTGACAAGCAAAGTATTCATGATAAATCCGTAGATAAAATCGTTTAGCCGCGGAACGGTAATGTCATTTTGACATAGGACAATTCACTCCAAATGCACCTAGAGACATGCAACTTGTTTTGAATGACAACTAATGTCATTGTGGTTAAGCCGCCGTTGAATTTTCTGTATTATAAAATCAGGGGAAAATTTATCCAAAATGCACTGAGAGATCTGCAACTTATTCTAAACGATGGACACTGTCATTGGGACAATGAAGTAAATGATGACGACTTCGTAGGTCAAGTCATTTTTATTTTCACAAAGTCATACTTTCTCAGTAACGTATAATGCAAATACACCGTGAGAAAAGGTCGATATGTCGCCTGTGGAATTATTGCTATGAGGCAATCCTAATTTTTGTATATATCTTATCAGCATATATCGCTGAATCCTTTTATCGTCACTTGTGGTTAAATTTAAGGATTCATTGCTGAAGCGCTGAATCTTTATTGTTATTGGCATGTTTTTAATGATTCAGCCCTTTGGGGCAGAATCCTTATTGTTATTGGCGTGTTTATTATTATTATTCCACCGATCTTGTGTAAGTGATTCAGCCAAAACGGCTGCAGAGAATTCAACCAAACTTTATAGTCAGGTAGCCCTTACTAGGAACTCGCCACAGAAAGCTTTTGGGCCCAATCGTTTAACCCATTAAAGGTCCAGTTCGAATCCAAATTTCAATTTTTAACATTGGGAAACATTTTCAAAATGCACTTAAAGACTTGAAACTTATTCTAAAAGATGCGCATTGACAATCCCAGAAAAAAAAGATAATGGCGGTGAAATCGTAAGTCACGTGGTTGAGCCGCCATCTTGGATTTTTAACTTTTTCAAAATTTCTGACCCCCATGTTCCTTTGCAAAAACACCACTCCGAAGATATTAGCTGAAAGTTTATTTATATATAGCTGACACATTGGGAAACAAGTTTGTTCTTGTTTGTGCGAATTCCTAATACTTTTTTCACAGTGACCGTTAAAATTTTGAAAACCGCAAACTTTCAAAAACCTACCCATCGAATTGAACAATTTTTTCAGGAGAGTGATACATGACTTTGGTCTTTATGATCAAATAATAAAATCATGTACAGTCATGTCTGGTCATAATAAAGACAAATGTTTGAAAAAAATGCACTTAGAGACTTGAAACGTTTTGCAAAATATGCGCAAGGACAATACAAGCAAAAAGTAAATCATGACGAATTCGTAGGTCACGTGGTTTAGCCGCCATTTTGATTTCCTTTAAATTTGTCTGTTTTTGACATGTTAAATTTCGCTCTAAATAATCCCAGTCACATACTAGAGACTGGAAACTTGTTTCAAAAGGTGCTTAATAACCAGACAAGCAAAATATTTTACCATTGTGAAGTCGTAGGTCATGTGGTTTCGACGTCATATTTAAATTTTAACGTTTTCAAATGTTTTAACTCTGTGCATTTTTGCGGAAACACCACGCCGAAGGTATTTGCATCTGAGAGCCAAAACTTAGATTTGTAAGCAGCTAAATCATCGGGGAACAACAATTTTCATATCTAATTAGCGAAATCCTATTAATCTTTTCACAACTACCTTTCAAAGTATGATAAGAAGATTGTGCAAGTGTAAAGAATCATGCTAAGTCACGAATAACCTGACAACAGTATCAACACTGTTTGCTTTATCATGTGATAACTTTGAATATATACCTAGGTTCTTAAAAAAATAATTTTCTTATTTCTCCAAAGATATTAACTTTACAGAGCAATAAGTCATACCAGTTAAAATCTATTCTACGCATAATGAGAGGTAAAACCTTTTCGAAATTCATTTGATATTTATACAATAGCCGATTTAGAAGATTTGGCATGTGGAAAGAATCACGCTAAGTGACGAATAACTGGACAGTAGTATCAACACTGTCTGCCTCATCGAGGCCTTACTGGAAATCTTTTTGGAATTTTTATTTCTCCAAAGATAAACATGTTATTAAGCTTTAAGTCATGTCAGTTCGAGTGGAAATGTATTCTACGCGAACTGAGATATATATCCTGGAAGGAATTTATATGATATTTACACACTAGTTGAATTAGATGATTTTCAAGTGAAAAGACTCATACTTAACCTCTTATAACCGGACAACAGTATTGACATTTTCGGTTCATCGTGGCCTCCTGGAAACCTTCAATATTCTAATTTCTCCACAGATATACATGCTACTGGTGTATCCAGTAACCGTTTCAGTAATATTGTACGTGCTCTTCAATGGTGTTCTTACATGTATGCAAGGGTATGTAACTCTTATTCTCAGTGCAGTAAAGCGTGCATCGTACTGTCGTCGTGTTTTCCATGTGTTTGCATGCGAATGAGATTTACCAAGAACTGGTCAAGCATTTAACAGCTACCATTTACTAAATCATACCAGTTCGAGTGAAAAGCAATTCTGCGCGAACTGAGAGATAGAGCCTAGAAAAAAATAATACGATATTTACACTGTAGTCGATTTAGTTGCACCAAGTCACAAGTCAAGCTCAGAAAGCGGCTCCAAATCCCACCTTTTCAGTTAAGCTAAACTGTTACGTCAGTAATACGGCTCGAAACATCAAAGTTTTCCTTAATTGAAAGTTTTCCTTAAGCCCAATCTTTACTATCATTTTATATTACAAAATTATTGCTGTCTTTTGGACTTAAAAATTTAATTTACTCACCACCTTTTTTATATTTTTTATGGAGATGTACTTACACTTTGAAATTATCTTTTTTTACTTTTTATAGCTTTCAGCGTGAGTAAGTATAACACCCCGTCGGCGAAATCACTAATGGTGAAGTAGACGTTAAACTCCTATCTCTCTTCACTCTAAATGGGAGAATCATAATTATTTCGCTAATATACTTAAGCGTTACAAAGCGTTACACCACTTTGAAGATATTTGCATCTAAGCGCTACAACTCAGATTTATACTGAGCGTAACTAGAAACCTGACAAATTTTTTATCGTAGTTTTTTTTCGGGGAAGATTTAAGTCGAATCTTGTGTTATATAATTTATGATCGAGGTGTACACGATGATGCTGCACGGACAAGGCGGGTGGCAACGCGTAAATTAACGTATAACACGTCAAGGAGGTAAATCATGATATTCACGTGCACAGGGTCACGTGATCAACACAGGTAACGTGTATGCTGTCAAATCAAATTGCACGTGTACTGTGTAACAGTAAAACACAATAAAATTAACGGAAACACATTATTGACTGAAATCCACGCCTCAAGAATACAGAACGTGAGCGTGCTATGGGTAGGCTGCACGCCAGACAATCCGTTGCAGAAGTTGCGCGCATTTCGATGCAGTCGACAGACGATTCACGAGCTCAGAACCTGTGTGCGAAAGACAAGGGTGATTGCGTCCGAGGCCAGAACGTCTGCGTCCGACGTCACACCGAGAGCATGGACAAATCAGGTTACGTCATCTCCGGAATCGATTCGAGACGGCTGCGTCCACGACCAGACACTAGTTTAGAGGTCGGGTGTCACCAGACACTTGTTCAGAGGTCGGGTGTCACCATCCACTATCAGGAATCAAGTGCGGGCTGCTGGTCTGCGAGCAATAGGCCCTACACAGGACCCATTTTGACGCCATTTCACCGTCAACAACGTCTGATAAGGACCCGACAACACGCAAGATGGAATCAGAATCGCTGGAATAACGTTGTCTTTAGTGACGAGTCACGTTACACACTTTGGTTTGCTCATGGCAGAGTACAAGTGTGGCATCGAACGCGAGAACGATATGCACAGTGTTGTGTTCCGGAGGTGGACAGATTTGGTGCCGGCAGCGTCATGGTTTGGGGATCTTTCTGTTCCAATGGTCATTCCCAATTGGTTGTCGTGCAGGGCAACCTTACTGCCGCACAATACAGGGACCAAGTGTTGACACCGGTCCTGATACCAGTCATGCAACAACATGGTCCAGGGTTTTCAACATGATAATGCCACACTGCACACAGTGATTTTGACGCTCAATTTTTTGCATAACGCCGGTATCGGTGTCATGGAGTGGCCATCTCGTTCACCAGACCTCAATCCCATAGAACACATCTGGGATGAATTGGGAAGACGATTGAGGCAGCAAATCAACCCACCTCAGACTCTGCAAGCTCTTGAACAGGAACTGGTCAACCAATGGCGGCGACTTCCGGTGCGGGTCTTCAGGGGAGTTCTGCGGTCAATGCGACGATGTTGTGTGGCTGTGGTGGCTGTACAAGATGGTCACACACGTTATTGACTAAGCTATATTAATTATTAAAAAGGGCTTTTTAGCTATTGTACCTAAAGTAAGTTTGACTCGAGTGGGTGTGAGATCGGTTGATGCAATTGTTAACTATTCCTGTCGCACTATTCCAACTTTGAACATGGATTCCCTATCATCCGGTATGGTGTCAACATTTTGATATTTAGTTTTGTTGGAAAATTGCAAAAGGAAAATTTCACAAACTCAATTTTCTGCTGCAAAAAGAGCATAGCACCATGAATGTTTCTCCTACGTTTTTGACTCCAAACGAATTAACTGTTACTTTTTAAGGCCTCGCACACTCACTCACATTCTTCTTTCTTTTTCATTACACAATGTTAAGGATACTGCCTCCCATGACAACAGATAACTCATGTTGGGCTGAATCATTTTATCGTCGCTTGCGACTATATTTAGGTCTTCAAGACAAAGGACAGATTTTTGATAGGTTGAGCCATTAAAGGACCAGTTCGATTCTAAAGTTTTTCAAAATGCACTTAGAGACATGCAACTTTTTTTGAAAGATACGCAATGACAATTCATGCAGAGCAGTTTATCACGACGAATTTGAAAGTCACGTGGTTTAGCCGCCATTTTGATTTTTCGCACTTTTGAAAACTTCCCGATCCCATGTACCTTTGACAATCTTTTCCTCTGAAGATACTTGCACCTCGAAGATGTAACTTACACATTCATACAGCTAAAGCATTGGAAAATACATGGTGATGTTTTTCATTGCTGAACTCTAAATACTTTTTGCACAGTGAGCTCTCGAAGTTAGATGACTTTAAAAAAAAAAAATCAAAATTCAAGGAGACATAACTCAAATACTTACCCGTCGAATTGGATGATTTTTTCAGGGGTGTAAGTTTTCACTAAGGTCTTTATGAATCAATAATGAAATCGCTCGCGTACAGTCATTTCCGGAACAAATTAAGCTTACAATTTCTAAAAAGATTTTAAAAAATCGCGTTTTTGGTGAGTTTTTGAAAATTCATAACTTAATAACCATAACTTGTAAAATGTTGTTTCATACCTCATATGACGGACAAAAGATTATCCTAACGACGAAAATTTACACTGGTACAATGATAATAATAACCAATGAATCACAGGTCTTTTAAGTTGGACAGTTTGTACCTTCTTTCTAAATTGACTATGAACGCATTTGTAGTGTGTCTTTGTTAAGTCATAACTCAAAGATGCTTAATCATAAAACGCTGTTTAATACATCAACAGAATGGGAAATTATAAAGCTAAATGGGGAAAACATAATCAGTTTGATAATTAACATAACCATTGAGCTATAAGCATTTCTTCTTGATCAATTGTGACTTTCATTTTGTACTGTCAACAAAGGGGGTTAATCCCACTTTCGTTTTACATGATGGACAGGTAGAGGCTGCTGCAGCTTAATGCTTTTACAATTCTTTGTGTAACTTTCAAGAAATGACTGCTGATATGATGTGCTGAATAGGAAATTAATCAAATATGTCGCTAAATCCTTTTATCGTCACTTATGACTATATTTTAGTATTAAGCCCTCTTGGGCAGAATCCTTATTGTTATTGGCGTGTTTTATTATTATTCCACGGATCTTGTAAACACGACTTTTGCCAGAAGGAATGCAGCTATTGCAACCAAACTTTACAAGCTGATAGCCCTTACCATGTAGCCATTAAAGGTCCAGTTCGATTCTAATGTTCGATTTTTAACATGGGATTTCTTTCAAAATGCACCCATAGACTTGCAACTAATTTCTAAAGATCCACAATGACTTTGCGAGAAAAAAAGTAAATCGCCGTGAAAACGTGAATCATGTGGTTGAGTCGCCATTTTGGATTTTTCAACTTTTTCAAATTGTCTGACCCCATGTACCTTTGCGGAAAAACCACTCCGAAGATATTGGTACCTAAGAGCTGAATCTTGTTTTTATATATAACTGAAACATATGGGAATAACAAGTTTGTTCTGTTTTGAGCGAATTCCTAATACTTTGTTAACACGTTTGGTGTCATTGAACAATGTACCAACTTTAAAGGAGTGAGTGAGTGAGTGAATTATTGTTTAACGCCGCTTCGGCAGTATTGCAGCCATTAGCGGCGAGATATTTAATTTATTTGCCTAATTTAAAAATGAAAATTGCAATTGAAAAACAGAACACGACACGAAGGCCGTAAAAACATCAGCGTATTATAAGTTGAATAAAAGCTGATAATGAAAAGTTAAAATTTACAATTTGTCAATAAGGTGTTTAGCCTTCAAAAAATCTAAAACACGATGCTCACCGAAATGAGTAAAAACTTGATTGATTGAAATAGAAGGATAAAAAGTTTCCCTGATATGTGCAGTGTCCCAACACTCACATAGAATGTGTTTGATTGTGAGAGGACATTGACAGGGTATACATACCGGGGGATCTTCCCCCTTTAAAAGATATGAGTGTGTAAGATGAGAGTGTACAATACGACTTCGTCGTAGGACACAAGCTTCCTGCCGGGTAAAAGAGGATAGAGATTTGTAACCTAAATGAGGTTGAATAGTGTGAAGTTTGTTATGGTGTTGTTGGTCCCATTGGGACTTCCAACGTTGTTTAATGTAAGATTCAATAGCAGGTTTGGAATCCGTATATGCAACTTCGGTAGGAGAAATATGTTTGAGGTTTAATGCTGATTTAGCAGCTGAGTCAGCTTTGTTATTACCTCTTATACACATATGGCTAGGAAGCCAGCAGAAGACGATGTCGCATTGGAGACAAGAATTATGAAGTAATAAAATATCTCTGATAATCGGGTGATCACTCTTACAGTTTTTAATTGCTTGTAGGCAAGAAAGTGAATCAGAAAAGATGATGTAATTATTTGGAGTTGAATTTTTGATGTGATGGACGGCCTTAAGGATGGCCTTAGCTTCTGCAGAAAAGATGCTGCTGCCATCATGCAGCCTTGAAGCATATGTTGTTGAAGGAGTCTCAGTTGCTGCTGCAACTGTGGGTCCATCTTTAGAACCGTCAGTGTAAATTGGTTTATAATCTGCGAAAAAATTACGAAGTTCAAAAAATGCCTGTCGAAATATCAATTGGTCTGTATTTGATTTTTTTATGAGTAGATAGAGAGAGGTTGACACGGGGCCTCACCAGCTGCCATGGCGGAGTGGCAAGCAGACCGTGCTCTGCTATTGTTGTTTGGTCGATATCACAATCTTCAACATGTTGTTGAAGTCTGATACCGAGTGGTGGAATTGCTTTAGGTTTTGAGTTATACAACTGCTGGTATTCAGGGTTGAATACGCAGTTGTATGCAGGATTACAAGGGTTGGCTTTAAGTTTAGTTATACATTGAAGTGCTAGCTTGATGCGCCGATCTTCAAGAGATGGCTCATCAGCTTCAACGTATAGGCTTTCAACAGGTGAAGTTCTGAAGGCCCCAAGACAAAGCCTGAGACCTTGATGGTGGATTGTATCTAGCATTTTGATATATGAGGGGCGGGCAGATCCATATATTATGGATCCATAATCAAGTTTGGAGCGGATGAGTGATCGATAGAGATGAAGAAGAGTTTCTTCATCTCCACCCCATTTATTCTTTGAAACGACCTTTAAAAGGTCTAATGCCTTTAAGCATTTAGCTTTGAGGTTTTTGATATAAGGGATAAATGATAATTTACTGTCAAAAGTAAGACCAAGAAACTTGGCCTCAGGAACGACTTTGATTGGAGTTTTATCCAGAAATAGTTCTTGATCTTGGTGCATTTTGCGCATATTGCAAAAATGCACGCAAGATGTTTTAGCTTTGGAAAATTTGAAGCCGTTTTCTAACGACCATTGATGGATTTTATTGAGGCAGAGTTGCAATTGGCGCTCGATTGATGGCATATTTTTGCCTCTGCAGGAAACTCCAAAATCGTCCACAAAAAGTGAACCATCTGTATGATCATTTAAGACTTTAGCCAAGCTGTTGATTTTAATGCTAAATAATGTGACAGATAAAATGCTACCTTGTGGGACACCCATTTCTTGATCAAAGAAATCAGAAAGAGTGGAGCCACGCGCACTTTAAATTGGCGATCATAAAATGAGGCATACGACCTTGCAAGCCAAATTCAAATAAATATTTTAGGATGCCATGCTTCCATGTAGTGTCGTAAGCTTTTTCTAAGTCGAAAAAGATAGACACAGCATGTTGGTTGTTAATAAATGCATAACGAATAAATGAGTCTAAACGAACAAGATGATCAGTGGTACTACGTTGTTTTCGGAACCCACATTGAATATCCGTTAGTAATTTATTAGTTTCCAAGTACCAAACTTGACGATCATTGATCATCCGTTCCATAGTTTTACATACGCAACTTGTTAAGGCTATAGGACGGTAGTTGGAAGGGTCTGTATGATCCTTCCCAGGTTTTGGGATTGGCACAATAGTAGCATTGTGCCAACAAGATGGAAATTCACCTGTTTCCCATATATGATAAAATACCTGAAGTAGAACCTCAAGGCAAGGTTCCGGTAAATGTTTTAAAAGCTGATAATGGATTTCATCAGGGCCGGTTGCTGTATCATGAGCTTTAGAAAGTGCAGTTTTAAGCTCTGACAAGGAGAAGTGTTCATTATAATCTTCTCCATTGTTACTTTAAAGGAGAATATTTCATTAACCTGGAGGTTTTGATGCAGGATATTTTCTGGACAAAAGCTTAGTGTACATGAATCAAAAATAAAATCGATCGCGTACAGTCATTTCCGGTCGTGAGAAATGGTAGAACATGACATAAAATGAGAATGAAGATATGTTCAACTTATGACAAGAAAGACCAAACGCACACATGTACGTAGCCCTCATCATAAGAACATAGTAACGAGCAACAAAAGCTATGTTTTGTTTTCGTTTCGTTTCGGTACGAAATCATAGACATAGGGGGACCCAATGAATAGCACTCTTCTCAGGGAAGGTCCTGACTCTGCAGTAAATTTTACTTGGTTGGGTGTGAAAGCTACTTTAACGCAATTTCTACTGCAACTGTCGAACTATTTCAACTTTTAAACATGCACTCCCTCTCATCTGGATAGTTCAGACATTGTGATATTTAATTTTGTTGCAAAATTGCAAAGGAAAAGTTCACAAACACCTATCACCTTTCACCTACGTTTTTGACTCCAAACTAGCTACATATTGCTACATATTCTAAGGCCTCACACACACCCTCACTGACAAAGTTTCTCGTCTATTTTTAATTTCTCAATGTTAAGAATATTGCTTCCAAGGACTACAGATAGAAAATCACAGGCTGAATCATTTTATTGTCGCTGAGGTACAAACATTGTTCCATCCAGTCCAAGTTGCACAATTTGAGGGAAATATGTAAATAACAAACAAAATTTACATTTAAAATTGATCAATTTAAAATTTTGATCAACCCTTGCTAAATTCAGATGTTCTTCACACCGTCTCCAAATTGAAATCGGTATATACTGTATGTTGACCAACCCAGATCAAATAGATTATAGTTGAAATGCAAACATAACCTTATTGAAATTGAGTTTCATTTTGTGCTGGTATGCAATTGTTACAAAAAAAAGTTGCATCCCTTCCGCTCGGATGCAAATGGCGACACATATCAAATAGAGAGTTTTACTGAATTTAAGCAGCTAATTTTAAAAAGGACCTTTACACAAGTCACATTTTGGAACAGTGGAGATTGAATTTCGGTTAACTAATATGTGACTCAAACTGCCTTTCTGATATGTGGGTTTTTGTTGTATTATAAAGTATTTATAAGTTTTGGCTCGGTAGAATCAACTCATGATTAATATGTTTGGCACTGCTTGCTCATAATTAGATTTGCCTCACTATGCACTGCACAATGTTTGTTTTGTCATTTCTCATATGAAATGAAGCATGTATATTAACATGAAGCTGTTACTAGTGTTACGGCAATATCCAAGTGGGCATTGAGTGGTATACAACGAGTCTCTGGACATTGTATTTGTTGTTAATGTACCCGGACTCTGTCTCTAAAGACCCTTCACAAACAATGACATATATAATGTTTTTTTTGCTGAACAGTCAGTATTGAAGCACACATAAAAACTCGGTTTGGTTCTTCAATTTTACACGGGAACCTTCTAGTAAATATGGACATGTGTCAAAATTGCGTCTGTTACATTTGGGAATTCCATACTCTGGGGAAGTACTGTTTATATCAAAATTAGCCTTAGTCAATACATTGGTTTAAATGTTTGCCCTGGTGTGTACTATTGATAAAATTAACATTATCAACAACTTTACAAACTTGTTCATCACGCATGATATGTCACAAAATAATATTGAATATAACTATCAATCATCAACTAATGCACCTACATGCAACGAATGCGATTTGCAACTGAACTACACACGGCAGCCAAGTGAATAGTCATTAGTCGTGACATGCACGTGGTTCCACTTCAGATACATTGTAGGGACAAGAGTAGTTGAAGCTTAGCTGCAGGTTCCTAGCTCGAACGTAAGTATATATTTTGTCCACTTATTGTAGGAGTTTATACTTTATGACACAAGTAAACATTTCATACACAAAATAGTACATATTTCCGAATTACTGTTTGTAAAAGACTCATTTATGCTTGTTATTGTTTCTCTTTAGCCTATTTTATTCATGTAATTTACTGACACGTTCAACCCTTAGCCAGGGACATTGAAACCCTTATCTTCTTGGAAAAGCCATGTTTGCTTGTCAAAAGTGATATTTTCACATATGGTTTTTATACATCGCCATCATGATTTTCTTACAAAATGCTAAAATTGCAGGTTCAATAACAATACGAGTAATATTACATTAACTACATACTTGTACATTGATATTTACCTTACTTTTAATGAATGTCTAAACAAGTATGTCCAAAACTTGAGATAAGGCATTCCTGCGGGAACTGTACGCATATTTGAGACAACGTGAATATCCCGAGTTACTGATAACGGACGAAATAGAAATAGACAGGAAAACCCTTTTATCAGTAATTATCTATACTGGGCTGCTCTGCGGAAATGTAATTTATGTAATACCATGTTAATGATGTGAAGAACACTATATCAGTCTAACCAAAACGAGATAATCGAGCTAAAATGCATAATAACATATTCACCGCAAATATAGGCGACAGTAACGTCATGCGGTATGTCGTTACTGTTTGCGTTAGTTTATTGATAGATCTCAGCTTTCAAAATATGTAATGCATATATTTGAATCTTATTCATAACAATAAATCGTTGTCGCAAAATGTTTCTGTAAGTGAGTTTAATTTCTACGTTCCTTCTCTCGTTAGGTCTCGTTATGCAATTGTTAAATGACCAACCTTGTTTTGCTTGTTAAATAAGAATTTTTAGCATATTACACTTCTACTAACATCTTGACAAGCAAGATAATTGAAATACTACACCTTTACCATGTTGTTTGCGAGCAAGAACCGATTGAAACAATAAAAAAAGCATGGTTGGGGGCATCTTGTTAAGGCTTGAAAATATTTAAAAAAAAGATATATGTCATATGTACATATAGCAAAATGGAGACTGCATTGTGGCCATTTTGGGGATAAAAGCTTTGATTACTAATCACACAATCAATTTAAATGTCTCAAATAAAAGAATTGTACCTCGATCGTTTAGGTTGTGTGACTTAGGTATATACTGTATTAACAATTTACATACAGTATTTATTCATAAGTAAAATTAAATTATATTTAATGTATCATTTGAAAATAAAAATGAATATTGAACTTCCCCGATTTATTTAATGTATTTCGAAGTAGGCCTATAATATGAATTTAAACAAAACGTAAATTCCATCAATAAGAATATGTAGGCCTATTTTCCCTGAAACAAGCAGTCAACCATTTGTTTAAACGTTGCTAATATAATAATACCAACTCGATTGATTATGAAGCACATTTCGGTTTATGTGTGGAAGGAAGGCATATGGATCTATTGTCCAAGGATAATGACCTTTCTTCCCCATGCTTGGCGCTTTCAGTTTTATCATAAATATGGTTCTAGCAAATTTTTATGTTTATTACTCAACCGTGGTGAGATCATTAGATAACAATGAGTTGGTTACACACATGTGTGCTACCAACGAGTGCTGCCAAAATGTCATAATCGGCGGGTGACGTCATAGTCGTTTTTGGTTGACGTCACAATGTTAGCCTTGCGACTGCCATAGCGGGTGACCTATTCGCAAGTGAGCGTCACTAACAACAGTTTTCTTGCAATTCAGCGATATTTACATCATTGAGTAATAAATAGAATAATAAACTCGGTACCGTTTGATAACATTTTTATGAAACTCGTGAATGACATCAGTAATTAACTCGCCTTCGCTCGTTAAAATTCCAAATCATTCATTCGTTTAATAAACATGTTATCAAACGGGACATCGTTTAGTATTCTATATATACATGTACATGCTTCACTGTTATATAATTACAGCATCAGTACATTGAGTACAATAAATATGTAAGTCTTATTGGCATTTACAAAATTGATAACTGAGTTGAAGTTTAATTTGGCATGTTGATGTACCGCTAAAGCTATCTATTTGAAGGTGCTTGCGTCCCGCGGATAACGTTTGTATGTAAAGTTTCTTGTATTTTGCGAAATTATGCACTGAATTGGTACATTTCTGCTCATTCAGGTGTGAAATGGTTTTGACTTGAAAAAAGATTATGTTTACTATCGCTCAGATTCAAAATAACACAAGTGTCTTTTAAATTTGAGATGTTTTGACAAAATCTGTTTCGCAGTAAATGGGGATAGTTACTTTGTATAACCCAAATGGTCATGTGGTTAAAACTTTGCTACAGATGTGTTCAATGGTTATATATTTCCCCCAAATATGAAGAGGCCAAGCATGAGTGGTTGAAATTTTATTTTGAATATTCCAACTGTAATATAGGGTGAAATCCCAACTGTATATAACCAAAAATACCTCATTGCTTTCTTGGACCCGGAAGTGAGCAAACTCGCTCTCTTAAATTGAACACTCCACCTGCGTAGGGATACATGAGTTTTGCAGACTGACTGAGAAGTTAATTGGCTACTTTAAACAGAAATACTTATTCTCATGGCCCTCATCACCCCTAAGATAGGGGTAAAACACTTTCTGACCTGAAGTGGAGACTCTTTGGTCCCCGTCAACCTTACTTAAGAAATAGAAGCGGGTTATCGTACTCAATCGTAAAATAAAACATAGCAGGGATAATAAAACACGAAGGATGCGCCTTTCGTGTTTTATGCTATCTATGTTTTATTCTACGATAGAGCACATCAACGATGCCTTTATAGCTAAGCCAGTTACGCCAAAGAACAGTGACGTCACTATTTGTGTATTGTTGCAACGTCACAGAATCGTGACGTCATAATCACTGTAATGTCAACATCCCTGAGGATAAAGTTGTAACATGTAGGAGGAAATCGGCGTTAGTTTTTTTAACTACCATTTGAATATATATATATATATTCATATATATACACCAAACAGGTAACAACTATGTTTCCATTGGTCTTTTATACAAAATTATCGACCTCACGTGGATAGTAAGAAGTAACAACTAGGACTGCCAAGGCAGTACTGAAGTTCTTCAAGATGTCCCACTTTTACCTCAAAAACCCTGATTGACCAAACATTCATCAAGAAGGCACAACTCCCCCTTAACCCGCCACTCACGTCTACTTCATCTGCAGTATTATATCATCAAGAACTGTTCATCAGACGCTTTTCGGGCGCACTTTATTCAAATAAGATGTCCTTTTCCGCGACAACAGGAATAAACAACTCCTTCTAATGTCATCTTGTTGAACCACAAATGTCGTGAGATAATGAATAAGAAGAAGGATAGGAACTAAGGTTCATGTGAACCTACGCTACGCTTGAAATTGTAAAGACACCCACAGGCGTGAGGATATTCTGAATGGCCAAGGGCAAAACGTTTCTGTGACACAATGCAGAGATGATCTTGACATCACTGAGTCTAAATGGCTCCACCTCGCCCAGCGAAGCAAGCATGCATTTTAAAGCTTGATCCTGTCTCTGTCAACTTCCAAACGCAATGCATAACTCTTGCAAGTCTCCATTACTGGCTGATTTAGGCCTCGCAGTATTTCCTTAAGAAATAAGGTATTTCCCTCGCTTTCTTGTGCCTAGATAGTGAATCGCTGCACCAAAATGCATAGTGGGCATGGGTTTCTATGCACAGATTTCTTAAGGAAATACTGCAAGGCCTAAAACAGCCAGGAAAAGAGACTGGCAAGAGTTATGCCTTGCATTGGTAAATTGATCACTGTTGGAGATGAGCGAAATCAGTGTGTACACATACATGATCTGCATCACGTGCAAGAGCCATGTTGCATAAGCTCTCGTCCATGGAATGTATGTTCCGTGTCATATTGAAACGTGACTAGTGTGTGCCAAACGATCAACATTGATTAATCTGATAGATTTCAGAAAATCATTTTTATGTTGATATTTTTCAAAAATAATAGTTTAAACATTGGCAAAACCTTCAAAATAGAACCACAGATCTTGTTTTGAACGATGGACAATGTAATTGTGACAAACAAAGTAAATAATGAGAAATCCGTAGATAACATCGTTTAGCTGCGGTACGGTAATGCCATTTTGACATAGGACAATTCACTCGAAATGCATCTAGAGAAATGCAACTTGTTTTAAATGACAACCAATGTCATTCTAGTTAAGCCATCGTTTGAATTTTCTGTATGATAAAAACAGGGGACTATTTATCCAAAATGCACTTAGAGATCTGCAACTTATTCTGAACGATGGACAGTGTCATTGTGACAAAAAGTAAATGATGACGACTTCGGATAAGCCGCCATTTTTATTTTCACAAAGTCATACTTTCTCAGTAACGTATAATGCAAATACACCGTGAGAAAAGGTTGATATGGCGCCTGTAGAATTATTGCTATGAGGCAGCATATATCGCTGAATCCTGCTATCATCACATGTGGCTATATTTAAGGATTAAGCGCTTATTGTTTTTTGGCGTGTTTTTAAGGATTCAGCCCTTTGGGGCAGAATCCTTATTGTTATTGGCGTGTTTATTATTATTATTCCACGGATCTTGTGTTAGTGATTCAGGCAAAACGGCTGCAGATCAGGTAGGTAGCCCTTACTAGGAATTCGCCACAGCAAGCTTTTGAGCCCAATCTTTTAACCCAGTTCGAATCAAAATATAAATTTTTAACATGGGAAAAATTTACAAAATGCACTTAGGCAATCTTAATTTTTCTTATATATCTTATCAGCATATATCGCTGAATCCTTTTATCGTCACTTGTGGCTATATTTTAGGATTCAGCGCTGAAGCCCTTTGGGGCAGAATCCTTATTGTTTTTGGCGTGTTTATTAAGGTTTCAGCATTTATGCTGAATCCTTATTGTTATTGGCCTGTTTTTTTATTATTTGCACCGATTTTGTCTCAACCACTTTGGCAAGAAGGAATGCAGCTATTACAACCAAACTTTTTATGCTGATAGCCCTCACTTTGAAGTTGTTTCGTGCAGCATTTGGGCCCAATCGATTCATCCATTAAAGGTCCAGTTTGTATCCAAATTTCGATTTTTTACATGAGATTTTTTTTTCAAAATGCTCTTAGAGACTTGGAATGCGCATTGATAAATTTAGCAAAAAAGTAAATCGCGTTGAAATCGTAGGTCACATGGTTTAGCCGCCATTTTGGATTTTTAAAACTTTTTCAAATTTTCGAACCCCATGTACCTTTGCGGAAACACCCCTTCGAAGATATTAGCACCTGAAAACTAGCTGAATCTTTATTTATATATAGCTGACACATTGGGGAATAACAAGTTTGTTCTTGTTTGTGCGAATTCCAAATACTTTTTTCACAGTGACCTTTCAAAGTCAGGCAGATTTTGAAAACAGCGAAATTTCAGGGGCGATGATTAAAAAATCTACCCATCGAATTGAATGATTTTTTTTCAGGAAAGTAAGACAGGACTATTGTCTTTATGAATCACTAATAAAATCGCTCGCGTACAGTCATTTCCGGTCATAATCAAGCAAAACTTTAACATGGGGAATTTTCTAAAAATGCATTTAGAGACTTGAATTTTTATGCAAACGATGCGCAAGAAGAAAATAAGCAATAAAGTAAATCATGATGAATTCGTAGGTCACGTGGTTTAACCACCATTTTGATTTTCTTTAAAATTGTCTGATTTTGACATGATAAATATCGCTCTTAATAATCTCAGTGACAAACTAGAGACTCGCAACTTGTTTAAAAAGATGCTTAATAACTACACAAGCAAAATATATCTTAGCATTGCGAAGTTGTACGTCACATGGTTTCGACGACATATTTAAATTTTAACGTTTTCAAATGTTTTAACTCTGTGCATTTTTGCGGAAACACCACGCCGAAGATATTTGCATCTGATAGCTGAAACTTAGACGTATACGCAGCTGAAGCATTGGGGAACAACAAGTTTTATATCTTATTAGCGAAATCCTATTAACTTCTTCACAATTACTTTTCAAAGTATGATAACTTTGAATGTTTACCTAGGTTCTTAAACAAATCGAATTTTCTTATTTCTCCATTAGATATACAATTTACAGAGCAATATGTCATACCAGTTCGAGTTAAAATCTATTCTACGGGTAATGTGAGGTAAAACCTGTTCAAAAATTATATGATATTTATACAATAGTCGATTAAGAAGATTTTTCAAGTGTAAAGACTCATGCCAAGACACGAATAACCGGACAACAGTCTCAACAATGTCTGGTTTATCTTACTGGAATTCTTTAAAATTCTTATTTCTCCAAAGATACACATGCTATTAAGCTTTAAGTCATGCCGGTTCGAGTGGAAATGTATTCTACGCGAACTGAGATATACCTACTGGAAGATATTCAAATGATATTTACACACTAGTTAGATTAGATGATTTTCAAGTGAACAGAATAATACTTAAAATCGAATAACCGGACAGCAGTATCGACAATGTCCCGTTCATCGTGGCCTCCAAGAAACCTTTAAAATTCTTATTTCTCCACAGATATACATGCGACTATGTACTAAATCATACCAGTTCGATAGAAAATACATACATACATAGGCATACATTGTGGTATTGGGGTCAGTCCTGCTAAGCATTATACATGGTGCTATTGTATCGGGAAGTACGGAATGCTGCGGAAAAATACCACTGTGAAGACAGTCGACTAAGTATATTGACAATATATATGTCAAAGTAGTTCTGGTCGAAAAACGGATACTGCATCACGATTAACGCACATCTATTAGCCAAAAGAAATTTTAGAAGCTATTTTACAACACAAAAAAGGCAAATTAAGGTTGATTATGCTTGAAACATATGTGCATGTAAATCGGACTGTAGTTTCGGTTCTGCACATGTATAATGATATTGTACAATTTTAATTTGGAATTAGTAACATCTGGAGGCGCATGCACTGTTTAAGGTACATCCATTGTGTTCTTGTGGGTCACATATGCCAAACTTTATAAATGATGTTTATCTTTCGAGAAGAACTGACTTTTACCGAAAATTGCCATTTTGATGAATGTCAATCTAGTATAGTGACGATATAAATGTAAATATGTCGATTTTTTAATCGAAAACTGGACAACATGCACCGCGTGGGCCGCGCGTCAATTGGTCAAACGTAACTTTGGAAAAAAAATTCACGATACAAACAGATAACTTTTGGTCGATAGTGTTTAATATGTCTTATAACTACTGTGCATGTCACTTTAAAGACCTGTTCTACATCTTCTTTGTCCATGCATTTCTAAACTATTTCAATTCTATTCGTTCTCTATTCCTTATATTCAGACATTATTATTAAATCGTATTCTACCTGACAAATAATCCAGATCATTCCTTCTCAAAGTCGTTCTGAAACATCCCCTTCCTGTCTATTCATTTACGCAAGTACACGCTCACACCGTTGTATATAGTCACACAATGTAAACTTTGGGTCTTAATACTCCTAGAGTGAACAGCAACAAATTTTGTATAACATCGCTCCGCTACGCTACGCGATGTTATACAATTTGTTGCTGTTATACTTCTATAGAGGCACAAAACATGTAAAACAATCCTTAAGTGGTAGGTCACGTGGTTTCGACCCCATATGTAAATTTTAACGTTTTCAAATGTATTGACTGTGCATTTTTGCGGAAACACCACGCCAAAGAAATTTTGCATCTGAGAGCTGAAACTTATATTTATAAGCAGCTGAAGCATTGGGGAACAACAACTTTCATATCTTATTAGCGAAATCCAATTAATTCTTTCACAATTATGATAACTTTAAATATTTACCTAGGTTCTTAAAAATATCTAATATTCTTATTTCTCCAAAGAGCAATTAATCATACCAGTTCGAGTTAAAAAAATATTCTACATGTAATGAGAGGTAAAACCTGTTCGAAATTCATATGATATGTATACAATTGTCGATTTAGAAGAAATCAGTGTGTACACATACATGATATGCATCACGTGCAAGAGCCATGTTGCATAAGCGCTCATCCATGGAATGTTTGTTCCGTGTCATATTGAAACGTGACTAGTGTGTGCAAGTTCGAGGTAAAACAAATTCTACACGTAATGAGAGGAAAAACCTGTTCGAATTTCATACGATATGTATACAATAGTCAATTTAGAAGAAATCAGTGTTTACACATACATGACATGCATCACATGCAAGAGCCATGTTGCATAAGATCTCGTCCATGGAATGTATGTTCCGTGTCATATTGAAACGTGACTAGTGTGTGCATTACGATCAACATTGATGAACCATTCTCAAAAAGGGAACAATTCGAAACACAAAAATATGAAACATTTGACGAAAGATTTCAGAAAATCATTTTTATGTTGATATTTTTCAAAAATAAAAGTTTAAACATTGGCAAAATCCTCAAAATAGAACTACAGACCTGCATCTTGTTTTGAACGATGGACAATGTATTGTCATTGTGACAGACAAAGTAAATCATGATAAATCCGTAGATAACATCGTTTAGCCGCGTTACGGTAATGCCATTTTGACATAGGACAATTCACTCCAAATGCACCTAGAGACATGCAACTTGTTTTAAATGACAACCAATGTCATTGTGGTTAAGCCGCCGTTTGAATTTTCTGTTTGATAAAAACAGGGGACAATTTATCCAAAAGGCACTGAGAGATCTGCAGCTTTTTCTAAACGATGGACAGTGTCATTGGGACAATAAAGTAAATGATGACGCCTTCGTAGGTCAAGTGGATAAGCCGCCATTTTTATTTTCACAAAATCATACTTTCTTAGTAAAGTATAATGCAAAAACACCGTGAGAAAAGGTTGACATGGCGCCTGTAGAAGTATTGCTATGAGGCAATCCTTATATTTGTTATATATCTTATCAGCATATATCGCTGAATCCTTTTATCATCATTTGTGGCTATATTTAAGGATTCATCGCTGAAGCACTGAATACTTATTGTTTTTGGCGTGTTTTTAAGGATTCAGCCCTTTTGGGCAGAATCCTTATTGTTTTTGGCGTGTTTATTATTCTTATTCCACGGATCTTGTGTAGTGATTCAGCCAAAACGGCTGCAGATAATATAACCAAACTTTACAGTCATGTAGCCCTTACAAGGAAATTGCAAGCTTTTGGGCCCAATCGTTTAACCCATTAAAGGTCCAGTTCGAATTCAAATTTCAATTTTTAATATGGGAAAAAAATTCAAAATGCGCTTAGAGACTTGGAACTTATTTTAAAAGATGCGAATTGACAATCCGAGCAAAAAAGAAAACCGTGCTGAAAAAGTAAGTCACGTGGTTTAGCCGCCATCTTGGATTTTTAAACTTTTTCAAAACTTCTGACCCCATGTACCTTTGCGGAAACACCACTCCGAAGATATTAGCACCTAAGAGCTGAAACTTTAGTTATATATAGCTGACACATTGGGGAATAACAAGTTTGTTCTTTTTTTTAGCGAACTCCTAAATTTTTTCACAGTTTCGAATGTGTTGAAACAGTTTCTGACCACTTTTGAGTATCAATAGATATACACCTCTCTTTAAAGGTTACTATGAAAGAACTAATACAGACAAAATCTTTATTTTGCCACAAAGACCAAAAAAACATATTCATAGAAAATGTTTCTGACATTTAGAGCCCAACATTGATTACCTTTTTCTGCTAATCTCAATTGTAAACTGAAAGCATAAGCATAATGCTGTTATTCTGCTATATTATATTAATCTTAACCACTATTGGATTATAATTAAATATTGCTCATTTCTAAATTAACAATGTCCAAATTGAAGGTGTCAATTAATTAATCCATAAAGGTGTACTAGTTTGGTTATGTATTTGTAATGAATTTCTCATGCAGATATATACCTTGATTAATAGTAAGGCATTTAATAACTTAAATGATTTAAAGCTTATAAGGGCTCGATATATGTTGTGACCGACCATGTGCATAAATGAACAAATATATATGAAAAGTGGGCATTTCGATCTACATTCTTTAAAATGCGAAAATTGTTTTTTTTGCTGTACAGATGCTGTAGAAATGATGTAAAATTACACAGCATAGTTAATACAAAAAGGAGTTTAAAACTATATGCAGTTTGTATATGACGAGAATTGTGGATTTTGTAAAACAAAGAATGAAAACATCTCTCATTTTTTTCCAAAAATATGATCATATATAAAACAATTCTGCTTGACTGGAACTGTTTTTAAATACCTCTACAAATCTTGGTATTACTTAAAAAAACATTGGTATTCTCTTTGGTTTTCCTGCTCAATTCAAGTTTTTGAGCCAATTAAATCTTACTGAGCATAAAGGACATCTTTTGAAGTAGGTCAAGTATTATCATTTAGTAACAACATTAATTATTTCAGACAAGTACATGCAATTAAACAGTTTGCCTGTAAGAACACTCTCAAATATTCCAAAAAGGTACAGTGGCGCGACAAAGCGAAAGAGTGATAGAGCGAAAGAGCGAAAAAGTGAAAAAGCAATAAAGCGATAAAGCGAAAGAGCGAAAGAGCGAAAAAGTGATAATGCGATAAGATCGATAACTTGGCGACAAAGCAAAATGTATTTATCGCTTTGTCATGGGCAAAATCGCTTTGTCGTGCGGCCATATTGCTTTGTCGTGTTGCTATATCGCTTTGTCGTGCGGCCTTATCGTTTTGTCGTGTTGCTATATCGCTTTGTCATGTTGCTATAGAACTTTGTTGTACGACCTTATCGATTTGTCGTGTTGCTATATCGCTTTGTTGTGTTGTCATATCGCTTTATTGCTTTATAGCGTTGTTACCAGAGTGCGAAAGAGTGATGTCCCCTCTCGGCTATCATAAGGTCATCACGATCACATGTCGATATCGCTCTTTCTCTGTATCGCTTTATCGCTTTGTCGCGCTACTATTTCGCTTCATCACTCTTTCGCTTTATCGCTTTGTCGTGCAGCCTTATCGCTTTGTCGTGCGGCCTTATGGCTTTGTCATGTTGCTATATCGCTCTGTCGTGTTGCTAATAGCTTTGTCGTGTTGCTATATAGCTTTGTCGTACGACCTTATCGCTTTGTCGTGTTGCTATATCGCTTTGTCGTGTGACCATATCGCTTTGTCGTGTTGTCATATCGCTTTATGGCTCTATCGTATTGTTACCAGAGGGCGAAAGAGCGATGTCCCCTCTCGGCTATCATAAGATCATCACCATCACATGTCAACATCGCTCTTTCTCTTTATCATTTAATCGCGCTATACAGCTTTGTCGTGTTGCTATATAGCTTTGTCGTGTTGCTATATAGCTTTGTCGTAAGACCTTATCGTTTTGTCGTGTTGCTATATCGCTTTGTCGTGTGACCATATCGCTTTGTCGTGTTGTCATATCGCTTTATCGCTTTATCGCGTTGTAACTATCGCTTTATCGCTTTGTCGCGGTTATATATCGCTTTATCGCTCTTTCGCTTTAACGATTTATCACGTTTTATTATCACTTTGTAGGGCCGCGTCGCTTTGTCGTCATGTTTCTTTGTCTTAATGCTTTGTCGTATCGCTTTGTCGTGTGCCAATATCGCTTTGCCGTGTGGCATTGTCGCTTTTTTGCTTTATCGCATTGATGCCAGAAAGCGGAAGAACGATGTCCCCTCTCAGCCATCATAGTTATTAGTTGTTGAAAATATCCAGTGTTATTACAAATTAATTAATACTTTTCTAAACATGTTGACTTGACTTAAATTAGTTAAACGTTGCTCCCACTGCTGTCATGGAGGTTCGAAAGAAACGTCTTCCACAAAATGAACATACATATGTTCATCAATACGGAACGGTTCGTCTTAAATAATTCGATGATAGCATGACGTTTACCATCTGTGGTTCAGCAAACATTCGAGTTTATATTGATTTTAAGTATTTACAATGTGCATTGGAAATTACAGATCATCATTCATCACTTCAAGTGTTGGTTTCAAACAGTCACTGAAGTTTGTTGTTGGGTTCAAGACAGTGACCACGAATTTGGAAGTGATGAGGATACTTGCATTTAGATGTTAAACAGTTTTGGTAAAAGCACAAGTGAAAGCAAGAAACACCGTAAACAATTGCTGCCAGATTTAGTAATGGTAATCATCCTGATGAAGGAGTAAGCTTATACTCCGGGACGTCGTGCAAGTTCACATTAATGATTTGTTATCAAGGAGACCCTGACTTTATCACACTTATTAATGCTCATAAAAGACTATTAAAGTTTTAAAAGGCAAACAGTTGTCTTAAATTCTTTTTTTAAATTTCTCTGCTTTTAATAAAAAAAATAAAAAAAAAATAAAGAAAGCAATGTCCAAAAGAATACAGTCAACTTTTGATATTAAACAAAGGAATGAATTTGTTTTTGATCGACCCCAAATAAACTGTTAGAGTCAATGAAACATTCCCTTTGAACAGGGGTAATTAACCTGAAGATAATTGACATGTCACTGTGTACTGGACTAAAAATGACGATAATGTATTGAATTAAAATACCCTTAATATTCACCCTTGAGATATTCAGGTGTTGTATGACATGTATAGAAGAGAAGAAAAAACATAACTTTGTATTAAAATGAAGAAGTAAACAGATGGCTTTTAAGCAAATATTTTGACGAGCAACTTTCACTTTAAGTCATAACTAACAACATAGCTGAATAAATCCTTGCTGCATTTCATTAACTTTTCTAGATTAGCGTAGGAGCGCGCTGCATCTAAACTTTATGATAATCGCTGCTACGCAAACACGGGACATGTAGTGATTTGAGTTATATAGAGTTATGACTTGTTGGAAGTTGCTCAAAGAGATGTTCAAGATTTCCTTCGGGTGAAAGTTCCACAATTGCGGACTTGCAATAACTGAAAGTTTTTCCGTTTTTGTGAACTCCTCCTGTAACTTTGCACCCTTCAGCCAGTCAACGGGAAATTAGTAACTTCCTATCAAAACAATTGTCCTTTACTTCCCCTATCCCGCAGCCTGTGGTGTTTCTCTACTGTACTCTTCGAATTCAGGGCACGGTAATTGACAGTTCCCGTCTGTGCATGTAAGCGCGTCACTGTTAAATCAAATAATGTACCTATTGTTCCATGTATCTATCATTCCCTTCATACGTTAGAAGACCTAACCATTCGCATTCCTTCAACCTATCTTTTCTGCAGCATCATCACACGACAGCATCGTTTGCGATTTTGAACCACTTTTCAGATATACAAATTTGAAATGTGACCAAACATATCAGTTTCCGCAAATGTATATTAAAGTTGTATTTAAATTCTAGAATAATGACGAAGCCTCACCTTCTGTGGGTTATTCCTTTGCTGTTGGGAACACGTTTCGGTGAGTATTCACTTCTATTATGTATAAAATATCATTAATCGGTCAAGTGTTCTATATGAAAAAAAGTATTTATTTGTATAATTGCCCGAGGTATCATAAGGTTAACATAACATTGTGAATATGTTTAAGAGTTACGTGCACAACAACCTCCTTAGAATACACTCAAACTATTGTTTATTTAACTCGTTTACTAAGTAAAACTTCAGTCAGATCTAAAAATATATAGTGAAACATTTATGTCACGTGCCAAGCTCCACTATTAAAACTAACGGAACATGAAAACAGTCACAAATGTAATTTGATGACGTATGCCATTTCTACGGAAAAAGAACTGGTTCAATAGATTCTTGTCACATGGTCCGGTGACAGCCCGTATAGGCGCGTGTTCTGTACCAGTTTAGTGCAGACAAAATCAAGTTGTTAGCTGGCCAATCACATCATAGTTTTTTATGATTGCCTTTTTTAGTGTATTCGGAATCATTCGTTAAAACGTTATGAATAATACGGTAACAGATGAAAGGATGGTTGTCTGGAGTTACTTGCCCCTCGCTTGTCGCACTGAGAGCTTTTGTTGGGGGGTTTTGTGATTGGCTAACTGAATTCGAATCTTGGTAGATGCTCTCTTTTGCAACATTTATTTATCGGAAAAGGGTCGATTTTAATCAGCCTGGACATAGTTTGTTATAGACAAGGCGCCCCATAAGGCCGCACCGTTAAAATGATGAAACAACATGAAATACAGCAGTGTAGAAATTTGAGCATCACGCTTTCCTTTTGTTTCATGATTTGCCTAGGTTTAGTGACTGTTATGTTCCACTTAGTACAAATGCTGCAACAGCTGGTCCCTTTTATAGTACCTGTTGATGTCTGGCTAACTATATTTCACTAAATATTAATGATAAAAATAAAGTATGATATAAACCTTCTTTGTGAAATGTTCATGTTTTATTTATGGTTTAATGCAAATGATATTTCATGTTGATTGAATTTCTGTGGGTAAAAATACAATCTCATTAAAATCATATCTTTGATTCGCTTTTCTTAGGCAATATCTTTTTTCAGGTTGTCATTCATCCATGATCTGAAGGAATCCCGTAGAGCCCCGTGACCGCTTTCAGAAATTTGAAAGCATGCATTTTCAACTGGAAAGTAACAACTTCCGGCGAACATGGAGCTCTACGGGATTCCGTCAGATCTTGGATGAGTGATAACACAAAACTTTAAAGCTTAACCTTGGGAAGGAATCAAATATATGGTTTTAATGAGATAAGTAAAAATAAAAGGGAATGTTTTAGTTTTAGAACACCAGTTTCTATCGATAGAAAGTAATGATTTGTTTTGCTACATATAAATGATTGTTATTTTGTGTCACTGCAGATCCATCACAGAGCCAGTTGTGTGATACACCGTGTTCTTCAACATCCTGCTCTCCACCATATTATGGTACATGCTGTCATAAAGGTTCGTCAAAATTATACAAAATTTCCCTCAATTGTGAAATGTGTAGTCTGGTTTCATGGTAAATATTGTATCAACCATTTATTACGAAAGGTTAAAATATGTGATATTTTAAAATAACAGTTAACTCTGATCACACCGGATCTTTCTTATTGATTCCAATTTTTAATGTATTTAGTCTTTATTCCAGAGAACATAGCAAGGGGTAGTACACACACAAATCAGAGCACTGTCTACAAAGAGGACTATCCCTCCAGTAATGCTGTGGATGGAAATACCAACAATGACTTAAATAACTTAACCTGTACACACACTGATAACCTGGATGGTAGCAGAGGGACGTGGAACATCAACCTGGAACATACATACAACATTAGCGAGATTAAGTTGTACCTGAGAAATAACCGTGAGCATTTATTGTACATGTCATTGATATTTTCACAATTTAAGTTGTTATGAACTTTGTGATAGTGACAGTTTTCTATCGCAAGTTCGAGAAAAGGTATGACTATATCGTCGATCAAATGAAGGGAAAATTATGGCACCATTTTCATCTGAAACTTGACAAATGCTTTGACTGTTTGTCAACCAATCAGAATCAAGGATACACCGAAGTCATGTTACAATGACAAACTCATACTGTTTTTTTTTTAAAAAACAACAGGAAGCTGCGAATTTGTTATTATCCATGCACAATTGAATAGTTACATTTACACATTTCCTACAGAGGGGAGGAGATACAACGGCCTAAGGGTAGAGGTGGACTCCACCAAGTGCTTCCAAATCAACAAGACATTTACTTCTACTACATCATCCACACCTCCAGAGGACCAGATTCAACACATATACTGCAGACCTCCCATACCTGGTAGTGTTGTCACTGTCTCTGTCAACCACGGGATACTTACATTGTGTGAGGTCGAGATTTTCGGTAAGCAGTGTTTGTCAATGGATCAGAGATGTTGATGTTTTTTGCCTGATTCATAATACTTTAATTCCGTTAGATACACACTGGATAACTAAGCCTGTTCCAAAAGACGTCCATGTGTTGCAACTATCAACTCTATCATTGTAACCGCATATTGTAACACGACATCATCAAATAAAAATCTCTCATCATAGATTGTTACATAGAGAAACTCGCCTAAGTGTCTTTTGATATCAAATATATCAACACGAGTTGACAACATTTGTGTGGTGATATATTTGATATCAGAAGACACGAGGGTGAGATTCTATTCAGGAGGAGGTTTGCTATACTGAGAGCAACCGGGGGACCCAACCTTTAAATAGTAAAACGGGTAAGGGAGACCGGAAGTAAATTTAACATCGGGCTCTAATTGAGAAAGTACAGTAAGTCATTTTGGTGTAAAGTTCAACTCAACACCATTCATAGTTATATACTAATTCTTCATTCATTGGATGGATCTCAATAATTCTAATTTCCTTGCAACCTATAACAGTCGGTGTGTGTACCCCAGTTTGTACCACTAATGGCTACGTGACAGACAATAACATTCAAAATAATGTATATCATGTTCTTGGGTAGTGTGCAACACAGGATGGTACGGCGATGACTGCAACAGACAGTGCAACTGCCGAGACTCTGCGGACTGTGACAAGGCGACTGGCTGGTGTAGAGGAGGATGTCGGGCCGGCAGACAGGGGGATGGTTGTCAGTGTGGTAAATATTTTACATACATGTAATATATATTATTACTCAACCGTGGTGAGATCACAATTAGTTGGTTACACACATGTGTGAAACCACCGTCTGCAAACAAACGGAACTACTTTCGAACGTCACATGTCATCGTCCCATCACGTGACTTGTACATTTCAAAATGGCGACTGTAAAATTTTGCATTCTAAATTAGACGTGAATTTACGGGAAAGAACTTATCTAGCGGTTTTAATGTCAAATGCATAAATTGTGCCTCATTTTGCAATATATTAATCCGTGTGTACTTCAATCAAACATCAAATAAGTAATAAAACAAATATTTTAGCAGACGTCTTTTGTTGTCTTTTATTTGTCAACATGGACGACATCAAAGTTAATGATTGTGTCAAAATTGATGGATCTCTAAGAGGAAGAGTTATGTCAACAATCAAACCGTTATATATGGTAGTGGTACCATTATACATGTGCTAACAGCGTTCTTTAATTCTGTCCTAGAAGGGTGTAGTTCGAATTTATGAAGGCAAAAAGTAAAAAAATTGATCCAAAACATTATTGAGGAATAACCTTAACTTCCTGTGATTGGAAACTATTTGAGGAAATTATCCTGGCAAGACTGGAAAGTTGTATATGACTAAATTTCATGACAAGCTACAGTTTGGATTTAGAAAAATGGAAGTTTATCCTATTTTCTTAACATATATTCTCCTGTTTATTTTCTTAACATATAATCTCCTGTTTATACAGCCTTTATTGATAATGAAAATGCGTTTGACCGCATATGGAAAAATGGACTATATTTAAAACTTTACGAAAAAGGCATCAAAGGTAAGATCTTGCGGCTTCTTCACCAAAACTATACATCAAGCTCTACTTTTGTGCAATATTGTGGCTTAAAACCAAATGAATATGCGATAAAGTGTTGGACAGGGTAGAGTGTATCTTCTTGTTTTTGTCCTCGTTTTTAACAATGACCTTACTTGTGAACTTAAAACTATGAAAAATGGTATCCTTGTTAATAATAGTCCTTGCATCTTGCTTGCCAATGAAACTGAAACTTTACAATGGGCTACTGAAGTCTCTGTAAGACAAGATATGTCAAGATTCAGCCCGCCGCCTTCAGTGGCATGCTGACTACGGTGACTTATCAACTAGAGTATGTAAATAATAGTATGTTTTTCATTAAACGTCATCATTTATACTCACCGTTGATAACTCACCAGTCTCTATACCCCTCCCGCCTCCCCTCCTGAGAGTCTGGGAGCTACCTGCGTCCAGGCTCCAGGAGAAATAAGTGAGGTCACTGGGGAAAATCACTAGACATTACCAGCTATTAGAGGCAGTTTCTGAAATTATCTGCCCTTGGCCCATTAAGTCAAATTGGGGCTGACCAGCGTTACGCTTGAGCTGTGCTCCAACTCTCTGCACAGCCACTGCAGGAGGTTGGACCTCGTTGCGTCACTGAGGCTAAGTAAACACATATGGGTATTGCGAATCGGTTAAACTGAGCTACTGGTTCTCGGTGGTCAGTAGTCTGTCCGATAGAACTTAGCTGAAAATATTCAACTGACGACTAGCCCAGTCTAGACAATTATATCAAGTCTAGCTTCCTCAGTTCTTATCAAGGCACCTTTAGGGCTCCAGTTTGAATTACTATTTGAATTGTGTGTAAAATATTGGTTTTGAAAAGTGGTCAGCGATAAAAAGGTTAACAATGGTTTGAAGTATACTAAAATTTAGTTTATGGAATTTAATAATTACCCTTCTATCATTCTTGTGATTTTATTTCTTTAAGATTCGCTGTATTAAAAAGCTACTATGTTATAAATAGTCATGGGGCATTGCTAGCTTTGAGGGACTCTTCTTTTTCAAAAGAACAATATAATCAACATCTTTAAAACTCTGAAAATAATAGCCGAAATTATGTGGTTTGAAACACACCTTGAGTATGTAAACTACTGCCACATTGGCATTGGCGTATTGATTGTCTACATACCCTTATACGTAATACCCTTCTACAACGTGTAATACTAAAATACACTTGTGTACAAAATACAAAGTGTTTATGAAATGTAACACGATCATCCACTGAATACAGTCATTTATTCATAAATACTACTTCTTAATTCACAAAACGCTAAAGACTGAAATGTATACACTTAATTAAGTTAAAACCCTTAATTTTGATATACACGATTATTCTTCACTAATATCAGAACAATATCGATGAGGACACGCAACCAATCATGGTTGTTCCATGCTTCTTCGTGTTCTTTCTTCTATTGATAGCTAGACACGTGGTGACCACATGTGTGATCATAAACTGAATCTGAGTAATGAAGGCAGTATAGTCCTTCCCCAAGCATGACTGTAAAACATTGTAGTCTTTAAACAGTTTAGGTGATTTTTCATCAAGTCTAGACAAACGGAACACACACATGAAACTGAAATCTTATAGAAGTAAAATCACGGGATAAAGTTTAGTCATTATTAAATTTCACGGACAAAAGGCAGTATAATTCTGAGGTATACTATTTTGTATGCTATAATGACATCACGCTAAGCAAAAAAACTATGTCCATGTAAGAAAAGAATAAAGTATACACTTACCTTACTATGAAATATTTATTTGTATTCATATATATGACTTCTTTCTACATTAATCGACTAACGATAAGCATATGATGGGTATCTCTACTCATTTATATCTAATAGTAATACGTCGATGTTTAATCATTTATAATTTCAAGATGTAATTCAATAAAATAAAATGTAAAGCTTGTTTTATTCAGATGTAAACGTTGCATATCAAATGTGGAACGAACAAGTGATAATATTCTAAACGCAAATAAAAAACATGGAATTCCCATCTGCTTAAATAATTATGTGATCATTTTGGAGAATCTGCATTGCCTAATTTGGAGAAGGATTAAACTGTATGTTTCATTATACATGGCCAGGTCTCTTATTAAACTTAAGTTCAGTTTCTCGATAAAATAGAACTAAACTAGAGGTTACAGTTAATGAGTATATATACATAATTTCACCTAACTGTAATTTGTGTTTCAATATCAGCTCAAACTAATGATGAATGGTATGCATTGCTTATGAACATATTTATTTATTAATATCGAATCGTAAAGCTATCTCGATGGGACATAAAAACATACTTAAGAAAAAAAACTTGTGACAAATACGCTAACGCTGATAAACAGTTATCCAAGCACTGCTGAAAATACTTTTCGAACTTTATCTAGAAAGATATTCTCAAACAAAGTCAGTCATTTCAAGGTTACATTACAAGACAAACATAATTAAGGACCGCCCCCTGTGACGGGTTACCGACAGTAAGACAGATAGTCAGGATCAGCGAAGCATGACAACGAATAATTCAGATTTTCCCTATTTTCAAATGTTCCAGGAACAATGGGTATTAGTTTTAAATTGATTTTAATTACATATTCTTAAAGGACACTTTATCATCTTTGTAACGCAGACCTTGAATTTGCGAACACATTATTATAAATATATGATTTGGCCCGCGAAAAACAGTCTGTTCGACAGATTTTTATCAAGATATACATGTTTATAAGGGCCGAAATATAAATGAATATGCCATTGGAAAATCAGCTCGGGAACAATGACATTTTACGCCATATTAAAACGAAAAATATCTACCGAAAGAGCATAGTTTGGTCTTCATAACTGAAACCTTGAATTTTAGTTTCACTAACGGATTCTTTAGTTATATGGACATAAAGATGTCTCTCTACAGTAATCATCTACAATACATTTGGCTCGTTAAAGGGGATTCTCGCGCATGCGCAAAAGGGGGTGAGTATAATAGCTGGTAATGGAGGCGCGATTTTTAACTGTGTTATTTTGTTGTCATTATTATTTGAGTAATCAACTTTGACTATAAATAATGACGTTTAATCAAAAACGTATTATTAGTTTAAGAAATGACAAGTTATTCGAACATAAAAGGTTAATCTATATCTGATGGTGTGTGGGCCCTAACCAAAATTATGTTCTCTGCTGTACCTCGCAAACATATTTTCACATTTCCTTCTTATCAGAACAAACATATTTTTAATTCAGACTACGTGAACACTTTGATAAAGTAAATTTCCAATGATTAAATACGGCTCATGTAGTCTAAGGTATAATAAACTCAATGTGGTCACTCAGTAAAATATTACTGTAAATGACATGACGTAATCGATGATATCATGGTGAAATTACATGTCCATTTGATGAAGCGGTTGTATACCTTCTTTTGGGCAACAGTTTATTTTCAAATGTTATATTTCTAGATTGCGTTGACGGGCGCTACGGTGTGGACTGTAGAGAGAGTTGTGGTCAGTGTCTGGACGGAGATGTGTGTGATAAAACTAACGGCAGCTGCCCTAATGGATGTGTTGAGGGGTTTCAACCTCCTCTCTGTCAAGGTGAGGTTTTTGTAGTACAAGTCTGTCATTTTTCTGGAACATGTGTGTACCACTAACGCTTCTACTTCACTTCAAATATATGCATCATATATAACAGAAAAAGTTTATTTATTTATAACATGTATTCATCAGAAAATGGTAAATTTTAATGAGACTGGACATAGTTTATTATAGACAAGCCGCCCAATAAAGGCGTACCGTTCAAATGATGAAACAACATGAAATTCAGCAGTGTAGAAATTTGAACATCACGCTTTCCTTTTGCTTCATTATTTGCAAAGGCTAAGTGACTGTTATGTTCCACTTGGTACAAATGCTGCAACAGCTGGTCCCTTTTATAGTACCTGGTGATGTTTGGCTAACTATATTTCACTAAAGATTAATGATAAAAAAAGTATGATATAAACCTTCTTTGTGAAATGTTCATGTTTTATTTATGGTTTAATGCAAATGATATTTCATGTTGATTGAATTTCTGTGGGTAAAAATACAATCTCATTAAAATCATATCTTTGATTCGCTTTTCTTAGGCAATATCTTTTTTCAGGTTGTCATTCATCCATGATCTGAAGGAATCCCGTAGAGCCCCGTGACCGCTTTCAGAAATTTGAAAGCATGCATTTTCAACTGGAAAGTAACAACTTCCGGCGAACATGGAGCTCTACGGGATTCCGTCAGATCTTGGATGAGTGATAACACAAAACTTTAAAGCTTAACCTTGGGAAGGAATCAAATATATGGTTTTAATGAGATAAGTAAAAATAAAAGGGAATGTTTTAGTTTTAGAACACCAGTTTCTATCGATAGAAAGTAATGATTTGTTTTGCTACATATAAATGATTGTTATTTTGTGTCACTGCAGATCCATCACAGAGCCAGTTGTGTGATACACCGTGTTCTTCAACATCCTGCTCTCCACCATATTATGGTACATGCTGTCATAAAGGTTCGTCAAAATTATAAAAAATTTCCCTCAATTGTGAAATGTGTAGTCTGGTTTCATGGTAAATATTGTATCAACCATTTATTACGAAAGGTTAAAATATGTGATATTTTAAAATAACAGTTAACTCTGATCACACCGGATCTTTCTTATTGATTCCAATTTTTAATGTATTTAGTCTTTATTCCAGAGAACATAGCAAGGGGTAGTACACACACAAATCAGAGCACTGTCTACAAAGAGGACTATCCCTCCAGTAATGCTGTGGATGGAAATACCAACAATGACTTAAATAACTTAACCTGTACACACACTGATAACCTGGATGGTAGCAGAGGGACGTGGAACATCAACCTGGAACATACATACAACATTAGCGAGATTAAGTTGTACCTGAGAAATAACCGTGAGCATTTATTGTACATGTCATTGATATTTTCACAATTTAAGTTGTTATGAACTTTGTGATAGTGACAGTTTTCTATCGCAAGTTCGAGAAAAGGTATGACTATATCGTCGATCAAATGAAGGGAAAATTATGGCACCATTTTCATCTGAAACTTGACAAATGCTTTGACTGTTTGTCAACCAATCAGAATCAAGGATACACCGAAGTCATGTTACAATGACAAACTCATACTGTTTTTTTTTTAAAAAACAACAGGAAGCTGCGAATTTGTTATTATCCATGCACAATTGAATAGTTACATTTACACATTTCCTACAGAGGGGAGGAGATACAACGGCCTAAGGGTAGAGGTGGACTCCACCAAGTGCTTCCAAATCAACAAGACATTTACTTCTACTACATCATCCACACCTCCAGAGGACCAGATTCAACACATATACTGCAGACCTCCCATACCTGGTAGTGTTGTCACTGTCTCTGTCAACCACGGGATACTTACATTGTGTGAGGTCGAGATTTTCGGTAAGCAGTGTTTGTCAATGGATCAGAGATGTTGTTTTTTGCCTGATTCATAATACTTTAATTCCGTTAGATACACACTGGATAACTAAGCCTGTTCCAAAAGACGTCCATGTGTTGCAACTATCAACTCTATCATTGTAACCGCATATTGTAACACGACATCATCAAATAAAAATCTCTCATCATAGATTGTTACATAGAGAAACTCGCCTAAGTGTCTTTTGATATCAAATATATCAACACGAGTTGACAACATTTGTGTGGTGATATATTTGATATCAGAAGACACGAGGGTGAGATTCTATTCAGGAGGAGGTTTGCTATACTGAGAGCAACCGGGGGACCCAACCTTTAAATAGTAAAACGGGTAAGGGAGACCGGAAGTAAATTTAACATCGGGCTCTAATTGAGAAAGTACAGTAAGTCATTTTGGTGTAAAGTTCAACTCAACACCATTCATAGTTATATACTAATTCTTCATTCATTGGATGGATCTCAATAATTCTAATTTCCTTGCAACCTATAACAGTCGGTGTGTGTACCCCAGTTTGTACCACTAATGGCTACGTGACAGACAATAACATTCAAAATAATGTATATCATGTTCTTGGGTAGTGTGCAACACAGGATGGTACGGCGATGACTGCAACAGACAGTGCAACTGCCGAGACTCTGCGGACTGTGACAAGGCGACTGGCTGGTGTAGAGGAGGATGTCGGGCCGGCAGACAGGGGGATGGTTGTCAGTGTGGTAAATATTTTACATACATGTAATATATATTATTACTCAACCGTGGTGAGATCACAATTAGTTGGTTACACACATGTGTGAAACCACCGTCTGCAAACAAACGGAACTACTTTCGAACGTCACATGTCATCGTCCCATCACGTGACTTGTACATTTCAAAATGGCGACTGTAAAATTTTGCATTCTAAATTAGACGTGAATTTACGGGAAAGAACTTATCTAGCGGTTTTAATGTCAAATGCATAAATTGTGCCTCATTTTGCAATATATTAATCCGTGTGTACTTCAATCAAACATCAAATAAGTAATAAAACAAATATTTTAGCAGACGTCTTTTGTTGTCTTTTATTTGTCAACATGGACGACATCAAAGTTAATGATTGTGTCAAAATTGATGGATCTCTAAGAGGAAGAGTTATGTCAACAATCAAACCGTTATATATGGTAGTGGTACCATTATACATGTGCTAACAGCGTTCTTTAATTCTGTCCTAGAAGGGTGTAGTTCGAATTTATGAAGGCAAAAAGTAAAAAAATTGATCCAAAACATTATTGAGGAATAACCTTAACTTCCTGTGATTGGAAACTATTTGAGGAAATTATCCTGGCAAGACTGGAAAGTTGTATATGACTAAATTTCATGACAAGCTACAGTTTGGATTTAGAAAAATGGAAGTTTATCCTATTTTCTTAACATATATTCTCCTGTTTATTTTCTTAACATATAATCTCCTGTTTATACAGCCTTTATTGATAATGAAAATGCGTTTGACCGCATATGGAAAAATGGACTATATTTAAAACTTTACGAAAAAGGCATCAAAGGTAAGATCTTGCGGCTTCTTCACCAAAACTATACATCAAGCTCTACTTTTGTGCAATATTGTGGCTTAAAACCAAATGAATATGCGATAAAGTGTTGGACAGGGTAGAGTGTATCTTCTTGTTTTTGTCCTCGTTTTTAACAATGACCTTACATGTGAACTTAAAACTATGAAAAATGGTATCCTTGTTAATAATAGTCCTTGCATCTTGCTTGCCAATGAAACTGAAACTTTACAATGGGCTACTGAAGTCTCTGTAAGACAAGATATGTCAAGATTCAGCCCGCCGCCTTCAGTGGCATGCTGACTACGGTGACTTATCAACTAGAGTATGTAAATAATAGTATGTTTTTCATTAAACGTCATCATTTATACTCACCGTTGATAACTCACCAGTCTCTATACCCCTCCCGCCTCCCCTCCTGAGAGTCTGGGAGCTACCTGCGTCCAGGCTCCAGGAGAAATAAGTGAGGTCACTGGGGAAAATCACTAGACATTACCAGCTATTAGAGGCAGTTTCTGAAATGATCTGCCCTTGGCCCATTAAGTCAAATTGGGGCTGACCAGCGTTACGCTTGAGCTGTGCTCCAACTCTCTGCACAGCCACTGCAGGAGGTTGGACCTCGTTGCGTCACTGAGGCTAAGTAAACACATATGGGTATTGCGAATCGGTTAAACTGAGCTACTGGTTCTCGGTGGTCAGTAGTCTGTCCGATAGAACTTAGCTGAAAATATTCAACTGACGACTAGCCCAGTCTAGACAATTATATCAAGTCTAGCTTCCTCAGTTCTTATCAAGGCACCTTTAGGGCTCCAGTTTGAATTACTATTTGAATTGTGTGTAAAATATTGGTTTTGAAAAGTGGTCAGCGATAAAAAGGTTAACAATGGTTTGAAGTATACTAAAATTTAGTTTATGGAATTTAATAATTACCCTTCTATCATTCTTGTGATTTTATTTCTTTAAGATTCGCTGTATTAAAAAGCTACTATGTTATAAATAGTCATGGGGCATTGCTAGCTTTGAGGGACTCTTCTTTTTCAAAAGAACAATATAATCAACATCTTTAAAACTCTGAAAATAATAGCCGAAATTATGTGGTTTGAAACACACCTTGAGTATGTAAACTACTGCCACATTGGCATTGGCGTATTGATTGTCTACATACCCTTATACGTAATACCCTTCTACAACGTGTAATACTAAAATACACTTGTGTACAAAATACAAAGTGTTTATGAAATGTAACACGATCATCCACTGAATACAGTCATTTATTCATAAATACTACTTCTTAATTCACAAAACGCTAAAGACTGAAATGTATACACTTAATTAAGTTAAAACCCTTAATTTTGATATACACGATTATTCTTCACTAATATCAGAACAATATCGATGAGGACACGCAACCAATCATGGTTGTTCCATGCTTCTTCGTGTTCTTTCTTCTATTGATAGCTAGACACGTGGTGACCACATGTGTGATCATAAACTGAATCTGAGTAATGAAGGCAGTATAGTCCTTCCCCATGCATGACTGTAAAACATTGTAGTCTTTAAACAGTTTAGGTGATTTTTCATCAAGTCTAGACAAACGGAACACACACATGAAACTGAAATCTTATAGAAGTAAAATCACGGGATAAAGTTTAGTCATTATTAAATTTCACGGACAAAAGGCAGTATAATTCTGAGGTATACTATTTTGTATGCTATAATGACATCACGCTAAGCAAAAAAACTATGTCCATGTAAGAAAAGAATAAAGTATACACTTACCTTACTATGAAATATTTATTTGTATTCATATATATGACTTCTTTCTACATTAATCGACTAACGATAAGCATATGATGGGTATCTCTACTCATTTATATCTAATAGTAATACGTCGATGTTTAATCATTTATAATTTCAAGATGTAATTCAATAAAATAAAATGTAAAGCTTGTACTATTCAGATGTAAACGTTGCATATCAAATGTGGAACGAACAAGTGATAATATTCTAAACGCAAATAAAAAACATGGAATTCCCATCTGCTTAAATAATTATGTGATCATTTTGGAGAATCTGCATTGCCTAATTTGGAGAAGGATTAAACTGTATGTTTCATTATACATGGCCAGGTCTCTTATTAAACTTAAGTTCAGTTTCTCGATAAAATAGAACTAAACTAGAGGTTACAGTTAATGAGTACATAATACATAATTTCACCTAACTGTAATTTGTGTTTCAATATCAGCTCAAACTAATGATGAATGGTATGCATTGCTTATGAACATATTTATTTATTAATATCGAATCGTAAAGCTATCTCGATGGGACATAAAAACATACTTAAGAAAAAAAACTTGTGACAAATACGCTAACGCTGATAAACAGTTATCCAAGCACTGCTGAAAATACTTTTCGAACTTTATCTAGAAAGATATTCTCAAACAAAGTCAGTCATTTCAAGGTTACATTACAAGACAAACATAATTAAGGACCGCCCCCTGTGACGGGTTACCGACAGTAAGACAGATAGTCAGGATCAGCGAAGCATGACAACGAATAATTCAGATTTTCCCTATTTTCAAATGTTCCAGGAACAATGGGTATTAGTTTTAAATTGATTTTAATTACATATTCTTAAAGGACACTTTATCATCTTTGTAACGCAGACCTTGAATTTGCGAACACATTATTATAAATATATGATTTGGCCCGCGAAAAACAGTCTGTTCGACAGATTTTTATCAAGATATACATGTTTATAAGGGCCGAAATATAAATGAATATGCCATTGGAAAATCAGCTCGGGAACAATGACATTTTACGCCATATTAAAACGAAAAATATCTACCGAAAGAGCATAGTTTGGTCTTCATAACTGAAACCTTGAATTTTAGTTTCACTAACGGATTCTTTAGTTATATGGACATAAAGATGTCTCTCTACAGTAATCATCTACAATACATTTGGCTCGTTAAAGGGGATTCTCGCGCATGCGCAAAAGGGGGTGAGTATAATAGCTGGTAATGGAGGCGCGATTTTTAACTGTGTTATTTTGTTGTCATTATTATTTGAGTAATCAACTTTGACTATAAATAATGACGTTTAATCAAAAACGTATTATTAGTTTAAGAAATGACGAGTTATTCGAACATAAAAGGTTAATCTATATCTGATGGTGTGTGGGCCCTAACCAAAATTATGTTCTCTGCTGTACCTCGCAAACATATTTTCACATTTCCTTCTTATCAGAACAAACATATTTTTAATTCAGACTACGTGAACACTTTGATAAAGTAAATTTCCAATGATTAAATACGGCTCATGTAGTCTAAGGTATAATAAACTCAATGTGGTCACTCAGTAAAATATTACTGTAAATGACATGACGTAATCGATGATATCATGGTGAAATTACATGTCCATTTGATGAAGCGGTTGTATACCTTCTTTTGGGCAACAGTTTATTTTCAAATGTTATATTTCTAGATTGCGTTGACGGGCGCTACGGTGTGGACTGTAGAGAGAGTTGTGGTCAGTGTCTGGACGGAGATGTGTGTGATAAAACTAACGGCAGCTGCCCTAATGGATGTGTTGAGGGGTTTCAACCTCCTCTCTGTCAAGGTGAGGTTTTTGTAGTACAAGTCTGTCATTTTTCTGGAACATGTGTGTACCACTAACGCTTCTACTTCACTTCAAATATATGCATCATATATAACAGAAAAAGTTTATTTATTTATAACATGTATTCATCAGAAAATGGTAGATTTTAATGAGACTGGACATGGTTTATTATAGACAAGCCGCCCAATAAAGGCGTACCGTTCAAATGATGAAACAACATGAAATTCAGCAGTGTAGAAATTTGAACATCACGCTTTCCTTTTGCTTCATTATTTGCAAAGGCTAAGTGACTGTTATGTTCCACTTGGTACAAATGCTGCAACAGCTGGTCCCTTTTATAGTACCTGGTGATGTTTGGCTAACTATATTTCACTAAAGATTAATGATAAAAAAAGTATGATATAAACCTTCTTTGTGAAATGTTCATGTTTTATTTATGGTTTAATGCAAATGATATTTCATGTTGATTGAATTTCTGTGGGTAAAAATACAATCTCATTAAAATCATATCTTTGGTTCGCTTTTCTTAGGCAATATCTTTTTTCAGGTTGTCATTCATCCATGATCTGAAGGAATCCCGTAGAGCCCCGTGACCGCTTTCAGAAATTTGAAAGCATGCATTTTCAACTGGAAAGTAACAACTTCCGGCGAACATGGAGCTCTACGGGATTCCGTCAGATCTTGGATGAGTGATAACACAAAACTTTAAAGCTTAACCTTGGGAAGGAATCAAATATATGGTTTTAATGAGATAAGTAAAAATAAAAGGGAATGTTTTAGTTTTAGAACACCAGTTTCTATCGATAGAAAGTAATGATTTGTTTTGCTACATATAAATGATTGTTATTTTGTGTCACTGCAGATCCATCACAGAGCCAGTTGTGTGATACACCGTGTTCTTCAACATCCTGCTCTCCACCATATTATGGTACATGCTGTCATAAAGGTTCGTCAAAATTATACAAAATTTCCCTCAATTGTGAAATGTGTAGTCTGGTTTCATGGTAAATATTGTATCAACCATTTATTACGAAAGGTTAAAATATGTGATATTTTAAAATAACAGTTAACTCTGATCACACCGGATCTTTCTTATTGATTCCAATTTTTAATGTATTTAGTCTTTATTCCAGAGAACATAGCAAGGGGTAGTACACACACAAATCAGAGCACTGTCTACAAAGAGGACTATCCCTCCAGTAATGCTGTGGATGGAAATACCAACAATGACTTAAATAACTTAACCTGTACACACACTGATAACCTGGATGGTAGCAGAGGGACGTGGAACATCAACCTGGAACATACATACAACATTAGCGAGATTAAGTTGTACCTGAGAAATAACCGTGAGCATTTATTGTACATGTCATTGATATTTTCACAATTTAAGTTGTTATGAACTTTGTGATAGTGACAGTTTTCTATCGCAAGTTCGAGAAAAGGTATGACTATATCGTCGATCAAATGAAGGGAAAATTATGGCACCATTTTCATCTGAAACTTGACAAATGCTTTGACTGTTTGTCAACCAATCAGAATCAAGGATACACCGAAGTCATGTTACAATGACAAACTCATACTGTTTTTTTTTTAAAAAACAACAGGAAGCTGCGAATTTGTTATTATCCATGCACAATTGAATAGTTACATTTACACATTTCCTACAGAGGGGAGGAGATACAACGGCCTAAGGGTAGAGGTGGACTCCACCAAGTGCTTCCAAATCAACAAGACATTTACTTCTACTACATCATCCACACCTCCAGAGGACCAGATTCAACACATATACTGCAGACCTCCCATACCTGGTAGTGTTGTCACTGTCTCTGTCAACCACGGGATACTTACATTGTGTGAGGTCGAGATTTTCGGTAAGCAGTGTTTGTCAATGGATCAGAGATGTTGATGTTTTTTGCCTGATTCATAATACTTTAATTCCGTTAGATACACACTGGATAACTAAGCCTGTTCCAAAAGACGTCCATGTGTTGCAACTATCAACTCTATCATTGTAACCGCATATTGTAACACGACATCATCACATAAAAATCTCTCATCATAGATTGTTACATAGAGAAACTCGCCTAAGTGTCTTTTGATATCAAATATATCAACACGAGTTGACAACATTTGTGTGGTGATATATTTGATATCAGAAGACACGAGGGTGAGATTCTATTCAGGAGGAGGTTTGCTATACTGAGAGCAACCGGGGGACCCAACCTTTAAATAGTAAAACGGGTAAGGGAGACCGGAAGTAAATTTAACATCGGGCTCTAATTGAGAAAGTACAGTAAGTCATTTTGGTGTAAAGTTCAACTCAACACCATTCATAGTTATATACTAATTCTTCATTCATTGGATGGATCTCAATAATTCTAATTTCCTTGCAACCTATAACAGTCGGTGTGTGTACCCCAGTTTGTACCACTAATGGCTACGTGACAGACAATAACATTCAAAATAATGTATATCATGTTCTTGGGTAGTGTGCAACACAGGATGGTACGGCGATGACTGCAACAGACAGTGCAACTGCCGAGACTCTGCGGACTGTGACAAGGCGACTGGCTGGTGTAGAGGAGGATGTCGGGCCGGCAGACAGGGGGATGGTTGTCAGTGTGGTAAATATTTTACATACATGTAATATATATTATTACTCAACCGTGGTGAGATCACAATTAGTTGGTTACACACATGTGTGAAACCACCGTCTGCAAACAAACGGAACTACTTTCGAACGTCACATGTCATCGTCCCATCACGTGACTTGTACATTTCAAAATGGCGACTGTAAAATTTTGCATTCTAAATTAGACGTGAATTTACGGGAAAGAACTTATCTAGCGGTTTTAATGTCAAATGCATAAATTGTGCCTCATTTTGCAATATATTAATCCGTGTGTACTTCAATCAAACATCAAATAAGTAATAAAACAAATATTTTAGCAGACGTCTTTTGTTGTCTTTTATTTGTCAACATGGACGACATCAAAGTTAATGATTGTGTCAAAATTGATGGATCTCTAAGAGGAAGAGTTATGTCAACAATCAAACCGTTATATATGGTAGTGGTACCATTATACATGTGCTAACAGCGTTCTTTAATTCTGTCCTAGAAGGGTGTAGTTCGAATTTATGAAGGCAAAAAGTAAAAAAATTGATCCAAAACATTATTGAGGAATAACCTTAACTTCCTGTGATTGGAAACTATTTGAGGAAATTATCCTGGCAAGACTGGAAAGTTGTATATGACTAAATTTCATGACAAGCTACAGTTTGGATTTAGAAAAATGGAAGTTTATCCTATTTTCTTAACATATATTCTCCTGTTTATTTTCTTAACATATAATCTCCTGTTTATACAGCCTTTATTGATAATGAAAATGCGTTTGACCGCATATGGAAAAATGGACTATATTTAAAACTTTACGAAAAAGGCATCAAAGGTAAGATCTTGCGGCTTCTTCACCAAAACTATACATCAAGCTCTACTTTTGTGCAATATTGTGGCTTAAAACCAAATGAATATGCGATAAAGTGTTGGACAGGGTAGAGTGTATCTTCTTGTTTTTGTCCTCGGTTTTAACAATGACCTTACATGTGAACTTAAAACTATGAAAAATGGTATCCTTGTTAATAATAGTCCTTGCATCTTGCTTGCCAATGAAACTGAAACTTTACAATGGGCTACTGAAGTCTCTGTAAGACAAGATATGTCAAGATTCAGCCCGCCGCCTTCAGTGGCATGCTGACTACGGTGACTTATCAACTAGAGTATGTAAATAATAGTATGTTTTTCATTAAACGTCATCATTTATACTCACCGTTGATAACTCACCAGTCTCTATACCCCTCCCGCCTCCCCTCCTGAGAGTCTGGGAGCTACCTGCGTCCAGGCTCCAGGAGAAATAAGTGAGGTCACTGGGGAAAATCACTAGACATTACCAGCTATTAGAGGCAGTTTCTGAAATGATCTGCCCTTGGCCCATTAAGTCAAATTGGGGCTGACCAGCGTTACGCTTGAGCTGTGCTCCAACTCTCTGCACAGCCACTGCAGGAGGTTGGACCTCGTTGCGTCACTGAGGCTAAGTAAACACATATGGGTATTGCGAATCGGTTAAACTGAGCTACTGGTTCTCGGTGGTCAGTAGTCTGTCCGATAGAACTTAGCTGAAAATATTCAACTGACGACTAGCCCAGTCTAGACAATTATATCAAGTCTAGCTTCCTCAGTTCTTATCAAGGCACCTTTAGGGCTCCAGTTTGAATTACTATTTGAATTGTGTGTAAAATATTGGTTTTGAAAAGTGGTCAGCGATAAAAAGGTTAACAATGGTTTGAAGTATACTAAAATTTAGTTTATGGAATTTAATAATTACCCTTCTATCATTCTTGTGATTTTATTTCTTTAAGATTCGCTGTATTAAAAAGCTACTATGTTATAAATAGTCATGGGGCATTGCTAGCTTTGAGGGACTCTTCTTTTTCAAAAGAACAATATAATCAACATCTTTAAAACTCTGAAAATAATAGCCGAAATTATGTGGTTTGAAACACACCTTGAGTATGTAAACTACTGCCACATTGGCATTGGCGTATTGATTGTCTACATACCCTTATACGTTATACCCTTCTACAACGTGTAATACTAAAATACACTTGTGTACAAAATACAAAGTGTTTATGAAATGTAACACGATCATCCACTGAATACAGTCATTTATTCATAAATACTACTTCTTAATTCACAAAACGCTAAAGACTGAAATGTATACACTTAATTAAGTTAAAACCCTTAATTTTGATATACACGATTATTCTTCACTAATATCAGAACAATATCGATGAGGACACGCAACCAATCATGGTTGTTCCATGCTTCTTCGTGTTCTTTCTTCTATTGATAGCTAGACACGTGTTGACCACATGTGTGATCATAAACTGAATCTGAGTAATGAAGGCAGTATAGTCCTTCCCCATGCATGACTGTAAAACATTGTAGTCTTTAAACAGTTTAGGTGATTTTTCATCAAGTCTAGACAAACGGAACACACACATGAAACTGAAATCTTATAGAAGTAAAATCACGGGATAAAGTTTAGTCATTATTAAATTTCACGGACAAAAGGCAGTATAATTCTGAGGTATACTATTTTGTATGCTATAATGACATCACGCTAAGCAAAAAAACTATGTCCATGTAAGAAAAGAATAAAGTATACACTTACCTTACTATGAAATATTTATTTGTATTCATATATATGACTTCTTTCTACATTAATCGACTAACGATAAGCATATGATGGGTATCTCTACTCATTTATATCTAATAGTAATACGTCGATGTTTAATCATTTATAATTTCAAGATGTAATTCAATAAAATAAAATGTAAAGCTTGTACTATTCAGATGTAAACGTTGCATATCAAATGTGGAACGAACAAGTGATAATATTCTAAACGCAAATAAAAAACATGGAATTCCCATCTGCTTAAATAATTATGTGATCATTTTGGAGAATCTGCATTGCCTAATTTGGAGAAGGATTAAACTGTATGTTTCATTATACATGGCCAGGTCTCTTATTAAACTTAAGTTCAGTTTCTCGATAAAATAGAACTAAACTAGAGGTTACAGTTAATGAGTATATATACATAATTTCACCTAACTGTAATTTGTGTTTCAATATCAGCTCAAACTAATGATGAATGGTATGCATTGCTTATGAACATATTTATTTATTAATATCGAATCGTAAAGCTATCTCGATGGGACATAAAAACATACTTAAGAAAAAAAACTTGTGACAAATACGCTAACGCTGATAAACAGTTATCCAAGCACTGCTGAAAATACTTTTCGAACTTTATCTAGAAAGATATTCTCAAACAAAGTCAGTCATTTCAAGGTTACATTACAAGACAAACATAATTAAGGACCGCCCCCTGTGACGGGTTACCGACAGTAAGACAGATAGTCAGGATCAGCGAAGCATGACAACGAATAATTCAGATTTTCCCTATTTTCAAATGTTCCAGGAACAATGGGTATTAGTTTTAAATTGATTTTAATTACATATTCTTAAAGGACACTTTATCATCTTTGTAACGCAGACCTTGAATTTGCGAACACATTATTATAAATATATGATTTGGCCCGCGAAAAACAGTCTGTTCGACAGATTTTTATCAAGATATACATGTTTATAAGGGCCGAAATATAAATGAATATGCCATTGGAAAATCAGCTCGGGAACAATGACATTTTACGCCATATTAAAACGAAAAATATCTACCGAAAGAGCATAGTTTGGTCTTCATAACTGAAACCTTGAATTTTAGTTTCACTAACGGATTCTTTAGTTATATGGACATAAAGATGTCTCTCTACAGTAATCATCTACAATACATTTGGCTCGTTAAAGGGGATTCTCGCGCATGCGCAAAAGGGGGGTGAGTATAATAGCTGGTAATGGAGGCGCGATTTTTAACTGTGTTATTTTGTTGTCATTATTATTTGAGTAATCAACTTTGACTATAAATAATGACGTTTAATCAAAAACGTATTATTAGTTTAAGAAATGACGAGTTATTCGAACATAAAAGGTTAATCTATATCTGATGGTGTGTGGGCCCTAACCAAAATTATGTTCTCTGCTGTACCTCGCAAACATATTTTCACATTTCCTTCTTATCAGAACAAACATATTTTTAATTCAGACTACGTGAACACTTTGATAAAGTAAATTTCCAATGATTAAATACGGCTCATGTAGTCTAAGGTATAATAAACTCAATGTGGTCACTCAGTAAAATATTACTGTAAATGACATGACGTAATCGATGATATCATGGTGAAATTACATGTCCATTTGATGAAGCGGTTGTATACCTTCTTTTGGGCAACAGTTTATTTTCAAATGTTATATTTCTAGATTGCGTTGACGGGCGCTACGGTGTGGACTGTAGAGAGAGTTGTGGTCAGTGTCTGGACGGAGATGTGTGTGATAAAACTAACGGCAGCTGCCCTAATGGATGTGTTGAGGGGTTTCAACCTCCTCTCTGTCAAGGTGAGGTTTTTGTAGTACAAGTCTGTCATTTTTCTGGAACATGTGTGTACCACTAACGCTTCTACTTCACTTCAAATATATGCATCATATATAACAGAAAAAGTTTATTTATTTATAACATGTATTCATCAGAAAATGGTAGATTTTAATGAGACTGGACATAGTTTATTATAGACAAGCCGCCCAATAAAGGCGTACCGTTCAAATGATGAAACAACATGAAATTCAGCAGTGTAGAAATTTGAACATCACGCTTTCCTTTTGCTTCATTATTTGCAAAGGCTAAGTGACTGTTATGTTCCACTTGGTACAAATGCTGCAACAGCTGGTCCCTTTTATAGTACCTGGTGATGTTTGGCTAACTATATTTCACTAAAGATTAATGATAAAAAAAGTGTGATATAAACCTTCTTTGTGAAATGTTAATGTTTTATTTCTGGTTTAATGCAAATGATATTCCATGTTGATTGAATTTCTGTAGGTAAAAATACAATCTCATTAAAATCATATTTTTGATTCGTTTTCCTTAGGCTAGACGTTTTTCAGGTTGTCATTCATCCAAGATCTGACGGAATTCTGTAGAGCCCGGGGACTGCTTTCAGAAATTTGAAAGCATGCATTTTCAAATGGAAAGTAACAACTTCGGGGGAACATGGAGCTTTACGGGACTCTGTGTGATCTGGGATGAATGATAACACAAAACTTTAAATCTTAACCTTGGAAACGAATCAAATATATGATTTTAATGAGATTAGTTTTATATATCTATAGCAGCTTGCTCCATCAGTGTATTGGTATCCGCTACTGTTTGAGATCAAATCGGTTGTGTTGCTTGAAGGTATCGACACCTTGATGGAATGAAAATGAGAAGTGCACAATTATCTATTTTGGAATTATTGCCTTTGTTCAAATTGCTTGTGTCTAGCAGGAGATGTTGATGACTATGTCTTCTTGTTCCCAACTGTTGTGACATGCACTTCGTACGGGCTAAGCGTTTGCAAATTGCAATTTTAGCTGTTTTGGTTTACCCTTGATTAAACAGTTTCCATTGATAATAGAAACAAATTAAATTTTAATTTGAAATAATAAATGGTCGATTGAAACTTATTAACACCTATTTTTTGCTACAATAGTTTATGATGTACTTCACAAAATGTTACGAAAAAGTATGTTTATCGTGCTTGAAAAGTTGCATGTACAAAAAACCCGATTAAGAAAGAGATTGATTGGTACTCCTCAGTTTTCAAAACTAAGTCTCCTTTCACAAACCAAACTCAACTAAATGAAGTCAACTTCTGAAGTGCAGAAACAGAACTGCGTGATCTGGTAATAATAGGTGTGTTAATAACTAACGATGGAGTCTTCAGAAATCAAATAAAATTGATCATAGAGTAGAAATGAACATAAGCATAATTCAATACAACCAATGTCTAGCGTCCACCTAACCCGTGATTTATTTCTCCCCGTAGAACCAGTGTAAAATATCAAAGTAGAATTGAACTTTAAACTTTTTTAGTGTAAGGATGTTACCGTTCATGTCTTCCAGCGGTCCGGTTTGGAGGAGTTTCTGCTATTATGGTGCTGAGTATCATCATTGTACACTGGAGCAACGGCAGTTCTTTCCACTAGTGGAAAGGCGTCCTTTGGGTATGGAAAGAGTGACCTTTCCAATCTTTCCACCCGTTGAAAGAAGCAGCTTTCCACGCCTGTCCAAAACACGTTTGGAAATATCGGCTAAAAGGCGGCCTTTCCGCAACCATCACGCTAATGAGATGATTACGTTTCTGATGACGAGTTATGTCCCCTTGTCAAGCGCGACCTGTCAACAATATCTATATAAATATCATTTATGACTAGATTGTCCTTTCAATCAGGAGCTATATTCAGTATCACTTTTATTTAGGAAAATCTTTGATCACTATTTCGACATTAAAAGTATAAGTTGATAACTATGATTTTTAACATTATTTGACTTGATTAAATATTATTTGTATAAGTACTAAATTCAAACTTGATTTTAGATGTATTCTGACAAAAAAATGACTTTGAAATTAAATGAAAGAGCAGAATGTATAGACTTTGTCAACATGATGAAAATAATGAAAATATATTTTAATATATTTTTATAAATAAAATTACTATTTTGAAAAGTATATGTTATTTTTAAGTTTTAAAACGTAAAGATGTACAAGGTTTTGACATTAAAAGATTTGCCTCACTATGCACTGCACAATGTTTGTTTTGTCATTTCTCATATGAAACGAAGCATGTATGTTTACATGAAGCTGTTACTAGTGTTACGACAATATCCAAGTGGGCATTGAGTGGTATACAACGAGTCTCTGGAAAGAAATTACTTTGTTAAACAGTTCATGTTCTATTTAAGTTTTAAAACGTAAAGATTTACAATGTTTTGACATTAATAAATTTGCCTCACTATGCACTGCACAATGTTTGTATTGTCATTTCTCATTTGAAATGAAGCATGTATATTTACATGAAGCTGTTACTAGTGTTATGGCAATATCCAATAGGGCATTGAGTGGTATACAATGAGTCTCATGACATTGTATTTGTTGTTAATGTACCCGGACTCTGTCTCTAAAGACCCTTCTCAAACAATGACACATATAATGTTTCTTTTGCTGAACAGTCAGTATTGAAGCGCACATAAAAACTCGGTTTGGTTCTTCAATTTTACACTGGAACCTTCTAGTAAATATGGCCATTTTCCAAAATTGCGTCTGTTACATTTGGGAACTCCATACTTTGGGGAAGTATTGTTATATAAAAATTAGCCTTAGTCAATCATTGGTTTAAATGTTTGCCCTTGTGTGTACTGTTGATAAAAATTTACATCATCAACAACTTTACAAACTTTTTCATCACGCGTGAAACGTCACATTACACTACTACCAACAGCTTGACAAGCATAATCCTGACCAAAAGATAATTGAAATACTACACCTTTACCATGCTCTGCGAGCTAGAACCGATTGAAACAATAAAAATGCATGGTTGGGGGGCGTCTTGGTAATCTTTGAAAATAGTATAATAAAAGATATATGTGATATGTACATATAGCAAAATGAAGACTGCATTGTGGCCATTTTGGGGATTAAAGCTTTGATTACTACTCACACAATCCATTTAAATGTCTCAAATAAAAGAATTGCACCTCGATCGTTTAGGTTGTGTGGCATAGGTATATACTGTATTAACAATTTACATATATTATTTATTCATAATTGAAAATAAATTGTATTTAATCTACCATTTTAAAATAAAAGTGAATATTGAACTTCTCCGATTTATTTAACATATTTCGAAGTAGGCCTATAATAATTTAATCAAAACGTAAATTCCAGCAATAAGAATATGTTGACCTATTTTTCCTGAAACAAGCAGTCAACCATTTGTTGAAACCTTGCTAATATACTTTTACCAACTCGATTGATTATGAAGCATATTTCTGTTTATGTGTGGAAGGAAGGCATATGGATCTTTTATAAGTCCAAAGATAATGACCCTCCTTCCCCATGCTTGGCGCTTTCAGTTTGGATATAAATGTTGTTCTATCCAATATTTATGTTTATTACTCAACTGTGTTGAGATCACTCATTAGATAACAATGAGTTGGTTACCAATGCGTGCTGCCGTAAAGTCATAATCGGAGCGTGACGTCAGTGTCGTTTTTGGTTGATGTCACAATGTTAGCCGTGCGACTGCCATAGCGGGTGACCTATATGCAAGTGAGCGTCACCAACAAAGATTTTCTTGCAATTCAGTGATATTTACATCATTGAGTTATAAATAGAATACTTAACTCGGTCACGTTTGATAACATGTTTATGAAACTCGTGAATGGCATCGTTTTTTAACTAGCTTTCCCTCATTAAAATTCCTAACCATTCATTCGTTTAATAAACATGTTATCAAATGGCACATCGTTTAGTATTCTATATATACATGTACATGCTTCACTGTCATAAATACAGTATCAGCACATTGAGTACAATATATATGTAAGTCTTATTGGCATTCATAAAATTGATAATTGAGTTGAAGTTTAATTTGGCGTGTTGATGTACCGCTAATGCTATCTATTTGAAGGTATGCATTGCGAGTGTAAAATTTCTTGGATTTTGCGAAATTATGCACTGAATTGGTACATTTCTGCTCATTCAGGTGTAAAATGTTTTTGAATTGAAAAGAGATAATGATAATAATCATCACTTGTGGCTATATTTAAGGATTCTGCGCTGAAGCGCTGAATCCTTTTTGTTATTGGCATGTTTTTAAGGATCCCGCCAAAACGGCTGCAGATAATTCAACCAAACTTTACAGTCAGGTAGCCCTTACTAGGTACTCGCCACAGCAAGCTTTTAACACAATTAAGGTCCAGTTCGAATCCAAATTTCGATTTTTAACATGGGAATTTTTTTCATAATGCACCTAGAGCTTTGAAATTTTACCAGAAGATCTGCAATGACCTTGCGAGCAATAAAGTAAATCATGGCGAAGTCGTAGGTCACGTGGTTTAGCCGCCATCTTGGATTTTTCAAATTTAAAAAAATTTCGGACCCCATGTACCTTTGCATAAACACCACTCCAAAGATATTAGCACCTTTAGAGCTGAAACTTTATTTCTATATAGCTAACACATTGGGGAATAACAAGATTTTCCTTGTTTGTGAGAATGTGTAATATTTTTTTCACAGTGACCTTTCAAAGTGAGGCAAATTTTGAATACCACGAACTTTCAGATGCTATAATTCAAAAACCTACCCATCGAATTGAAAGATTTTTTCAGGAGTGTGACACAGGACTACGGTATTTATGATCCAATAATAAAATCGCTCTCGTACAGTCATTTCCGGTCATAATAAAGAAATATTTCAACAAGGGGATTTAAAAAAAAAATGTCCTTAGAGACATGAAACTTGCTGAAGAACAATAGAAGCAAAACAGTAAATCATGACGAATTCGTAGGTCACGTGGATTAGCCGCCAGTTTGATTTTCTTTAAATTTGTCAGATTTTGACATGTTAAATTTCTCTCTAAATAATCCCAGTCATATACTAGAGACTGGCAACTTGTTTCAAAAGATGCTTAATAACTAAACAAGCAAAATATGTTCCATTGCGAAGTCGTAGTTCACGTGGTTTCAATGCATTTTTTCGGAAACACCACGCCGAAGATATTTGCATCTGAGAGCTGAAACCTAGATTTATAAGCAGCTAAAGCATTGGGGAACAATAAGTTTCATATCTTATTAGCGAAATCCTATTAATTTTTTCACAATTATCTTCAAAATTATGATAACTTTGAATGTTTACTTAGGTTCTTAAATTTGTTTTCTTATTTCTCCAAAGATATACAATTTACAGAGCAATAACTCATACCAGTTCGAGTTAAAATCTATTCTACACGTAATTCTACGGTAAAACCTGTTCGAAATTCATATGATATTTATACAATACTCGATTTAGAAGATTTTGCAAGTGTAAAGAATCATGCTAAGACACGAATAACCGGACAACAGTATCAACACTGTCTACTTCATCGAGACCTTACTGGAAATCTTTAAAATTCTTATTTCTCCAAAGATAAACATGTTATTAAGCTTTAAGTCATGCCAGTTCGAGTGGAAATGTATTCTACGCGAACTGAGATATACATATTGGAAGGAATTCATATGATATTTACACACTAGTTGAATTAGATGATTTTCAAGTGAAAAGACCCATACCTAAACTCGGATAACTCGACATCGACAATGTCCGGTTCATCGTGGCCTCATGCAAACTTTTAAAAATCTAATTTCTCCACAGATACACATGTTATTAAGCTTTAAGTCATGCCAGTTCGAGTTAAACAAAATTATACGCGTAATGAGAGGTAAAACCTGTTCGAAATTCATATGGTATGTATACAATAGTCGATTTAGAAGAAATTAGTGTGTACACATACATGATATGCATCACATGCAAGTGCCATGTTGCATAAGCATTCGTCCATGGAATGTATGTTCTGTGTCATATTGAAACGTGACTAGTGTGTGCCAGTTCGAGTTTTAAAAAAGTCTACGTGTAATGACAGGTAAAATCTGTTCGAAATTATTATGATATGTATACAATAGTCGATTTAGAAGAAATCAGTGTGTACACATACATGATATGCATCACGTGCAAGTACCATGTTGCATAAGCTCTCGTCCATGGAATGTATGTTCTGTGTTATATTGAAACGTGACAAGTGAGAGATACATCCTGGAAAAAACTCATACAATATTTACACTGTAGTCGATTTAGATGCACCAAGTCACAAGTCAAGCTCAGAAAGTGGCTCCAAATCCCACCTTTTCAGTTAAGCTAAACTGTGACGTCAGTAATACGGCTCGAAACATCGAAGTTTTCCTTAAGTGAAATTGGTGGTTTTGGATCCGCTTTTTTAGTTTTGTCAATGTTTCAGTTGAAGCCGTGGGGCCTTCTGTTTGGGGTATACCCCCCACAGTCCCCACCCGACCCCCAAGCCATGTCGCTTCATTTCTTATCTTTACTATTATTTATATTAAAAAATTCTTTCTGTCTTTTGGATTAAACATTTACTTTACTCACCACCTTTTTTTTGGAGTTGTACTTGCACTTTGAAATTATCTTTTTTATTTTTACTTTCAGCGTAAGTAAGTATAACTCCCCGTCCGCGAAATCACCAATGGTGGAAACAGACGTTAAACCCCTTTTCAATCAACAACAGATTTGTTTGCATTGTAGCCTACTCTTTGTCGATGGGGTTGTTTCCCGATGGCAGGTGGGGTGAGGATGTAGTGTCTTCATGTACACGTTGGTCTATGTCTTCCAAGTCAGACTTCGTAAGCCAAATGGATTTGTCTGTACTGGTTGAGTGAATGGTACATTCCATAAGGGTAGTTGTTGTTCACTCTAAATGGGAGAATCATAATTATTACGCTAATAGGCCTATACTTAAACAAATCGTTACACCACTTTGAAGATATTTGCATCTAAGCGATACAGCTTAGATTTATCTGCAGCTGAAGCATTTGGGAATAACAGGTAACATTAAATAACTCCTAATGTTGACGTTGAACATGTGAACAAGTTGGATATGATAACGATTTTATTGAAGCGTCATGTTAAAGAGTTGCTTCCCCTTGACCATCCTACGATGCTGTGACAACACTATCTCATCAGAGAGACGCAATATCAACTGGAAAAAGGGCCATTAGCAAGATAATCTATATGACTAATGAGTTTTAAATATAAGTTCATCAAATTTGACTTTCATTTTGATGTGTAAACAGGAAATTCACACTTTCGTTTTGGCTTACATTGTGTTGTTGGGGGTCAGGCCTGTTATATATGGTGCTATTGTATCGAGAAGTACTGAATGTTGCCGAAAATTACCAATTTGAAGACAGTCGACTCAGTATAGTGACGATATATATGTAAAAGTAGTTCTGCTCGAAAACCGGACACTGCATCACGAGTAACGCACATCTATCAGCCAAAGAAAAAGACAAATCTAGGTTGATTATGCTTGAAAGATCTGTGCATGTAAATCGGACTGTATTTTTGGGTCTTCAAATATTTTATATGATTCACATTGAGTGTAATGCACACAGACATTGGTATGCAATTTGTTATCTTTACATAATAGAGAATTATTAAGAAACGTAACACGAGTCAACGAATTAACACTTCATTCATTCATTCATAAACAAGATTTACTATTGTCATAGTACGCTTATTCCATAGAAGGTGTTTTTTTCATCCGCCAAAAGAGTTCCTTGTCCATCATTCATACATTACGCATGTGGCAATTGATTAACAAACTTATCAATGAAACTACGTTCGTTTTAAGCAAGTCTTTCACACAGTATACCTATTGTAACCATTCAATGCGTATTATAAAACCAGCTAAGGGTAACGGATTTGAGACATCATTGTCTCGTATCCACAGACATTTATTCTGCCGTTTCTCACACTTTAAAGCCCTGTTCTACATCTTCAGTGTCGTTGCAATTCTAAACTATTTCAATTCTATTCCTTCTCTTTTCTTTTAATTCAAACATTATTATTAAATCATATCTACCTAACCAGTACGCCAATTGCTCCCTTTTGAAAATAGGTCTGAAACAACCACTTCCGGTCTATTCATTTACGTAAGTACATGCTCACACCATTGCATATAGTCACACAATTGTTAGATTTTAACATGAAAACCTTAAAACCTTATTATTATAATTTCCGCAATATTTGTTGGGACTTTCCAGAATTAACGGCTTTACTGATGTTCATGAAACTTTCAGGTATTGTAGAATTCATTAAAATCTTGCTTTGTCATTGAGCGGAATTTTGAATTTTGCCCTCATTAAAGGACCAGTTCGATTAAAAATTTCGATTTTTAACAATGGAAAAAAATCAAAATGCCGCTAGAGACTTCCAACTTTTTTGAAAAGGTGAGCAATGATAATGCGAGCAGAAAAGGAAATCAGTAAAAGTTTATCCGCCATTTTTATTTTTGTCACTTTTTAAAAGTGTCTGACCCTATGTACCTTTGACAATCTTCTTTTCTGAAGATACTTGCACCACGAATCTGACATTTATTTTTGTATGTAGCTGACGCATTGGTGAATACATGGTGTTGTTTTTCAGGAGTTAACTCCTAATACTTTTAGCACAGTGACCTTTCAAAGTTGGTCGACCCTTTTACAAGGGACTTACTTCAAGGGGACATTACTCCAACTTTACGATCTTACAATTGCATGAAATTTTCAGGGCTACTAGAACAATATAATGTCTTTAAGAATCAATAATAAAATCGCTTGCAAACAGTCATTTCCGGTCACAATTAATGTCGAATATTAACATGGAGACAATTTTGGCTTGAAACTTATTTCAAAAGATGGGTAATTTCAATGAAAGCAAAATAGTAAACATGGCGAATTCGTAGGTGACGTAGTTTTGGCGCCATTTTTATTTAAAATGAGGTTTTCTTAGTACATTAATACATAAAATGGAACGAATGGAAGTTTTGACAGACGATGTTTGTGACATTCCTCTATCAAACAAGGAGCTGAGGGTCAAGTAGAACTCTTGAAAACCTAAGTATTGATGCGTCAATCCTAGTTAAGGATTGAGCACTAAAGTGCTGAATCCTTATTGAGATTGGCATGTTTTATTATTATTCCACGGATCTTGTAAACATGACTTTTGCCAGCAGGAATGCAGCTATTGCAACCAAACTTTGCAGGCTGATAGCCCTTACCATGTAGTTTTGCAGCGAGAAGCTTTTGGGTCCAATCAACCAAGCCATTAAAGGACCAGTTCGATTCTAAAGTTCGATTTTTAACATGGGAAAAATTTCACAATGCACTTAGAGACATGCAACTTTTTTTAAAAGATGCACAATGACAATTCACGCAGAACAGTTAATAACGACGAATTCGAAAGTCACGTGGTTTAGCCGCCATTTTGATTTTTCGCACTTTTGAAAACTTCCCGACCACATGCACCTTTGACAATCTTCTCCTCTGAAGATACTTGCATCTCGAAGCTGTAACTTACACATTCATACAGCTAAAGCATTGGAGAATACATGGTGTTGTTTTTCATTGCTGAACACCTAATACTTTTTGCACAGTGAGCTCCAGAAGTTAGATTTCAAATTTAAGGGGACATAACTCAAACACTTACCCGTCGTATTTGATGATTTATCAGAAGAGTAAGTTTGGACTAAGGTCTTTATGAATCAATAATAAAATCGTTCGTATACAGTCATTTCCGGCAACAATTAAGCTTACACTTTTTTAAAATATCGAAAATCGCGTTTTTGGTGAGTTTTTGAAAATTCATAACTTAAAAACCATAACTTGTAAAATGTTGTTTAATACTCCATCAGAGGGACAAAACATTATCCAAACGACGAAAATTTACACTAGTACAATAATGTTAATAACCAATGAGTCAAAGGTCTTTTAAGTTGGACGGTTTCTACCTTCTTCCTAAATTGGCAATGGGCGCATTTGTAGTGTGTCTTTGTTAAGTCATAACTCAAAAATGCAAAATCAAAGAACGCTGTTTAATACGTCATCAGAATGGGAAATGATTACGCTAAATGGGGAAAACATAATCAGTTTGATAATTAACATAACCATTGAGTTATAAGCATTTCTTCTTGATCAATTGTGACTTTCATTTTGTACTGTCAACAAAGGGGATAAATCCTACTTTCGTTTTACATGATGGACAGGTAGAGGCTGCTGCACTTAATGCTTTTACAGATCTTCGTGTAACTTTCAAGAATGACTGCTGATATGATGTGCTTAATAGGAAATTAATCAAATATGTTGCTGAATCCTTTTATCGTCACTTGTGTGACTATATTTAAGGAATCAGCCCTTTGGGGCAGAATCCTTATTGTTATTGGCGTGTTTTATTATTATTAAATGGATTTTGTAAACACGACTTTTGCCAGAAGGGATGCAGCTATTGCAACCAAACTTTACAAGCTGATAGCCCTTACCATTTAGTTTTGCAGCGAAGCTTTCGGGCCCAATCAATCAAGCCATTAAAGGGGCAGTAGCACGTTTTTTTGGGTTTTTTTTCAAATTGCCCATTTAAAATGATAGTATATGTCATTTATATTTACTTGAGAGGGTAAAACATTTTATTACACAAACCAATTATCCAAAGTGGTAATTACAGTGTTACGTATAAAGCAAAACATTGCATGGTGGCCATTTTATTGTGAACACATTTTATTATTTCGAATGACAAAAACCATTCCCATGGCTTTAAGGAACCATGTAAACTCATTTTGTAACTTGATTTTTGGAAGAGAGAAGAGTGTTTTACTATTGATAACATTATTTTTCAAATACATTTCATCGACTTATTTCAGCCAAAAAAACGTGCTACTGCTCCTTTAAAGGTTCAGTTCGATTCTAAAGTTCGATGTTTAACATGGGACATTCAAAGTTTGGTGTCTTTGAACACTGTACCAATATTTCATAAACCTGAAGGTTTTGATGAAGGATATTTTTGGGACAAAAGCTTAGTGTACATGAATCAAAAATAAAATCGATTGCGCAGTCATTTCCGGTCGTGAGAAATGGTAGAACATGACATAAAATGAGAACGAAGATATTTTCAACTTATGACAAGAAAGACCAAACGCACGTATGTATGCACACATGTACGTAGCCCTCATCATAAGGACATAGTAACGAGCAACAAAAGCTATGTTTTGTCCTCGTTTCGTTTCGGTACGAAATCATAGACATAGGGGGAACCCAATGAATAGCACTCTTCTCAGGGAAGGTCCTGACTATGCAGTACATTTTACTCGGTTGGGTGTGAACGCTCCTTTAACGCAAGTTCTACTACAACTGTCGCACTATTTCAACTTTTAAACATGCACTCCCTCTCATCTGGATAGTTCAGACATTGTGATATTTAATTTTGTTGCAAAATTGCAAAGGAAAATTTCACAAACACCTTTTGCTGCAAAAAACACCTGTCACCATCGTTTTTGACTCAAAACTAGCTACACATTGCCTTCTAAGGCCTCACACACACCCTCACTGACAACGTTTCTCGTCTATTTTTTATATGAGAATGTTAAGAATATTGCTTCCAAGGACTACAGATAGAAAATCACGGGCTGAATCATTTTATTGTATATTGTATATAATTTCTTTTTTAATTTGAGGTACAAACATTGTTCTATCCAGTCCAAGTTGCACATTTAAACATTTGAGGGAAATATGTTAATAACAAACACAATTTACATTAAAAATTGATCAATTTAAAATTTTGATCAACCATTGCTAAATTCAGATGTTCTTCACATCGTCTCCAAATTGAAATCGGTATATACTGTATGTTAACCAACCCAGATCAAATAGATTATGGATGAAATGCAAAGATAACCTTATTGAAATTGAATTAAATTTTATGCTGGTATGTAATTGTTACAAAAAAAGTTGCATCCCTTCCGCTCGGATGCAAATGGCGACACATATCAAATGGAGAGCTTAACTGAATATTAACCAGCTAAGGCTAAAAAAAACCTTTATTCAAGTCACATTTTGGAACAGTGAAGATTGACGTTCGGTAAATGAATATGCGACTCAAACTGCCTTTGTGATATGTGGGTATTTGTAGTATTATAAACTATTTATAAGTTTTGGCTCGGTAGATTCAATTCATGAGGAACATGTTTGGCACTGCTTGCTCATAATTAGATTTGCCTCCCTATGCACTGCACAATGTATGTTTTGTCATTTCTCATATGAAATGAAGCATGTATATTTACATGAAGCTGTTACTAGTGTTACGGCAATATCCAAGAGGGCATTGAGTGGTATACAACGAGTCTCTGGACATTTTATTTGTTGTTAATGTACCCGGACTCTGTCTCTAAAGACCCTTCACAAACAATGACATATATAATGGGTTTTTTGCTGAACAGTCAGTCATGAAGCGCACATACAATTTTGGTGTGGTTCTTCAATTTTACACTGGAAAGGTCTAATAAATATAGACAAGTTCCAAAATTGCGTCTGTTAGATTTGGGAACTCCATACTCTGGAGAAGTACTGTTCATATCAAAATTAGCCTTAGTCAATAATTGGTTTAAATGTTTGCCTTGGTGTGTACTGTTGATAAAATTACATTATCAACTACTTTACAAACTTTTTCATCACACATGAGATGTCACAATATAAGATTGAATATAACTGTCAATCATTTATCAACTAATGCAACTTCTTGCAACGTATGTGATGTGCATCTGAACTACAGACGGCAGCCAAGTGAATAATCGTTGGACGTGACATGCACGTGGTTCCATGTCGGATATATTGTAGAGACAAGAGTAGTTGAAGCTTATCTGCAGGTTCCTAGTTCGAACGTAAGTATATAGTTTGTTCACTTGTGGGAGTTTTGTACTTTATGACACAAGCAAACATTTCATACACAAAGTAATACGGATTTCTGTATTACTGTTTGTAAAAGTCGCATTTATGCTTGTTATTGTTATTGTTTCTCTTTAGCCTATTTTATTCATGTAATTTACTAACACGTTCAACCTTAGCCAGGGACATTGAAACCCTTATCTTCTTGGAAAAGCCATCTTTGCTTGTCAAAAGCGATATTTTCACATATCATTTTTACACATCGCCATCATGATTTTCTTACAAAATGCTAAAATTGCAGGTTCGATAACAATAATAGTTATAGTACCTTAACTGCATACATTTATATCTACCTTACTTTTAATGAATGTCTAAACAAATATGTCCAAAACTTGAGATAAGGCATTTCTGCGGGAACTGCACACATATTTGAGACAACGTTGATATCCTGAGTTACTGATAACGGACGAAATAAAAATAGACAGGAAAACCCTTTTATCAGTATTTATCTATACTGGACTGCTCTGCGGAAATGTAATTTATGTAATACCATGTTAATGATGTGAAGAACACTATATCAGTCTAACAAAAACAAGATAATCGAGATAATACACATAGTAACATATTTACCGCAAATAAAGGTGACGGTAACGTCATGCAGTATGTTGTAAAATGACCGTCAAAAGGCGTTGCAGTAAATTTAAATGTTTGATCTCAGCTTTCAAAATATGTAATGCATATATATTTGAAACTTATTCATAACAATAAATCACTGTCGCAAAATGTTACTGTAAATGAGTTTAATTTCTTCTTCCCTTCTCTCGTAAGGTCTCGTTTTGCAATTGTTAAATGACCAACCTTGTTTGGCTTGTTAAATAAGAATTTTCAGCACATCACAGTTCTACCAACAGCTTGACAAGAAAAATCCTGACCAAAAGATAATTGAAATACTACACCTTTACCATGTTCTTTGCGAGCTAGAACCGATTGAAGCAATAAAAAGGCATGGTTGGGGGCATCTTGTTAAGGCTTGGAAATAGTATAAAAAAAGATATATGTCATATGTACATATAGCAAAATGGAGACTGCATTGAACCATTTTGGGGATAAAAGTTTTGAGTACTTATCACACATTCAATTTAAATGTCTCAAATAAAAGAATTGTTCCTCGATCGTTTACGTTGTGTGACATAGGTATATACTGTATTAACAATTTACATACATGTTTTATTCATGAATAAAATTAAATTGTATTTAATACATCTTTTGAAAAATAAAAGTGAATATTGAACTTCCCTGATTTATTTAACATAGTTCGTAGTAGGCCTATAATATGAATTTAATCAAAACGTAAATTCCAGCAATAAGAATATGTAGGCCTATTTTCCCTGAAACAAGCAGTCAACCATTTGTTTAAACTTTGCTAATATAATTATACCAACTCGATTGATTATAAAGCATATTTCTGTTTATGTGTGGAAGGAAGGCATATGGATCTATTTTAAGTCCAAGGATAATGACCCTTCTTCCCCAAGCTTGGCGCTTTCAGTTTGGACATAAATATGGTTCTATCCAATATTTATGTTTATTACTCAACCGTGGTGAGATCACTCATTAGATAACAATGAGTTGGTTACACACATGTGTGCTACCAACGCATGCTGCCGTAATGTCATAATCGGCATGTGACGTCATAGTCGTTTTTTGGTTGACGTCAAAATGTTAGCCGTGCGACTGCCATATATATAATCTTTATTTCCTCCAGTAATGAAGATTTGCAACAAAGATTGAAGCAAAACACATTATTTAAACAAGTACATATATACGACAATTAGCCAAAAGATAGAGAGAACGTCAGCATCTTGTAGGACAAGAGTCGCTCGGATATGTCGAGGTATTTCCGACACATGGCAGTCACAAAGTGGACAGCACTCAACGAGAATTGTTCTTTCTCATAAGCACAGAGCAAGTCACTACATTCTCTTGCAGCTAGTAGTGAGCAGGCAATGTCTCTGTCTGGTTTGTTGTGCATGTAGACGCAGAAATCCAGACTGCCAATATTGGAGAGTTCTATCCAGAGATTGTCCCGGATTGACATTGTGTAGTCGCAGATTGTTAGAGCATGCACGATAACGTTATTGTAAAACAGTCCACACCTATGACATAGAGTATCTGATGTTGAGGCTCTGGCATATGTGCACAGTAGGACGTGAAGTTGGGCATTGGCTGAAATCTCTGGATACAACTTACACAGATTCCATGCAACATGTGTCTCTACTCTCGGATGGATTTGCCTGAATAAATCAAAGTCGCTGTCATTAGCTATCCTGTCCGCCCTCATTTTCGTTTGCACTCTATGGATAGTCTTTACTGTCAATTTCTTCCACGAGGAGTGGCTGGGAAAGCTGTTTGTGTCAAGGAATTTTTCAAGGTGGATGGAGAGTTCATACTTCTGTAGTATCCTGACAACATCAGGGACAAAACCATAGTACCTGGGAGAGCACTGCTGCCTGTATTCCATGAGTCTGGTGAGGAGAATCTGCTTGGGTAGTGCTCGTGGATGAAGATGGAGAATTTGACTCAGGAATAGAAGCTTCTTCCTGTCGATGTAGGCTTCGATTGGATGCCATCCTAGCAGACTCTGGCACATGTCAGAACGTGTTCTATTGGGAAGTCCTTGAATGCTTTTGATGCAATGATGTTGTGCCCTCTCCAACATCTTTATCTCTGTACATCCATATAGTGCTTTGGGAAGACAGCACAGTTTAATGAGCTTAGCACTTGTCATTGGGTTGAGAGCTGACTTGTGGACCCCATACTTCAGGAGACATCTTACGCTTGTTTTGATGGACCTGCATGCTGCGACGGTTCGTTCCAAACTGCTGAAGTTCTTGTCGAGGAGGATACCGACATGTTTGACACTATGTGAGACAGGAAGTGGTTCTCTGCATAGGGTAAGGCTTGCTGCGTTGACTTTGTCACTGGACTTGTTCTTGAAGGATATAACTGTGCTCTTTGAGGGAGAAAAGTTGAAGCGCCAATGACTACTGTAGTCTTCACAGATAAGAAGGAGTGAGTGAAGACATGGGATCCTTGGACTGATCACAGCAATGTCGTCTGCTTGTGTTGGACATCCAGCATTTATGTCGAGGACTACAGCTGCTTTATTAGAAGAAGTGAGTCTGTCCAGGAGGTCATTAATGTAAAGGAGATATAGCTTGGCAGAAAGCACTCCTCCTTGGCGAACCCCACGATGTAAGGTGAAGTACCGGGAGCTTTCAGATCCGAGTTTAACACAACTCTTCATGTCAGTGTAGAGCGAGTCAAATAGTGACCATCTTCTACTGGATACACCAATATTGTGAATCTTCAGCTTGAGTCCATCATGCCAGACAGAATCAAAAGCCTTTGATGAATCTAGGAAAGCAACGTGGACAGAGTCATTGCGTTCCTGATAGTGGTGTATAGTCTCTTGTAAGTTGAAGGAGGCATGAACTGAAGATAGCCCTTTTTGATAAGCCATTTGTTGTTTATGGCTGCAGTATTGTATCATCAAGAAATGTACATCTGACGCTTTTCGAATGCACTTTCGCTTTCTTGTGCCTAGATAGTGACCCGCTGCACTAAAATGCATAGTGGGCCTGGATTTCTAAGCACAGATTTCTTAAGGAAATACTGCAAGGCCTAAATCAGCCAGTAAAAGTTACTGGCAAGAGTTATGCCTTGCATTGGGAAATTGGTCACTGTTGGAGATCAGCGAAATCAGTGTATACACAAACATGATATTCATCACGTGCAAGAGCCATGTTGCATGAGCTCACGTCCATGGAATGTATGTTCCGTGTCATATTGAAACGTGACAAGTGTGTGCCTAACGATAAACATCGATGAATCATTCTCAAAAAGTGAACAATTCGAAACACAAAAATATGAAGCATTTTACGATAGATTTCAGAAAATCATTTTTATGTTGATATTTTTCAAAAATAAAGTTTAAACATTGGCAAAATCTTCAAAATAGAACTACAGACCTGCATCTTGGTTTGAACGATGGACAATGTAATGTCATTGTGACAAACAAAGTAAATCATGATAAATCCGTAGATAACATCGTTTAGCTGCGCTAAGGTAAAGTCATTTTGACATAGGACAATTCACTCAAAATGCACCTAGAGACAAGCAACTTATTCTAAACGACTGACATTGTCATTGTGACAAAAAAGTAAATAATGACGACTTCGTAGGTCAAATGGATAGCCGCCATTGTTATTTTCACATTTTCAGTAACGTATAATGCAAAAACACCGTCTGGAGGACCTTTTGTTATTATCCTTATTTTCTTTCATTATTATTTGTACCGATTTTGTACGGAAAATGCTGAAGTAACGGTTGGTCTGATTTGCATGAGAATTTCAGGGATAATAGCCCGTGATCTTCTCTCGCGACTATCGAGGGCGATTTTGGATTTTCGACTTCTTTCTTGAGTTATCTCTTCTTGAAGTTGAAAATTCAAACCGTAATAACTCGAAAAATAATCAAGATAATTTCACAAAAACTTCACCAAAATGTGTGCAGCAACATTCACCATCGATTAGGCCTATAGCGGTTTTCGGGCGTCATAATAGATTTTTTGCTATTTTAAAAAAAACTGAAATTCTTGTTCACTTTCGCGTTTTTTTGAGTACGCGTCTTTTTGAAGAATTGTCGATCGTAAACCAGTGAAGATACGAACATGTTTAATAGCTCGCTTTAAAGCAAATATATCATTCTATAAAGGATTACAACTTTCAGGTATGCAATTTCATAGTGTACATGTGATAAGTCATAGAATATTGTTAATTTTCGAAAATCGACATTTTCAGCAAACTTCAAAGGACAGTGACTGCTAAACTGATTACGCTAATGAAATTATATTGACATCTACGTATCCACAATTTCAATATATACAATTATTATGTTGAAATCTTTCATCAAAATGTTCATGGTTAATCTTCAAACAATGCAAACGTGATATTGGGGTCCAACATTAAGCATTTTTTAGTATTTTCTTGAATATTCAGAAGAACATAATCCATTAATTATATATGCAATCTAATGATTATTACATCTACTTAAGTGTAAATTAAAGTACAAGTTTTTCTGTGTTACACCTTAGTATGAAAATATTAACCATTTTGCCTTAATCGTGAGAAAGATCATGTAGGGGTCCATTAATAAGCGATTGTTACATTATAAGAGGGTCATTGTCTTTGGATATTTTTTTGTAAAAAGACTACTAAAGATAGAGACATGCTTGATAGCTCATTGTAAAGCAGAGAAACTGATGGAGAACAGATAGTCCATCATGGAGTTCAATGTCAAGCAGAAGTCTTGAAGACTGCAGTATTGCCTTGGCAATCCTAGTTGTTATTGGTGTGTTTATTATTATTATTCCACGGATCTTGTGTAAGTGATTCAGCCAAAACGGCTGCAGATAATTCAACCAAACTTTACAGTCAGTTAGCCCTTACTTGGAACTCGCCACAGAAAGCTTTTGGGCCCAATCGTTCAACCCATTAAAGGTGCAGTTCGAATCCAAATTTCAATTTTTAACATGGGAACAAATTTCAAAATGCGCTTAAAGACTTGAAACTTATTTCAAAAGATGCGCATTGACAATCCGAGCAAAAGGAAAACCGCGCTGAAATCGTAAGTCACGTGGTTTAGCCGCCATCTTGTATTTTTTAACTTTTCCAAAATTTCTGACCCCACGTACCGAAGATATCAGCACATAAGAACTGAAACTTTATTTATATATAGCTGACACACTGGGGAATAACAAGTTTGTTCTCTTTTAAGCGAAGTCCTAATACTTTTTTTACAGTTTAGAATGTGTTGAAATAGTGTCTGACCACTTTTGAGAATCAATAGATATACACCTCTCCTTAAAGGTTGCTTTAAAAGAACTAATACAGACAAAATCTTCATTTTGTCACATACACCAAAAACCATATTCATAGAACATATTTCTGACATTTAGAGCCCAACATTGAATACTTCTTCTGCTAATGTCAATTGTAAACTGTAAGCATAAGCACAATGCTGTTATTCTGTAATAGTATAATAATCTTAACCACTATTGAATTATAATTACATATTGCTCATTTCTAAATTAACAATGTCCAAATTGAAGGTGTCAATTAATTAATCCATAAAGGTGTACTAGTTTGGTTATGCATTTGTAATGAATTTCGCATGCAGATATATACCTTGATTATTAGTAAGGCATTTAATAACTTAAATGATTTAAAGCTCGATTTAAAGTATCGATATGTGTTGTGACCGTGTGCATAATGGTATTAAATGAACAAATATATATGAAAAATGGGCAATTCGATCTACATTCTTTAAAATGGGAAAATATTTTTTTTTTGCGGTACAGATGCTGTACAGATGATGTAAAATTACACAGCATAGTTAATACCAAGAAGGAGTTTAAAACTATATGCAGTTTGTAAATGACGAGAATTGGGCATTTTGTAAAACAGAGAATGAAAACATCTCTCACGTTTTTCGAAAAGTATGATCATATATAAAACAAGTCTGCTTGACTGGAACTGTTTTTACAAAAGATTGATATTTTCTTTGGTTTTCCTGCTCAATTCAAGTCTTTGAACCAATTAAATCTTAATGAGCATAACGCACATCTTTTGAAGTAGCCTTAAAGGTCAAGTATTATCATTTAGTAAGAACATTAATATTCTTATCGCTTTATCGCTCTTTCGCTTTATCGTGTTTAATTATCGCTTTGTCGCGCTGTTATATCGCTTTGTAGTATCGCTTTGTCATGTGGACATATTGCTTTGTCGTGTGGGAATATCGCTTTTTCACTTTATCGCATTGCCATATCTCTGCTTTTAATAAAAACTAATAAAAAAATTTAAAGAGAGCAATGTCCAAAAGAATACAGTCAACTTTTGATATTAAACACAGGATTGACAAAAATGTTTTCGATCGCCCCTAAATAAACTGTTACAGTCAATGAACATTCCCTTTTGAACAGGGGTAATTAACCTGAAGATAATTGACATGTCACTGTGTACTGGACTAAAAATGACGATAATGTATTGAATTATAATACCCTTAATATTCACCCTTGCGATATTCAGGTGTATGACATGCATAGAAGAGAAGAAAAAACATAACTTTGTATTAAAATAAAGAAGTAAACAGATGGCTTTTAAGCAAATATTTTGACGAGCAACTTTCACTTTAAGTCATAACTAATAACATAGCTGAATAAATCCTTGCTCATTTCATTAACTTTTCTAGATTAGCGTAGGAGCGCGCTGCATCTAAACTTTATGATACTCGCTGCTACGCAAACACGGGAAATGTGACGAGAGGTAGTGATTTGAGTTATATAGAGTTATGACTTGTTAGAAGTTGCTCAAAGAGATGTTCAAGATATCCTTCGGGTGAAAGTTCCACAATTGCGGACTTGCAATAACTGAATGTTTTTTTCCGTTTTTGTGAACTCCTCCTGTAACTTTGCACCCTTCAGCCAGTCAACGGGAAATTAGTAACTTCCAGCATCAATGGGTTATAAATATTTATATATATATATCAAAACAATTGTCCTTTACTTCCCCTATCCCGCAGCCTGTGGTGTTAACATATTTTTCTACTGTACACTTCGAATTCAGGGCATGGTAATTGACAGTTCCCGTCTGTGCAGGTAAGCGCGTCACTGTTAAATCAAATAATGTACCTATTGTTCCATGTATCTATCATTCCCTTCATACGTTAGAAGACCTAACCATTCGTATTCCTTCAACCTATCTTTTCTGCAGCATCATCACACGACAGCATCGTTTGCGATTTTCTCCCACTTTTCAGATATACAAATTTGAAATGCGACCAAACATGTCAGTTTCCGCAAATGTATATTAAAGTTGTATTTGAATTCTAGAAAAATGACGAAGCATCAGGTTCTGTGGGTTATTCTTTTGCTGTTGGGAACACGTGTCGGTAAGTATTCACTTCTATTATGTATAAAATATCATTAATCAATCAAGTGTTCTATATACAACTTCCGGCGAACATGGAGCTCTACGGGTTTCCGTCGGATCTTGGATGAGTGATAACACAAAACTTTAAAGCTTAACCTTGGGAACGAATCAAATATATGATTTTAATGAGATAAGTAAAAATAAAAGGGAATGTTTTAGTTTTAGAACACCAGTTTCTATCGTTACAAAGTAATGATTTGTTTTGCTACATATAAATGATTGTTATTTTGTGTCACTGCAGACCTATCACAGAGCCAGTTGTGTGATACACCGTGTTCTTCAACATCCTGCTCTCCACCATATTATGGTACATGCTGTCATAAAGGTTCGTCAAAATTATATAAAATTTCCCTCAATTCTGAAATGTGTAGTCTGGTTTCATGGTAAGTATTGTTACAACCATTTATTACAAAGGGTTAAAATATGTGATATTTTAAAATAATAGTTAACTCTGATCACACCGGATCTTTCTAATTCTTTACAATTTTTAATGTATTTAGTCTTTATTCCAGAGAACATAGCACGGGGTAGTACACACACAAATCAGAGCACTGAGTACAAAGGGAAATATCCCTCCCGTCTGGCTGTGGATGGAAATACCGACACTGCATTAGATAGCTTAACCTGTACACACACTGATAACCTGGACGGTAGCAGAGGGACGTGGAACATCAACCTGGAACATACATACAACATCAGCGAGATTAAGTTGTACCTGAGAAATATCTGTGAGCATTTATTGTACATGTCTGATATTTTCACAATTTAAGCTGTTATGAACTTTGTGATAGTGACAGTTTTTCAATCCCAAGTGTGAGAAAAAGTATTACTAAATCGTTCGATCTAATGAAGGGAAAATCATGGCACCATTTTCTTCTGAAACTTGACAAATGCTTTGACTGTATGTTTCCTTTTATTTTTTTCAAAATGAAAATTGACTTTGTCAATTCCGGGATTCATTGTTATTCAACACCCACAAATGTTGTTGCTGGAGGTTTTAAACGCTGAATGTACCAGTGTTGCATAACAATGAATCCCGGAATTGTGACAAACACAACTATTTATCTATATTGTAACATGACCGTTAGTTATCAGGCATTTTGAAGCGAACTCTTTTTTTGAGTATCTATCTCTGAGTGGAAAAGACTTTGCGACTGTTCCATTTTGTAAGAGGTGTAGTCAGGTCAAAACAAATGTGAATACTTGGCGTAATATGTACATAAGTAACAATTTACACGTAACCCCGAACAATGTAACTCAACTATCATCACGTCACACTATTCACGTATCCTTTTAGATGGCAATAAACATTTAACAACGATATATACATAGTAAATACCTAGCAACACAAATCTTAGACTTACCCTAAACCATTCAGTGAAAATGACACTAGCAGTGTGACATCCAAACGTTTGAACACTATGATGTCATGTCATGGCAACAGCATTCGGTAAAGACAGTCGCATGGAAGAAGGCATCAAGTTTAACTACATGTAGTTCAAAACATTTGAGTTACTTGAAACTAAATCATATGAGAGTTATCTGTGACCTATACGGGTATACACAAGTTAGAAAATGACAATGACACCTGTCAAATTTTAGTAAGGCACACATATTAAGAGAAAAAGAAAAATTAAATTTTGAGTCGGGCTGTATCTTGTGAACATGATGTATAAATTCACAGTGATTCGCCCAAATAATTTGCGGGTATTCATTGTTATTCAACATAGGCAAATCAACCAATCAGAATCGAGGATACACCGAAGTCATGTTACAATGACAAACTCATAATGTTCGTTTTTTTTAAAAACAACGGGAAGCTGCGAATTTGTTATTAACCATGCACATCCAAACATTTACACATTTCCTACAGATGGGATAAGAAACAACGGCCTAAGGGTAGAGGTGGACTCCAGCAAGTGCTTCCAAATCAACAAGACATTTACTTCTAATGGACCCTTCCCTCCAGAGGACCAGATACAACACATATATTGCAGACCTCCCATACCTGGTAGTGTTGTCACTGTCTCTGTCGACGCCGGGATATTGACATTGTGTGAGGTCGAGATTTTCGGTAAGCAGTGTTTGTCAATGCCTCCAAGATGTTGATATTTATTGCTTGATTCGTAATACTTTAATCCCGTTAGATACACACTGCATATCTAAGCCTGTTCCAAAAGACGTCCATGTGTTGCGACTATCAACTCTATCATTGTAACCGCATATTGTAACACGACACCATCAAATAAAATCTCTCATCATTGATTGTTACATAAAGAAACTCGCCTCAGTATCTTTTGATATCAAATACATCAACACGAGTTGGTAACATTTGTGTGATGATATATTTGATATCAGAAGACAAGAGGGTGAGATTCTATTCAGGAGGAGGTTTGCTTTACTGAGAGCAACCCAGGAACCCAACCTTTAAATAGAAAAACGGATAAGGGAGACCGGAAGTAAATTTTAACATCGGGCTCTAATTGAGAAAGTACAGTGAGTCACTTTGGTGTAAATTTAAGTTCAACTCAACACCATTCATAGATATATACTAACTTCTTCATACATTGGATGGATGTCAATAATCCTAATTTCCTTGCAACCTATAACAGTCAGTGTGTGTACCTCAGTTTGTACCACTAATTGCTACGTGACAGACACTAACATTCAAAATAATGTATACCATGTTCTTGGCCAGTGTGCAAAACAGGATGGTACGGCGAAGACTGCAACAGACAGTGCAACTGCCGAAACTCTGTGGACTGTGACAAGGCGACTGGCTGGTGTAGAGGAGGATGTCGGGACGGCAGACAGGGGGACGCTTGTCAGTGTGGTAAATATTTTACATACATGTACTATATAGTATTACTCAACCGTGGTGAGATCACTCATTAGATAACAATTAGTAGGTTACACACATGTGTGAAACCACCGCGTGCAAACAAACGGAACTACTTTCGAACGTCACATGTTATCGTCCAATCACGTGACTTGTACGTTTCAAAATGGCGACTGTCAAATTTTGCATTCTCAATTAGACGTGAATTTACAGGAAATAACTTATCTTAGCGTTTTTAATGTCAAATGCATAAATTGTGCCTCATTTTCCAATATATAAATCCGAGTGTACTTCAATCAACACTCAAATCAGCAATAAAAAGATATTTTAGCGGACGCCTTTTATTGTCTTTTATTTGTCAAGATGGACGACATCAAAGTTAATGATTGTGTCATAATTGATGGATCTCTATGAGGAAGAGTTTTGTCAACAATCAAACCGTTACATATGGTAGTGGTACTATCATAGATATGCTAAACGCGCTCTTCAAATATGTCCTAGAAAGGGTGTAGTTATTCCAATTTATAAAGGCAAAAAGATAAAACATGATCCAAAACATTATAGAGGAATAACCTTAACTTCCTGTGATTGGAAACTATTTGAGAAAGTTATCCTGGCAAGACTGGAAAGTTGTATATGCCTAAATTTCCAAGACAATCTACAGTTTGGATATAGAAAAGAACATGGAGCAACTACTTCAGCCTTTACTTTAAATGAAAGTTTATGCTATTTTCTTAACATATATTCTCCTGATTATACAGCCTTTATGGATAATGAAAAGGAGTTTGACCACATATGGCATAATGGACTAGTTTTAAAACTTTACGAAATGGGCATCAAAGGTAAGATCTGGCGGTTTCTTCACCAAAACTATACAGCAAGCTCTTCTTTTGTGCAATAGTGTAGCTTATTGTGGCTTAAAATCAAATGAATATGCGATAAAGCAAGGTGTTTGACAGGGTAGAGTTTATCTTCTTCGTTTTTCCTCGTTTTTATCAATGACCTTACATGTGCACTTAAAACTATGAAAAATGGTATCCATGTTAATGGTATTGATATTCCTTGCATCTTGCTTGCTGATGTCACTATACTTGCCTCTACCTCCCCTAAAGGTCTTCAATCATATCTTGATACTGTTGACAGTTATGCCTATAAGTGGCGGTTATAACGGCTCAAAAGGCACATGTATCATTTTCTGCAAATACAAAAAAACGCCTGGATAATTACTCCTTCAAATGTGGTGGCTCAAATATACCAATAAGTGATAGTGTAAAATATGGAGGGATACTACTTTCATCTGATTTATCCCCCAAATCTAGAGTGCATAAATACTGTCAGAGAGCAAGGCAATATGTTAACTCTCTGAATAGTCTCGGCCTAAACAGTAGAGATTTACATCCTACTCCATCTGTAAAAATATGGAAGAGGTTTCCATTGATAATAGAAACAAATTAAATTTAAATTTGAAATAGTAAATGGTCAATTGAAACTTATTAACACCGATTTGTTGCTACAATAGTTTATAATATACTTCACATAAAAATTATCTTACAAAAAAGTATGTATATCGTGCTTGGAAAGTCGCATGTATAAAAAAAAACGATGAAGAAAGAGATGAATTCATATAACGATTGATTGGTACTCCTAACTTTTCAAAACTGACTAAGTCTCCTTTCACAAAACAAACTCAACTAAATCTCGGATAACTCCTGTTCAAAATCACTACTAAAATGTTACCTTAGTGAAGTGCAGAAACAGAACTGCATGATCTGGTAATAATAGGTGTGTTAATAACTAGCGATGGACTTATGTTGTTTCGGAAACGTGTCTACTATAGAATATGATTATCCACTTGATCAATTTAGATAATAAGCATCGTTCACTGAGGAAGTGATAAATTGGAATACACTTAAATATTTCTATTTATCTGAAGGTTTGCCTTATTAGTCTGGGTCTGATCATGTGACATATTTCCATCGAAACTAATAATATCTTGATCATCATTATTTTTTGGAAACTGAGAAAATATTTCTAAATATATGTAAAACTAAACTCAGATCTGAGGAAAATAACATTTTGATTTAGAAGTTAAAATCATTGTTTGTGCAATGTGTTTCAACATAAACGTCCCTATTACCGGGGTACGGAATTAATGAACAATAAAAAGTCATCAGAAATCAAATAAAATTAACCATAGAGTAGAAATGAGCATAGCATAATTCAATACAACCAATGTCTAGCGTCCACCTAACCCGTGATTTATTTCTCCCCGTAGAACCAGTGTAAGATATCAAAGTGGAATTAAACTTTAAACTTTTATAGTCTAAGGAGGTTATCGTTCATGTCTTCCAGACGAGGAGAGTCCCAACGTAGCTACAATCGCTGGAGGAGAGAGTCCCAACGTAGCTACAATCGCTGGAGGAGTTTCTGCTATTATGGTGCCGTTTATCATCATCGTACACTGGAGCAACGACCGTCCTTTCTACTAGTGGAAAGGCGTTCTTTCCTAGCATTTCCAAAGACGGAAAGGAGGACCTTTACAAAATACCTTTGGAAATATCGACTGAAAGGCGGCCTTTCCACAGCCATCACGCTAATGAGATGATGACGAGTTGTGTCCCCTTGTCAAGCGCAACAATATCTATAGAAATATCGTTTATGACTAGATCCTTTGATTTAGGAACTATATTCAATATCACTTTGATTTAGGAAAATCTTAGACTTTGATCACTATTTTGACATTAAAAGAATAAGTTGATAAATATGATTTTGACATTAACATTATTTGACTTGATGAAATATTATGTGTATATGTACTAAATTCAAACTTTGATTTTAGATGTTTTCTGACAAAAAAGTGACTTTGAAATTAAATGAAACAGCAGAATATATAAACTTTGTCAACATGATGAAAATAATGAAAATATATTTTAATATATTTTTATAAATAAAATTACTATTTTGAAAAGTATATGTTCCTTTTAAGTTTTAAAACGTAAAGATGTACAAGGTTTTGACATTAAAAGATTTGCCTCACTATGCACTGCACAATGTTTGTTTTGTCATTTCTCATATGAAACGAAGCATGTATGTTTACATAAAGCTGTTACTAGTGTTATGACAATATCCAAGTGGGCATTGAGTGGTATACAACGAGTCTCTGGACTTTTTATTTGTTGTTAATGTACCCGGACTCTGTCTCTGAAGAACCTTCACAAACAATGACATATATAATGTTTTTTTGCTGAACAGTTAGTATTGAAGCGCACATAAAATCTCGGTTTGGTTCTTCAATTTTACACCGGAACATGTTCCAAAATTCCGTCTGTTACATTTTGGAACTCCATACTCCATACCATACTCCATATTGTTTATATCAAAATTAGCTTAATCTATAATTGGTTTAAATGTTTGCCCTGGTGTGTACTGTTGATAAAATTTACATTATCAACAACTTGACAAACTTTTTCATCACGCATGAGATGTCACAATATAATACTGAATATAACTTTCAATCATCAACTAATGCGCCTACGTGCAACGAATGTGATGTACAACTAAACTATACAGGGCAGCCAACTGAATAAGCGTTGGACGTGACATGCACGTTGTTCCATGACGGATACATTGTAGAGACAAGAGTAGTTGAAGCTTAACTGCAGGTTTGTTACGACGTAAGTTGTAATAAACGCGGTAAGATGTAATAACTGCGGTAAATTGTAATAACTGCGGTAAATTGTAATAAAAACGCGGTAAAATGTAATACTGCGGTAAATTGTAATAAAAACGCGGTAAAATGTAATAAAGTTTACTGCGGTAAATTGTAATAAGGGGGTGCGGTAAAATGTTACTAAAAAGTGCGGTAAAATGTAATACATAATGCGGTAAAATGTAATAACCATACATCTAATTTTTTGCTGCCATGAATGCCGAATTTGGGTCATTCATTGAACATATACATATGTATTTTTTGAATGAGAGTATTATTATAAGTATTATTGCATATTAAAATCATAAGTTCTCAAAACTTTACAGACGAACTGTTTTGATTAAACCTCCGCCTTACATGGGAGTATACAGGGTTTATTCTGTCAATCTGTCTGAAACTTTACATATATATTTCAAATTTACTGGAGTGGTGCCTGTTGATATTTTCAGATTTCTGAAAATGTTATTATTTTTGTTTGTTTTCTTGAAAAACGAGAATTTGACTCTGTTCACGTTTACAGATAGATACATGTAGGTTGTTTCCTGAGAAGAGATTGATAACCATTCATCATATATTTCTGAAACCTATTCATGTCGTGTATTATCCACTAACATAATTAAAAAGTCTATCATCATTTATATCAAAGATCGATTATACATGCTAATAAAGCACTCTGAGTTAACAGTGGACCGTTTGGATATTTTATCTTCTGATGACTCTTGTGTTTGTTTGAGTTTCTATGGAAACGAAACAGTGACTTTATGTGTATAATGGAAGAATATATATTCCATTGTTTTGCAGAATCGCTGAAACTATCATATGTTTCACTTCATTAAACTGTATTCATATTCATACCCACAGATTTACATTTTGTAAGTTTTTGAATTTTTATGTAACGGTAATCATATTGTCTTGAACTGTTAAAGTATAAGGTTCCATGTAACATGTTCGTAACTTCCGGTGTCATGAAGTGTTACCATTCCAACAAAATGAGCCTAGGGTATATGACTTTACAGTTGATATGACAATAAAATTTATGTTACATGCAACGCTTAAAATAATTTAATTCCATACCTAATTGATAGCGGAAACTTTTGAAGTTGAAATTATTTTCTGCTAGTACCTTTGCTCTATTCTGGCAAGCCAAACTCTCGATAGACATTTTAAAACATAAATAATTATTTGTGTATGTGTGTGTGTGTGTGTGCGTGTTTGTGCGTGCGTATGTGTGTTATTATTAGGGTTTAATGTCATTTTCAAAATAATTTCACTTATGTCATGATGGCTAGTATCATTGCACAACATCCCAGGGTGGAAATGCGTCAATTGGGAGACGTTTACATGTGTGCGTGTGTGCCTGTGTGTTGAATTCAAATGTTAATTCATTTAGAAAACTAGCGCCGTCGTTCAAATATTTTCTATTTTTCTTGAGGTTATTGTGTAAAACTGTTATTGGCACACATGTTTGGTCAATACTTTGCTTAAAGGAGCTGTAGCATGTTTTTTGCCAATTTTATTCTTTCCTTTTTACCATTTATATTACAAATTTATGCAATTTATAATTACTTTAGAGGGTAATAGTTCTCATTACATGAACCATCTATCCATAGTCGCAGAAATTTGTGTAGTGGTCATAATGAAAACCACTGGCGGACTTTTCAAGGTGAACACCTTTGACTGGCCGCCAAGTACAAAATGATTCCCATAGCTTTAAAAAAGATGTGCACAATATTGCGAAGAAAAATGGTGTTTTTCGAATGGCGACATTATTTGTCAAGTTCATGACATTGATTTATTTCAGAGAAAAACACGTGCTACCCTTTAAACTGTGGAAATAGCATATAGATATCACGTAGTCTCTTTTCTGATAAATCGATTTTATTGCAGTAGTTAGCATTTGGTTGGCGAAAGCATACGCCTCCGTCACACAAAAGAAGTTCCTACTACGTTCTTTTCCTTCCAAAAAATGTTGTAAAACGGCCTCCAACGGGACAGAGACAGCTAACTGTTATGAAGAAGTTTTCAAATACGATAGACAATTCTTAGTACGCCCATGTCGTCTTTACTCCGTCCTCTAATAGTTGGAACACGTTTGATTGAACAAAATTGCCCGTTCATCTCGTGCTCAAAACGTTTTACTTCAGTCCAACGCCGTTATCAGTCAGTTTATATGCGTTCTCAACCAAACCTATCTCGTTCTTAATATGCCCACATTCTTGCATTGATATTTCCGTTTTCAGTTTTAATTTGAATTTTTTTTTTATATATTGTGGACAAAGAATTTTGTCCATTAAAATCTCTTGCCTCAAACCAAACAAAGGAAAGGATATATATATGTTTTGTGGATAATTTGTTCCCAATCAGTTTATTATAAATATTATATGTTTAACCAAAGAACTCTGCACACGTGTACCTGTACTGTTTCTCTGTTTTGTAGAAAACCATCAGTCAGCATATAAACAGATTGTTCATGTTTCACTTGTTAAACTAAATGGAATTATATCCGTCCCTTCATAATTTCTCAAACGTACTACGAACGAATAGAACATAACGAGGACCAATTGCGAACTTTAAGAACTGTGTAGGAACGTAGTACCAACTCCTTAAAGGGGCTGTAACACGTTTTATTTGCTAAAATAAGTTCGTGTCATGATTTTTTTAAATAATGTCGCCAATTGAAAAACACTCTTCTTAACACAAATATTAAAGTCTGAAAACTTCTCCACATGCTTTTTAAAACTATTTGAATTCAGTTCTGTATTTTTCGGCCATTTCAAGTTGTTGACATTAAAATGGCCGCCAGTAGTTTTCATTATAACCGCAACATAATTGTCTGCGACTACGGATAACTGGTTTGTGTAGTGAGAAGTTTTACCATCTAAAGTGGTCAAATTATTAAACTTTAATCGTAAACCGCAGATTTTGAAAAAATACATTGAACGGTGCAATGTTATATGTATTATCATAAAGTATGAAGGTAAGACCCATTCATCATGTAACTGCTAATATAAGATACCCACGACAGCGTGACTTATTCAACGATATAACATGCGGTTGACTTTTGATGTCAGTTCGGTAAAATCACATCGCTTAGGAATTACGTTATATATCGGTAATAATAGCTTTGCGTCGTTTAGCAAGTGAAGTTTACGACAAAATATAACTTATACTAACAACTTTTAAAGTGCATGTTTTTTTATAAATGCGAGTAATTGTTGAAGGTTATATCAAATAGAAAAAGAAGACTTGTTATTGTATTTTATTGTAGAATAAAACATTAAACATTACAGAAACACAAAACTCTTGGGCTTCGCTCCCTGCTATGATTCTCACATTCAGAATATTTTCCAATAATGATTTCTTTGCCGCCACATGATACGATGCGCACTCGTCCAAACTAATGCGCTTACCCATACAAATTATCGTGTGTACGAGATCATGAGCGTATTTAGTCACTGTAAAATCTTGTTTCTGTAATACTAACGATGAAAAGAACACTTGTGAATTTTATGCGTATTTTGTCGAAACGAAGTGATAAATCTGGGATTCGAACATGCAAATCACATGTCATAGATAGCCTATCATTCTTAGCAAATATACTTAATTATGCAAATAAGACAAACCGAAACAAACAAACAGCACATCTGCAAATCATAGTGATTAAATTTGTAAAGTTTAGAAACATATCATCAATTAGTATCAGAGCTGTTAGTGAAACAAAATCAGACGGACGAATTGTCAGACGGACATTTTGATTGGTGAATTTTACTTTCATCAACATCAACTTCTATAAAAGAAAATATTACAATTTACCGCACCTTTCATCGAAACATTTTACCGCACCCCCTATTACAATTTACCGCAGTAAACTTTATTACATTTTACCGCGTTTTTATTACAATTTACCGCACTTATTACATCTTACCGTTTTTATTACAACTTACGTCGTAACAAGGTTCCTAACTCGAACGTCAGTATATAGTGTGTTCACTTATTGTAGGAGTTTATACTTTATGACACAAGCAAACATTTCATACACAAAATAGTACGGATTTCCGTATTACTGTTTGTAAAAGTCGCATTTATGCTTGCAGAGGTTATTTTTTCAGGAAACAGGAAAATTTCCGGATAACAACTTCTTTAATGTGAAAATACACGACGTTTCGGAGTACATACTCACTCCTTCACATTCCACCTGGAAAAGCCATGTTTGCTCACAACAGTGATATTTTCACATACCGTTTTTACACATCGCCATCATGATTTTCTTACAAAATGCTAACATTGCAGTTTCATAATAATAATAGTTATATTACATTAACTGCATACATGTACATTGATCTCTACCTTACTTTTAATGAATGTCTAAACAAGTATGTCCAAAACTTGAGATAAGGCATTCCTGCGGGAACTGAACGCATATTTGAGACAACGTGGATATCCTGAGTTACAGATAACAAACGAAATAGAAATAGACCGGAAAAACTCTTTTATCAGTAGTTATCTATACTGGACATCTCTGCGGAAATGTAATTTATGCAATGACATGTTAATGATGTGAAGAACACTATATCAGTCTAACCAAAACAAGATAATCGAGCTAACACGCATAATAAAATATTCACCGCAAATATAGGTGGCGGTAACGTCATGCGGTATGTCGTAAAATGACCTTCAAAAGGTGTTACTGTTTGCGTTAGTTTATTGATAGATCTCAGCTTTCAAAATATGTAATGCATATATTTGAAAATTATTCATAACAATAAATCATTGTCACAAATGTTACTGTAAGTGAGTTTAATTTCTTCGTCCCTTCTCTCGTTAGGTCTCGTTATGCAATTGTTAAATGACCAACCTTGTTGGGCTTGTTAAATAAGAATTTTTAGCACATCACACTACTACCAACAGCTTGACAAGCAAAATCCCGACCAAACGATAATTGAAATACTACACCTTTACCATGATGTTGTTGTAAAATATATGCCATATGTACATATAGCAAAATGGATGCTTCGTTGTGGCCATTTTGGGGTTACAAGCTTTGATTACTAATCACACAATCAATTTAAATGTCTCAAACAAAAGAATTGTACCTCGATCGTTTATGTTTTGTGACATATGTATATACTGGATTAACAATTTACATACATTATTTATTCATAAATCAAATTAAATCGTATTTAATCTATCATTTGAAAAAAAGTGAATATTAACTTCCACGATTTATTTAACATATTTCGAAGTAGGCCTATAATATAAATTTAATCAAAACGTATATTCTAGCAATAAAAATATGTAGATATATTTCCCCTGAAACAAGCAGTCAACCATTTGTTTAAACTTTGCTAATATAATTATACCAACTCGATTGATTATGAAGCATATTTCAGTTTATGTGTGGAAGGAAGGCATATGGATCTATTTTAAGGTCAAGGTTAATGTGTGCTACCAACGTGTGCTGCCGTAACGTCATAATCTGCGCGTGATGTCATAGTCGTTTTTGGTTGACGTCACAATGTTAGCTGCGTGACTGCCATAGAGGGTGACCTATATGCAAGTGAGCGTCACTAACAACAATTTTCTTGCAATTCAGCGCTATTTACATCATTGAGTAATAAATAGAATACTAAACTCGGTCCCGTTTGATGACATGTTTATGAAACTCGTGAATGGCATAGATATTTAAGTCGCTTTCGCTCATTAAAATTCCAAACCATTCATTCGTTTAATAAACATGTTATCAAACGGGACATCGTTTAGTATTCTATATATACATGTACATGCTTCACTGTCATAAATACAAGTAAGTATTATTTGGGATCAAATCTTTATTTAAAGAAAAATATTTAAATGTTTTACACATACATTATTATTCAAAGTTAAGTCCTAGTTGTTCTGAGCTTTTCCATTCTAGGGGGAAAGTCTTCCCACTTATTCAGACTGCTCCCAGAGCATAACCTGGGTCCTTAATTGGTGATAAAATAAAATATTTGATTAAAATATTTAATAATTTGGCATCAAACTGGTAAAAAGCTTAGAGAAATATATATGGAATTGATCTAATTCACCTAAGAGAGTATTGAGTTTGAATGGCGAAAGGCAAATGACGAATGACGAATAACGAAAAGCGAAAAAATTTGCTATTCGTCATTCAAAGGCGAAAGGCGAAAAAAAAGTTTGAAAGTTAAACAGAAATTACTTTTGCTATTTTTTGTTCTTAATAAATAAAAGTTAGTGTTATTTGAGATCAAATAGCGATTTAAAGAAAAATATTTAAATGTTTTACACATACATGTACATTATTATTCAAAGTAAAGTCCTAGTTGTTCTGAGCCTTTCCATTCTAGGGGGAAAGTAATCCCACTAATCAGACGGCTCCCAGAGCAAATCCTGGGTCTTTAATTGGTGATAAATAAAATATTTGATTAAAATATTTAATAATTTGCCATCAAACTGGTAAAAAGCTTAGAGAAATATATATAGAATTGATCTCATTTACCTAAGAGAGTATTGAGTTTGAATGGCGAAAGGCAAATGACGAATGACGAATAACGAAAAGCGAACAAATTTGCTTTTCGTCATTCAAAGGCATTCTAAAGTTCTAAAGGCAAACAGAAATTAGTTTTGCTATTTTTTGTTCTAAATTAATAAAAGTAAGTGTTATTTGAGATCAAATCTTTATTCAAAGAAAAATATTTAAATGTTTTACACATACATTGTTATTCAAAGTGAAGTCCTAGTTGTTCTGAGCTTTTCCATTCTAGGGGGAAAGTCTTAAAACTTATTCAGACTGCTCCCAGAGCATAACCTGGGTCCTTAATTGGTGATAAAATAAAATATTTGATTAAAATATTTAATAATTTGGCATCAAACTGGTAAAAAGCTTAGAGAATTATATATAGAATTGATCTCATTTACCTAAGAGAGTATTGAGTTTGAATGGCGAAAGGCAAATGACGAATGACGAATAACGAAAAGCGAACAAATTTGCTATTCGTCATTCAAAGGCGTTCTAAAGTTCTAAAGGCAAACAGAAATTACTTTTGCTATTTTTTGTTCTAAATAGATAAAAGTAAGTGTTATTTGAGATCAAATCTTTATTCAAAGAAAAATATTTAAATGTTTTACACATACATTGTTATTCAAAGTGAAGTCCTAGTTGTTCTGAGCTTTTCCGTTTTAGGGGGTAAGTCTTCCCACTAATTCAGATTGCTCCCATAGCAAATCGTGGGGCTTTAATTGGTGAAAAAATAAAATATTTGATTAAAATATTTAATAATTTGGCATCAAACTGGTAAAAAGCTTTCAGAAATATATGGAGCTGATCTCATTTACCTAAGATAGTAAAGATTTTGAATGGCGAATAACCAATAGCGAAAAATGAAAAATGAAAAGCAAAAAGCAAAAAATTTGCTATTATTGTGAAACATGAATAGGAAATAAATTATCTTTTCGACATTCATTTTTCACCACAGTACGAAAGACGAATAGCAAATAAATTGCTTTTCGTCATTCATTTATCACGTCGGTATGAAAGACGAACAGGAAATAAATTTGCTTTTCGTCATTCAAATATGTGAACAATATGAAAGGCGAAAAGCAAATAAATTTACTTTTCGTCGTTCATTTTTCACTTCATTAGAAAGACGAATAGCAAATAAATTTGCTTTTCGTCATTCAAATATGTGAACAAAATGAAAGACGAATAGCAAATAAATGTGCTATTCGTCATTCGAATGACGAATGACGAATAGCGAATAACAGTCTAAATTATGTCCAAGTGTAGATATAACAGATTAACTGACCGATTCCCCAGTGTTTGCCATTGTAAATAGTAAGCGAATGTTTACACCACGTCCCTTCACGTACATCACTTCCGGTATCTTCCAAATCTCTAAGCTCTGCCCTATATTTGGTTTGATGCTCGTGGGTGAAGTTTTAAGTTTAAATCGCTGTAGTTTATTATGGAGTTTACATATGGATTTTTTGGTGGACATTTTTTTCCAAAATAGTCTAATGAATCAATTGCAGTTAAGAATTCAATAGAAAATAATATAGTTTTGGCCTTCCTTTTAGGATTCAGCGATTTGACTGAATCCTTTTTGTTATTGGCGTGTTTGTTTTTGTTTGTTTTTTATTCCAATGATTTTGTGTAAAGGATTGAGAACCAACGGAAAGACCAATTGGCATAATTTTTTCAGGGATGATCCAAAACCCGCTCTGTACATCGGTCGGATTTTGAATTTCAGACTTGTTTTCAAGTTATCCCCCTTAGAAGAATCGATTTTTTAACATGGGAATTCTTGAGCAAAACATTATATTGACGCTGAGTTGGTCACGTGGTTTGACCGCCATTTTGATTTTAGACACTTCGGACCCAATGCAGCTTTGACAATCTTCTCCTCTGAAGATACCACCATGGGAAAGCTCATAATTACACATAATGTAGCTAAAGCACTGTATATTATAGTTTCCTCATTGCAGCCGTCAATTCCTAATACTATTTGCGCATTGAGCTCTCAAAGTTATATAAGTTTTAAAATTTAAGGGGACATAACTCAACAACTTAAATAGCGAATTTAAGGAATTTTTCAGGAGAGTAAAACAGGACAGTAGTCTTTATGAATCAATAATGACATTGAAGCTTAAGCATTATTTCCGGCTTTGAGATTGGGTACAAAATTACAGATAAACAACACTGACAATTTTAACATTTCAACAAAATGCAGTTAGAGACTTACAGATTTTATATAAATGATAGACAGGAACAGTACAAACAATAATGACAATTTCGAAAATCTTATGGTTTCGTTGCTATTCACACAAAACTATTCACGCACTTTGATCAACAAAGACACAGAGCTTTAGGTCACGCCCTTAACATGTGCTATAGACTGTGTAAAAGTCGCAATTCCTTTGTTCTTCTATTATTTCTTTACATTCGGTCTCAGGCAAAACTACGAGGGGCAGCATTCTGAAAATAAAATTACTGATAGCCCTTAGTATGAAGGCAAGATGTGTAACTTTTGTGCTCCATCGGCCCAGTCATTCAAGGTAAAGTCCAGTTCGAATCTATGTCTCCATTTTTAACATTGGAAAAACACTGCAGATATAAACTTGATTTTTTTTATTAAACATGCGCAATAACCATGCGAGAAATGAAGTAAACCATGGCGAGTTCGTAAGTCACGTGGTTAAGATATGATCTGGAAGTGAACTTGTAAAAAGCATTTTGAATTTTACTCTGGAATCCAAAAGATGTTTTTTTCATGGAAATAGCTGAAGGTAAGTCCAATAGAGGAGAGACAAAACAAAAACACATCTTCACATGATGACTGTTTCACAAACCATGATTTATTGACCTAGGTCTTACAGTTGTTGAGTTCTTTGTCAGAATCAACATTTTAATCTTTGTTTTAAGAGGTCGTTTCAATATCCACCGGCAACTTCATTTCTTACTCTCATATAATGACACAGATCTGTAAATCTTCTTAAACACTGGCTCCTTTTTGTATTTGGGTGTTAATTGAACTAATGTGTCTATTGTAATGAACGCACAGAGGTAATCATGATGCATATTGGGTGTACATGAACACCTGGTATAGTCGTGAACACCTGCTATGAGAGAACTTTCTAAATTTACTGTTTTTATCTTTTAAATCCAAGTGATGATAATTCATATAATAGCATTTCTCAACACAAGCTAATGGCAGATACTTTCGACGAAATGTGGGACCGAACCTGTAACCCTATGGTTTCTGGTAGAGTGATCTTACCATTACACCACGTTTTACAAATGGTCATTGGAAAATGGCTTTAAATTTTCAAAAGCTAAAACATATCGTGTGCATTTTTGCAATTCATATTTTACACTGAAAATGTGAATTAAAGTTGTATCATTACATCTTTAACTCAGAATCGAATATTTGCATTACTTAATTCTTATCTTAGTTTCAAAACAATTTTCTTCAAATATTCATGAACATTAATCTGTTACACCGTATCTTATTATATATCAAAAGAAATGAAACAATTGAGAGGAAAGGTTAATCGTGTAGAATAATTTTTTTATTAGTCAAGTATCAATTGCAGAGAAACATATTGTTAATAGACTACTTTATACGAATGGATACAGTATTAACCTGTAACCAAATCATTATCAGTCCTTTTAATTTGCAGAACCGTCCATAATGTTATATAGGCCATTATCTCTAATCATTTATCATTCTCATCAAGTGTGCTCCCTTACAAAATCTAGATAAAGTTTAAAATGACCATACAGATGTTTCACTTTTTGCAAAACTATGCCATCAATCAAGTGCCAGCTGAGCATCTGCCTCGATTAAAGGCACAAATGGTCATAGGAAAATGGTTATAATTTTCAAAAACTAAAACAAATTGTGCGCATTTTTGAAATTTGCGCAAAATGTACACAGATCTCTCGATATATCTCAATCAAAGTTGTTCCTTAAGCCGAGTTTCTTGGTCTCACTTTTAATAGTAAATGATCATTCACCCCATCCATTTAAAACCCTCAGGCTAAGTCATAATTTCTCTTCTTCATTTCTATCGATCACTCATCCACTCCAAACTGGATTATGGATCCAATGCATATGGATCTACCCGCCCGACATATACAATATATATACATATTCAATCCACCACCAGTCGCCGGCTTTGTCATGGGGCCTTCAGCACTTTGCCTGTTGAAAGTCGTTATAACGTCAATAACAAGGTCTGACAAGACAAATGAAAATTGTTGGTATTTGTATGCCCCTATTTCACTACAAGCCGAATTATCACGAAAATCCACGAACGAATAGGTGATTGTATTAATTTGTAAACATTTGGGAAATATTATGAACAGCAATTTCACTTATACGAAACGTAGCTTTTCATGCTGAAACCCAACGATACAGATACAAGTTATTTACGAATTGTTTACAAATTATGTACGAATTGTAAGAATTAATTAATAAACAGTTGCGAATACACTTTTTACAATACAATTTGTTTCCCTTTATTCTGGACATTCATAAATAATTTGTAGATGATCCGTAAATAATTCGGCGTGAAACCATCAACATTATCAACCATGAATTTCCAAGCTCTCTTCACAAACTTGTTACGTACTACGCAAAGTAGTTACAAATAGTTACAAATAGTTTACAAAGCATGAAAATTTACAATCTCTTATCCGCTCCTAACTGGATATTGTATATGGATTTGCCAGCTCGTCATATATCCAAATGCTACATACCAGAGTCTCGGGCTTTGCCTTGGGGCCTTCAGAAGTTCACCTGTTGAAAGCCTTTACGTTGAAACTGATGAGCCGCCCCTTTCAGATAAGAGCATCAATCTAGCACTTCAATATATTACTAAACTTATATTCAACCCCTCTCATCCTGCATACAACTGCGTATTCAGTCCTGAATTTCAGATGTTGTATAATTCAAAGCAAAACGCAATTCCCGGGATCAGCCTTCAATAACATGTTGAAGATTCTGATATCGACCTCACAGTAATAGCAGAACAGAGTTGGCTTGCCACCCCACCATTGCAGCTATTCAAACCCCCTTATAGTCTCCGTGTTACTACTCATAAAAATGTGATACAGATGAAGTAAATAGGTAATCAAGCATGTCTGTCCGTCGTCCGACTTCTCCTCCAGAATCAATGACTCTAGAGAGCTGAAATTTTATGTGCAGACTCCTTGGTAAATGGGGATTCTAAATTAAATATAGAAATAGTGTTTACAGTGAGTTTCTAGGTAACATTATTAGTCCTAAGTCAATAAGTGAAGAAAACGAAAAACATATATTGAACTAAAGTGAGTTTCTAGGTCCACAACTGTATATCTATTTGTCCAAACATTGTGTCTCGATTAGTCAATGATTAAAGAAAAAGAAATACAGATATTGTATCTTCAGTTAGTTTCTAGGTCCATATCTGCATATCTATTAGTCCAAACACTATGTCTTTAATAGTCAATACTTAAAGAAAAAGAAATACATATATTGATATAAATTGAACGTCTGTCCATTCCACCGTTCATTCGTCCATCCGTCCGTAAACGTATCGATCAGGCTTCTTCTCAAGAACCAATAAATCTAGAAAGCTGAAATTGTATGTGCAGACTCCTTGGCCCTGTGGCCCCAAATAGGTGCCTTACAGACTATAACCTAAAAACTATTTGCATCTTCTTCTCCAGAACAAATATACCTAGAAGGCAGTAATATTGCGTGCAGACTCTTTAGCCAATGGGGATTCTAAATCGTACATTTGGTGATCCTGGGGCTCACAAAAAAAATCAGTTATATGTTTGTGTTATTCTGGACTTTCATATCTGTGTATAAATCTACTGAAGATTTTCTCACTGAGGACATTGAGTGCACACCAATCAACATTGCAAGCCGTGAATTGAATGCAACCTTGCAACAGGGACATTGACATTCTTTGAATCATGGTTACAAGAGGAAGGAGACAATGCCATTATGGTCGCCATGACACCACCTGTCTACAGACTGCTCCGCCTTCCAAGGATGACGTCACAAGGAGGAGGTATTGCCTTGAATCTCAAAAAGAGCAGTATCTGTTCTCTTCAGTGCTGACAAACAGGATTCCTTTGTGTCCACTCTTGTACTGGGTAAGCTTACTGCGAGACTAGTGTGTATATACAGGCCACCAGGATCTTGGAAACACAGAATTACACACAAACAGTTTATCGCAGACCTGTCTACTCTCTGTGAATCTGTAACAGTTACTTAAGATAAAACACTCATTTTAGGGGATTTCAACGTCCACTACGATAACCACCAAAACTCACTTGTAAAGCAAACTATGACAGTGCTTGATCATTATGATCTCGAGCAACGTGTTCCTAAGTAAACGACCTACAAGAATTAATTTTGATAATTGTCGCAAGGCTCGAGCTAAAGCTCAACGCACAGTCAACCAACAAAAACGCGAATCTTGGAGGGGCTATGTCTCTAAGATCAATTCTAGAACACCTATCAGCAAAGTCTGGAATATGATTAGTAGAATTAAAGGCAAAGGTTCCAAATCCACTATAAACCATCTTAAGGTCAATTATGACATTCTCTCATCAAAATCTGACATTGCCAATAAGTTGGCTGAAACGATCTCTAAAAATTCTTCATCTGCAAATTATGTCCCTGCTTTTCAAAAGTACCAAACGGTACAGGAAAAACGACCACTTAATTTCAAATCTGACAATGGAGAAGATTATAATGAACACTACTCCTTGTCAGCAACCGGCCCTGATGAAATCCATTATCAGCTTCCTAAACATAAACCGGAACCTTGCCTTGAGGTTCTACTTCAGGTATTGAATCATACATGGGAAACAGGTGACTTTATTGTAATTATATTCAGTTGTTTATGTTTCACAAAGAAAACAGGTTCTAAATGTAAATTCCAAGTCTGATTAAAAATAGACAATGCTCCAAGGAATAAAATAAAATAATAAAATAATGCATCTACCTGGATAAGAACGCATTTTGCAGATTCTTTGCCTCAAGGTTTGAGGAAACCCTGTAAAGGTATGTGATTCGAACCAGTGAAGCGTGTTTTGACGAAGCCCAGTAAAATAGCTAACACATCATAGTTTGTAAACGATCGCTGTTTTGAAAGCATTCAAAACAAACCAAAAACTAGCTGTTTGGAGTTATCTGCTCCTAGCTTCTTGCACTGAAAGATTTTTGTTGGATGTCTTGTGATTAATTAACTGATTTGTGTCAACACATGTGAGTCTATGGGCTGTTATAATTATCAGATGGTATTGCGAGGAAACCTCCGAACGATATGAGTTTGTATCCCGATAGATGCACTACTTTAATTGTTCATTCCTCGGAAACTGTATATTTTAAACAGACTGTGTGAACCTGCTCTTGAATCCGCTTTGCAAACCTGTTACACCCATTATTAATAGTCATCCAATAAATATAAGTTTATAGCCATCACTGTAGCCAATATGTTTGTATTGGTAGATACTGATGATGATTTTTTATCAAAAACTTGTCAAAATACTGTGTTTGCTGAAATATGTTAGCTTGAGGGCTTTTGATATTTGATATTGCATCCCATTTACACCTCGTTGTTCGTGGCAGCCATTCATAAAAGTGTCCTGTTCATTATCTATATGGGTATTTTTTCGGGTGAAAAACTAGCCTGGTATTTCCCGATATAAGTCAGAAACTATGGTAGTAACATACTGCAAAGCCATACATACTCGGTTTAAGAACCATTCAGACTCATATCGTAACACTGGCTGTAGACTCGAAGTATTAAATCCAATAGATCTTCAAGAGTTTACATTTCTGATATGATGTATATGTCCTATTACCATAGACATAATGGATTTCTGGTCACACGCAAATAGAGTAAACTTCGAGGTTGTCCACTGTAGTCAGGACAAAAATCAGATCAGATCTTAAAGAGAGTCGGTGTCTTAAATTCACTTAAGACTCCTATACTTACTTGCATTTATACAATAACATATTGAACGTTTGTTTTGAAATATTTGTACTTATAGAAACGGTGAGGCTGCAAAGGTCTCAGGATGATATCACAGAATAATATTGGCACATCATCAGTGTTTGACTCAGTCATATGTTAATTGATCAAATAAATTATTATAATAACAAGCATATGTTCTCGGAAAAAAGATGCTACTTTTTTATGTCGAAACGAAAATAATACCCATTATTATCAAGATATTAATGAAACCTGCAAGAGTATCACTTTGAACACTTGCATTTGCAAAAAGTTGAATTTGTTTGAAAATGCACAAACTGGTGTGATTTGTTTAGAATGAGCAACTAACGCATCCCAACAATAAAACAAGTGGCATCATTCACCTGGTAATTGTGCAGTACAGAGATGCAGTATCAGGCTATATACTTACTGTCATTTAGAATGTGCTTCCAAGCTTAATGAATATGCCCCATCGGACCATCATCATTGGAAGACTAAAGGCTATAGAGTCCCTATTCCCTGTTCTCCGACATTTAAAACCAAATCATACTATCATGACTATCACCTCAATATAAAAAGGGCTCAACAAATAAACATTTCCGTACCTTGAGTGACCACACCACATCAAGGAACGGCATCATGCTCATTGTCTCAATTGGTGTAGTGACGCATCTGTTAATTGTCTCAATTGGTGTAGTGACGCATCTGTTCATTTTCTCAATTGGTGTAGCGATGCATTTACTCATTGTGGATCAATTGGTATAGCAACGCATTTGGTTGAGTGACCTTCCTGTTGCAGAGAAGGGATAGTAGAAACTGTCTCTACAAACGTGGTCATAACCATGTCCCTCTCACTGTGTGCATCAAGTGGACGAGTCAATGGAGGGAGTGATATGATGAAAGAGGCAATATCCTACATCGATACTAACAGTCTTGTACACATTCAGGTTTTGAACTGCAGAGACACCATCTTGCAACCGAAGGAACTTTCGCAACTAGCAACACATTTTGTTGAGTGATACTTCCTGTTGGTGAGATACGATGGTAAAAAAACATTTCTTTAAAGGTTATGCCCCTCACATACATCAATTGGACAGATTATGTGAAGGGAGTGTGACGATGAGAGAAGAAACAGCCTACACTAGATTATCCCGATATTGTCCACAACCAAGAAAACTTGACGACTGTAATCTACAGATACCCCATAATGTGGATGTCGTACAGCTAGGCATGGGCATCATAGTATTGAAATGTATTACAAACCCCTAATTGAAAAGTGTTGCGAAAATAAACATTTTATCAGACAAACATTGTGTTCCCTTTTACTAGAATATTCGATTACTAAAGGATTTATCTAACCCTGACATAATTAATTGCTAACGATTGGTGGGAAGTCTTTTTCTGAAATGAAATTGCAAAAATGTCCACTGGTAAGATGAGTCCATCCAATAATTGGTTTTGTTTATTTTTTGAACATTTTCAATGTGAATATTAATCTAAATATGTGAACAAAATAGTTTAAATCATGAAATAGGTAGCATTTCTGAAAATAAGTAGCAAACATACATGATAGAATTTTCGTTACATTTTCAGGGGTTTAGAGCGTCTTTAATATTTCATATTTTGAAACAAATTCACAATGTCAGCATGGCTTCGTATGATTGCATTCTGAACAGGTGTTCTTCCAAAATTGTTTTTCTTACTCTCAAATCCTCTCAGTTCATCCAGTGTAAGCAGGTACTTAACTATTTCTAATTTACCAAAAAGACAGGCCAGATGGAGCAAGTTAGACCCCTCATAATCTGATAGTGTCAAACTGGCATTGTGTTGGTATAGCAATGTAACATATGACAGTCCACACTTCCAAACTGCAGTCATGACAGTAGTTCTACCATATTCACCTCGACTCTCTAGATCAATGATGTTAAGAGACAGGACATACTTCAACATATCTATACGACAACAGTAACATGCCAAATGCAGAATCGTATTATTAAACTTATCAACTGCTTTGACATCAGCACCTCTAGCCCTCAACAACTGAACAACTTGCAATTTGCATGCAGCTACCGCGGTCAGCAATGGGGTCTGCTCTTTATGGATTTTATGCTCTATACTCATATTATGGTCAGTCAAAAGTTTCAACACAATGTTAGTGTTTCCACCCGCACATGCAAAATGCATGACATTGGAACCATATGCATCGAGAGCTAAGAGATCAATTTTTTTATTAACTAGAAAATCAAAAATCTTTTCGTTATCATGCCATGCTGCTTCCATAATAGCGGTCCTCTCGTGTTTCCCACGACAGTTGACATCAACCACACCTTGGTTCACTAGCCTCTTCACCTCGTCCAGATCACCATCTTCACAGGCTTTATGTAAACTTGCCACATCAATAGAAGAACAGTCGGGTGAAATCAATGTAGAAATCTCTCCACCTGTTAAAAGGAGCACAATTATTTAAGACAATGTTTTATATCCCGATCAGAAAATCACACATAGTGCATGGTTACAATATAATAAGTTGTAGAAAAAGAATGGAGACAATAGATATGGTAAACTTACTGAAGAAGTAATTGAAAACTAATCTCCAATGACGGCTGCTTCTCACCACATTACATTTATTGTCAAAGACTTTAACCAACTAATTTCAGTTGGTAAAAGGTTAAAACGTTAAAACGTTAAAACGTAAGTTCTATCATGGCCATGGATACACAACTGTATTGAAAGACTCTCAAAATGAAAGTTTAAAAGTAAGACTTTCAGTCTTTTAGTCTTACTTCCTGCTTAGCTTTCTTGACCTGTGTCCTAAAAACAAAGCATTACCTCCTGCTTTATCCAATACATAAAGTGACCGAACGGAACTGCTATTCTATTGGTTAACTTATATCATGGTGACGACTTACTACATGGCCATGAGTTATGTCTTAATGGAACTATGCATACCATAATATTGTGTTTAAAACAATTGTATTCGGCACCTAACTTTAATATGCAAAGGCTTGCTGATAACAATACTATGAACTCCGAGAAAAATGACCTTCTAGTCAATACCAAAACAAATCTCAATCGTGAATGAGCTGCTAAGTGTAGAGTTCATGGGTTAATGCAGTCTAAAACACATGCTGCGTGATGTATATGATGACATTAAGTGAGCTATCTTATGTTTCGTCAGTCAAACTAGTCATTGCGATAATTACAGATTTCATAAAAAAATAAAGAATGTTACAAAATTCATGAATACATACCAACACTTTCTGTGTTACGAAACACCTTTATGAAATAGCATGTGGGAACAATGTTGCATAATATTAGATGTTATCCAATGTGGTTTGTTGTGGAGCAGAAAAAGAACACTGGTGACAGACGATATGTTCACAGATTATATTTACCTGGAGTCCTGCATCGTGCAGTAACATCTCCCTTTGGGGAAGTTTCGATCGTTTGTACAGAGGCTTCAACAGTACAGTTAATTCCAGTATTACTACTGAGGTTCAAGGTAGATGTATTGACAATAAGTCGACATATCAACTGTACTTCATCAAAAATGTAAGAGGAACAGTTCTGGTTCCGTTGACAGCGTTCTTTACACAGTTTGGGACCATAGGGCTGAAATGTTAGGTCACAAGATGTCTGCAATACAAAATGTCACAGAAGTAAAAAGTTTCGGCCACAATGTATGCGCTTATATCATTTTGTTTACCCCAAGGGCGTCTAAGATAAAAAGTATGTGTATTGCTTGTGTAACTTGTTTCGATTTTTCTTCTGATTAACCAATGTCAAACTAGTTTTCTGGGAGTTTCAATGTACTTGGGAAGCAATTCTGCTCACAGGTTACTGAGGCAGTTTGGGTCCACTGTACAGTTAGCTAATATCCACCTTCAATGTTTAACACATGTGACTTGAGTAAATGAGATTGGAGAATGAACACGGTTATTTTTATTAGCTTGCCATGTTATGTGAGTCCCTACTCTTGTCACTTAATGGGATAGATTCGCCAAACTAAGTTCTCAAGGCGAAAAAACACTTGTTCAAATTCGCTGTTGAAATGATTAATTTTCATGTGAAACTTATTTCATTTTTAACGATTTAATAATGCATGTGTACATGTAGGTTATGTTAGAATAACAATCATGTTAACTGAAAGAAACATATAGGAGAAATTATAACCTAATGTTTAGTTTTATTATTTACAGTCAAAGTTATCCCACTGCTCATTATACATGCGGACAGTGTCTACTACATCCCCCACCAGAGGTGAAAAGTTTTAAATATACTAGATAATCATCATGGTGTTTTATTCATTTATAAATCCTAAATCCCTTATTAGAAAATCAATCATGCTACACAAGAATATGTACTTAATAAGATGTACCAATCTCTTCCTAACAATTTTCAAGATTTGATTTGGAAGTGAAATTATAAAGTTGGAGATTAGCTCTGAAACCCAGAAGATGTTTTCCCATGGAAATTGTTGAAAAAAGTCCCACAGATGAGAAAAACTGAAAATATATCTAAACATGATGAAAGTTTCATATACTATATTTCATTGACTTTAGTATTACAGTTTTTGAGTTGTGGTTTGGAAACATAATGTAAAGCTTTTTCCATACCTAAAACGACAATTCCAAAGAAGTTGACCATCCCAAAAAAGGCCATTTACACATGATGACTGTCCCACATACCAAGGTTCATTGCACTAGACGTTACAGTTTCTGAGATCTGTCCCGGAGAGGAAATCCAGACGGACGAACGGACAGAGTTCGTTTCAATATCCACAGACAATTCGACAATTTCCAATAACGACTTTGTTGTGGTTGGGGATAATGATATATCTATAAGCATTCACGAATTTGAAGAAATTTAATGTTATCAAGATATTTTGACAATGAAATCAAGAAATGTAAATGATTTTAAGAACCATTCCTGTAGCAGCCTCTATCAGATACATCAGCAGTAAAGAGACTTTGAAGAAATCCCTCAAAACCTATCTCGCGATCATTCTCTCTCAGAGAATCTAACTCTCCTCTTCTTCAGTGCCTTTGGACAATTTCTTTTTCTGAACCAGACGTTATATAAATTCATTTACATAATGATTAAAACCAGCTGAAACAGAACACCTATCGTAAAGCATAGCAAATGCATCAATACCGAGATAGGGAGTCACTGGAACGACCAGCACATATCAACAGCAGACAGTGCATCATATGCACCGTATTTGAACTCCATCTATGTGAAGTTTTGTACTCATAGCTTAACAGAGCAGAGACAAGACACTGGTGTGTGAGGATGAAGACCGGATTAACATTCCTGTAGATATTGTGAGAATGCTTTTCTGAAAATTAACTAGAGCACCTAAAAGGACTTGCTGAGGCAGTGTGCTGTTCAGCTCAGTGATGTGTTCTGATGACTATTTCAGACTCTCACAAGATGACACAGATATGTAAATCTTCTTACACACTGGCATTTTATTTGGGTGTTGATTGTTCTTACTAACTTAAGTTATTTTTGTAATAAACGCACAGAGGTGTTAATTAAGCATACCATTTGTTCATCATGAACATCTGGCACAACGGTGAATGCCTGATATAAGAGTACTTATTGTTTGTAAATTTATTTTCTTTATTATTCAATTCAAAGTGATGATAATTCGTATAATGGCACTTCTCCAAAAAAGCAAACCGCATATACTTTTGATGATATGTTGTAACGAATCTTTAACCTTATGATTTGTGGTCGAGTGATCAAACCAGTACACCATGTTTTAAATGACCATACAGAAGGTTCACATTTTGTGGACGATCTTTTTAGTTACCTGCAGAGGCAAACATTGGAAACAATCAATCAAGCGCCAGCTGCAACTCTGCCTCATCACATTTCACAAATGGTCATTGGAAAATGGCTTTAATTTGTCAGCATCTTGTGTCAGGAAAATATAACGTTATAATTGTATCTTTAGAATCTCTAAATCAGAAGCGAATAGTAGCACCACTTAAACCTTATCTTAGTGTCGAGGCCATCTTCTCCAAATGTGTCATGAACATTATTCTATTACACTGTATCTTATTATTTGTGAAAAACAATGAAACAATTGACAATCAAGATTAATCATGTACAAGCTTAGATTAGTCATTATTATCACTTGCAGAGAAACATAGTATTAATAGACTAATTTATACGAATGGATAAATTATTTAACCTATAATCGAAATTATTATCGGATGTTTAATTTGCAGAAGAGTCATTACTGTTGTATAAACCCTTATCTCTAATCATTATCAGTCCCATCAAGTTTGCTACCTTACAAAACCCTGCTTCATTAAAATGACCATACAGATGGTTCACTTTTTGTAGACGATTTTGGAGTTTCCTGCAGAGGCAAACATATGCAATCACTTAAGTGCCAGCTGCATCTCTGCCTTGATCAAATTCACAAATGGTAATTAGAAAATGGCTTTAATTTTTGAATAGCTAAACATCTTGTGCTCATTTTTAAAACGTGTGCACAATGCATACATATCCAGAGTGATTTCTGGATAAAAGTCCTGAGGCCAAGTTTTTATAATAAATAGTCATTCACACTACACATTAAACACTTTACAGCAAACTGCTTAAAGGCAGTAGACCTGTTAAGGTCATATCAAATAATACATGGGGTGAAGATGAAGAAACTACTTTTCATCTCTATCGAGATTCATTCGCTCCAAACTGGAATCTGCCCACCTGTCATATATAGAAATACTAGATATCATCCACCAACAGGGTCTAAGGCTTTGTCTTGGGGCGTTCAGCACTTTGCCTGTTGAAATGTTTTATTTTGAAGCTCATGAGCCATGAAATTAAACTTCTATCCATAGATAGAGGAAGAGGCAACATCATTAGAATCAACTAAACATTCAAAATCATCTTACTCAAATCCTTCAACCTCAAATACAACTTCATCTATTAATTCAAGCACCTTTCCTCGGTTTTTGGTTATATCATCAACTGATGATAAGCCTCTACTGCCAAAACCATTCAGGGTCTTGATGGTGATTTGAAGGATGTCAAGAAGATTACCTTCTTGTTTTAGTAAGAACAAACCAACAGGCAACATAACTTCTCATCTATCAGAAGATTATTGATAAACCTGTTAAGGTTTCTCCTCATACATCACTAAACAGCAGCAAAGCCATCATCCAGGACAAAGATCGCTGTCTCAATGATTCCTCTGAACAGGAGCTCCTTGATAACCTGAAGAGCCAGGCAGTGACTGCTGTCAAGCGGTTCACTATCAAGGAGGAGAACAACATCATCAAGACACGCACCTATCTCCTAACATTTTCAACTCCACAAGCTCCAACAACAGTGTATGCAGGGTATTACAAACTCCTTACGGAACTATATATTCCTAACCCTAACCTATATTCCTAAGTTTGGCCATGGAAGCAACTCTTGCAAAGCGGATGAGCGTGTTTGTCCACAGTGTGGCAAACTCGATGATGAAAGCCATCCAAAGTGCAAGGAGTTGCCGAAATGAGCCAACTGCGATGGCAAACACATGGCTTCCTCCAAGGAGTGTCCACTGCGGCAACAGGGATCCAAAATACTCAAACTTACATTCACGCAGAATATCTCTTTCCCCGAAGCAAAACGCCTTGTTCTTGAGGGTCCTAAACCCTCATACTCAACCCTAGCATCATCAGCAACTGCCACTAAATATTCTGTATTCAACAGACATTCAGTGGGTGAGTGATCCCCCAACTCAATACAAACTCCGCAATTCATCTTCTTCCACAATAGGTACCATGACATTCCCTCTTCTTTCCCTTAAAGAGCCTGTCAAGCCGACAGGATTTAAAATACCCCCAACTGCAAACAAAAACCCAAAACCATCAACCTCAAAACATATTGCCAACAATTCTAATTCCCAAAAAACAACCGCACTCCCAAAGGCCTAAGGAGTATAAAGGTCTATAACTAGTATGGATCTCTTGACCTTGAATCTGATGACGTCCTTATGGACGCATCAGACACAACATATGTTAACAACTCGCCCAAAAAGGGGCAAAGAGTTCGGTCCAATGACCGTCGCTTCTCCCCATAAAACATCGGCCATGAGCCTTTTAATATTATATATTAACCTCGCATCTATGGAGATTCTGCAGTGGAATTGTCGAGGCTTTAGGGTCAATTTTAACGAATTATGCTTGCTAGCCCAAAATTACAATACCCAAACTATATGCCTTCAAGAAACTCATTTTAAGGAATCTGATAAAGTTGCAATGAGACCATTCACTTTTTATAATTATTTCTGCTGATAGGGCAAAGGGGGGTGCATCAATTTTAATACGTGATGGAATTATCCACAGAGTAATTCCATTAAAACCGCAATGACAAGCTGTATGTGTCAGCTTATCATTATTTAAAACTTTAACTCTCTGTTCTTTATATATTCCACCATCCCAAGATCTTACTATAAAAGATCTTGATCAACTCGTTAATCAGTTACCAAAAAATGTTATCATCATGGGTGACTTTTCATGGTCAGTCCATGAGGATACATGTGGAAGTGACCACTTCCCGATTGTATTAGAACCCTCATCACCTATTCCCGAGGAGCACAGTCCTCGTTGGAAATTTTCTAAGGCTGATTAGGGTACATTTTCTACCCTCTGCCGTGAACATAATTATATATGATGAAATAATCAATGCAACTGATCCTGTTGAGGTCTTTTACTAAAGGTCTCACTGATGTAGCAAGTGAAACTATCCCTAAAACCTCGGCAAATCCACGCATTCACAAGCCATGGTTTAATGAAACCTGCGATACTGCCATTAAAGACCGCCCTCGACTATAAATAGTGGACATTCCCAATACATGGCAGTAACGTTTTGACTTCAAGTCTCTCTGAACGACCAACATCTGGCTCACTCTTTTTGATATATCTTATACTCTAGCTAACATTTTGGGCCAACTTCAGTTCCATTTTTCAATGAGACAATAGAGATTAGAAATGTGTAAACAAATGGATTTTAAATGGCTTCTTTTAAAAGATATTACAATTACAAATTCGAAAAATGATATCTGTTTTAAAAATTTTGACGTTGGAAGAGTACACATTTCAAACTTAGGAGGGGTGCCCGGTAGCGCCTGAAAAACATAAACACTGCTGGGCAGAGTTGAAGAATGTAGCTAGATGTTATCAGAGACCATTCCATCTGTCCTGCTCAAGTGCTCACGGTGATATATGACAAACAGTCTTGTCATGGTGGAATTATATTCTAGTATTATTAACTTATTTAACATTACTTATTGACCGTAACCATATGCAGTTCATGATATATTTTAAGATCTATAGACAGAGCAAAACATGAATTCTAATATTCCGTGATTACATCATTTTCTATGATCAAGTACTGAAGATATGTTGTGGACAGAGTAATATATGTGAAAAACAAATCACGTTCTTTTATATAATATACATATACATATATTATATTTAACTGAGTATTCGTATAATTAACAAATGATAGGCTAGATAACGACTAAAAAAATGTATGGAATTTTTATAATTACTCTACCTTCATCCTTATGGTTATATGTGTCACATGATTAAATTGCATGTATCCACATGTATATACACTTTGAACATCAAATAATACTGTTCTATTTGTGTCTATATTAAATTGAACTTGAACATGTTTTCCTGTTACTGAGATATAATTTACAATTTCATTTATGCTTCACAATATTCAAAGTCTTTCTTATACGTCAATATATGTCACAATTATTGATACTAAACATTCACAGTATTTAGGGTCTATCAGATTAGAAATTCATGCCATGTCGAGATAGTGACACACGACACACACACGTTCCACATAAACACAGATGTTTTAAAGGGTTCTGTTTCACTCTCCCCTACGCTAAAACTGTGATGACCAGGATAAGAATTTACTCCCACGGGAGTAAAAGCGCGGCCTTTAAAGCACATAAAAAAGCTGAACGCAAGTTCAGTAAACGACCTACAAGAATTATCTTAGATAACTGTCGCAACGCACGAGCTAAAGCTCGACGCACGCTTGACGCCCAGTCAAGCAACAAAAAACGCGAATCTTTGAGGGGCTATGTCTTTGAGATCAATTCCAGAACACCTATCATCAAAGTCTTGAATATGATTAGTCGAATTAAAGGCAAAGGTTTCAAATCTACAATAAAACATCTTAAGGTCAATGATGACCTTCTGACATCAAAATCTGACATTGCCAATAAGTTAGCTGAAACAATCTTAAACAAAATTCATCTGCAAATTATGTCCCTGCTTTCCAAAAGTACCGAAAGGTACAGGAAAAACGACTAATTAATTTCAAATCTGACAATGGAGAAGATTATAATGAACACTTCTCCTTGTCAGAGCTCAAAACTGCGCTTTCTAAAGTTCATGATACAGCTGTAGTGAATTGTAACTTCTTTAAATGAAGGGCAATTCTTGTTAAAAAGTCCTTTATTGAGACCATGTGTTTAGCATGGTGGCCATGTTGTTTACATGTCAAGGGGGAGTCTCACTTCTCACTGCAGGATACTGGTAGGGTGACAACTACTCAATATGATGTAGTGAACCTCTGTTGTCACAAAGATTTATCATTACATCTCCCTTTCTAAGTTGAATGTAATTAACATTATATACACTTTGAATTGAACGAGTAAATAAATGAACGTGTGAAAACCTGACCAAGCACATCAACTGTATATAAATTTAAAGTTCACTGCGTGTCAAACTGATCAGAATATAGATTCCACAGAATAAAACAGTCCAGTTCCTTCCGGATGAGTACCTCATCTTGTCATTCAGTTTGCACATTTATGATGTCATTCACTTAACTTTGAAAATGTAACATTAATTTAACCAAATTAAAGTCTCTGGCAAAATCTAGTCGTTTGAGAATCAACTTTAGAAAACACGAAACTTTAACAGTTCAGAATTCACACATCAGTCGGATAATTCTGCCGAATCGTGTCGTATTACTGCTTTGCTCTGCCTGAGGTGTCATACTGTTGATGTTGCTGGTTGTGCAGTGGTAACTTAGGGTGTGTTGCCATGATGATCAAGGAGGAGATCACGGCGATTTCGTCTCAGTCTTCCACCTTCCTCAGTTTGCACATGGTAGGATCTCGGAGCTACCTTTTGCACTACTTCACCTTTCGTTTTCCAGTCATTGGTTGTGTCTCTCTACACTCTCACACTGTTCCCTGGCTCTAACTGGGGTAGTGGTAGAGGAGATGCTCTCTGGTCGAAGTAGTACTTTTGTTTTCCTTTCGAAGTCAGCATGCGTTTGAAAACGCAATCTGGATCAGGTGTAGTTGTCTGATGGAGATCTTTCTTCATTGGGAGATTGGACCTGATTGTCCGATTCATTAACAGCTGTGAAGGAGAGAAACTACCAGCTAGAGGCGTAGTGCGATAGACTAACAGTCCTAAATGAGGGTCTTCACCACTGTCAATGCACTTTTTCATGATGTTCTTGACAGTCAGGACTGTGCGTTCTGCAAGATCATTCGACTGGGGGTATTTTGGACTTGATGTAGAGTGTTTAAAGTCCCATTCAACTGTGAAATCGGCAAACTCTGCACTCGCATAATATGGTCCGTTATCACTGAACAGTTCAACTTGTGAACCATGTCTGGTAATTATGGATCGTAGTGCTTTGATGACAGCTTGGCATGACTGACTTGGTAGAGCGATGACTTCTGGGAAGTTGGAGTATGCATCTACCACTAACAGATAGCCCTTTGAGTACAGTTCAAATAGGTCAGTGTAGACATATTGCCATGGCTTTGTAGCTACAGGGTGAGGTGATAGTGGTTCTGGTTGCTGACGATGCCAATAGTTCAAGCATGTCTCAAATCCACTCACCATAACATCTACGTCATGATTCATTCGAGGCCAGAATAGTACTTCTCTAGCCCTTTGCTTGCATTTTTCTTGACCCAGGTGTCCTGCATGTGCTTTCTCTAACATCAATTTCCGCATGCTTTTGGGTACAACAATGCGGTTGCCTTTGAAGACTACTCTGTTAATACATGAGAGTTCATCTCTAATTCCAGAAGTCGTCAAGGTTTCTTAGGCACTGTGACTGTTCATTAGGCAACCCTGTCAAGATGATGGCTTTCCGAGCTGTCATTTCTGGATCTGTGTTGCTTTCCGCTCTGATCTGTGCGAATCTGTTGGTTGATACTTGTACTGTTGACAATATGCTGTCAACATACATTTGTACATCTGCTTCAGTTGTACTGGTGGGTGTTTAGGAAAGCTTTCTTGAAGATGGGAATCAGAGGTATGTGATCAGTTTCTGTAAGAAACTTTCTCCCTTACACATATTGATGGAATTGCTCAGCTCCAAAACAAATTGCTAGTGCTTCCTTTTCAATCTGTGCGTAGTGGGCCTCAGCATTGGTCTTCGCCCTTGACGCATACGCTACTGGCATCCATACATCCTCATGTTGTTGCAGCAGTATGGCACCAAGTCCCTGTTTTGATGCATCCGTTGATACTTTAATGGGTTTCTTGGAATCATAGAATCGAAGAACTGGCCTTTGTGAGATGAGACTTCGAAGTTCTTCCCATGATTTGTCATGTACATGAGATCAAATCCACTGAGTGTCCTTTTCCAACAGCTGTCTGAGAGCTGCTGATTTTGATGAGAGGTTTTGAATGTACCTTCCAAGATAATTAACCATTCCAAGGAATCGTTGCAGTTCCTTATTTTCTGTGGGTTTTTGAAGATCCATGATGGCTTTTACCTTGCTAGGGTCTAGTTTGAGTCCATCAGCAGAAATTCTATCTCCAAGGAAGGTAAGCTCTGTGACATAAACTTCACTTTTCTCTCTATTCAATTTCAGTCCACTGTCTCTACACTTCTGAAGAACAGCTTTCAGTCGCTCATTGTGATCTCTGGCGTCTTTACCAAAGATGATCATATCATCCATGCTGGTGTCTACACCTCTGATGTGCTCGAAGAGTTGATGTATGGTTCGATGGTACACTTCTGGTGCATTTGAAATACCAAATTGGGGTCGGAGATAACAGTATCTCCCAAATGGCACGTTGAATGTTGTCAACATTGAGCTGGCATGATCTAGCTTCATTTGCCAAAACCCAGAGGAGGCGTCCAGCTTGCTAAACACTTTTGCACCTGCAAACAGTGACATCACTTCTTCACGAGTTGGGAGTATATAATGTTCTCGCTAAATTGCCAGAATCAAATTGCGAGGATCTAGGCATATTCTCAATTTTCCCTGTTTCTTGTGCACGATTACCATTGAACTAACCCATTAAGTAGGTTCTGTAACCTCTGTGATCACATTAAGTGATTTCATTCTGTTCAACTCTTCTCTCAGTTGATCATGGAGAGCAAAGGGCACTTTTCTACAAGCTTCTATGACTGGTTTGACTTCTTTGTCAACTGTTATTGAATGTTCACCTGGCAAGCATCCAAGCCCTGTGAATACATCTTGATAATCACTGAGAATATCTTCTGGCTTTGTAGAATTCTGACTGTTCAACGTTTTCTCATCAACATTGATTTCATAGACTCTGCGAACCAAGTTCAATCTCTCACAATCTTCAACACCAAGGATACATCTATTGTTCTCTGGCATTACCATAAATACTGTGTTGTATGGTTTTCCTTTATAGGTGATTGTGAGTTCTGGCTGTCCTTCAACAGGTATGACAATTCCGCCATAATCTTTTAGGTTCACCTTTGGCGGCTGGTGTTTCAGTTTATTCCACTGTGACAAGCTGATGATGTTCATATCTGAGCCGCTGTCAAGTTTGAGGGGTACCTGTGTGCTATTTATGTCAAGTGACATCATCCAAGCCTTCGTGTTAGAGTCCCTGTGTGTCTGTATCCACAACATCAACGAAAAATTCTGAATCTTCTGGTGGATAATCACATGCTTCTGCATCAATGTCATACACACGTCTGGATCGACCTGAGTGCATTGCATAGCAAAATGTCCGAGACGACCACATTTCAAACACTTTTGACTATATGCTGGACATTTTTGTTTTGGGGTATGATCTCTTCCAAACCGCCCACAGAGTTCTTGCTTTACGTGTTCTTGTTTACTTGCTTGTTTATAGTTCATTCTCTGTTTGGGTTTTGTCTTTGATTTAGATTTAATGTAATGAACTGCACAATCTTCACTTACTTCTTCAGCTTGACAACCAGCATATTCTGCAGCACGACATGAGTCTATTGCTCTTTTCAGAGTTAATTTTTTTCATCACGCAGCAACTTCTCTCTGTAAGAACTGTTGTACACGCCGCACTCTATTCTGTCTCTAATTAAACTGTCTTTCAGTTGTTCAAATTCACGGGATTTAGCTTTTTGTTGCAGTTCACTAACATACTGATCTAATGTCTGGTCTGCCTTTTGAGGACATGTAAAAAATGTATTTCTCTCAAATGTCACATTTTTTCTTGGAACACAGTACTGCTCAAGTTTTTCTATGATTTTGTCAACCTTCTGTTTATCATCTTCTTCAGTCAATTCAAAAGAATTATATACATCTCTGGCATTTTCACCGATGCAATGCAGCAATAAAGATGACTTGAAGACATCAGGCTGTTTTTCCCATCAGCTGTAATTGTGAAATAAGATTGCCATGCTTGCCTGAAACGCCTCCATTTTTCACTCACATTTCCAGCAAGTTCCAGAGGTTTAGGGGGCTCCAAGTTATTCATAGTTCTTGTGAGTAAAGCTTCTTTAATGGGTTGACTAACTTCTGAACACCATGTAGTGTACAGGGCCTTCAGAACTTCGCCTGTTGAAAGCCTTTACGTTGAAGCTGATGAGCTATCTCTTGATGATCGTCGCATCAAACTATCTCTTCAATATATGACTAAACTTAAATCAAACCCTACCATACAACTGCATACACTAAACCATGGATGAAAAAAGTGATCCAAGATGGCGGATGTGACTAAACGTGTGTAAGGTTGCTCTGTCTTGTGTGGAACTTATCAAAGTAAATTAGCTTATGTGAGGCTCAGCTAAAGTGTCTTTTGTTGAAAGTCACTATCCTACAACAGGCAAACGGATATATCACCAAATAACAAAGAAAATGTCGGCCCGAGAAAGAAGTCTCAAGAGAAGTGGAAAAGCAACAGTGAGAACTTCAAGTGAGAAGAGGAAACCTTCAGGCTCAGCGACTGACTCACTGCCGCCCAAATCCACACAACAGCTTCTACAGCCTACTATGTCAGATGTATTCACCATCACAAGTACTCCAAAAGCTACCAGCACTGGATTTGAGAAAGAACTCAACGAAAATTACCACCATTCGTCAGAAACAGAGAGTCCTAATATCTCTTATTCACGACATTGTTCAATTTTATAGACGAAGTTGGTGTGGATGTCCTGACAACATAGCCCTCACAGGCGTTAATACTTCCACAACTACAGGACAAGTTCCGTCAAGCATTTGCACAGGTTGCCAAGGATATCATTGTTCACACTTTGAACGACTTCGTCAAACCACTGAAGGGGAAATTACAGCTCTAAAGGAGGAATTGATGACCTCAAAGGAAGAGTTATACAAGCAGACTGATGAGCTCTAGCAGTACAGCCGCTGGCATTCCATCAGGATAAGTTGTGTGCAGGAATCGGAAGAGGAGGATATCCAGGTGGCGTTCAATGTGTTGAAGAAGATCAACAAAGATAAATCCATATTGGATATCGACAGGTGCCACCGGGTAGGCAAGCCAATCATCAGATCATAGTGAAGTTCGTGAGCTACCTGGATAAGAACGTAATGTACACAGACAGGAGGAAATTCAGGAACAAATTGAATAATGTGTTCATCAATGAGGACCTCACACAATGCCGGAGCAAGTTGTTTAAGATGGCTCGTGACTTGAAGAAATCCCTATGGATAGAAAACACTTGGACAAAGCACGGACGTATTTTCATCTTGGAACAACACAGAAGGAGCCATCAGACACATCCAGTGTAAGGACCTTAACAAATTTGTGAGAAGGAACTGAACGGATGTACTTAAGGAACACTGTAAGTTAACCAATCCTGTGTATGTATATATCCATATTATTTTCATTTTAGAAACTGTGAAATTTATTCTGTCCAATAATAATTTGCATTTTAATGAAAATTATTATAAACAAATAAAGGGGACAGCCATGGGGACGAAAATGGCGCCAACTTACGCGACACTTGTACTAGGATACCTAGAAGAGTCATTATATCTTAAGATTGCCCAAAACATTGGAGAGGAATTCGAAAATGAATTCAGAAGAAATTGGAAAAGATTCTTAGATGACTGTTTTATATTATGGACTCGAGACAATGATGCCTTGAAAGATCTACATAATATACTTCAAATTTTACATCCAAGTATATCATTTACAATGGAAGACAGCAATGAAAAGTTAGCATTCTTAGATGCAATGGTATCTATTAAGTCGGGAAAAATAGAAACGGATAACTATCACAAGCCTACAGATTCAAAACAATATTTGGACTACAGATCCTGTCACCCACGCTACATCAAAAATAGCATTCCATATTCCTTAGCCCGTAGAATATGTACGATAGTATCAGACTCCACTATTCGAGACTTAAGGTTAAGAGAATTAGAGAAATTATTAAAAGTCAGAGGTTATCCTGACAACATAATTTTGGACGCTATAACGAAGGCCCGTTCTTTTAACCGAGAAGAGCTTCTAAAACAAAGGGAACAGGAAAACAATTTGGCGGCCTTACCTATTATCACTACATTTAACCCCTGTCATCCAAACATTTATCCAAAAGTGAGAAACTGTGTACAGGCTAGACACATGCCCAAAACTAAAGCATGCCCTAAAAGGTACTAATATGATATACAGTAAACGGCAGGGTAAAAATCTGAAACAACTGTTATCAAAAGCGTGCTTTATTGATCAATAACCTATGTTAGGTGGAAGTATCACGAAATGTAATAGACCCAATTGCGACACATGTTCACACATTTTGGAGATAAATTCATTCACCTTTAGGAATAATTCAAAATTCAAAATAATGACAAATATGTCTTGCGCCTCTAGAAATCTAATATATGTAATACAATGCGCTGGTTGTGGGGAAAAGTATATTGGTCAAACGGGGGATGTCCTAAGAGCTAGAGTGCGAGTACATAAACAACAGATTAAAACCCCATTTTATAGATGTATACCCCTTAGCGCACATATAGATGAATGCGCAAAGAATTGCAATCCCCAGTTCACAATCTTTCCAATTTACAAAATGCGCACAGAGAATGAAGAGCTGAGGAAAATTAAAGAACGATTCTTTATTGAAGTCTATGCCCCTAAATTAAACCGTACATAATTTGAAATCATGTTGACGTCGCATTTACTGTATAATTTTTTAGTGGTATGCATATGACGTCATGAATAACGTCCCTTGCCATTGATGACGCTACATCATTAGAAACAAAATGTATAAGCTACCCTGATGATCACTATGTTGTGAAACCGGTTGGTAATGAACTTATATGAAGACCCATCTTCTTAACTTTTACATCTCTTAGTTCACTATATCCGGTGTTCGCTACTCACGTTTGGCAGTCATCTTGGATCATGTCCATCATATGTACAAAACTAAAACGTACATGTCTAATCACAAAATAACAAAGATAAATTGTACTGCTCTTCACATCTTTATTCTTGTTTAATGAAAACATAATCTAGGATCAAGGATACAACATTTCCCAAAATTGCAATTACATATCCATAGCACAAACATCTGTGAGTGAATCGAACACAGCAGTGTCCGACCCCATCGTCTCGCACACAAGCAGATCACATTGCCGAACTTGGTTCGTCTTCGTCACTGTCTGAGTCGGGAGCTGATGAGACAGTGGGCGTGGCTTGCTTCTTGGTAACTGACTCCAAGCTACCAACAGTGTTATTCTGTCTTTTGATTTTTTACCACAATTACATTTCTCTGATTTAAAGTGAAGTGTTCTGTGAAGTCCAGTTTCGTCTGCATTGAATATGTTCTCCGATTTATAATCTTCAAGATATCCAGACAAACGATTATTCAGCCAATCACCAACAAGGTCAGGGTCAACCATGAGCTGATTTACATACAATGACCCGCCTCTGCTTGAATCTGTCAATCCATGCGCTTGAGCAATCAAAATCTGAATGACCTAATTTCGATGCTTGTTCGTTTGCCTTTGTCTGCAACATTGGGGCATTTAACGGAATGTTCTCACTTCTTGCCCCTTGAAACCATTTGTTGATCCCACCACTAATTGACTAAAGCTGACACTTATTGTGTTCGCTATAGGTGATGTTAATTGACCCTCGGGGCATGAAATTCAGTTCCCTATATCCGATAATTCGCTATATCCGGCTTTGCTATACACGTATAATTTTATTGATATTATAGAAGGCTTTTGACGGGACCCTGGAAATTGGTTCACTATATCCAAGTGTTCGCTTTATCCGAGTTCCTTATATTAGTGTTCTTCTGTATATATATATATATATATATATATATATATAAGTATTTAACTGTCTAAATTCTAATCATTAATACAAGTATTTACAAAACATCTGTTTACATATACACACACACAGGTAAATTACACAAAGCAAAACTATGACTATTGTAGGTAGAAGAAACAATATCATACAATCAAGAGATAGCTTATTTTACACAGACTTATGAGTTTTTTAAAATACGGTGAATGAATCAAGTTATTTATTCTGAATGTTATAGAATGTTTATTGTTAATATTTAATATATTGATAATTATTTAATTATATTAGATAGCTGATATTTAATAGTTATTACAATAATATGATCAGATATCGTTTCTTTTACACCACTCACAAACAAAATGAATCTCTCTCTCTCTCTCTCTGAGTTTCAAACTCAGTGTACATATTGCCTAATAGCCAAGCCTCGTGTACATATTACATAAGATCAACACAAGTGTCATTATCTCTACTATTTCTATTTTATGTATTATGTGTGGCTTATCATCTTTCTCTACTGTTTTTCCCTTGTATATATATATATGACAAAGTATACCCTATGTAATCTCATGACAAGTATTGAAAATGCATTAGATATCTCTAGTCGAATTATTTTACTCGGTGATTTCAATGCTGATCTTCTATCTTGTAGAGGTAAATATCCCAAATATATTATGTTAAGTAAGACTCTGAGAAATATCATTAAAGAACCCACAAGGGTAACACATCAATCTAATACTCTCTTATTATTATAATCAGTGAAGATGTGAATAATGTTGATAGTGGTGTTACGGTGTTTAATAGTTCAATAAGCGACCATAGAGGCACTTACATCACACTGGCCACTTCTATGAATACACAGATGGCATATACTAGAGATATATTATGTTATAATCAAGTTGACTATACATTGTTGAATGAGCTTATCAACGAAACTGACTGGGATGAAATTGTTTCACATTGTGAGAGTGTTAATGAAGCCTGTGATATATTTTATGATAAAGTAAATGGTTTCATAAAAACATGTGTTCCTTCAAAGAAAGTCACGATAAGACCAAATGACAAACCCTGGTTTGATTCAAATGTAAGAAGAGAGTGCAAGAAAAGAGACAGATTGTGCAATAGAACAAATAATCTATCAGATATCATGAAATTCAAGAAACAAAGACGGAAAGTTAAGAGAGTTTTAATGCGAATGTGGATAACTTTCTCCTTGACTTGTATGTTGAAAGTAAGAACTCGTATTGGAAACTGTCACGCTACATAATAAAGCAATTTGCCTCGAGTTAGTGCATACCTCCTCTTAAATCTTAAAATTATCAAGAAAATCCTACTTGCTTTTCTGATAGTGAAAAAGCAGAACGATTGAATGAATATTTTCCATCGATTTCAACCTTAGATGATCAAAACCCGCGTCCGCCAAATTTCAGAAAGAGAACTAGTGCTGTTATTGACACTCTTACAGTAACTAAAGGGGAAATTGAAGATATTATAAAATGTTTACATGTAAAAAAAACATCTGGTCCTGACAGAATAAGCCATCAACTTTTGAAAAAGGTTGTGTTCTCAATAAGTCCTGTGCAATGCTTATTATTTAATATGTCGTTACAATCATGTGTGTATCCATCTGAGTGGAAAGTTGCAAATGTTATGCCTCTATTTAAAAAGAGGGATCCAACATTAGCTTCGAACTATAGACCAATATCTCTTATCAGCTGTGTTGGTAAACTGTTTGAACGAGTTTTTTTAAACATTTATTCAATTACTTCCATAAGAATAACCTTCTCTATAAATATGAGTGAGTGAGTGACTTATTGTTTAACGCCGCTTCGGCAGTATTGCAGCCATTAGCAGCGAGATATTTAATTTATTTGCCTTATTTAAAAAAGAAAATTGCAATTGAAAAACAGAACACGGCACGAAGGCCGTAAAAACATCAGCGTATTATCACAAGTTGAATAAAAGCTGATAATGAAAAGTTAAAATTTACAATTTGTCAATAAGGTGTATAGCCTTCAAAAAATCTAAAACACGATGCTCACCGAAATGAGTAAAAACTTGATTGATTGAAATAGAAGGATAAAAAGTTTCCCTGATATGTGCAGTGTCCCAACACTCACATAGAATGTGTTTGATTGTGAGAGGACACTGACAGGGTATACATACTGGGGGATCTTCCCCCTTTAAAAGATATGAGTGAGTAAGATGAGAGTGTCCAATACGACATCGTCGTAGGACACAAGCTTCCTGCCGGGTAAAAGAGGATAGAGATTTGTAACCTAAATGAGGTTGAATAGTGTGAAGTTTGTTATGATGTTGTTGGTCCCATTGGGACTTCCAACGTTGTTTAATGTAAGATTTAATAGCAGGTGTGGAATCCGTATATGGAACTTTGGTAGGAGAAATATGTTTGAGGTTTAATGCTGATTTAGCAGCTGAGTCAGCTTTGTTATTACCTCTTATACCCATATGGCTAGGAAGCCAGCAGAAGACGATGTCGCATTGGAGACAAGAATTATGAAGTAATAAAATATCCCTGATAATTGGGTGATCACTCTTACAGTTTTTAATTGCTTGTAGGCAAGAAAGTGAATCAGAAAAAATAATGTAATTATTTGGAGTTGAGTTTTTAATGTGATGGATGGCCTTAAGGATGGCGTTAGCTTCTGCAGTAAAGATGCTGCTGCCATCATGCAGCCTTGAAGCATATGTTGTTGAAGGAGTCACAGTTGCTGCTGCAACTGTGGGTCCATCCTTAGAACCGTCTGTGTAAATTGGTTTATAATCTGCGAAAAAATCACGTAGTTCAAAAAATGCCTGTTGAAATATTAATTGGTCTGTATTTGCTTTTTTATGAGTAGATAAAGAGAGGTTGACACGGGGCCTCACCAGCTGCCATGGCGGAGTGGCAAGCAAACCGTGCTCTGCTATTGCTGTTAGGTCGATATCAGAATCTTCAACATGTTGTTGAAGTCTGATACCGAGTGGTGGAATTGCTTTGGGTTTTGAGTTATACAACTGCTGGTATTCAGGATTGAATACGCAGTTGTATGCAGGATTTGAAGGGTTTGATTTTAATTTCGTTATATATTGAAGTGCTAGCTTGATGCGCCGATCTTCAAGAGATGGCTCATCAGCTTCAACGTAAAGGCTTTCAACAGGTGAAGTTCTGAAGGCCCCTAGACAAAGCCTGAGACCCTGATGGTGGATAGTATCTAACATTTTGATGTAAGAGGGGCGAGCGGAACCATAAATTATGGATCCATAATCCAATTTGGAACGGATGAGTGATCGATAGAGATGAAGAAGAGTTTCTTCATCTCCACCCCATTTATTATTTGAAACGACCTTTAAAAGGTCTAATGCCTTTAAGCATTTAGCTTTAAGGCTTTTAATGTGTGGGATAAATGATAATTTACTATCAAATGTGAGACCAAGAAACTTGGCCTCAGGAACGACTTTGATTGGAGTTTTATCTAGAAATAGTTCTGGATCTTGGTGCATTTTGCGCATATTGCAAAAATGCACACAAGATGTTTTAGCTTTGGAAAATTTGAAGCCGTTTTCCAACGACCATTGATGGATTTTATTGAGGCAGAGTTGCAATTGGCGCTCGATTGATGGCATATTTTTACCTCTGCAGGAAACTCCAAAATCGTCAACAAAAAGTGAACCATCTGTATGGTCATTTAAGACTTTAGCCAAGCTGTTGATTTTGATGCTAAATAATGTGACAGATAAAATGCTACCTTGTGGGACACCCATTTCTTGATCAAAGAAATCAGAAAGGGTAGAGCCCACGTGCACTTTAAATTGGCGATCATGTAAAAAATTGCAATAAAAAGAGGCATACGACCTCGCAAGCCAAATTCAAATAAATCTTTTAGGATGCCATGCTTCCATGTAGTGTCGTAAGCTTTTTCTAAGTCGAAAAAGATAGACACAGCATGTTGTTTGTTAATAAATGCATCACGAATAAATGATTCTAAACGAACAAGATGATCAGTGGTACTACGTTGTTTGCGGAAACCACATTGAATATCAGTTAGTAATTTATTAGTTTCCAAGTACCAAACTAGACGATCATTGATCATCCGTTCCATAGTTTTACATACACAACTTGTTAAGGCTATAGGACGGTAGTTGAAGGGTCTGTATGATCCTTCCCAGGTTTTGGGATTGGCACAATAGAAGCATTGTGCCAACAAGATGGAAATTCACCTGTTTCCCATATATGATTAAATACCTGAAGTAGAACCTCAAGGCAAGGTTCCGGTAAATGTTTTAGAAGTTGATAATGGATTTCATCAGGGCCGGTTGCTGTATCATGAGCTTTAGAAAGTGCAGTTTTGAGCTCTGACGAGGAGAAGTGTTCATTATAATCTTCTCCATTGTCAGATTTGAAATTAAGTGGTCGTTTTTCCTGAACCTTTTGGTACTTTTGGAAAGCAGGGACATAACTTGCAGATGAAGAATGTTTAGAGATTGTTTCAGCCAACTTATTGGCAATGTTAGATTTTGATGTAAGAAGGTCATTATTGACCTTAAGATGTTTTATTGTAGATTTGGAACCCATGATAATAAAAGGTTTAGGTAATTTGGTAACAAGTTGATCAAGATCTTTTATAGTAAGATCTTGAGATGGTGGAATATATAAAGAACAAAGAGTTAAGGTTTTGAATAATGATAAGCTGGCAGCTACAGCTTGTAATTGTGTTTTTAATGGAATTAATCTGTGGATAATTCCATCACGTACTAAAATTGATGCACCCCCCTTTGCCCTATCAGCAGAAGGGGAGAAAGATTTTTAAAAAGTGAATGGTCTCATTGCAACTTGATCAGATTCTTTAAGATGAGTTTCTTGAAGGCAAATAGCTTGGGGATTGTATTGTTAGGCCAACAAGCCCAATTCGTTAAAATTTACCTTAAAGCCTCGACAATTCCACTGGAGAATCGCCATGGATGCTAGGATAAAATAGAATGTTAAAAGCCTCATGATGGATGCTTTACTGGAGAAAGCCGACGCTCCAAGGACCGAACCCTGTGTCCCTTTTTGGGCGAGTTGTTAAGGGATGCTGTCTCTGATGCATCCATAAGGATGTCATCAGACTCAAGGTCGAGAGATCCATACTTGTTGAAGACCACAACCGCATTCCTCTGCCCTTTGGGAGTGCGGTTTGCTGTTTTGTTGTTTTTTGTTTTATTTGCAGTTTTTGAGTTTTGATTTGGTTTTGGGTTTTGATTTGGTTTTGGATTTGTTTGAGAACCTGTCGGTTTGACAGGCTCTTTGAGTGATAGAAGTGGGAATGCCATGGTACCTATGGTTGAGGATGTTGCATTGCGCAAAGTTTTTATGGTTGGTGGATCATTGATCCACTCAATGTCCGTCTGAGTGGAGACGGAGCATTTAGGGGCATTTGCTGAGGATACTATTTTGGAATATGAAGGCTTTGGACCCTCAGTAACCAGGCGTTTTGCTTCAGGGAAGGAAATGTTTTGGGTGAATTTTACTTTTAAGATTTCGGACTCCTGTTGCCACCTTGGACATTCCTTTGAGGAAGCCATGTGCTCACCAGAACAGTTGGCACATTTCGGCAACTCCTTGCACTCCGCTGGATGGCTTTCATCCTCGAGTTTGCCACAGCGAGGACAAACACGGCCATCAGCTCTGCAAGAGTTGCTTCCATGGCCAAACTTCTGGCAGCGGTAGCAACGAAGGGGGTTAGGGATGTAGAGTTCAGTTTTGAGTTTGTAATACCCAGCATTAATTGTTTTTGGAGCTTGAGGAAGTGAAAAGGTTATAAGATAGGTGTGGGTTTTGATGATTTTCTCCGCCCTCTTGATGGTGAAGCGCTTAACTGCTGTCACCGCCTGGTTCCTGAGGTTGTCAAGGAGCTCTTGCTCGGTGGCATCCTCGAGACATCGATCCTTGTCTCGGATGATGGCTTTGCTGCTGTTTAATGTTGTGTGTGGAGAAACCTTGACAGGTTTGTCCACAATGAGTTTTAAAGTTTGCAATGATTTTGCCTGTTGAGGTGATTTGCATTCAACCAATAGGTACCCATTCCTGATTTTTTTAACGTCCTTAACATCACCGGCAAGACCTTGAATGGTCTTGGCGGTGTCGAAGGGATTGAGGCGTAGTGATTTATCGTCGGTAGATGAAATAACTAGAAATCTAGGCCAGTTGTTTGAATTGGTAGGTGATGTTGAGATATTTGTGATATTTGATGATGAAGTTGACTCTTCCTCAGAAGAGTGACTTGCATCCTTTGAACGAGTTCGCTTTTTTTTACCTAATGGACCCATGTTAGGTTAGTAAAATTTCATCAGCCTGGATCCCCACCCACCACGGAGCACCAACAAGGGCAATGCTGTATGTCAGCGGGTCTCCTGCCGACAGCACCGGGGATACCAGGATGACATACTCCATTAAAGAGTTGCCAATTCTTCACTGGATTGACCCATTGGCCACCGCTATCTTGGAAGCTGAGTAAAGTTGATGAATGTGTGATTAAGAGAGAGCTTAGAATAGAGCAGCAAGCAGAACGTAGAGATAAGTACATCAGGAAGGATAGCGTTGTGAAAAGGTGGCGAAGTTATGCAAGAGAGCATCACGAAAGCACAGAAAATAATTGCAAAGAGAGGTAGCAGGGTAAGAAGAAGGATAGAAAAGATGTGCACAACCAAGTGCTTGGCATGACCAGCCGATTGACCAGACCGGGCCCATCTGGCCATCTGTCTAGATGAAGTTGGGGCCGAAGCAGTGTATTGTTCAGTGTTAGCTTTAAGCTAAACACATCCCTCAACCACCAGGCATCCTTCCTCCACCCGTACAGATCGCAGTCCACGGCAAACTGACTGCCCCCTTTAAGTCGCCTCTTACGACAAGCAGGAGGAACTGAGGGCCTATTCTAACCCGGGCACCTCACGGGGGCTATAAATATGAGTCTGGATTCCAGCCTGGACATTCTACTGTACACCAATTAATTGAATTATACCATCAGATTTGCGAATCACTAGACAAAAAAGAGTATTATTGTATGGTATTCTGTGACGTATCAAAAGCATTCGATCGAGTTTGGCACAAAGGTTTATTGTTGAACCTTAAAAATTATGGTGTAACAGGTCAATTGCTGGGCTTGTTATCTAGTTACATAAGTAGTCGTAGTCAAAGCGTGATTGTTAATGGAACTACCTCCAAGCCGAAATTACTCAATGCTGGTGTTCCCGAGGGTTCTGTTCTTGGCCCATTTTTATTCATTGTTTATATCAATGATATTGCAAATGAATTAGATTGTTTAACCATGCTTTCCACGATGACTCTTATTCTGCAGCAGATTATAAATTAATAGAAAGAAACCTGAATAGTAATTTGTATAAATTAAATATGTGGGGTAAATCATGGCTAATCAAGTACAATCCTGACAAGACCGAAGCTATCTTGTTTTCTTCCAAAAAATATACTTACAAACCGCAACTTTACTTTGATGGGGTAGACATAAGAATGGTGGAGACACACAAACATTTAGGAGTAACACTTGCGAATAATGGAAAGTGGATTGAACATATTGATGGTATTATAAAACGTGTCTCTAAAATGGTATGTTCATTAAGACTTATGAAATATGTATTGGGCAAAGAGACTCTAAGAAAAGTTAGAGCAGATTCAACTGCAAGCAGCAAGAATAGTTACCGGATAACCAAAATATACATCACAAAAACATTTGTATTTTGAAACTGGTTGGCAAACATTACAAGAACGTAGGAGAAAAAGAAAGTTGAACTTGATGTTTAAAATTCAAAATGGATTGTCTCCCCAATAACTTGCTGATCTGCTTCCTCAGAATGTCAGTTCTAAATCTAATTACAACTTGCTTGTATATATGTAAATCGATTTTGTACATGATAAGGAGAGGGTATTTTAAGTTGGATAACTGTATCCCAATCCCTTTCCTTTGAGAATAAAATATGTTTAAACCAAACCCAGAAAAAAAAATCTGGAAGCATGAAGGCACTAACATGCAGATAGAGCCTACATCTACAATGAAGGTTCCTTGTCGAGATGAACAATACAAGTGGATTTGTGAATTGTGTAAACTAATTGGGCACAGTTTAGGTTTAAATAGAAATAATATAGAAATATATAGAAATTATATCATTAATGAAGGAAAACACTTACCTTTTTTAGTATTGCTAACAGAATAGGAATGCAAAATAGCAGTCGAAAATAACACATGCAGTTATTCATCTTCAGTGTTCACAGTTACTCTCTTCAATGAGCTACACAGCAGTGATGTCTACGTGCTTGATTCGAAAGATAAGTTATAAACTATGCATGTGTTTTGTAAAACGTCTTCTCAGCATATTCTTCGTATATATTGATTGTTCTATAGTGGAGCATGATGGTGTTACGACGTAAGATGTAATAAATGAGATAAAATGAAAAAGCTGTGATAAATTGTTATACAATCGTGATAAGATGTTATAATTGGATAAATTGTAATAACATGAGGTAAATTGTAAATAAGATTAGTGGGATAAATTGTAGTAAGTGGTTGTGGAAAATGATAATAAAACAAAGTGAGGGTAATTGACACAATCCCACCTTAATCTTTGAAAACTTCAATAATACTGTGACTGTCAGTTTTAGCAGTCTAACATGATGCTTAATAAAATGTTTGTAACAAAATTGGTATAGCTTATGTAAGAGGTTGGGGATACCTTACAGTTGTCCTCATGGGGACCTTCCGAGGCGCAGCCAGGTATGTCTGTTTTATACCACACTTACATGTACATTCAAGTGTAAATGTATACTATTTCATAATATTTCTAAAGACTTAAAGCTGTAAATTATCTTGAGTATATAACGCACAACCCAGACCGGTCATCATCTGTGACAGCCCGTGCTGTCTTGTATGCTAATCTTTGTCCAGGGCACAAAATCTAATTGATATAGCCGAATGACGGTATTGTCAATGCAGACCCGTTCATTTAGACATCAGCTAGTTTTTAAATGCGTGTGCTGATCATGCTCAAACGATTATTATTATTATAATTACTCAGACAACAACTCTTACATGTAATACAAGAGAAATATAGTAGGATAATGATAGGGTCACAAATATATCAGTGTCAATCAATAGTCACCACACAGCACACATCTTGAAAGAGACGGTTTGTGGAGAGGCAATGATGGCTTTTGTTGGATCGATGAAAATGGTGATTCCTATTTTGTATGATCCGAGTGTAGAAGGTTTTGTGTCAGTCATTCCCTCATATAGAGACAAATCACCGTCCATAACATTAAAGAATATTCTCATATATTCTAACAATCACAATATTCGTTGTCATCAAGCGTTCTAGAATGCACTGAAAGTTATGGGAGGGGAAGGGAAGTAACTCTATTTGTACTAATGGTAACTGTTATTAGTTGCTTCACATCCAGTGATTCATACGAAAATGTACAAGCAAACGTGCTAGACTGCATGGCTAATGTCATCATGGGCAAAGTTTAGAGAAAACAGAATCACGTTTCAATATGACATTTGATTACCAAGATTAAATAACATAAATATATATTAAAAAAGTACAGAAATGTATGATATTATATCACACATTAAAAGAACCATATTCATTTGGTCATGACAAATGTACAACGTTTCAACTGACCTCGTGGTCTAATGCTTATTTCGTTTGTCCAGAAAGCAACAGGACACAGGTTCGATCCCAGGTTTCAAATGACACATTTGTAAATGTCTTATATGTTCATATATAATCTGACATTTTATAAAGTGTTATCACTTAGATTTGGAAATTTAGAAATTGTTAAACTCTGTAGGTATAGCAGAAAAAAGTGTAGATGTATCGACTTATACACCTACACTTGTAACAAAAGGAACCATAGCAGCAAGAAAATTGGGTATAACAAGGGATACTTTACCGATGTTTTAAGAATATACTCTTTACAGTGTATATTTATTAAGGTACACATGTGAATGAAGTGAGAGTGAGTGCCCTTAAACGTGTACAAACAGACGAAATATAACTACAGAAGAAACACTTACTGTCTTACTACTTACACTTCTAGTTCACCAAATCAATCATGTATAATGGTTTTCGATGCATTATGCATTATGTGCCCAATCAATCAAGGTATATATTTCACTTGTTACACACTTTTTATCTGCAGTCTTAACATTTGAAAATAATTGCAGGATTGAAGGTACATCAATACATCTTTTACTAAATTACTGCAGTTGGTCAATCGATATTAATATTTGACAGACATGTAGATATATAATAAATGCACGCTAGTATTCTCTAATTAGTGAGCAAATTATCTGTATACATAACACGCATGTATATGCAATATTTCCAATACCTCAACACTCTGCCCCTTTAGTGTTAGGATAGTAAAGGTTGGCAAGTGGGACCAAGGACTTTGAATTCTAGTCATAACACATGCTTTAGCAGTGGCTGTAGGTCCAATGTTTTGAATTGAATTGTTTTTTATGTAATAAGTAGACAGAGAAGTGATGTGAATCCTGAAATCATTTAGAGTAAGGGCATGACAATATAGTCATTCACTGTAGGTGGTCATTACAACACATTCAGTCCAGATCGACACATCAGAAATGGCTGCAGTATCGCACAGTGCTTGTATCCTCTCCCTGTTTTTCGAAGATGGCAACAGGCAATTCAATGCAATGCAAGCTCCTTTGTTTAAGGATCACCTTTCAGTAATAATCTGATATCGGATTTCTAGATTTAGATTTAGAGTCTAGATCTGATTGTGCTAACATGTGTTATTTTGATGAGAAATATGTGTCCCCGTCTCACAACCCACGGCTTTTAAGTTGGATGTATTATGCATGTTGTTACAATTAGTGAATTACTTATGAAGTCCCCAGAGGAAACCAGCACATGAAGCACATACATGTTTTATTGTTATTAAAATTGTATTATTAATCAGACAATTAATTTTTCACGTGAAATATATATATTTATTACCCATATGGTTGAAAATAACCGAGTTCATATTATTGATATGAGCACATGTGCACATATCACATTTGCCTAGCAACGATTGTTTCACCGCGGCTTCCCGTATTTTGTCGTATGTGACGTCATAAAACGATTGTTATTGACATCACTGTGGCTTGCCGTCGCAAGAGAAGTGGGCCGCTTTCTGACTATTTTTACACGAATCACGTGGAATAGAACGGGTAATAAATATAACACTCGAAAGTGTGTCATATGACTTTTACGAAACTCGTGCAAATTTATGTATAACCCTCGCTCTCGCTCGGGCAATACAAAAGTTTCGTAAAAGTCATATGACACACTTCCTCGGGTAATAATATATATATATATATATTGTTGCAAAAGTTGTTTTGCTACGATATCAATGATCACTACAAATTTGTTTCATACTGCATGGCAGCAATTTTCAAGTGATAGCTTGTTAGGTGTTTTGGCCACTTTTGTTACATGCACGCTTGTATCTGGAGACTGATTTGGGAGCTTGGGCTGTGTTTTGGCGATGTGTTTTAGAGTGTTTGGGGTTGCTGCGTTTTTGATCAGTGGTGTGTTTGAGGCTGTTTTTGATTAAGAATTTGTTGTTGTGCCTGCATGTGTTCACCAATTCATTTCGTTTATTAAGGGTTGCCATATCTGGTTTGCAAATATATATATATATGATAGGATCACAAATATAAACTCAAGGTCAAAATATATTTATGTGTGGTATAAGACATATATACGCGGCTACAGCTTTAGAGGAACCCACAAGGAAAACTGTATAAAACTTGATATCCCCATCCTCATAATTATAAGCCATACCAAATATTCTATAAACATTTTATTTAGCATCATTGCAAGACTGCTAAAACTGACAGTCACAGTAGATATGAAGCTATCAAAGATTAAGGTGGGATTGTTACAATTAACCTCACTTTGTTTTGTCATCATTTTCCACACTCCCTTATTACAATTTACCGTACTAAAATTATTTACATTTTACCGCAGTGTATTAAAATTGACACCATTATTACATATTACCAGGATTTTATTACAATTTATCGCCGCATTTATTACATCTTACATCGTAACTAACACCATTACGTTCCACTATAGAATAATCAATGTACACTAAAAACCTGCTGAGTACACGTTTTACAGAACACATGCATAGTTAATAACCTATATCTTCCGGATCAAGCACATACACAGCATTTGTCATTCTGTGCAGCTTATTGAAGGGACTAATGGTGTCCATTGAAGATGAATAACTGCATGTGTTATTTTCGACTGCGATTTTGCGTTCTTATTCTGTTAGTTATAGTAAAAAAGGTAATATTTTGCCTTCATCAAACATATAATTGTTGATATTACTTCTATTAAAACCTGAACTTTGCTCAAGTAGTTTTACACAATTCACATATCCACTTGTATTGTTTATCTCGACAAGGAACCTGCATTGAAGATGTTGGCTCTATCTGCATGTTAGTGCCTTTATGCTTCCAGATCCTTTATTCTTGTCCAGGGACTCCTCTCGATCTCTTCTCAGATTCTCACCCATGGTCCAGTGTTTCGTTTTAGGCAACACTAGCTTGATGAAGTTTGAAAATGAAAAGTGCACAGATAGTGTTTCGGAAATTATTGCCTTTGTTCCGATTTTGGACTGTTCATGTATGTCTTTAAAGGAGCCATAGTTGCTGCAACTTAGGGTGTACCCTTCAGTGTATATTGATGTATACCCTGTGAACAAAACACAGAGCTTATAAAGCTCATTAAAAGGTAAGTTGCAATTGATCTGTGTCATATTTTCTTTATGAGTAGTCAAACTGAGATTAAAAGGGGACATGAGAAGATGCCATGGTCGGGAGGCAATCCAACCGTGTTCTGCTATTACTGTGAGGTTTATGTCGAAATCTTCAAGGGGAAGCGGATACCCAGAGATACCCTTTTGATTTGAATTATACAGCTGCTGGTATTCAGGATTGAATACCCACTTGTATGTAGGATTAGAGGGGGATGGATAGAATTCTAGTTACATATTGAAGTGATAGCTTGATTCGCTGATCTGCACGAGATGGCTCTTCAGCTTCAACAAAAAGCATTTGAACAGGCAGTGTTGAGGGCCCCAAGACAAAGCCTTAGAACCTGTTGGTGAATGATATCGAGTATTTCTATATATGATGGGCGGGCAGATTCCAATAATCTAGTTTGGAGCGGATGAGTGATCGATAGAGATGAAAAATAGTTTCTTAATCTTCACCCTATGTATTATTGGATACGACCTTAACAGGTCTACTGACTTTAAGCAGTTAGCTTAAAAAAATAATCTGTAGGGTAAATGATAATTTACTATCAAAACTTGGCCTCAGGAGTTACATCCAGAAATAGCTATGGATATGTGTGCATTGTGCGCACATTTAAAAATTGTGCAGAAGATATTCAGCTTTTAAAAAAGGAAAGTCATTTTCAAATGACCATTTGTGAATTTTAACGAGGCAGAGTTGCAGCTGGCGCTTGAGTGATTGCATAGTTTTGCCTCTGCAGGAAATTTCAAAATCGTCCACAAAAAGTGAACCATCTGTATGGTCATTTAAATCAAGCAAAATTTTGTAAGGGAGCAAACTTGATGGGAATGATAAATGATAAGAGATACAGGTTTATATGACAGTAATGAGTGTTCTGCAAATTGATCATACTGATAATGATTTTGATTATGGGTTTAATTCTTTATTCATTCATATAAATTAGTCTATTAATACTATGTTTCTCTGCAGGTGATAATACTGACTAATCTTAGCTTTAGTGTAAACGATTAAACTTTCTTCTAATTCGTTTCATTGCTTTTGACACATAATAAAATACAGTGTACTAGATTAATGTTCATGTACATTTGACGAAGATGGCTTCGAAACTAAGATAATAATAAAGTGATACTTTTTTTCGATTCTGATTTAAATATTCTAAAGATACAATTATTAATTCAAATTTTCCTTGTAAAAAAAAGATGGACACAATATGTCTAAGCTTTTGTTAAATTGAAGCCATTTTCCAATTTCCATTTCTGTATTTTACTGACGCAGAGTTGCAGCTTGCGCTTGATTGGTGTAAATGTTTGCCTTTGAAGGAAACCCCCCAAGAAGAGACTGCTACAGAGTTGATTCTCAAATGCCCCTTTAAATGTCTTGATTTTATTGTCATTGTTTCTTTGAATTTGTTGAATCTAACAGATTTTCAAAACTAAACAACTTTTTTGTCGATCAGATTGATCTCTTGTTTGTTTTAGATATAACTGACGGTTTCGTTGCGCAGTATTAATGCGTGTCATAAGTGCACTTATTAGGGTCATTATAATGTAATTAGGTACATACATGTATTCTATCTTTTTACCTAGATTCTATTTTGTTTTACTCTTGTATGCATTGTTTAAGCATATAACCTTCCAAAACACACACTGTCCTTTTGCATTCACTCAATAACACTATATTTCTTCACATTCGTGAATTGATATAACATAGTTGGTGATGGATTTTCAAATGACCTCTGTCCCTGGATCCTTTGCTCTTGGTTTCGTTTCGGACTAGAATTCAAAATCTGTGAGGCCTAGCTCAATGAAACTGTGTAGTTGAACAAACATGATGTGTAGATGTGTGTTTTGGTTTTTCAACTACTTTGGAATGTTTAGGCAGAGAGTAATACATCTTAGGTTGTATATATGCTTGTGTAGCATGAATGTATTGTAGTGTATATGAATAACGTTATATGATGATTGTTTAGTATATTTAAACGTGTCCCACGTGATGGGGGGATATATTAGATGATGTCTGCTTATTACTATATGTAAATGAGCAGTGGCATTTCTTTAATGATAAATAATTAAAATATATAATACATACTAATTACTCCTTTGTTTCTTTCAGTTAGTATGAGTGTTATTTTATCATGAGCTACATGTACACATTCATTGTTAAATCATTCAATATGTTTCAAAATACAATACATTTCAAATGAAAATTAAACATTTCAACAGCTAATTTGAACACGCGTTTTTTCGCCTTTGTGAACTTAGTTTGGCGAATCTATCCCATTAAGTGTCAAGAGTAGGGACTCACATATCATGGCGAGCTAATAAAATAACCGTGTTCATTCTCCAATCTCATTTACTCAAGTCACATGTATTAAACATATAATATAAGTGGATATTAGCTTAGTTAATATAGGACTTAAACTGCCTCAGTATCCTGTGAATTTTGTACCCAGAAAATTTTAAACTCCCGAATAACTTATTTGAAATTGGTTAATAAGAAGAAAAACCCAAACAAGTTAAACATGCAATACACATACTATGTATCTAAGACGCCCTTGGGATAAACAAAATGATATAAGCCTATACATCGTTGCCGAAACTTCTATAACAGTTTGTATTGCAGACATGTTGTGACAGAACGTTTCAGCCCTATGGTCCCAAACTGTGTAAAGAACGCTGTCATCGAGATCACGACTGTTCCTCTTACACATTTGATGAAGTACAGTTGATATGTCGACTTATTGTCAATACATCTACCTTGAACCTCAGTAGTAATACTGGAAGAAACTGTACTGTTGAAGCCTCTGTACAAACGATCCAAACTTCCTCAAAAGGAGATCTTACTGCACGATGCAGAACTCCGGGTAAATATAACCTGTGAACATATCGTCTGTCATCAGTGTTCCACACCACACCACATTGAATGCCATTTCATAAAGGTGTTTCGTAACACAGTGTTTGATTGAGTTAATGATGAATTTGACCTGTTTATTCATTCATACACAAAACGTGAATTCATTTTTGAATTTTGGGACAGTAATTACTTTTCTCATTCTTTATTATACCCCATCTACGAAGTAAGCGGGGTATATAGCGGTCATTCCGTCCGTCCGTCAGGTCAATTTTCTCAAAAACCGTCAAAGGTACATCAACCAAACTTTGTACAGTTGTTAACCATGTTCTTCCGATCGCGCAAAGATAATTTTCAATTCTCTGAGATTTAAATTTTGTGTCGTTTCCATGGAAACGTCACTTTTTGGACTTAGTTTTATTGTGTTCATTAGGGACAAGTTCGGATACTGTTCAACCTAGGTGAATGAAATTTTGGTTGTGAGTACTCATGACCATTCTCTTTATCGAGTTCGAAAACCAGCTTCGAAATATTATTTTTACGGAGTTATGGCCCTTGAATCCGAAATTGAACTTAGTACCAAAATAACTGTGATGCTCCAATGGGGACACATTTTCTCGGAAACCATTACATCTAGGTGAACGAAATTTTACATGGAGGAAGTCCAGATGATACTCTTCATCGAGTTTAAAATCCATTTCCGAAATAATATTTGTTATGGCCCTTGAATCCGAAATTAAACTTAGTACCATAAAAAGCTGTGATGCTCCAATTGGGACAAGTTTTCCCGTCAACTATTACATCTAGGTGAATGAAATTTAACATGTAGGTAGTCCAGATGATACTCTTCATCGAGTTCACAGTCCAGTTCCGAAATGATATTTTTTACGGAGTTATGAAGCTCTTGAATCTGTAATTGAATCTGTAATTGAACTTGGTACGTGTTACCGGTGTGATGCTCTAATGGGAACAATTAAGTTGCCTGAAAAATATCACATCTGGGTGAATTAAATTTTGTCATAACAAAGACAGTTCCCAAAATTATTTTGGACACTATTATAATGCTTGACGCTCTTATTACACGTAGTACCCTTCACATCTATAATTCAAGCCATGCTAATTTTTTTCTTGTTTATTTATGAAATTGTAATTATTAGAATGACTGACTTGACTGAAGAAACGTGATCTAGGTTACTTAATATCATCATGTGAGCGTTGCTAATAGGATATACCAGATTCTGACTGCAGCATGTGCTTTTGACTGCATTTATCTGTTAACTCTAAATGTTATGGCTCTTTTACGATTTGTACATGTCTGCGTATTGACTCGAAGAATGCTTATACCTTTTTTATCAGCAAGTTTTTGTTAATTCAAGTCAGGTACCGATTAAGATGGTTTTAAACACATTGTTATCAACACACATATCATAGAGATAGCCATGTAGTAAGTCGTCATGTATATTATCTGCCGTGGCAATGATTGAACTTACCAATATCTCTTGGTCCACAATTTTATTGAATTTCCATCATTCATTTCTGATAAAAGTTCTCACTTTCGTAGTGATATCACATCATTTCTATGTTGACAGTGAACAACAACTTGATGTGTACACATTAAGCAACGAGCATCTCATGAAGTTGTGTAGCTGTTCAATTTGTATAAATACTAAGGTTTTAACAAATGTAATACTTACTTGGTTTCAATTTCATGGCAATATATGTAATGTAGTGAATAGCAACTTTCTCATTGCACATTACATTTTCCCAATTACGTCCACTACAAATAAAATTATGTGGTTTCCAGTCTATGATAATATATGTAATGTAATGAGAAGCAACTCAATGAAGATTGAATTTGTTTAATTACTTCTTCAGTAAGTTGAAAGGGCACACTAGTGATAATTCTACTTGTATGGTGATTAAGACTTACCATATCGATTGTCTCCATTCTATTCTACTACTTATTATATCCTGACTAAGCACCGTGTGTGTTTGTTCACATCGCAATATATAACATCTCTTAAATAACTGTGGTCATTTTAACAGGTGAAGAGAATTTTACATTGAATGCACCCGGCTGCCCTTCTGAGGACGTGGCAAGTTTACATAAAGCCTGTAAAGATGGTGATCTGGACGAGGTGAAGAGGCTAGTGAACCAAGGGATGGTTGATGTCAACTGTCATGGGAAAGACGAGATGACCGCTATTATGGTGGCAGCAGCGCATGATAATGAAAACGTTTTTGATTTTCTAATACTGAAAAAAGCCGATCTCTTAGCTCACGATGTATATGGTGCCAATGTCCTGCATTATATATGTGCTAGTGGAAATACTAACATTGTGTTGAAACTGTTGACTTACCATAATATGGGTATATAGCTTGAAAGCAACGCAGGGATGACCCCATTGATGGTCGCTGTACGTAAATGCAAATTACAAGTAGTTCATTTGTTGATTGCTAGAGGTGCTGATGTCAAGGCAGTTGATGCGTTAAACAATACAATTCTGCATATCGCATGTGGTTGTTGTCGAAAAGATATGTTGAAGTATGTCCTGTCACTTAACATCATTGATCCAGAAAGTCGAGGTCAACATGGTAGAACTACTGTCATGTTCGCGGTTATGTTTTGTGGGGTAACCTCTATTAAGTTTCTACACCAACAGAAATTCAATTTGACACTTTCAGATGATGAGGGATGTAATGTGCTCCACCTGACCTGTGTTTTTGGTAAATTAAAAGTACTTAAGTACCTGCTTACACTGGATGAACTGAGAGGGTTTGAGCGTAGGAAAGACAATTATGGAAGAACACCTCTTCAATGTGCAATCGAAAAAGGTCGTAATGACATTGTGATGTTTTTTCGAAAGTTAAAGGCCTGAAGATAAGCTGATTTTCGGTCGAGTATATACCAATCTTCTTAAAAGCTACCTATTTTATAATTTAAACATCTTGATAACTAAGTCAGACTGAAAATCAAATGAACAATATCTCACCCTATAATACGCACCGTTGGAAGATGAAGGCACTCGTAGCTACGGAGGTCATTGGTGAGCTACGGAAGGCTATTGCCCACATACGTGAAGAGTGAAAACTCTTTATCATTATATATAAGAAACTATACGTCGACAATTGATTAGGAAATTGCAGGATTTTGTTTACAGAGGTATTGTTTCAAATGTTCTATAAGTCAATATATGAATAATTTACCAATTGTGGAGAAAATCAAGATTAAAATTTCAATTTTTTTGTGACTAAGTAGCTGAACATGTTGCTATATATCTTACAATACAAATAAAATAAATACATGAAATAAACTGCGAACTAAAGAATACATATTAAAGAATCAAATATTTCATTTTGATTATCATTGAACATGTAATAACAAAATCGGACGTTGTTTTATCCGAATTGTGTAGAAAATTGGGATATGGAAGGCTAAAGGTCTCTCAATTTTTAAGCACTGGAAGGCATATGTTTTGGAGATAAAATGTTTCGGATACGTTGAATAGAAATGTTGATGCAGTGGTGACGTATGACCTCATATGATACTGAAAACAGTGTCAAGTGCTCATTTAGGTTTGGGCATATATATCTTAACCCTTATGAAGTCATAATGTATGACATGATATCGTGTTTTTAATGTATGAGGCAACTGATGGGTCTCTATTAGACGCTTTGACTACAGGACACTCACAACATAGCCTATGGCAGTATAGTAACACGCCCACCAATGATCATACTAAAACGAGACAGACCTCCACGCAATGAGCTCCAACAGCAAAGAATGAGGTTACACTGCAAACAGTAAATCACCATCACTCACATACACTCAACCAAAACAGAAACGTCGCCATACACAATAGAAGATATTTCAATCCACCAGTGATAAATACGACGACTGAAAAATAGTTTAATAATGTTTAAAGAAGCCAAATAAACCAGTTTTTAATTTCAAAACGCTATCGATTTATGTTTCTTAAAAACATGCGCTTTAAAGAGCCATCAAGTATTAGTGTTAGTGTCTCAAATACAAGTATATTTTTAAAAAATATCACGTCAATCGCAAGAGAAATAGTTTATCTACAACATGACATGTGATGAATAGTTTCATATCACGACAATGTAATGAAATTTGGTTTCAAAGACCAGCACTATTCAATAAACGCGTGTCAGGGGTATCTGCCGTCATATAAACATAATTCCCTTTATTCCATAAAACGTACTACACAGCAACAGGTGTGTCCGCCATAGCAACCCACGTGCTGCCAGATCTTCTCTTGCAATTTACCCTTGTCTCACATTGCTGAATGTGACGATTTTTATACAATGTTTCTAAACATCCTGAGAATATACAAATTATAAACATTAAACCTTTTAATGTACTTTTGATTGTGTTAAGACCAGAAAACTGTGACAAATATATTCTCATTGATTATAAAATTCAAGCTACCTTTTGAGTGAGTTGGGGTTTAACGCCGCTTTCAAGAGTATTTCACTTATATCGTGGTTGCGTATTATGGCAGGGAGAAAGCCCGTAACGCCACGTGGCTATGCATTGCGGTGAAACATGCGCGCATCGGCTGGAGCTAGCGAACCATGAGTGGTACTATGCTGAAATTCAGTGTAGCATTGCACCCAAACCCTACTGTGTGTAGATAAAGTTGCCGTGCCCCTGGCGGGATTCGAATCCCTGACCTCTTGATCTGAAGCCGAACGCACTAACCACTGCGCTATCCCGCCCCTCTATTTGTTTAAAACATGTATTCGAATATCTGTAGCAAATATGTCATTAAATGAAATGGTAAATGAATACTCGCCAACAATTATATATTTCAATTTCTTTCATTACTCAAAAACTTTGTTTTTCTTTCGTGGTTGTGTATACAGTTTGTGAGTTAGACGACAATGGTTTGCGTTCATAAATAATAGACTTCAGTAATTAATATATAAACTGGAAAACACCTTTACTAATTACATTTCTCTTCTTTTTTTGGGGTCGAAAACATCTGTGAAAAATTAAGTGTATATCTTTCATGGGGTTAGATTTGTTTTGCGAGGAAACCTTCGAACGAGTTCATATCCCTGTTTATTACCTACGGGAGCAATCATATCGGGGTTCATATTTTTCATACGATGCCCTAGGGCAACATATCACTTTGTCATGGTGACGTGACGTCATAAACAATGCTATGACGTCACGTTTCGTCTATGACGTTGCGTTCTAAATGCGTGACGGCGGGTCGCCAGCCTATGATTGAAAGTGGATTTTAGCGTGTTTTCATTAATTTAACGACTTCGGTAATAAACAGAATATTATATTCGTGTCTATGCCATACTATATTTACGACACTCGTGCCTGAATATCGGTATATCCCTCGCTCTCGCTCGGGAAATACTAATATTCAGGCACTCGTGTCGTAAACATAGTATTACATAGACACTCATATAATATCCTCTATAGATGCACTTGTAATTATTATTCCTCCGAAAACAGTCTATTTCAATCAGACTGGCAATTTTCCGATATATTTATCAACATACTTGATGGCTCTTCCAGAAATCTTTGTTGTGGAATCTTGTTAACTTGACGAACTAGGAGAGTCAAACTAGCTTATATGCTTTATTACGCATATATGCCCAACAGTAATGCTGCGTCAAAAAATGTAAGTCTAAAAGGTTATTAATGTTTGTAACATTTTTTACTTACCGGTATTACATTTTAATTTGTTTTTACTTAAATGCAAAAGCTTCCGACCAAATACAAATGTGTGAACTGCGATAAAAGCATCATACTGTGATGTATGAAATTGAGATATATCTTTACGCAACATGTGTCTATCATAGACATTCAAAATCGACTTCAATAGAAGTATTTTTCTAGGTGATGTTTCTTTTGCCGTTGAGTGTAGATGAGTGATTGGTGTTGCATTACATGCTGTAAATGCAGTAATAGCAGCGATACACTGAAATAAGAAAATGAATCATGCTATGGCAAATTTATAGTAAGAATTGTCATTTTAAATTTGAAACAGTAGTTTAGCATGCTACACAGTTTTTTTTTGAGAAAAGATATCACAAATAATGTTTGTCAATCATATTGTTTTTAACCATTTTGATGACTCAAATAGTTGAAATAATGTATTATTATGAATTGTCTTTCATGTGCCCTCCGTTGCTATTACATATTAGTGCAGGTAGCCCCGTAACATTTTGGACACAGCACATTGGTGTGATGAATACTTATTTCTTCACAACCTTTATCGGGACATATGTTGCAGGGATATGTTTGACTGAACCCAAACGAATATTGTAACACTCTGAAAAGTATATTTTATAGCTGAACAGCTTAGTAATAATAACTTATATTTCCAAATTAAGTATTAAAACAACTATATATGTCATATAATGTTAAAATACAGGCTTAAACAACTCATTTTAACGGTTTTCTGCATTATGTCATGTAAATGGACATATGATACATCGATAAAGGTGATACTATGTTATAATTTAACAATTAATATACACTTACAACTAATTTCAAAATGTCACATCCATCACGTGTGGGACATATAAGCCTTCCGTTGTGTGCAAATGCCTTCCGTAGCCAGGAGTGCCTTCACTTACCAACGGTGCGTATTCTAGGGTGTGAACATATACTTCATTAAGCAAACAATTAAGCTTAAACAATTATCAAATGAACTTTTCTCACTTGTGCACAACACTGCCGTTTTATTTTATTTCATTAAGCTACGTTTACCAAATGTTTGCAATAAATTGCACTAGGCTTGGACAGCTACTGCAGTAATTAAATTTATATTAAAGGCGCTGTAGCACGTTTTTTTGCTGAAATAAGTCGATGAAATGTATTTGAAAAATAATGTCAACAATAGTAAAACACCCTTCTCTCTTCGGAAAATCAAGTTGCAAATGAGTGTAGTCCAGCAGAATGTTGAAAATACCTTGCAAAAAAGGTCTCACAATTGTTCTCACTTGGTTTACCTTCCCTAGGCCCTTCTTATGAAGAAACCACCGGGTGCCACTCTGGCACCCTTGAGCATTTTGAAAAAAATGATTTTTTCCAAAAAAAAGCAATTTTTACAATTTTCCACAACTATGGATATGAACACAGACTACAAATGCAAAATAATGATGTGAAAATACAACAAAGAGTTTTTAAAGTTGAATTAATCTTATTTCAAAGGTATATTGCTCCAAAATAATGTTTCCAAAATTGTTATTTTGAAATGTACAGACATTTTAAAGACCCGTTTATCCAGACAGTGTTAAGTTAACTGTTAAGCGGGTTAAAATATACTTCCCTTTATTTAAGTTATCAAAACTGGCTTATTAGTTCACCCCTTTACTTAGTTTATAGCTTATTGTCTGTGATTTACATTTGAAATATTATCAAATAGTCAACTTCAATTATCCAGACTGTTGAGTAATATTTACATTAACCAGAACATGGCTGACATAATTACCTACAATAAAATTTATCTTATGTGTAGGATTTTCAAACAGTAACTGTTACCTTGCAAACAGTGAATGTCATCAGTTCAGTTCAAGAGACCCAGTCATCATATTTAGTCACATTCATTCACAACACCTTTTGCTATCAGGGTGTGCTGGTTGAAACAGTCACTGCCTTCACACTCACAGAAGATAGTACATGGAAGTCTGGCTACAGCACATGAACATCTGGATGAGCTGCATGTGTGACACGAACATTTCAAGAGTTTTAAAATGTAATCAGGAGCTGAAGGTGTACCCTGTGGTAGCATGACTGGAGTTAATGTTTTGTTGAGGTTGTCCTTTTGCCATCCATATTCTTGAGGATCCATGTGAGGAGGGTCAGGGTCAAGAGTGTGCGTCCATATACAGGCCTGTAAGTGGGCGCGCAGAACATTTTGTTGAAATGATTCTTGAGTCGGGGGAAGGGCCATGACTTTCGACATCAAAGTGTTTCTACCAACCTTGTTTCCCCATACTTTTAATCGCAGTTCACTCATGGATGTAGCTGAGGTTTGTCTGTAGCAGGCTGCCATAAAGTTGAAACACTCTGTGTAAATATTGTCCAGAGAAGCATCAGAATGCCCAAGATGATGGAAAGTGAAGCCTGCTTTCAGGAGTTTGATTACAGTTGTTTTCCCTACACCCCATGGTTGGGCGACTGTGTCACATCCTGAAAATGCATGGACTGCAACAAGCTGTGATATGATGGGTGAATGTTTCTTCACGGTTTCACAGATATCAATGAAGCTTTTGTTGGAAGTGCCTTCCATGAACAGTTGGCATGTCAGCTTGTTCTTCTGGTAGAAGTAAAGCAGAAGTATGAACACATCTGTGTCGTCGCAGGTAACCGTGATAATTGAATCCGGATTTGCCTTTGCAACAGAAACCATCTGTTGAACCATGATGACATCTGCTTCCTCATGTGTTGTGGCCAGGTCATGTCAGCTGATCAGCATCCCACTGTGGATCTCCATGGGAACATCATCACTCCCTGTGATCACAAGTCTGTGGTTGTGACACTTAAGACTTTCCCTCAGGTCTGTTATTGAATGAACAATCAGATTTATGAGCTGAACCTTGTTGGATGCAACTGTTAAGAGAACCTTCTGAGGAGGAATGGTCATGTTCAGAGAAAGCTGATACTGTCGGCTTGCATCTTGTTGTCGACCGGACCTGGTGGCACTTTTGATGCTATATTCAGCATACCTATCAAAAACCAGGTATATGTCAGCTTCCTGAAGTAATGTCAGTACATAGTTGACAAAGTTATCAATGAAGTCCTTCATCTTTCCATCTTTTGGCCAGTGGATGGTCCAAAGAAGGGCAGAACCATCAAGGATTCTTGTTCCAGGGTTCATGAGTGGATTCCCTCTTTCGTCTGATTCTGACAGATTCACTTGAAGTTTTCTCTTCAGGACTGATTTATTCTTAGCTGTCCTCATGTCACCAGTATCTGTGAACAGTGAAGTAGGGACTGGAGACAGTTCAAACTTGAGAATCTCTTCCATGTTGATACCTCGCCCTGAAGCTTGAAGGCCAATTATCCTTGAGAAAATCAAGTTGGTGTCAAAGAGTTTAGTTTGCCCAATTCGAAGGTGATTCTTCATGACAGCCATAGTGATTATCTTTTTGGACAGTGGCTTGTGAAATCCAATCGGCCAAGAAGCCTCATATTGTCTCATTTCTCTTTGACCGAGTTCCAGTGCCTTATCTGCATTGACAGAATCATCTGCGTATCTCCCATTCACTACATTAAGCAGTTTCTCAGCAGGTAGCTTGAACTCATCAAATGGGTCAGTTGTTTCTTCAAGTTTTCTTCTGATGCTTTTTCTGTCTTGTGCATCTGCTTCTATTCTTCCTTTCATTTCTTCTTTATGAACCCTGTTATCTGTCTTTCCAAGAGCTGTTAAATCTGCAATATCATTAGCTAAGATGCTGCATGTATGAAAGCTAAGTGCCCATGTCTTCAAAGCATTTGGTTTGAGTGTGATTCCAATGATCCCGTCCGGGCCCTTTCCATACTTCATGAATGTTGTCTCTATCATCATGTCTGTCCAGATCCCATTCCAAATGCCAGGAGAAAGATGAGGAACGTGTTCTCCTTTCAGGAACTTATCCAGGAGTTCTGGCCTTAGACTTTCAGCTGTTCTCAGGTAGTACAGACCATAGCGGGAATAGTTGTGGTGACCAGCGGCAAAGAAGTAGGGCATCATGAGTCTCACTGTGAGGAGGTGGAGGGGCCAGTCAGCTTCCTTCTCAGCTCTGACAAACTGGGCCATCAGTAGAACAGGCTTGATGAGCATGTCCAACCACAAGCGAGTTGTCCGACTTGTTGATGCTTTTCCTTCCAATACTGTAATCAAGTCTTGAGGGTTGTCAACTGTTGGTATTACATTTCTCAGCAACTCTTCAGTAACGATTCTCTGAAATTCTGAGGGAACCTTTTTCCTGACAGCATGTTTGAGACACATCCAAATGAGCTCTCTAATATCTCTTCCAGTCCTGTCTCTGCCATTAGTGAGCCAATGCATCCTATGAAGTTCATGATGAAGTGCATGCCTCCAAGTCGTAGAAAGAAGTTGCTGAATCTTTCAGGATACACCCATGTGATATGAACTGCAACTCTGTAAAGCTGTTGATCACAAGTAAATACAACAATGTCTTGTCCAGCTTGTTTAGTGAGTCTCTCAGCTTGTACCATTGCAGTCAACATGGTATCAGGGTCTGATGGCTTCGTGTCAATCAGAGGAGTGTAGACTGATGTTGTTTTTGCTCTCACTGTGTGACCTTCCTTTCTGTTGAGTGCTGTGTTGAAACCATTCCATTCCGGGTTGGAGTCATCTTCAATGATTGTTGATAGGAAGTCAAAGTCTCTTTGTGATGCTCGAAATGATGCAATAACTTGCATAGCCAAAATCTTCAGTGGTAAAAGGGACTTCCTTACACTCTCCTGTGGCATACATGGCTTTTTGGGACCTGTGTATCGCTCTATTGTGACGTCATCTCCTAGAGGCTGTGTCATTTCTTCTTTCTTTATCCTGGTTATGGTTTCCTCATCAGATTTCTGTTGATGTGCATCATTAGCAGGTTGAATCAGTAACATGGCAAGAGAATGAGTTGAATGCAAACCATTTTGACTGGAGATATTGGCATCAAAATTGTCGACAACAACCTGAACCAGCTTGGATCCAGTTAGGGCAACATGATTTAGTCCTCTTGAAGTGACATCAGTCGAAGCAAGGGCAGATGATTTTCTGAATCGTAAGACCTCATCATATGAACATACAACTCCTAGCCTATAGAGCTCCTGAATAAGAGACTTCTCCTTGATGAATACACCCAGAGATGTCTGCAGGGGAGTTGGGTGTTTCTTCAACAGTCCAGTGATCATGTTACAAATCATCTGTATGGGAAGTTTATGGTCATCTCCTGGTAACAATGTTTTCAGAAAGTCTTTCATTGTTTGACTTGTATGAGCTTCTAAAACCGAACTGTTGATTCTAGTCTGATACTCCTCTCGAGATTGGAAGATGTCCTTGGTTTCTTGTTTTACCTGCTTAGCTATCTTCTTTATTGCAGGGGACAAATCATCACCTTCGTTCTCCTCCAAGACCAATTTGAAAGTGTCCTTAGCAGCTTCTCTGAAGACAAGAATACTTGATATGCCTTTTCCCTTGAGAACGATTAATTCTGGATGAAAAAAGCCTGACACTTCTTCTGTGAGTTGTCGTTTGGAAAGACAAACTCCACCATAGGCAAGGTACTGGCAATAGATATCTGATGAATTTCTTATCTGTGATCGGTCTTCATTGATTGTCCTGATAAGCTGTACATATGGTTCGTCGGCAGAATCCTCTATTTTCTTCAAAGCATTTGCAGATAATGCAACAGATTTGGGGGCCATGAAATTAGCTCTGCACTTGTCGTGGTATCTTGCTTCTGCTGCGTGTAGATCACTGACAGCTCCTTCCACTCTGAGCCTCACCTCATCACCCCATGTGTCCTGACGAAGATCACAGATCCCAAGTATTACATTTCTGTATGACCTCTGTCCATCCTCAGCAGTTCTACACAGGAAAGACTTCTTCCACCGATTTGGGTTTTTGGAACTCTTCACCAGCTCACAATCCTGGCCACAAAAGAGGCAGTCGCTTACAAAATCAAAACTCCTGCCTGACCTGCAATATCTTTTGATAGCTGTTTCCTGTGTATTGAGAGTGATGGCTGATGCGGACTTACGTAGCCTTTTGAGATGTGTCTTCGATGTGTAGGTGGATACACAGTTCTTGTGAAACCAGACTCCATGAAGAACCGGACCTGAGGAGGTATTCAACTGTTCATACAGGCCATCCTTTCGTATGTTGCTAGCTTCAATAATCGACGAGAGACGCTGACTTGTAGACTGTATCAGTCCTTGTTTAGGTTTAGAGCAACTGCCAATCTTCCGGAAAATGCATTCTTCAAAAGTTGCCTGAAACAAAAAATTAGGTCTTTTAGTCATCAGAACAATAATATTGGTTTATCAGATTACATGAAATCTTTATAGTTAATGATATGAATATATTTGAGAAAATTACAATTAACAATTAAATCTACATTTTTACCAAAGCAAATATTTCAACTCCCTCAAAAATGTATTTGTTTAATGTGAGGAAATTTGCTTTTAGCAACACTATTTTTTAAGTCTAAATTCATCAATTAAGAAATAGATGAAAACACTTTGTTGTGATTACATTTTTGACAAGAATTGGTGTATGTGTTAACAGTTAAATGTAAATAACATGCCATTTTCAACAACTGTAGTCCATTTGAATATATGAAAACAGTAGATATATTATTTCCCTTATAAAAACATTTATAACATTAATAACATCATTGCTTTTATTGCTGTTCTGCTTTGTTTATTTTCTATTTCAATTTAAAGAATAAATATATTTTCTTGTTTTTCTTTTATTAAAAAGAGGGTTTGATTTCCTTGATTAATTATATACATATTGTTTTTTAATTCTATGAATTCTATTTCTAGATGTAAATGTGGTGAATAACATTAAATCAAATAAATTAAGATCTTGTTTATATTATAATTTTGTATCTTAATTTGATTTTTTAAATATACTTACCTGTTCCTTTTTTAAGAGAGATGTGATTTCCTTGAATAATAACATACATTTTGTTTATTTATTCTATGAAATATAAGAATTGAATGTGGTGAAGGAAATCGAGACAAAAAATCAAATTTGTTTATTTTTCTATTTAAATTAATTTGTTTAGATAAATGTTCTTGTTTTTATTTTATTGAGAGGGTTGTGATTTCCTTTAATAAGCATATACGTTTTGTTCTTAATTCTATGAATTATAATGAATGTGGTGAAAATAAATTGTTTAAAATAAACAAATTAAAATCTACATATTTACCATCTACATTTTGTTTATTAATTCTTATTACTTTCAAGAAGGCAATTCTTACTGAAATTTAATCTTAAAAGTTTACTTTTGCTGTTTAATTCATTAGCTTTAATCAAACAAGTCAAGTTTTCATTACATTTATTCAAACATTTAAACTGACAAAATTTGGCTCAAATGAAAAATAAAATCATTGTTTAAAACAATACAAATGGCAAATTAAATAACTTTAATAAAGCAAATATAATTATTCTGTTTATGTATTGATATTTCATTATAAAAAATAATAGTAATTTTTCTCACTTTTCATCTGAAGACTCTTTCCATATCAAGGTAGTTGCCGGCTAATAGTTTTTCTCTTTGCCACCATACAGTCAAATTTACCAAATAATAAATTATTTTAATGGCACTATTTTAAGATTTGACCATGATGGCTTGGGGAATTGTTTATAAAGGCAATATGCATTCATGGTTTGATAATATTTTGCAAGAATTATTGTTTTAGCATGTTGACAGTTATTGAGTGGAGGCGAGCAGACGACACATTTCACCTTAATCTGTTTTACACTATATCACAAATTTCTTTGATATTATTGAAACAGTTTTGTTGTACATGCTTTCTCTATTCTTTCTTTCAATGTAGAAACATAAATTTGGATTACCATATCGTGAATTTAGGCTAGATGGCATCAAACTGCAGTTCAGATGTACAAATGTCATATCTCCAATGTAAACAGGAAGTTGGGTAGCAATACTACTTACCACACAACTTATTCTTCTTCTGTATAGTCGTCAATTGGATCTTTGTCATTGACAGGGGCTTTTTAAAACCTCATTTATGAAAAATGCTCAAGGGTGCCAGCTTGGCACCCGGTGGTCTCTTAATATTTAGAGTTTAAAGTATTCAAAACACCAAAAATCCATTGTGAGACCTTTTGGCAAGGTTAGTGAAAAAATGTTAACTTGGCAACTGGACTAGTGTATATGGTTCCGTAAAGCCATGGGAATTTTTTTTGTCATTCGAATATAATTAAATGTGTTCACAATAAAATGGCCGCCATGCAATTTTGGCTTTATACGAAACACCGTTATTACCACTACGGATCATTGGTTTGTGTAATAAGATGTTTTATCCTCTAAAATTACTTTAAATGACATAAACAATCATTATAAATGAGAAATTTTAAAAAATAAAATTTGCAAAAAACGTGCTACAGCGCCTTTAAAAAGGAACTACATAGCTCCTTTACACATGCATGTCTGGAGCATTTTCCGTGAACACTGACGCTGAGAGAGACGGGTATCCCACATGTGCTATATATTCAGACCCCAGGGTCGTGACCACCAGGGTCACGTGTATATTGAATTCCTTGATATGTGCAGATACGTCGTTAAACCAAGCGAACCAATGAGCATATTGTATGTAGCGATCCTGGGGTGATGAGTAGTGGTCACTGAAGGTACGGGACAGTTATTTGTTTAGCCTCTTTTGTTGTAGTGAGATGCAAGCCAGCTTATAGGATTTATTTTCAAGTGTCTGCCGCAGTTAAATCCAAACTTAAATTTAAATTTGGTGAAAAGAATCTCAGTTTAGTTGATAGTTACGTATATCTAGGTATCAAGCTGCATAGAAATAAAAGGATGGTATTAGCCATCAAAACTATAGCTGAAAACGCCACAAAGGCTATGTATAGCTTGCTGAAAAAAGCAAGAAATTTAAATTTGCCTTTAGATTGTTTATTATCCGCATTTGATGTAATGATAACGCCTAGTCTAACTTATTGATCGGAAGTATGGGGATTTGAGAAACTTCAATTAATAGAAAGTATTCATTTAAAATTTTTGAAACTCGCATCTGGACTAAGAAAATCTACCCCACATTTCATGGTTTACGGCGAATTTGGGAGAATACCAATTTATGTTAAAATATACCAGCGTATGTTATCCTTTTGGCACAAACTTACATGTACTGATACATTTAAACTATCCAACTGCTGGAACTAGCGAACTATCTGTGGTACTGCACTGAAATTCAGTGTAGTATTGCACCCAAACCTTACTGCGTGTAGAACAGTTCTCTACCGCAGAGAAAGTTGCCGTGCCCCGGACCTCTTGATCCGAAGCCGAACGCGCTAACCACTGCGCTATCCTGCCCCCTTTATACAATGAAATGTGGTCATTGATCGTGTGACCTTCAAGGTCACGAGATATGGTGAAGGTAACCAGTACTGAAATTACTAAATAAATGTTTATGCCCCCGAATCGGAGATTCCGAGGGTATATTGTTTTTCACCTGTCCGTCTGTCTCTGTTTGTCAACAAAATCTTTAACCAAACTTTAACCTTGGCCATATCTTTTGGAATTATGGGAATTACAGTTCTTTTCTAAATATAACTTGCATTTTGATTGGTTGACGGAACTACTTTACGCCCATTCATGAATTGCTAAATCACACAGGTGAACAGTTTCGAGCATGCCAATGTAAAGTCACACATCACTAAAACATAATAAAATAGAAAAGCATGTTCAATCTATGCCTAGGACCGTATTTACAGTACTAAACATGCAAGGCGATGCAGCATGCAAGAGCGGCCGGCTGCATTATCGTGACGTCACTTGGTGACGTAATTACATTCCTATCACGCATTCCAACAGAGTGATTGTCAGTTCACGTTTTCACTAATTTTCTCTCGTTCTGTGACATTATTTACAAAATAAACAAGTTGTTTTCTATGTCAGTAAACGTTTTTGGGAATAACATTCAACACTTACTTCAGAATCTTTCTGAAAAAAAAGAGCGCAAGTTGTAAACTATTTAGATGTGCACGAGTTCATGAATTGCGTATTGATACAATTTGTAATGTACAGTCTAATATCAAAGATGGTTAATTCGCATCTTGTTTTTCGATTTAACGCATAAAAATGATTAAAATGAAGAAAACGAATAATCTCCTCGGTGATATGAATTATTTGTGAATTATTATTATGCTAAAGCTCTGAGTTTATTAATTAACTCTGGACAGATAATCCGTAAATCCTCGCAACTCGTTGATTATTCTTATAAAAAACACATCTTGTTTCCAAGAATACATAGATTCTTTCTTATACACCTATGGACTTTTTGGACATGTTCACATTCATTCAGATTTGAAAAGTTTTCATTAAAATTAATCAAAGGTCAAGGTCACACCGAGGTAACGACTTGAAATAAGCATGCTTTTGCAAAAATGCTCAACTTTTAACACACGCCATGCCATGCCATAAGCTCATCGGGCCTGAGTGAGTGAGTTGGGGTTTAACGCCGCTTTCAAGAGTATTTCACTTATATCGCGGCTGCTAGTATTTTAGATGCTAGATTCGAACCCCGGACGGAAGTCGAACGCGCTAACCATCGGAACTGAAGGGCCCGATGAGCTAAAAACGAAAATCGTCTTTGGTGATTAAACTTCGCTTGTCCAACTTTTCGCGAATATGGCATGGTTGTTAGCATGGCAGGAGTTTCCTCAACCAATGAAAAGATTTGTTACATTTTCGTTTTTTGGATGTCCCAACCATCCCCGCTCTCCCCTAATCCAGAAATAATTACACTCGAAAGTGGACATATATTATTCCAAGTAATGCCGGTTGTATTTCACTGTAATATACAAGTGAGAGGTATGAGGTAAACTACAGTAATGTTTATTACGGAACAATAATTTTTGCCGCTGAGGTGATTTTATTTCATCTACTAGCATGGATTTTACATAGCAGACATTGGCAACTGTGAAACGTTGCATGTACATAGCAGACATTGGCAACTGTGAAATATTGCATAATGACACGCGTGAAGCACGCTCTGCACGAGCAAACCGTTTTACACTGCTTGACACATGAATCATGATCTGCACGTGCACAAGATTTCAGAACACTAACGGCCGTCGCTATGGAAGACGTAGTTACCGAGTCCCTAACGGAAAATTCCTATCAGAAGCTGGCAATACCAGAAAAAAGTGTTTGAACCTCAACTAAGAAATAATCTTTCATTCAAAATCGAGTGAGTGAGTTATTGTTTAACGCCGCTTCGGCAGTATTGCAGCCATTAGCGGCGATATTCAAAATCGATACAAAAAATTATACGTTTTCGGATTTCAATTGTTTGAATCTTATTACGGGCTGCCCTTTTTCTACAAAGTTTGCATCTTTTAAACGCATCAGAAACATATTTCACTCATAGCCGACTGTGTTAGATTTGTATAGATAGTCGGGTGTGTTCAGATATTGTGATCATAAGTCAGAATGGCGAGGTCTACGATTATGAAATATGAGTAATCTCTTGGTGAATGAATGGAGTCTGGGGATTATTTCACTGTATTACAATCATCAGCTGTGAGCTATATAGAAAGATATAACAATGTTATATGATAAATTGAAGTCGATATATAAACACGACAATAACACTCGTTTCTTAAAGAAATATCTTAGATGAAATAAGAGAAAATAAAGTGGTTCGCGCGTTCGGCTTCGGATCAAGAGGTCCGGGGTTCGAATCCCGCCAGGGGCACGGCAATTTGCCTTCGGCTTTTCGATTCGACTTCTCGCCTCGCCCGTCACTCGCCTCGCCTGTCACTCACTTTCGGCTTTCGACTCGCCAGTCAATCGCCTGTCACTCGCCTTAACCCATTCGTTCGGCTTCGGATCAAGAGGTCCGGGGTTCGAATCCCGCCAGGGGCACGGCAACTTTATCTGCAGTAGTGAACTGTTCTACACGCAGTAAGGTTTGGGTACAATGCTAAATGCGGCTAAATTTCATAACGTTTGTTTTAATTACGATATCGTTCAAACACGAGCTTGATCACTTCTACTTGTGTTATACTGAACTATAACTTATCTAATGATATGTATAGAAATAAGACAATAATGCATAAATGGTTTTAAATATGAGTGAACGACTACTAAGACGATTTGTTCTTAATTCTTTGAAACCAAACAGACAGAAATCGGAGTGTAATACTATCCGTATGAGGGTTTTGGGTTGTTTTTCAAATCAAGAGGTTCATTACTCAGAGTGTAATGCGAATGAACATTGAGACAAATCTACACTGCTTGCTGTGTACACAATCTTTGTATCCTGTGATAAGAAATGTATGTTATATGGTATTTAAAATCGATTAATGTGCAAATCGTTAATAACAACCTTAAGAAATTATGTAATGTTGTTATGCTAGCTTAATGTCTTACCTTAGACAGTAGGATGATTGGTAACCTTAGCTTGCTTTGCTGACCTTGCGAGTTCTTCCTTTTGATTTATAAGGTATCGGACTCTACCTTAGTCTTAATGATATTGGAGGTACATTTCTTCAAACTCCTCCATTTTCCTTTACCATCAGCTTTGTCATCTTCGCCACAGTCGCTAGCGCTCGAGTCTCCCACTTCATCATCTGCTTCATCCGAGTTTGAATCAGAATCCGTAGAACTAGAACTTGAACTGGCACTAGAAGAACTAGAGCTAGTTCAGAGGTGACCGGAAAAAAAGTCACAAATTTCAGTAGGAAAAGAAGTCACAGGTAAAAAAGTCACAATTTTGTATTAGCCATCAATAAAAACAATATTTCTCATAACAATATACATTAAAACAATAATATTTTAAAGACTTATGACTTATCTCTGGACATCATCATCATCTGGACATTTCAACACTCTTTTTTCATAGCACTATTCTCACAATATACACTTGTCTCTGGACATTTCAACACTCTGTGGGGGCGGGATAGCGCAGTGGTTAGCGCGTTCGGCTTCGGATCAAGAGGTCCGGGGTTCGAATCCCGCCAGGGGCACGGCAACTTTGTCTGCAGTAGAGAACTGTTCTGCACGCAGTCAGGTTTGGGTGCAATGCTACACTGAATTTCAGTGCAGTACCACCCATGGTTCGCTAGTTCCAGCCGTTGCTCGCAGGTTTCACCGCAATGCATAGCCACATGGCGTTGCGGGCTTTCTCCCTGCCATAATACTAGCAGCCGCGATAAAAGTGAAATACTCTTGAAAGCGGCGTTAAACCCCAACTCACCTCACCTCAACACTCTGTATTGATAGCACTTTCAAAACTCTTTATTAATGCGAATGTTCCATCCAAACTCCATACAAAAACTCTGGAATGGTTTTTCGCTCACATGCACGGTCTTGGCAGAGGTTCTTCAGCTGCACTTGCATTTTCTTGTACTTCTTTCGGATCTTCCTGACGGATTGGTTGCCGATTGCATCCAGTGCAATGATGGTCTGGACAGTGGCGTCTTCTTTTTTGAACCACTCCACCACTCTCCAGATGTTTGGGTGGTGCTGGTCGACAAGGTTGAAGAACTTGTGATTCCAGCCTTCGCAGATGTTCATGTGTACATGTTCATGTACATGTGGCCTTCAAGTATCACTTTGAAACCGCCTTTGTTAGTCTGAATGACCTCCATGATGATAGTGAAATAATGACAAACATAACATGTTTTATACACTATTGCCTAAGAAGCCAGTCTTAAAACAAGATGAACTCAATCAAAACATCAAAAGATTTTAGAGTGGATATTCTCAATTTACTAAGTATACATACTGATTGGCTGATAACAAAAACAACACAAGTAAACAGTTCATGGCTATTCATAGCAATTAACAAAAACAACACTCAATTTGTGATTACAATAAAGTCAATTACCTTACTAAAAATATGTGGATTTACAACAAACAATAATTTAAAATGCATATCAAAGGATTATTTACTAAAATAATGAAAGAATTAGTCACTTATATGCATTTTAATAAAATTTGTGACTTTTTTCCTGTGACTTTTTTTCCATGACTTTTTTACTGTGACTTTTTTTCCTGTGACTTTTTTTCCTAGATTCAGTTCAGAACTTTCGCTATCGCTAAAGGTTTGCGTGCAATGCTACACTGAATTTCAGCGTAGTACCACCCATGGTTCGCTAGTTCCAGCCGTTGCTCGCTGTTTTACCGCAATGCATAGCCACATGGCGTTGCGGGCTTTCTCCCTGCCATAATACTAGCAGCCGCGATATAAGTGAAATAATCTTGAAGCGGCGTTAAACACCAACTCACTCAGCGTCCTCCTACTCTCACGCCGTACATCATTTAAAGTTATTTTTTGTAATCTTGAAACTATAACTCGAAATATCGTTTTCTACCTATTTGTGTCATATAAACTCATAATATCGATAACATTACTCAAAGAGTAAAATGTTGTAAATTATTGGAGATAGGTAGCATGTTTTCTCGAGCAAACTTATTCATTCTATTTTCCTAAAGATTTATATCAATCATAAAATTAAAAGTTTAATTTAAAAGCAACCAATTCGAGTAATCAGTTAACCTTTGTGTCCCTCTGTTTAAGAGGAGTGTACTGATTCTCGAGTCCCACTATTGATGCCAAACATTGTCTTTATGATTTTAGATTACAAAGTACTGAAGTTACAAAAGCAACGGGACCAGATCATCTTAGTAATCGCGTCCTAAAATGTTTAGCTGAACAATTGTGTGTTCCACTTTGCAATCTATTCAATCTTTCGCTAGAAACATCTCAATTTCCAGATATATGGAAATGTGCATCTGTAGTCCCTATACATAAGAAAAACGACGTTCATAATTGTATAAATTACCGTCCTGTTTCACTTACCAGCTGTTTATCAAAAGTATTTGATATATACTTCATACCAGCTCACTCATTTGGTTTCACCGCAATGCATAGCCACATGGCGTTGCGGGCTTTCTCCCTGCCATAATACTAGCAGCCGCGATATAAGTGAAATACTCTTGAAAGCGGCGTTAAACCCCAACTCACTCACTCACTCACTCATTTGTATGATTATATAGCTAAGGCAATGGATAGCGGTAAGGAAGTACGTGCTGTGTTTTGTGATATTAGTAAAGCATTTGACAGGGTATGGCATAAGGGTCTTTTGCATACGTTATGGGCTAATGGAATACGGGGTTCTCTCTTGTCTTGGTTTGAAAGTTACTTACATAATAGAAAACAGTTTACAGTAATTAATGGGTACAAGTCAAATGTTAAATCAATTGAAGCTGGGGTTCCACAGGGGTCAGTTTTAGGACCTTTACACTTTTTGGTGTATATTAACGATATTGTTGAAGATACTCAGTGTAACATTAAACTATTTGCTGATGATACATCTTTATATGTGATAATAGATGATCCTGTTTTATCTTCCAATATGTTGAATGATGATTTAGAATTAATAAGTAATTGGGCCCACAAATGGAAAGTAGATTTTAACCCTACAAAAACAGAATGTATAACTTTTTCAAGAAAGAAAACAATTACATTAATGCCAGATCTTGAAATGAATGGTGTACCAATTAAATCTGTTGACTCTCGTAAACATCTGGGATTGACTTTGCAAAGCGATAGTCACTGGAATACACACATAGATGATATTATTTCTAAGGTTAGTCCCATGATTAATTGTTTGAGAAGTCTTAAATATCGCCTTCAGAGAAAAACATTAGAGACCTTATACAACTCATTTATTTTACCGATATTTGATTATTGTGATTTTATCTGGAATAATTGTACGCAAACTCAAGAGTTATTACTAGAAAAATTTCATTTAGATACCCTTAGAACCATATGTGGATCTGTTAGAGGAGTAAGTCATTCCAAAATCTATTTTGAAACCGGTTTTACATCTCTAAGCGAACGTCGCAAGACGCATCAAATGCGTGTATTTCATAAAATGTTCTATAATAAAACTCCTAAGTATTTGTCAGATTTAATTCCAATAAATGTATCCTCTGCATCCATGTATGAATCTAGATCATCTAACATTCTACAAGTACCTCTTTGCCGCACAGAATCATATAAGAGATCATTTTTACCATCTTCTGTGTTAGAATGGAATATACTCGATGATGAAGTAAGAAACATTGACTCCGTTGCATCGTTCAAAAAACACTTTGACCGAAATGTATCGTGTAATGTGCATCACATCTTCAAAAACTGTGGAACTAGATACAATCAAATTATTCACTGTAAATTACGACTTGGCTGCAGCGACCTTAACGCACATAAATTTGATCGTTTTTTACAAAATATGTCAAGTTGCCCTTGTGGTCATCACTACGAAGATTCCATTCACTTTCTATTCATTTGTCAAAATTATGCCCAATTTCGATCAAAGTGTTTCTTTTACGTCAATGGTTATGACATTCAAACGGTTTTATTTGGAAATTATTCTATTTCTGACGATATCAATACAAAAATTGTTGAATCTGTACATTACTATTTTACCCTCACAAAACGATTTGCTAGTTAATTTATTATTGCTTATTACAAAGTCTAACATCTTTGATGGGCATTCTAGAAGTTGAGATGATGAAGAACGAAGAACAATTTTATGGATACACAGAATAAAGAAGTTGTGTATCCATAAAATTGTTCTTCATTCTTTATTACAAAGTCTGTTAAGATAATAAGATTGTTTTTGTCAGTGATGATGAATGTAACACCATGTATTATATAAATGTATATTTTTGTATGGGAGAGGTATTAAGATAGGCTACAAGCCTGTTTACCAATCCCTTTCACTTATTTTTGAAATAAATATTGTTTAAACCATTCTAGAGTAATATTATCATTCTATTTATATCAACATCAATTACAGATAATTAAACCAATCGATTTCAATCCTATTTCTTTTCTCTAGCGATTCTATTATCATTAAATTTAATATGAACCCATCGAATCGTGATTACTCTATCAATCGAGGGGGCGGGATAGCGCAGTGGTTAGCGCGTTCGGCTTCGGATCAAAAGGTCCGGGGTTCGAATCCCGCCAGCACGGCAACTTTGTCTGCAGTACTGTTCTACACGCAGTGCAGTACCACCCATGGTTCGCTAGTTCCAGCCGATGCTCGCAGGTTTCACCGCATGGCGTTGCGGGTTTTCGCCCTGCCATAATAATTGCAGCCGCGATATAAGTGAAATACTCTTGAAAGCGGCGTTAAAACCCAACTCACTCACTCACTCTATAAATCGAGTTATCAAATCCACTATCCCTCTTGCTTTTACATTACATATAAATTCAATCCGAGACATGATACAAGGGTTGATGTTTCTATTAAGGGAGATCACTCGTGTATCCTTGTTGTATCGGCTGTACTGCCGTATTCTCTAATACACCCCTGTATCCTTGTATTTATCCGTTATGAATACGTTTCGATACAGGTAGATGAGTTTGACACTGTATTTGATAAATTACGGTATTCATCCTTTCCTCATCGAGCTAAGCATGAGATAAATTGCTTCAGATTATAGCTTACTGAATTTTGTTGGCGAATCTTCAATTTCTCACGGATGAACGAATCAGCTACTTGACGTGTTCCTTCTTGGAAATATACCAGGGAGTGGACGACGTGCCGGATAGACAGGTGATTGATACTCTTGAAAATACATATGGAGATCTGCTTATTGACTTCCTGGTGAATGTGAACATGTGCATCTTAAACGGAAGAATAGGATCTCAAGATTTCACATATGTGAAGAATGGATGCTCTGTGGTGGACTACGTCATAACTCCACATGAACACCTGCATCTCTACACCGACTTCAACGTCATCCGGACATCTTCCCTGGTACATGGTAACAACGTTCCTGACACCATTCCTGACCACTCCATCCTGACCTGGCAGATCCGAGCTCCTGCACCTCCTGTATCTGGTCCCTCTGTTGATTCCGGCTCCTGTCCCAATCCTGGGTCTCACGGGAGTCGAAAAAGGTATGATCAAAGTAAAATCACCAATTCATTTTTATCTAGTGATGTTGCTGACAAAGTTAGAACTTTAATAACTAAACTTGAGCATGACTTAAATGTTGATAAGAACATCAATTCTGCCTATTGTGATTTCCTTGATTTCATGTACACCGAGCTGGACGAGGTGGCCATGCCGGCTGGTCGCAGACCCTGCAATCAAAAGTCCAAGTCCTTATACAAACCATATTGGAACGAGTCTCTGCAGCAGCAATGGGACAAGGTTCGTGCATGTGAGAGTCGTTGGCATGAGTGCAAGTCCCGTCACAAGAAGGACCTTAAAGCTGAGTATATTATTGAACGTAAATCGTTTGACAAGCTGTTAAGGAAGTGTAAGCGATCCTATCAACGTGACGAACAGCAACGCTTGCTTGACCAGTTCAGTAGCAGAGACTCACGTTCCTTTTGGAGGACAATTGGCAAACTCGGTGTGGCAAATAATAGATCTAATAATATTCCATGGGAAATTGAAGAAAATGGTGTTGTTATTGTCGATAAATGTGCAGTTTTAGATAAATGGAAACATGACTATAGTTTACTGTATGCGGACAGTCAAATAGATGTGAATTCTAACTGTTCCGGTGACCTAGTTGCTCAAGTTGACCCAGTGAACGAGGTCACACATGACGCAATGCTTGACACTAGTGACCTAGATTGTGCCGTTACACGCGCAGAGGTTGAGCGTGCGGTTGCACGTGCGAAGCGAGGTAAAGCAGCTGGTCCCGATCTCTTGCCAGCAGAGGCACTCAAGAACAGTAAATGTATTGACATTCTATTTCAGTTGTTCACATTCTGTTTCGATAACGGTACTTGTCCAAATGAGTGGCAAATAAGTGTTATTAATCCAATAAGGAGGGCAGATGCAAATCCACGTGACCCTTTAGGTTATAGAGGTATATCCCTTCTCTCTATCCCATGTAAAATATATTCTGATGTATTGAATAATAGACTTAACTTATGGCTTGAAAGCAACAACGTACTTGCAGATGAACAAAACGGGTTTCGTTCAAAAAGAGGTACGCAGGAGCATCTTTACTCCTTGTATTCAGTTATAAGTAACAGAAAATCCTCTAAACAGTCAACATTTGTCTGTTTTATAGACATTATGAAAGCCTTCGATCGAGTTAACAGAAACTGCTTATGGTATAAACTTAAATGCCTAGGTATTAAAGGTAAATTCCTTGGTGCAATTCAATCTATGTATTTGAACACTCAGTCATCAGTGCGAGTCAATGACTGTTATACTGATTTATTTGAAGTTTCGTCTGGTGTCCGTCAGGGATGCGTGCTATCTCCTACATTATTTGCTGTCTATATTAACGATCTTGTTGATGAAATCAATGCACTGAACTGTGGAATCCAAATTGACCAGCATATGCTCAGCTTGCTTCTATATGCTGACGACATTGCTCTAATGGCTCCTGATGAACAGAGTCTGCAACGTATGTTAGATTGCGTAGGTGAATGGTGTGATAGATGGCACCTTCAAGTGAATGCTAATAAAACTAAGATTGTTCACTTTCGGCTTCCTTCTAGACCAAGATCGCACTTCATTTTTACTGTCTGTGGTGATAATATTAACTACTGCAATGCTTACAAATATCTTGGACTTTGGTTCCATGAATTTCTTGACTTGAATTACACTGCTAAAGAGTTGGCAAAATCGGCAAGTCGTGCCTTAGGAGTTGTTATCTGTAAGTCTAAAGCAGTTGGTGGTTTACCTTATAGTATTTTTAACAAATTGTACGAAAACCTTGTCCAGCCAATCCTATCATATGGCTCAGCCATTTGGGGAACTAAGCAATTTAGATGTATCAATAATGTTCAGAATCGTGCATGCAGATTCTTTTTGGGTGTTGGCAGTAAAACCCCTAACTTAGCAGTCCGTGGCGAAATGGGCTGGTTATCTTGTCTTACAAAACAGAATATTGAAATAGTTAGATTCTGGCGTCGTATACAAACGTCGCAATGTAACACTGTATCAATCATTAATGTATGGTCACGCCGTTTTAGGAGTTCTTGGTATAACCGTGTTTTAAATTTGATTACCAAATGGGACTTACCATTTACAGATGTTTTTAATTTGTCTAATGTTGATGTTGATGTTGCAAAAGAGTTGTTGTTATTTTTAGACAATAATAATTGGCTTGCTGATTTATGGAATGATAAAGGTTTGATTAATGGTAACAAATTGCGAACATATCGTCGTTTTAAGACTGTGCTGCAAGCAGAAACTTATGTCACTTGTAATTTAGACCGTTCTGAAAGAAGTATAATTAGTAAGCTACGTTGTGGAACGCTCCCATTAGAAATAGAACTTGGTAGATTTACACGTCCTGTAACACCACTTATGGATAGAAAATGTAAATATTGCAATAATGGATATATAGAGGATGAGGTGCACTTTTTACTTGGTTGTGAAACATATTCTGACCTTAGGTATGATTTTATTAATTATATGAAAACCATCGATCCCTCTTTCTCACAGTTACCTATTGTAGACCAATTTAACCTTATAATGTCATCTGATGTATCTAAACCATTAGCCGTACTATTACTACGAATGTTTAAGCGGCGAAAATCCCTCAGCACACACTAGTTTGTCCTATATTTTATATTTTAATCTATTATTGTTATGTATTTTAATATAATATGTATATTATGTGTATTATGTACTCGCCGCTAATGGCTGCAATACTGCCGAAGCGGCGTTAAACATTAACTCACTCACTCACTGTATTATGTATAGTATGTGTCTCGTAGGCCTTATGAGGCCGGCAGGTGTACTTTTATCTGTATTATCACTGCTCTAACGTTTATTGTACAACCTGGTGACACACAAATAAAATAATTTTCTTCTTCTTCTTCTTTTTTTCTTCTATATCCAGCTATAAACCTATAAACGATTCATCTATATAGTTATACCACTTCTATTGACACACTCTCTCGTTGTTTACCTTACATCTGTCTATAGTCACGTGTTATCATACTCTTTCCACGAGGTGAGGTGAGGTGAGTTGGGGTTGAACGCCGCTCTCAAGATTATTTCACTTATATCGCGGCTGCTAGTATTATGGCAGGGAGAAAGCCCGCAACGCCATGTGGCTATGCATTGCAGTGAAACCTGCGAGCATCGGCTGGAACTAGCGAACCATGGGTGGTACTGCACTGAAATTCAGTGTAGCATTGCACCCAAACCTTACTGCGTGTAGAACAGTTCTCTACTGCAGACAAAGTTGCCGTGCCCCTGGCTCTTTCCACGAACCGATACCTGTAGATAGTATGCTGCTATATGACATCATACTCAAAACGGTTTGTACAATATGTAGCAACCACCCTTCAGCATCTCCATCTCTCTCTGTCTGTCTCTGTCTGTCTCTGTCTGTCTCTGTCTGTCTCTCTGTCTCTGTCTCTCTGTCTCTGTCTCTCTCTCTCTGTCTGTCTGTCTCTCTGTCTGTCTGTCTCTCTCTCTCTCTCTCTCTCTCTCTCTCTCTCTCTCTCTCTCTCTCTCTCTCTCTCTCTCTCTCTCTTATATATCACAGATTGAATTTGGATACTTATAAAACTCTCAGATAGTTGAAGGTATGAGGAAAAAACAAATAAACGATGTGTTCCACCAATCAGAACTAGTTAATCGAATGGTTTCTTTTAGTTAACCGCTAGAATGAATGAATGTAAGTGGGTGAATGATACCATGTCAGCTATATAAGATCACAAGTGCGTGAGGCAGCCTTTATCAAATTCAAAGAAGAATGGTCGGCAACAGTACAGCGTCCTAACAGTCAGAGAGGAAATGGCGGGAATAAACTCAGAGTGTACAGTACTTTAAGGATACATATGAGACAGAACAGTACAACCGGGTCCGCGTGTCGAGATCACCAAGAAAGGTGTGTTTTAATTGTAAAACCTGTGTGGAGGATGGGTGTCATGTTATTTTATATTGTCCACTTTATGAGAGTATTCGTCGTGATCTTTTTGAAAAAGGTTATAATTTATGGCAAGATTTTAATAATGCAAATGACTGTGATAGATAAGCTTTTATTCTCGCAAATACGGATTGTGCATTTTTTAGTGCCAAAGCCTGCAAAGCTATTTTAGATACACGTAAATCTTTTTTATTCACAGATCGTTCTTAAAATGTATATATTGTATGTTATTTTATATATATTTTAAGTCTCTCATAACACCTAATGGAGTGGCTCAAGGTATTTTATGTTTATAGTACATCTTTTAAAAATGTAATGTAATATGTGTACAACAAGTGAGGTGAGCCTCAAATAAAATACTTGTCTTGTCTTGTCTATCAGTGGAGAGTAACGAGGCATATATATAATAACTGAAGGGTATTATCCGTTGTGAGACCATTCAAGTACAATTATCTGCTGTCAAGAAATCCAAGTTTTGATTAGTAAGGTAATCTTCAAATTGGTAAGTTTAACATTTCATAGCAGACACTGTTGTAGGGATTTCGAACCCGTAGCCAAAGAATCGGTGAGAGAGAGAGAGGTAGACAATAACTAAGGAGTGCTCGGGAATGTTATATTATCGTTCCCGGGTTATATTAATTGTGTAATTTTCAAAGCTTGCAAACATTTTGCAATATGATGACAGTAACCAATGTTCTTCTTCTATAGAACTAAACTAATCGTCTGGTTTCTTTAGGTTTATAGAATGAATGAATGAATGAAAGTATGAACGAGCAGAATCTGATTCTTGTTTCTCCGTGTTATTAACACACATAAAATGATAAAGTTGAGTTTTGGAAACAATACTTTGGTTTGGATAAATTCAGTAATTGAACTAATTTAAATATTCGAAAAAGAGGTGCATAGGGCTATTACAACTCCATTCTCAATTAACGTTTGATGATAGTCTTGATGTTTACTCGGATTAGTTTCTTGTTGACTACACGGTTTGTTCTCACTGTGCAGGCAGCCTGTAGGGGATTAGGATTAGCTGTGTTGTTTTAAGGAAAGGGGTCGTGTCAGCAGTTCCTGGAGTGAGCACAGTTAGCCTTCTACTAATTAACCTGCAGCTGATAAGTGTCCAACGTTGGGTGATGATATATGAAATCTGTTAAATTTTACAATAAATGATATTGATTAGTAATTACAATAATTAGACTAACCTCTATATATATGGAGGTAAATAACCGACACCGTGTCATTCATCATGGCTAATGTTCAGGTCAAGGTTGAGTTCATCCAAACTTACTCATCATAAAGACTTACTGTCAAGGTTCAAGGTTCAAGGTTGTTATTGCTCAATACCCACCAGCGGTGGTGAGTGTGAGTGAGCTGTTGGTTTAAGCCGCTTTCAAGAGTATTTCACTTATATCGCGGCTGCTAGTATTACGGCAGGGAGAAAGCCCGCAACGCCATGTGGCTATGCCTTGCGGTGAAACCTGCGAGCAACGGCTGGAACTAGCGAACCATGGGTGGTACTACTCTGAAATTCAGTGTAGCATTGCACCCAAACCTTACTGCGTGTAGAACAGTTCTCTACTGCAGACAAAGTTGCCGTGCCCCTGGCGGGATTCGAACCCCGGACCTCTTGATCCAAAGCCGAACGCGCTAACCACTGCGCTATCCCGCCCCCTCCACCAGCGGTGGTACATGAGTAACATAATACACACATATATACATAAGTACACCAAGATGGCATTAGGACACTATATATAGTGACAATATAATAAACATACATAATTCTAGTATACACATATGTACATACATACATACAACAAGATCGCATTTGAAAACATGACTGATAATGTGACCTAACCATATAATATAAATTCATGATTCTAATCTAATGGTGTAAATATAAGGTCAAACCATTACTTACGTGAAACTGCAACCAGATTGTTGATACATGCAATAAAACGTAAAACTTTAGAAACCATGTACAAACAGTTCATACTGCCAATGTTCGATTACTGCAGTCATATATGGGACAATTGTAACAAACAGCAAGCAGATTTACTTGAAAACCTCAATCTTGATGCCCTGAGAACAGTGTGTGGTGCTGTTCGCGGCACTAGCCATCAACAAATTTATAATGAAACTAATTGTCATCCACTGTGTCAAAGAAGATATGTTCAAAAAATGACTATGTTTTACAAAATGATCAATAACATTGCGCCGAGTTATCTATGTAATCTTGTACCGCATAGATTAGCTGATGTCTCTGATTATAACCTACGCAATAATTCGAATCTTCAAACTATGAACTCTAAAACTGTAAATTATGCAAGGTCTTTTCTTCCAGATACTATTAAATTATGGAATTCATTGCCCATCGAACAAAGAGAAATACAGTCCCTGTCAAGATTCAAAACTGCCATTTCAAACAATAAAAATACAAACTGTCATTTTGATTTAAACAGTGGTAGCAGAGTTTGTCAAATCATTCATTCTCGACTTGGACTTGAATGCAGTGACTTAAATGCACACAGATATGAACGATTCATATCAGCAACCTCATCCTGTAGTTGTGGCCATAATTATGAAAACTCTATTCATTACTTCTTTGTATGTCCCCTTTACAGCGATATACGACAAACTATGTATTTTTATACCAATGGATTTGACCTAAAATCAGTTCTGTTTGGAAATCAAAACCCTCCAAAGTGTCAACAAAGAACTCTTAATTTCAGTTCACTCGTTTATAAATTTACGTGGCAGATTCGCTTCAAAATAATATTTCAGTGACATGATGATTTACAAGGACTGGTGTGTGTTTGATTTTTTTAAAGTTTCTTTTCAGACAAAAATGTAATATAATATATTGTACATTCATTATGACATGTTATGTAATGTTGTATCCCGGAGCGGTATTAGCATAAGCTTTAAGCTTGTTTACCAATCCGGTTCCTGTTATGGAAATAAATATGTTTAAATCACACATGTCACATTTAAAGATGCAGTGAGAATCCAGCGTAAGCCGGAATCAAAGTTTTCGCTGTCTCAGATGACGTGGATGAGATTGGAAACTTAGGTTTAATGCCGTTCTTTATAATTACAGGTCGCATTGATTAGAGGAAGTAAATAATTATTACAAGTGGGTGTGCCGGGTTTAAATACTGAATAAAGTTGGCATGTGTTTGTTGTACCACAAGACTATGACGGTTTGCACTTACGCGCACAGCAAAACTTGGATTGCGTGAAATGACACGCAGAGTATAATTGTATTGCCGTTTCACTAAATCTCAACCCCATTGCAAAGGTTTGGCAAATCTTTGAGGACACATTTGAATAGTTAGAACAATTATTGAAGATGAGAAACGAACGAGTCATGAAAAGTCGATCAAGCTATCCGAGTAACTCAAAGCCGATCTGGTTTATTCCATGTCTCGGCAAATAAAATAGTGTTTGGAGCGAAACAGCGACCTGAATGGCTATTGTCCTATTTTAAACAATTTGTAAATAGATTATCAACATAATGTGCCAATTTTCATAAATATATGTCAAAATTAAAAAGAGTTGAGTGAGTGAGTTGGTACTTTAACGCCGCTTTCAGGAGTATTTCACTTACATCGCGGCTGCTAGTATTATGGCAGGGAGAAAGCTCGCAACGCCACTTGACACCCTAACCTTACTGCGTGTAGAACAGTTCTCTACTAAGGAGTTGAATTTTGCCCGATACTATATATACTGTGAATTGTAATGTATAATGAAACATCTAATAAACTCTTATAAATAAAACATGTAGTAAAGTTACTAGTTTTATTTCTTGATACGACCCCCATACAGGCCCATTGTTTAGCTAATCTTATATGCCTCACTGCTTCTGTACCTGAACAAAAGGGTGCCTGCACTTTGAGAACCCGTGTCGTCTTGATATTATAGCTATTGAACAATAGGGTTCAACCAGAGGTGAGCTTACTCCACAAGTTGAGTAACATGTTCCTATTCTGCATTTCGGTTAACGTATAAAGGTGGTACATTTATCTCAATCACGCACACTCAGGAGGAGAGAGGAGAGGGAGAGAGTTTAAAATCTTATACATACAGTTTCAAAACATCTTTTCCACCATGGTTTTGTATCTCGGAGAATTTTTTTTCTTTTTACGCCTGTTCAGATAATAAGGAGTGAGTTGTTACTCAAGCACATTTTAATTTATTACATTTTGGGTGAACAATGCTGGAATGCGATCCACCCCGAGGATGTGGAGGCTATTTGGGAGCTACAACTGTATGAAAAATATTTGAGATCCATGGGTTTCAGAGGTTTGAATAACAGTCTGATAGTGCCGCCATCCAACATGTATCGGATGTTCACAAGGGAGGAAATATTCCGAAACGATCTCCTACAAAGACTTAGCGCCTTTTATCATAACCATGGTGATTGGATGGTGAGCAGATAGGATATGGTGGATATGTGGGATCTGCACTACAAAACCTATATCAGAAAGCGATGGTTTCGACACCATCGGAGGCAACATCGAAATTAGGTATGTATTTTATAAGTTCCTTTCCTGTTCTCCGACCATAATAAATACGATATGGATGTACATATAGATATAGATCTCCTGTTATCAAACGCGCAACGAGAGCGTGACGTTGATGGGTGATTACGTAATCAGCTACGCTTTACTGAACCACACCTGCATTGAGAGGAGGGTGTCAGCAATGAGAAAAAAAGTTCCGTGACAATTGATTTTTCACTAATTAGTGTGATCGCCCTCGGTTCGGCTAGTGATTGACGGTCGAGATTGTCCAAAATTAATGGTGATTATTACTATTCATTCGTATTTGTTCGATTACCTGTACGTGTTAATACGCTGTGATATGTCCTAACGTTTATTTACCAATGTCACGTTATAAACAATACATTATTACTCATATTCATCTCTCGATTCTTCTTATAATGTGTACTTATTTTACAGATTACCACCTCTACCACGACCACGACATCCATCCCTCGACCACACCTTCTTCTACAACTACGACCACAACCATCTCGACCACAACCTCCTCGACCACAACCTCCTCGACCACAACCTCCTCGACCACAACCTCCTCGACCACAACCTCCTCGATCACCAGCAGCACCACGACTACAACAACAACGACATCGACTCAAACTCCTACTTCATTTGGTAAGAGTTTGTCTACATCTTGAGAGTTTACTCATCTACACAGCGTTCCTTCGCATTAATAATTGATCTTCAATTCTCAAGTCTTTAAATTTAATTTAGTTTTTTTTTTTTTTTTTTTCAAATAGCCTCTTCATCGCCTCTTTTTGTGTGCCACACCACCAGCAGTGACTCAACCTCTGACAGCGGGGTGGTTCCAACCATTAGTGGTGGGTTCAACTTATCATGTGTCTGAAACTATCTATTGTTCTGTTTTAACCCTCTGTTGAACGTATCTTTGTTTCTTCCCTCAGTTGTCTCTTCTCCGTCTGCGGCTGCTACCTATCCGACAGCTGTAAATCTGTCTCAACTATCAACTAACCCTTACTTTCTGTTATTTCTGTCTGTCTGTATATATATTTGAATATTTTATATTGTATAATCGTGTCTCATAGGCCTGATTGGCCGGATATTTTCTCATTATCAACGTGCAATGAAAATGTGATATATTGTGTATGAAAATATGTGACACGAAAATAAAATAATTTTCTTCTTCTTCTTCTTCTTCTTCTTCTTCATGAATTCCAGCTTGAAGTAGATTAAGTTAATATTGGAATTGTTTTGAAACCAAATGAGCCGATCTAACATCAGTTAATCCTTCTCTGACATGACTATTTGTTATGCTTAATAAACATGTTAGCTGTTTCTGTATAATTGTATAACTACATGAAGCTATTTGTAAAACTGTTAGGAAATGCAAGAATTTAGGTACTCTGACTTGAGTATTTGAAATACTAAACAAACAGGTTAACTGTTTCTGTAATAGTGTGACTCTGTCGTGATGTTAGTAACTGGAAAATGGGTTGTTCCATTAAGCTATGGGTGAAAAAATCATTTCCCAAACTGCCTACTCTATTTTTTGTAGGCAGAGTGGGATGTAGGCAGATTGGGACTGTAGGCAGTATGAGACCTAACCCCCCCTGCACCTGTTCGCCCTCAGCGTCGAGTAAATCATAACACCACTCCAACGACCCGCCAGGCTCAGGAGAATGTAATCATGTGAATGCAAGCTCAGTCTGTGAAATGCCTACGCTTATTACTGACAACTACTCACTGGAATATACTATAGCCGGCAAGGCTTCCGTTAATCCGTTATCATAACATCAGCTGTCCGGCAAAGTGAGAGGGTCAATTAACATCACCTGTAGCGAACACAATAAGTGTCAGCTTCAGTCAATTAGCGGTAAGATCAACAAATGGTTTCAAGGGGCAAGAAGTGAGAACATTCCGTTAAATGGCCCAATGTTGCAGACAAAGGCAAACGAACTAACATCGAAATTAGGTCATTCAGATTTTGATTGCTCAAGCGCATGGATTGACAGATTCAAGCAGCGGCGTAGCATTGTATGTAAATCAGCTCATTGTGAAATCGCTTCTGTTGACACTGACCTTGTTGATGATTGGCTGAATAATCGCTTGTCTGGATATCTTGAAAATTATAAACCGGAGAACATATTCAATGCAGACGAAACTGGACTTTTCTACAAAATGAAACCTAACAGAACAGTTCTCTTTAAATCAGAGAAATGTAGTGGTGGTAACAATTCAAAAGACAGAATAACACTAGTACTGTTGGTAGCTTGGAGTCAGTTGCAAGAAGCAAGCCACGCCCACTGTCTCATCAGCTTCCGACTCGGACAGTGACGAAGACGAACCAAGACCGAAACCAACGATTGCTGAAGCAAATGCGGCAATGTGATCTGCTTGTGTGCGAGACGATGGGGTCGGACACTGCTGTGTTCGATTCACTCACAGATGTTTGTGCTATGGATATGTAATTGCAATTTTTGGAAATGTTGTATTCTTGATCCTAGATTATGTTTTCATTAAACAAGAATAAAGATGTGAAGAGCAGTACAATTTATTTTTGTTATATTGTGATTAGACATGTACGTTTTAGTTTTGTACATATGATACATATGATGGACATGATCCAAGATGGCTGCCAAACGTGAGTAGCGAACACCGGATATATCGAACTAAATTCGCTGGTCCCTTGGAGTTCGTTATATCCGAGTTCTATACTGATTTATTGACATGAATATGTTTTATAGAATAAATATTTGTATTGAAATCATGGTTTGTTGTTCTCTATTTATATATATATATGTTTATATGATTTTTAAGTTCCTTCATAACAAGTTTGTTGGTATACCATCTACCTTCTAAGGTCTGATTAATTATAAATCACACAACTTGATTATCCGACCATTGAATAAATTCTTTCACAACTTCTTCCAGTACGCATTCCTTGGAAATATACACACTATCCTGCTTCCGAGTTTCTCTAAAGTTTTCAATCCGTCCATCCCTCCGCCCATAATTAAACGTTTCACTTTCGACTGCTACTCCAGAACCAGTGACTCTAGCTAATGGCTCTTGGTATTTGTATTTAGCCTAATAAGCTATGATAAATTTGCAGTGACTTGTTTTTAGGGGAGAAAGTGTGGTTTTACCTTTAGAGATATATATTACATTTTGATTACAATATAATTACTTTCAAATGTTGTCTTTGTACCACAGATACAACTGAATTTTCAAAATGAAGACAAACCTGATCCATCTTTGAAGGAAATGAAGACCTGTTGACATATGATGTAACATTATTATGAATCAACCTCAACACTGAAAACAGCGTCTATAATACCTGCAATGGTTAGCGTGTGTGGCTTCGGATCAAGAGATCCGGGGTTTGAATCCCGCCAGGGGCACGGCAACTTTGTCTGCAGTAGAGAACTGTTCTACACGCGGTGTGTTTTGGGTGCAATGCTACACTGAATTTCAGGTCAGTATCACCCATGGTTCACTAGTTCCAGCCGCTGCTCGCAGGTTTCACCACAGTGCATAGCCACATGGCGTTGCGGGCTTTCTCCCTCACCTCACCTCTATAATACCTACAACAGATGCTAAGATGGTCATGTTCCATAATGGCCTTTGCCATTAAAAGACCCCCTTTAACTGAGTGTTTGGTTTCCCTATGCAATCCATGTATTATATAATTTCTAAGTATATGTTATTATCCCCCGCCGCGCGTTTAGCGCGAAGCGGGGGATATAGTATTCGTCCGTACGAAATGGAATAACCCAAATACTATTCACTGGATTCTTTTCATATTTTGCATATGGGTTCATCATGGATGGAGTAATGTTCCTACATAGGTTTGTGACCTTGACCTTCATTTCAAGGACATTACGAGACTTTGTCATTTTACCCTTGTCAGCGGGATATCTTCGCTGGATTCTCTTCATATTTTACACATAGCTTCTCCACGGAAAGACAAAGGGCTGATTGGATTTTGGTCACAACGGAAGTTTGAATTTTTCGACATGTTAATGTACATGTAAAGCTTGTCAGCGGGATATCTCAAGAACCATTCACAGGAATTCCATCATATCTTACACAAAGCACCTCCTTGGGAAGATAACGTGCTGATTAGATTTTGGTGACCTTGACATTATTCTCAAGGTCACAGTGGAGCTATAACTTTTCCGACATGTTTGACAGTCGATTGTGCTGATTTTGACATTAATTTTCAAGTTTGAAGTACTAATTTGCGGCGGGGGATCATGTCACCTCAGTGACAACCACTTGTTTATATTTTAATATATTGTTTGAAATAAAACACATTCTATCTAAAGAACACTTCTGTTTCGGTTTGTTATCATTATAGAAATGAGTCTTTTTGTTTTTAGAAAAATCAAAAAAAATCATCATCGTATTTCCCCTTACAGATGACCGACTTCGAATAGATGCAGAGTCTTGAATAGAGGCCGGGTGTATAACCGTTTGAAAGAAATAAACGCTGTGTCTCAATAAGACGATGGGTGATAAGATGAGCAAAGTTTATTTTTAAAAATGCTGTGTGTATATATATTTTAACGTATGCCTCATGATGAAGATATTTTTCCCCGTTCAATATTGAATACATTTTCACACAAAAATTAATATTCAAGAAAGTTTGTCATGATGCATTTCTATATGTTTGTTAGTCCGGTGAATTATATGCGAAATAATAAAAAGAAAAAAAATGAATAGATGCCGGGTCTCGAATAGAAGCCGGGGTTGTAGGAATCTGAAAAAATAAACGCTAGGGGTTTCTATTAGGGAAAATACAATATACCGAAAATCCATGTATAATCGCCTGCCTTGCACAATCGCTTGCCTTGAATAAGCCCTCTTTGAAATAAATAATCACCTGCTTTGAATAATCGATGGGTCTAAGCCCTCTTTGCTCCTTTTCAAGAGTAATTCCGGCATAAGCATATTTATGCGAAGTTTAACCTCATGACATGCACGTCGTTTACAATATTCTTACTTAAAGACGTACTGCAATGAAGGTTTGTGTCAAGATTTTTTAAAATTGCACATATATTAGGAGAATATTAAGGCTTTGAAAACAATAATCACCTGCCTTGAATAATCGCCTGGTCAAATCGTTGTTCGAAATTAATAATCGCCGGGTGATTATTCAAGGATTTACGGTATTTGTTTTCAGCAAGCAGTGTATTTGTTCCTTTTGCCATAGGATTTTCAATTTAATTTTTTTTTAAATTTTGTAAACAAATAATGTGGACGGCCATGAACTAAATAAGTATTCAATAAATTGATGTATCACATTGCTTTTCTCAGTTGTGAAAAGTTTAGATAACATGTGCCGTATTCGCCTTGTGCCGTTTTGCGGTGGTGCCGTTTAGCCTTTATCCAACATCAAAGTCTGCTGTCATTTGCCACATGTAAAAACTGACATTCAACAAACTATTATGCTCTTGAAGAATTGCAAAATCTCGGTGACATCGTTAGGACTATCTCATAATATTATCGGGATTGATATATCAAGGCTAAAGTTTCTTGTCGGCCTACGATTCGGCCCACTTGACAGTTGACACTCGATGGACAGAATAAAATGAAAAATGTTATGTCAGTCGTCACTAAATAATAATAATGATGATGAACCTGAATGAAAGATTTCTAAAAGATGATTACAATTAAGCCTTTTTTTTTATAATAAATCAATTACAATTTTACCGTTGTTATTTTCTGATTGAAAACTATCACTGAAGTCGTCCGATCTGTCGGATGTTCGAGACTGGGCTCCGTCCTCACCAATTCCAAGGTTAAGGTCATTTTACATATTCCTTATATGGACTACGCGTCAAATATCTAAAAATAGCTAGGTAAAGCCGTTTCAGCTAACGGAATGAACTCGCTATAATTAATTAATTTCATGACAGGGTAGAAAATCATTCCTTGGTTTCATTTAGGATTTATGTTTACTTTGGAAAGACAATTAGTCAAAATTGGGACATTATGAATATAACAAATACATTTCATAATGTGTTCGTTCACAGGCTTTAAAAACGACCCAGATGCATTGAGATTCGTAAATCGAAGGGGGTCGCCGCTAATGGCTGCAATACTGCCGAAGCGGCGTAAAACAATAATTCACTCACTCACTCACTCGAAGGGGGTTTTCCTCAATGTTGTGTGTGACCACGTGCCACTAATAACGAACATTGACTCACGTGACTGTTGCAAATAATAGTTACCGACTGAGACCGAGGTGCTCAAGTCAGATGAACCCTCGCGCACGTGAATCATGAACGCCGAGGCCGTTAGGCCGCTGAAACGTTCAAACCAATACAAGTGACTGCATGACCATTGTCATTAACCCCGGTTGATACAAAATACAATACACACTTACATTTAATTATAAACATTATGAACTCCAATTGATTAAAATATATCACTTGTCATCAAATATATGACACTTTTAATCCAAACAAATCAAAGCACTATGTATTTGGTGATGAAAAATGCGAGCAGTACATTATACTACATGAGAATGTTTAACGTGTAAAACTAAGCCTGATCTCTAAATGTACTGAGTTTGTCAAGAATGATTTGCAAGTGCACAGCGTGCTGCACGCGTGTCACTCTTCAACCTAACAGAGGTGTCGTTTTCTTTAAAACTTCCCAGCTTGATTTGAAATCATCTCAGCTTGAAGTGCATAATCTAATTACATTTTGGATGAGGTGAGGTGAGGTGAGTTGGTTTTTAACGTCGCTTTCAAGAGTATTTCACTTATATCGCGGCTGTTAGTATTACGGCAGGGAGAAAGCCCGCAACGCCATGTGGCTATGCATTGCGGTGGAACCTGCGAGCAACGCATTTTGGATGACAAATGCCATCTGGTTTACTTGCATGTGTACATTAAACATAACAATTGATCTCCATGTTAAATTGTTCACAACTATGTATAAAGGTTGAACACACCTCTCCTTAGATAAACAACAGAATATTAAACATAGATTATGAGTTTGTAGCCACTGACAAACCAAAATGATTTCTCACACATTTTGATAAATGAGAATAGGATCAGACAAAAGCTGTATCTATGAAAAGCAAATATCCTAGACTAAATTAAAAACGCTGTAGCACCATTTTCTTACTTATAAGAACTACTAAACAAATTGCTCACAAACATATAAATATGCGTTACCAATGGCGAAATAATACTCTTAATCAATAAAACGAATGTACACTGTTCGATTAAGCCCTGCGAGTCCATTTCCCATAGAACGGCCATTTTAATGTGTTCACATTAAACTGGCCGCTCGAAGGTAATTTAAGCGACCTGACTGATGTAGCGATAACTAAACACTCGGAGTAAAGCAGTTGTTATCCATAAAATGTTCCTGATCTTACATTATGTTTGAGTTTAAAAGTTGACAACCTATTTGTCTGTGAACCTGGACAGGACAGTATGCGGGTAGCTTCACAAGATACATAAAGGCACCACCGATAAATCTTAACTGACAACAGAGCTAACTGTGCTCTGCAAGCCCTGCTTGTTTACATTTCATTCGAGTTTTCACACTCGTGCCATCATAAAACTACCGTCTGAACAAAAATAATTCAATTACAAGTCATCTGACTCTTATTTCAGAGAAAAGCCACTTGTACTATCATTGTTTTTGGGTAGAATGCTGGCGAGGATTTACTTAAAGGGTAATGAGTTGTAAAGGCTTTCCTGCCAACACTTCCCCCACAGTGAGTCCTGTCTTCCTTGGGATATTTGATTTAAATGACAGTTTATAAACGTCCCAGACTTCGTTCTCAGGTCCTATATTTAAGACCATCAGAAAAGACCCGATGTCCTTTGCTACAGGACTCGGTTTATCATCATATTCGGAAGATACAACATAACTAGTTATTATTTCTTGTGTCTTGATAACATTCATTTCAGCCTCATTGTACAGGTTCCAAGATTCAACATCTGCAGAGACACAGCCAGGGACAGACAAACAGACCGCAGCACACTGGACAGCTGTTCTACAGGTTGTGGTGGTCAGAAGAAGGTGATTTGATAGTTTGAGAATTGCATTTTGTATAACATCGCTCCGCTACGATACGCGATGTTATACAATTTGTTGCTGTATACTTCGATAGAGGCACAAAACATGTAAAACAATCCTTAAATAACAAAACCAATATTGTAAGTACACAGTATTTATTATATCTACAAAAAGGTTTGTAATCACAGTGTACGACTTATCAATAATTCAAAATAGGATTATCTAATTAATAAAATAATTCGGTCTGTTGTATGAAAATATGTTTATCATCTAAAACTGTGTTCCACAGGAGATATCGCTTGTGTGAGATCAAGCAATATCTCCTCGGAGAAATCATGTTCACAACATGACATCATAATACTGTTACATCATGGAGCAGTGTGACGTCATGATAATAATGACATCACAATGCTATGACATCACTGCACTGGAAGTCAACTCGCAGTGATGTGATCAGAGATGTACAATTTTCATTGAAACATAATGAGGAAGGATTTTGGATGATAAATAGAATCTCACCCTCGTGTCTTTTGATATCAAATATATCAACACTCATTGATAAAAGTAAAAATAAAATTATAATGTATCAATATGAGTACACTTATTCCACGCTGAACTCCACACCACAAAGGGGCATACTCAAAGAGCACACACATGATGTCCCTTGTGTAAGTACCAACATGCCTTCTTTTTCATTCTCAGCTCAATGGGATTATGTAACCTAGCTGGCAAGTAAATATCTGTCATATTGCATTAAAGATAAAAGAATCTCTGTTTTTTTCGATGTTAATTCGTTTATTCATATAGACAATACTTTCAAGTAAACAAAACACAAAAGATTATTTCGAAGCGTCAACTGCTTACTAAGATATAGCCATTCAAAGTGAGTCAAATTGGCATGCTAATTATCCCAATCCTCAAACAGTCTGCAGGGCCGCCGTTAGCGATGTGACGTCATACACAGGAGTTGCTTAATGAAATACTTAGGCGATTTGTCGATTGTCATCGATAATTCGTTTAAAACATAATAAGAACGTTTCGACATTACAAGTTTCCGATAGAATGGGTATCTGTGCGTCCGTAGGGAGTAATTTCCGGAGTTTTGGGATCATTTTTCGATATTCAATCGCTGATTATAGATTTGTTATTTTCCCAATCGGGTGGAGTGTTAGGTTATCTTATAGGCTACAATTTGTTTTGAAATTCATAACTGACAATTCAAAAATAAAAACAAGACCATACAATTTGTTTAATTATAAACGTCATTATTAGTTGGGTTTTTTTGTTTTTTTTTGTGCTAGATTTTGTTTTTGAAGAGGCATATCGTTTCAAATCGGCTGCATCATTATTTCTCATGGTGACTTTATATTGCTAAAAGAATAGTTATAACATTATAACTAAGAACATCATATAAATGTTCATCAATGTTACTGGTTTACACTTTTTAAAAACAAATATTCGGGCTTTTTTTAAAATCTATAGTCGTGTACATTTACGATTACTTAGATTCAGTGTAATACAACTGACCTAACATAAACATTCAATTTAGATTATAGCATTGCATGAACTTTACTAAAAAATTAACAGACTTATTCATTTAATTCCTAGCATGATATAAAAAGGCCTTGCATTTTATATTGCATGTATTGTTTGGTGGCCAAACCATGTGTTTTTTGGAAATAAAATACTGTTTAAATCACATCGGATCTTATTTGTCAAGAAAAGAATTGGAACTATAGAATTTTGATCAACTCACCATGGCCTTGTATTGTTTGGTTTGCAATTTAAAATAATATTACTCCGGCTATAGTTCAGTCGTGTAGAATTCCCCTCTTATTTCATATTTATCTAAGTTAGAGTGTCAATAACGCAACTACATCACTTATTACATATCGTTACATTGATTTACAAAAATATAGAAAATACATTTTGTTATTTCGCCAATGGACGAATATGAAAACAAACATTATTCAACATACCCATGAGTCAATGAATGAGGCTTGTTAACACCGTTATTATCCGTATGAAACGTCCAATAGATCTATGTGACGTTTGAACATCTTCATCATCTGAAGCCATATTCGGCAATGATAAGAATTGTTCCAAAACACATTGCAGAATTACGAGTCCAGCAATTGTCACATCCAGTATTAAACAGTGTTGACATCTGCTGCCATTTGAAGTACGTTTCAGGGGCGTGTATATATGTAATTGTTTTGTATAAAACAAAGGTAAATATGTTATTTAGGCAGTTATGTAAGGCTAATTCTAGTGGATTCTGTCATTAGATGCCAAGCGACTTCTGTGTATTACGTCACAAGGGCTAGCAAGCGGCATTCACTCTCGGCTAACGTTTTACGAGGCGTAATTGAGCGGCGTTCTAAAAAGGCGTTATAAAAGGTGTTTATTGACATATATCAAGTGGAATCCTCGTCATCTTTGAATATGCTTGAATAAAAACCGAAAAATGATATGGTCGAGGTTTGTGGATCCTTAATGTCCATACCAGGTACCCAATATTATGCTGGTGCACAGAGGCACACTTTGGATAATGTCACTTAGCCAAATTACACAACTCATGTCTCTGATCATATCACTTCTACAGGAGCTGAGCGAGATTGAATAAAATGAAGATCACTGACAAAGTTTTTGAAAATATGTAGACAATCTCTAAAGTCTTTACTCATTATTAATCACGCTTTGGTGAATACATGCGTAGAAATGTGATTTCATCAGGAAGATGAGGGATGACGACCCTAGCATAGGGATTTGTAGACAATAGACAGACGAGGGATGACACCCCAAGCATAGGGATTGTGCGACAAAAGACAGATGAGGGCTGATGCCCCTAGCAAAGGGAGTTGAAGACACCATATAGATGAGGAATGACGTCGTAATACATATCAGGCCTGGTGCAAATAGAAGAGGGAATACGCCCCTGAGGGATGAGTAGACAGAATGCAGATAAGTGATTAGTCACTCATTAGAAAACAGTACCACAAGTCACCTATTACAAACAATACTTTAACGAAACGAAAAACAAAACTAAAAGGAAAGCGGTCACTCATTACAAACAAGAGTACAAGTGAACATTCACTCATTACAAACAATAGTACAAGTAACCAGTCAGTCATTAAAAAACAATAGTACAAATGAACAGTCACTCATTACAAACAATAGTACAAGTGAATAATTACTCATTACAAACAATAGTACAAATGAACAGTCAATCAGTACAAACAATATTAAAAATAACCATTCAGTCATTACAAACAAAAGTACAAATGAACAGTCACACATTACAAACACTACTAAAAGTAACCACTCACTCATTACAAACAATAGTACAAGTAACCAGCCAGTCATTACAAATAATAGTACAAATGAACAGTCAATCATTACAAACAATAGTACAAGTGAACAGTCACTCATTACAAACAATAGTACAAGTGAATAATTACTCATTACAAACAATAGTACAAATGAACAGTCAATCAGTACAAACAATATTAAAAATAACCATTCAGTCATTACAAACAAAAGTACAAATGAACAGTCAATCATTACAAACAATACTATAAGTAACCAGTCAGCCATTACAAACAATAGTACAAGTGAACAGTCACTCATTACAAACAATAGTACAAGTGAACAGTCACTCATTACAAACAATAGTACAAGTCAACAGTCACTCATTACAAACAGTAGTACAAATGAACAGTCACTCATTACAAACAATACTAAAAGTAACCAGTCACTCGTTAAAACAATAGTACAAGTAACCAGTCACTCATTACAAACAATAGTACAAGTAACCAGTCACTCATTACAAACACTAGTTAAAGTGAATGGTCACTCATTACAAACAATACTGAAAGTAACCAGTCACTCATTACAAACAATACTGAAAGTAACCAATCACTCATTACAAACAATAATACACGTCTGACAACGTTCATCAGTAACGAACGTTTAGGTCCAGTATATATCACCAATATTTCAGCTTTAAGTGTTGTCGATATTTAAAATAGGATATACATCTGCTGAACAAAAGTTTGTTTAACTGTTTCCCGAACTCAGTGCAAATATCATATAAGTTTGTGTTAATTTAAGTTTGATATATTCCTGAAGTATGAATCTTTGTTTAGACGTAGAAAAATCATTTCTGTATCATAAACTTAAAGATGATATTAATATTCATACAGGAGCAACTATGGCAAGGAATTTTATAAAACTGGGGTTCAAAATTCACAAAGTCAAACATTTATATAACGAAAGAAATCTTGCATAGTTAAACAAACTTTTGTTCAGCATCTGTATAATATTATACAGCAAATAGACATTATGAAGTTCCATCAATACAGCGTAACTAAAATTTTGATTAACTCAATTTTGTGACTTTTATCAGATAGAACATTAAACCGAATTACCTTTCTATCATTTAAAAACAACACTTGCTTATTCTTCTGTAGTGTAATCCGAAATGCTCCTTTCTCTGGGTATGAACTATAGACATTTCAATGAGAATACACGTTGAAGTGAACTGTTCAGGTCAAACTGCGTTGTCAGCTCAAAGGATATATTATAAGCTGGTAAATGCTGATATACCTAAGTTCGGTGAAATGCCGGATTACAATAAACTAAAGTCAAACAAATCAGTTTTGTTCTTCTGCTGTAAACACACGGACTCTGTTGTTCTGAAAGTGAACCTGGACTTCACGTCTTGCACGTTCTCTGAAGAAGGTCGGACAAAACAGCTTCAGAAAGGCATCTCTGAAAGGTCGATACGTCCCAGCATAGATGAAGATATTCCAAAGACTGTTGGACAGAATGCAAACCACTCCTGCTTGCGACAAAACGTCATTTTTCTTATCCGTTATGAGACTAATCAAAAGTGAGATTGTTGAGGGTATGTAGCACACACTATAGACAATAGTTGACACGTATATGGTGTATGTGAACTGTGGTGAACGACCCTGTTGTCTTCCTGTAGTCGATCGTGATTTTCTCAGCTCAAGACGAATTTTTATAAGAAGAACGATGAGGAGGCAGAAAATTATCATAGCAAACACTACTGAAACTGACACTCTCATGTTCACATCTGATGGGGTAAAATAACCCAAGGCCTTGTTGTAAACTTCATCGTTTTTTGCAGTTGCGAGAAGTATGCAGAGGCGAAGAAGATTAAAAAGAACTCCGCCGATGACAGTAACAGTGAATTTCTTTGGTGTCACGATTCGGTGGTAATGCAGAGGCCAACAGATTGAAATGTACCTGTCCACAAGAGCGATCATGATGTTAAAAACGTTCTGAGTCATAATGAACATCAACAGTTTTGCGGCAAATCCCCCAAAGATATCCGGGTACACAAACTCACTCAAACTCTTGGAGGGCACAATAAACACCAGGAAATGTAACCCTAAAGCAAGGTCCCAGGCCGCCATAAATGCAATGTTCCATAATGTTGGGAGATGGAGTTCACGTGACTTGATGATGACGATGATGACGATGCTGTTACTTAACAGAACCAGAACAGAGAACACAGAGTACAGAACTACAAACAAGATGTCTATTTCCTCCGCCATCTTGTCCGTTCTAGAGTTAACAGATTTCTATATTCCTTATATCCCTGATAAACCTTTATGCCTCTTTACGCTTCACGCTGCTGATTATCCTGCCAAACAAACCATCTCCAGGCTAGAATTCACTCTCATACGTTCTTCATATTAGTTTTAGACAGGAACTCATTAAACCATGATACTTATAATGCAAAATATAGACACAAAGAATGTAGTTACAAGGTAAGAAGTCAGATACGTGACAAACAAATTAATATCACCAATGTATAAAGACGACACTATGTGATGGAGGCAGGATCGCCAAGGTATAACACCAGGAGACAAGCTATATGCCAGACATATATACAATGGGAGATTAGTAACTCATTAGTTGGTTAAATTAGATGATCATAGGCTGCAGGGAGGTGATAAACTTGCTGCTGGATCCACGTATCTTCATTGTTCTGTCTTCAGGTCAAGTCTTATTGATTCCCAGCAAACAATATGACTCCAGATCACTTAATTCAACATATAGGAGTGTCAGAAATATATACAGTGGGAGATAAGCAACTTATAAGTCTGTTTGATTAGCTGATCATAAGCAGCAGGGGTGTGATAGGCTTGATGTGTGATAGAGATTATGCATATGGATCCACATATCCTTATTGTTTTGTCTTCTGACCAAATTTCAATATGATTCCAGATCAATTAATTCAACATATACTGAGGCAAAACCAATAAGGGATAGTAATTATGATATATTTGGGGATAGGAATGAATATGCTAGCTGAGCGGATTGACGTGTACTGTAAACAGCACATTGGTGTGTTAGTATCTATTAAAGCCAACTAAGAGTTTATAAAACACAATGGATGCACTTTCAAACATCTACACAAACTTATTATTCAGTTTGCTGTAGGATATGATATTTCAAAAGACAATACATTCTTTAGTACGCCTTCTTGTAAAGGGGGGGGGGGGGGGGGGGGGGATAGCGCAGTGGTTAGCGCGTTCGACTTCGGATCAAGAGGTCCGGGGTTCGAATCCCGCCAGGGGTACGGCAACTTTGTCTGCAGTAGAGAACTGGTCTACACGCAGTAAGGTTTGGGTGCAATGCTACACTGAGTTTCAGCATAGTAACACCCATGGTTCGCTAGTTCCAGCCGCTGTTCGCAGGTTTCACCGCAGTGCATAGCCACATGGCGTTGCGGGCTTTCTCCCTGCCATAATACTAGCAGCCGCGATATAAGTGAAATACTCTTGAAAGCGGCGTTAAACCCCAACTCACTCACTCACTCTTGTAAAGGGTACCAATTTTAAAAACTTGTTTACAGATAACTTATATAAATGTCACAATAAGATTAACACTTACTCATAGTGGAAGTTGCTCATGTATTCCTAAAATGTGTAGCATGTAAATAAACGACTGGAAGGACATAGTGCACCATCGATTTGCACACATTTAGGTAGAGAGACCGACACATTTATGTTCTGCCCGTTTCATTACCCGGTAAGACTGCATTCGGCTAATAATTATATCTATCCGAAAATAGTTGATAGATATAACCAGCTACGCTACGCTATTACAGGCTTCTAATATCACGAGTTATAATGTTATTGGTAGTCCGGGTGTCATGACTGCCAAATCTCACACTTAGTTATTCAAATAAATAAATAAATGGCTATTTATATACCGCCTTATCCCAAGGTCATATGCTCAAAGCGATACAAGTAATGATAATAAAAGATAACAAATTTAAAGTCATTTGTAGATCTTACTGATTTTAATGATGTGAGGTGAGTTAGGGTTTAACGCCGCTTTCAAGAGTATTTCACTTATATCACGGCTGCTAGTTTTTTTGCAGGGAGAAAGCCCGCAACGCGATGTGGCTATGCATTGCGGTGAAACCTGTGAGCAACGGTTGGAACTAGCGAACCATGAGTGGTAGTGAAATTCAGTGTAGCATTGCACCCAAACCTTACTGCGTGTAGAACAGTTCTATACTGCAAAGGCTACGTGCCCCTGGCGGGATTCGAACCCCGGACCTCTTGATCCAAAGCCGAACGTGCTAACCACTGCGCCCCTGACTTTAATGAGGATTGAATAGTATTTTAAACTAAGTATAGATCTAAATAATATTTCATATTAATACGTTTTTGTAGCAAACATGATTTGAATAATTAAGAATCAAGATAAATTTTGTCCCGTGAAACTGGTCACTTCAGCAGTAATATACGAACACAGGAAGTGTAATTTGTAGTTATTGATGTTAATAAATGATCATCTTATACGTTCTATTCAGCCATTTTAGCTTTATGTAGACAATACTTATACAGTGCACGGCATCATACACTACTAATTGTGAAATTTTAACATAAAGTTTACCAGTCCCAACATACCACTCGGTATTGCCAACCCTGTCACATCTGATTGCTCATCCTCAGTTAAGGTGTTCCGTCAATGTTGATTGACAATCGATTAATATTGATATATATGATTGATACTTTGAGGACGGTTGAAAATCAACACGGCTACCGCTATCCGAGATAGCCATAACAATATTATGAACCTAGAAAATACACTGCCTTAGCGTGGCACAGAGCGTCGTTGACGTCATATCACATGACTGTTGCCAGTCTGATTAACTCTTGGGAATTTTCGGAAAACGACTCGCACAGAAAAAGTTTTTCAACGTTTCTATATAAACTTGTTGACACATTCTTGGTGATTTGAATACAGTTCCATGGATATTCACCTTTAATTTCATAAGCGTCATTACATGCATCAACTATACCTTCTCTGTCATTTCAGTTTACAACTGAATCCAATTGTTGCAAATTGAATCTCGAAATGAGAAGGCACGAAGCCCCGTTGATATTGGTTTTCTGAAAGAACGAAGGACTCTTCCTCTGCCCAAATTCGGAGCTAGGTCGAACATACTTGTTACTTCTGTTTCGTACATAGAACTGACACAAAGTACGAGTTCACCCTCACTACCGTTTATGCTAAAGTACGGACTCGCCGGTTTTCTTGTCTCTTCAAAGTACAGATTCAACAATTAAATTCGTTTCCTCAACATACGGATCCACCAGTCATTCCTGTTTCTGTAAAGGTAGACTAACCTGTTGTCTTGCGGATTGCCAGGTATTTCGGAATCATGTTTCTGCATCACCAAATTTACAGACTGAGCAGTTGTTGCACGTACAGATAATAATCATACACGTCTGTCTGGAGATATGACAACGTGGCAGGCCGGATATGAGCTGACAACAATGGAAACAACAATGTACATGGGAGTATCAGGTTCGTCAAATGTGACATCAGATAATGTCGAAAGAAACTAATATCTCCTATTTGCTTTTTGCCGTTTTAGTTGTAAGCAATGCGATCGTAGTGTTAGTTGTGGTGAATTCTCTGGACCTTCACAAACCTACGGGGGGCGGGATAGCGCAGTGGTTAGCGCGTTCGGCTTCGGATCAAGAGGTCCGGGGTTCGAATCCCGCCAGGGGCACGGCAACTTTGTCTGCAGTAGAGAACTGTTCTACACGCAGTAAGGTTTGGGTGCAATGCTACACTGAATTTCAGTGCAGTACCACCCATGGTTCGCTAGTTCCAGCCGATGCTCGCAGGTTTCACCGCAATGCATAGCCACATGGCGTTGCGGGCTTTCTCCCTGCCATAATACTAGCAGCCGCGATATAAATGAAATACTCTTGAAAGCGGCGTTAAACCCCAACTCACCTCACCTCACAAACCTACGCTATGGAATATAACGTTCATGGCAACATGTGATCTCATCTATATAATTACTATTTTGCTATCTGCAATTCCCTCAATTTTCATGGGTGAATTTGCATATTCCAAGATATATATAGCAGTTTCTTCAATATTGGTGACAGTGTTGTTCAGAAAAAACATACTCAACATCCACCTAATAGACCGATTCATAGTTATTGCGTGGCCTCTCAGGTACCAACGGCTCATGTCAGCGAACAAAATTAATTCATGGTTGCTGTCCTGGCATTTCACCGCAATGCATAGCCACATGGCGTTGCGGGCTTGCTTCCTGCCATAATACTAGCAGCCGCGATATAAGTGAAATACTCTTGAAAGCGGCGTTAAACCCCAACTCACTCACTCACTCAATGTCAAGTTTAGCGAGACGGGGCAATTTTTAAGCGAATTTTAACTGTCGGTTTTATAACCTATAACTAGAGTGGAAAACATATTGAATAAAAGGTTGACCCTGTTTTACCTTTCAAAACTTATTTATCTTTACCCATTATTTATTCAACATCTGTGGTCCATTAGATGAAAATGAATTAAATCTGTATGATTGAAACTTTAGTATAAATGTATTAAGGAGAGACTTCAGGAACGTGTCTGTCTGTTCGTCCTATAGTTTGTCCGTCCGACTGTGTACACGTCTGTCCATTTTGGAATCGGAGAATGTTCTCATAATGAAATCATTTGTAAATAGTGGATAATAGAAATGGTTCTTACGCCGATGATCCTCTCAAAGTTCTCCCTTGTTCCACTTGCTAGATAATGAAATTAGAATATGTGATAAATTAACAAAATAAAATAGCTGCATATCCATAAATAAGTACCTTCTTCATTTTAATGTTTTAATCCCCGTTACTTCCAGATTGCCCACTAAAGAAATATTTTCAATTATATACAGAATATTGATCACAACTTTTCTCTACACATTTGGGATGTTATATATCAAAACGCCCGCCATTGTTGAAAGCGCATGTTTCTTAATATTATACTCTCTAACACTTCATTGTCTTCATTACAATATTAATATTGGAATTTGTGTTGTGCCCTTGCACCCAGCGGTCCATTGAAGCATTAGCGCGTTCAGTTTCGGATCAAGAGGTCCAAGGTTCGAATCCCGCCAGAGGCACGGCAACTTTGTCTGCAGAAGAGAACTGTTCTACACGCAGTAAGGTTTGGGTGCAATGCTACACTGAATTTCAGCGTAGTACCACCCATGGTTCTCTAGTTCCAGTCGTTGTTCGCAGGTTTCACCGCAATGCATAGCCACATGGCGTTGCGGGCTTTCTCCCTGCCATAATACTAACAGCCGCGATATAAGTGAAATACTCTTGAAAGCGGTGTTAAACCCCAACTCACCTCACCTCACCATTGCAGCAACATTCAAGTGTTGTTCTATCCTTATACTGTTGTGAGCCAAGCAAGGAAGCAACTTCCCAGCAAACACACATTTTTTTTTAAAAAGTTCACGCAACACGGTTCAGTAAAACGTGGTGGCAGTTGTGACGTCACAATGGTCGTACCGCCATCACAATGGTACATCACAAAAACCATTATACGGCTGAGAATATGGGTCATATTTTTAAAAACGTCATTTACCCTAATCTCAGTTAATTTTTCATCCGATAGCCGCGCCTGTTGTTGCTGAACTTAACTGAGAGCGCTCAGCTGAGCTGTGTGAAGGACCCGAGCAAAAATAAGGTTTTGACCAACGCTGTAGTTGAAACAATTTTGTGTCACTTAGATCATGTAACATTATTTTACTTGGAGTCACACTAACTCACATACTGTAAATACTGGTCGGGTTCATTGATTAGCAACATGACTCAATGGCACTGTTGATAAGTTGATTGGACAGTGCTCAGTGCTGGCGGGTGGTGCCTGACTCTGAAGGCGTGCTACTCTAAGGAAGGAAAGAAAACATGTTATAACACACAACATCAAAACGTTAGTTGGCAAGTCGTTGGGACATTCAGTGCTCAGTGTTGATGGTTGGTGCCTGACTCTCAGGGTGTTCTATTCAAAGGAGTGGAAGAAGACCTATTATAACACACAGCAGCAGAACGTAAGATATTAAGTTGTTTGTACGTTCGGCGTTCAGTGCTGGGGGTTGGTGTCTGACTCTGAGAGTGTACTACTCAAGGAAAGGAAGAAGACGAATTATAATACAAGATTTGAAAATTACAAAAGTAACTAGAGAAATATCAGTATACGTTTATACGTTATACGCAATTTGCATATTCATCCAAAACATATGTTAATTACTTGCTTCCAGCAACAGCCTTTTAGATGTGCAGAAACCATTTCACATGCATATTAGTTAAATGGCCTCTTAAAGGGGCTGTAGTACGTTTTATTCAAGATATCCCATGTATAATGATGCTGCCCCTTTAAACATTGCGAAGCAAAATTTGTCTCTCTTTTTTTTGTAGATAAGTTTCAAAATAACGACTAAATAATTGGTCGGCGCCAGCGGCGACACATTGTCCAGTTTTCGATCAGAAATAACTTGTTTTACTACTTTATTTTGTCTCTATACAGAACCGACTTGCAAGGAAACGGTAAGTATCGACAGTAGTCAGTAGGCCTACTTCTCGACACAATTTATAAGTTTGGCATAATATAATGTTACTCCCGAAACACACAGCATGGATGTCCCTGTAACACTCTTAACAAATGTATCTAGACTGAATTTTCGGATCATCTGACATCTAGCTCTGAGTCTTTACATGGCATGTTTAATATAAAGCGCTTGGACTATGGCATGGGAAATGGTTCAGCAGCGATCCGTCATTTCATTTTTGAGAGTTTAGACTTCTTCCCAAAAACTACTGCACCCCAAAAGCTGATATCTTTATGGACATGCACCTCGCATCTTGGGGCTGAAGGTTTATACATTATGGTCTTGACCCAACCTCAAATATAGAAATATAAATATAGTAGTCACCATATATATATATATATATATGAATTATAAATAGAGTAATGCCTGATGAGCTACATAGCCAATGGATATACATTTTTCCTATGTTGATAACAACACACATAAACTCGTAGGTCAAGTGCCCACTTTATATCACTACTATGCATATACATCAGCATGTATGACCGAGATTTGGTTTTACTTCTTATAGTAAATGAATAACAGATCCGTACTCCCCGTGCACAGGTACCCATTTAAACTGCTTAGTGAACAGTTTGGATGAAGTTCCTTACCCATGGACACAACATAATATGAGTCCATGGTTAAAAAGTGTTGGTGTCTCAGCCGAGATTCGAACCGAACGTTAGCGGGAGAGTTTAGCAGGCCTACGACTACACCACTTTGCTATTGAATATTGTTTGATATCAAAACCTCAATATATAGTGATATATTCACATTTGTATATATATTTTTTATTAAAACAAAGTCTTGACCGTGGTGGAAATATGTTTTCTAAGATCGAGTTCTGATTCTATTTGGACAATGTCATGTTATAAATTTGGTAAACACCGCATTTTAGACTTTTTGAAAGCAGTCACTATATTTGACAAATTGTAAATTTGATCTTTTCTATCAACTTTTAACAAAATTGTGGTATTTTGCTGATATTTTGTATGGCCTTTGTGTCATTACTATACAATTATAGACTGATGATGAGGTCAATACCTGTGTTTATGGAGCCGAGAAAACAATATTGACCAAGGACGAAGTCCGCGGTCAATATTATTTTCTCGGGTCCATAAAAACAGGTATTGACCGAAATCACCAGTCCATTATTGTCTTATTATGTATTTAATACAGAAACGGAGGGACAATGAAATAAAGTCAAAAATGTATTTTGGTTCGAATAGCTGGGACAACGGTCAAATGACGTCATAACAATATCATGACGTCATGATAACAATACCATGACGTCATGCAACAATCGTTTGACGTCACTCAAATCAATACGGCTTTTGGTCGGACTCGACTGGAGTCAATATGCTTTTTTGTCGACAGTCACATGATCGCCTCTCGACCAATCAGATAGCTCGGAAAATGTGCTCTCATTATAATTGCTATTATTTTAATGGATGCGATACTTAGCGGCAACAACTCATTCACTCACTCAATCACTCGTTATAAAACTTCCATCGTCTTGGTGTTTACGTTATGTAACCAGGCGAGAAGAGCACGATCTTCACGTGCATGATGTATATTTCCAAAACCATCAATGTCAAGTTTAGCGAGACGGGACAGAGAGAGAACTTTGCTTCTTCTAGCGTTTGAACTTAGAAAGGAGTTGGAAAACAATTTAAAAAATAATGCAGCTCGCATGATGAAATGCAGAAATCCAGCGAAACACAAATTTGCACCAGCAAACAGTAAAAAATCATATAGTCATACCCTTGTTCTCGGTTTGTGAAGTAATATGTTTTACTTTAATACTGAGGTTTTGCCTTTCTGAATAAAATTGTTAAAAGTGTTTTTAAAAGTCATATTGCACACTGTCGAGTTTAATTTCTTTTCTTCTATTTTATGCCCGTAAAGTTTGCTAGGAACGGCCCACTTTTCTTACGACGGCAAGTTGCAGTGACGTCACAAACAAGTGTCTGATGACCTTGTAGATAGAGAAATACGGGATGTCGCGGTGAAATAATGGTTGCCGTTAAGAATGCCATACGTTTTCTTAATGGTTATTGTTCACTGAACATTCAAAGAAAATAGTTCTATTTAATGAACGAATATGAGTTATCCTGATGACCTTATTTGATTTGAATATAATTATCTACCACAATTTATTGCCATCAAATTAATGTGTTTACATCAATGTATTTATAATTCATATATGCTACACTGAATTAACATGTAAGTCTATGTGCATAAGGATGAGGTAAGATAAGAACTGGCACGGTCATTTCCCTATGATGTTAACTGCAATGGCATGTATGCATAACTTTCGTTGGATAAATATTCAACACGGTTTTCAGGAAAACTTGCAAGAACAGATTTGTCAACGCTCCAAAATATTTTGTGAACATAATCGTATTAACAGTTACATTGTTGTGTGTGAGACATCTTGTTCGAGGTGAAGTGAGGTGAGTTGGTGTTTAACGCCGCTTTTCATAGTATTTCACTTATATCGCGGCTGCTAGTATTATGGCAGGGAGAAAGCCCGCAACGTCATAATCGTATTAACAGTTACATTGTTGTGTGTGCGGTGAGACCTGCGAGCAACGGCTGGAACTAGCGAACCATGGGTGGTACTACTCTGAAATTCAGTGTAGCATTGCCCCCAAACGTTACCTTACTGCGTGTAGAACAGTTCAGACAACGTTGCCGTGCCCCTGGCAAGATTCGAACCACTGCGCTATCCCGTCCCCATCTTGTTCGAGCTCACTCGCTATTTAAAGGTAGTTCAAGTGATCTGACTGATGTAGCGATACCAAAACATTTTTAAATATGGTACAAATCTACCTCTCACACCACTGGCGCTTTATATGTTGCACCATATTATTCGATATGGTTACGGCATATCGGGTTGTTTTACCCATTAACGTACCAATATATTGTAAAAACTGTGATGATAAATGGCAAATTTGAGTAAACATAATATGCCAAACCAGTTTTATAGCGCCTCAAAGGGGCAGTAGCACGTTTTTTCGCTGAAATAAGTCGATGAAATGTATTTGAAAAATAATGTCACCAATAGTAAAACACCCTTCTCTCCACGGAAAATCAAGTTAAAAAATTAGTATACACGGTTCCGTAAAGCTATGGGAATGGTTTTTGTCATTCAAAATAATAAATTGTGTTCACAATAAAATGGCCGCCATGCAATTTTTGCATTATAGGCAACATCGCTTTTATCACTGCGGATAATTGGTTTGTGTAATAAGATGTTTTACCCTCTAAAGTAAATATAAATGACATAAACTATCATGATAAATGGGAAATTTGAAAAAATAATATTTGCAAAAATCGTGCTACTGCCCCTTTAAGATATAAACAGGAAACGTCACCTTTGAAGCACGCTCTGCACGTGCAAAATGTTCTTCGGATAAGGAACTACAATTAAGGGATTGAGCATGCATGCGTTCAGTGAATTGTTTTCCCCAACCGTTTAAATAAGTAGGTAGTAAGTTAAGCCTTTTCAAATCATTAAACAAACAACACCACACGTATCAGTCTGCTTTCTTATCTGTATTCAATCAATTGAAGTAGTTCAAACAATTTTCACCATGACCACAACTCATCTCATCCTACATACTACTGATAATATGCATATTAGTATATACCATTACTTACTGATAGTTTATTGATAATAGGCCTATATTTATTATTCGATCCATCCAAATATGTAATTGAAACTAAAAATCTGAAACCTTTATCCACTTCGAATTCCAACTTTTCATATTACTCACTATTTTAATCCCTTGAAATCACATTTACAGACATCAAAGGGATTAAACTAAAACCATTCATTCTGCTTCCCGTGCATCTCTCGCCGCTAATGGGTGCAATTCTGCCGAAGAGGCGTTAAACAATAACTCACTCACTCACTCCCGTGCATCTACCATTTGAACATGTGACAACAGTTTTCAATAATAATAACCTAAAATGTCAACATGAATGATTCTTCTTGCAACGTGTATGATGTCGAGATAGGTCTAGTTGAGAACTGATACAAAGTGACTGATAACGGGATTGAACAGATTGAAAACGTAATAAACGAGCAATACTATCCAATCTAAACGTGGTACCAACTGCCCAGTCTGGACGGGATATAAAGACTAGATGGACTTCCTGAGAACTGACTGTAAACGTACTGGATCGTAGTATGGAAAGTTATGTACAAACGTTTCCCGTTTCTGTCCCGTTCCAGGTCGTTTTACAATAATTTTTGGATTGAGTAGAACGTAGTGAAAACCATATTGGTGTACCTCAGGCATTACACATAGGTCAGCTTTGGTCTTCACACATCAGTTACTCAAATAAACAGTGGCTAGATAGATCATTGGATGATATGCTCTATATTTGAAGTGAACCAATAAATTTAAAAAATATATATATTTATATTAACAGCGCGATCTTTCACTTTGAGTCACTTTCTACGTGTGCTTTCTACTAGTTTTGCCTTGCAGACAGTAATTAATTCAACTTGAGTTTCTAGACAGTTACGTGTTCTACTATCACAAGTACACAAACATAGCACCCACAAGGATTGAACACTGAAACTTATTATTTTTGCAATAACCATTTGTTGTGATATTGTGAACATATCCAATCAGTGGAAATGCATTCTTTAGTAAATATATTTTAAAAAAAAAACGGAATCCAACATAGGCGTAGGAAGGGTTCAAAAGTTGGTGGCAATATTTAGAATTTAGTAAGTGGGGTTGGTGGTGTGTAATATAAGCGACAGATATCATTTTAGCGTTGAATATTACAATAGTATTCAAATGATTTATAACCAGGACATATTTTGTGTGTGTTTGACAATGCCATTTGAGCTGCCACGTTGGCCATATTAAATTGAAATTAATCTAGTACAGTTATTAGCCAATGACACATAATTATACAACTGTGTACCAAGTTTCACAGTCCGAGCACGGCTTACACACCCAGGGTTTTATATAGAAGAAGAAGAAGAAACGTTTATTTGTGTGTCACGCCACAAGCATATACAGATACATTATAAAAAAGTTATTTTCAAGATTGACGGCCTAGCCAGTAAATAACTTGTATATGCCCCGTTACTCTCCGCTGGAGCATATATAAAACCCTTGGTAATCGAGGATGACACATCCCATAAGAAGGCATTTATAAGTAATATCCTTATAAAAGACTGTTAATTACTAATATCATAACCATAAGGTAAGCGACCACGAGTTGCCTCCCCTGACACCACACCGTGGTGTCGCTTGTAAACCACATGTCTCGGCAGTAAAGCTAAAGTCGTCAAGAGAAAAAGTTGTGTCGTCTGTCTCCCCACCTACATCATGACATGGTGGCAGCGGTAATTTGGTAATAGTGAGTGAGTGGGTGAGATGGGGTTTAACGCCGCTTTCAAGAGTATTTCACTTATATCGCGGCTGCTAGTATTATGGCAGGGGAAAAAGCCCGCAACGCCATGTGGCTATGCACTGCGGTGAAACCTGCGAGCAGCGGCTGGAACTAGCAAACCATGGGTGGTACTACTCTGAATTTCAGTGAAGCATTGCACCCAAACCTTACCGTGTGTAGAACAGTTCTCTACCGCAGACAAAGTTGCCGTGCCCCTGGCGGGATTCGAACACCGGACCTCTTGATCCGAAGCCGAACGCGCTAACCACTGCGCTATCCCGCCCCCGAAAAACGGAGAAAAATTGCATAAAGTATGCAAATGAGGGTATGAAACATAAAAAGGTAGATGTACACATCATGGTGATTGCACATATCAAGTTTCTTAAAATTTTAACAACCGGTTTCAGAATTATGTGCGGAACAAAAACGGGACGGACGTGCTGACCGCTATATACCCCCGACTACTTCGTAGCGAGGGTATAATTATTATATCCCACATGCACAAAAACATACCAAATTAATTATGCGGTATGTTGAAAAAACATGTACTGTTAATGACTCTTATTGATACCAAAATAAAACATCATTCCAGTGCTACATTGCTGGTGTTCTCATCGCCTTGTCTCTAGTCCACGGAGGCTCTGCTCCACAGTTTTTCTCCAGGCAGTTTTATCAGTGGATTTCGTACGGATACACTAAAACAGCTTCAGCGTTAAGACTTGACGATATTAAAGGGACTGAGATGCACGATAAATTCCGTCTAGCAAGTCCCATTATATTAAGCATCCCTATTTGAGTCACATTTTGAGTCAATATTTTCCTTAAATTTCCAGGTTGTCTTTGACTATTTAAGTAGCATGGTTGAAATTAACATACCAATTACAAGAACTGTAGAATCTATAAAATCTGTGATTATCTTAGTGGTTTAAACAATATTTCTTTCAAAAGAAAGGGATTGGTAAACGGGCTAAACAGGTAAAATGTAACATATATGTGACATATAAAGCGACATTGGTGTGGAACTCTTCAGTGAGCAAAGTTGATTTGTAAGTGTCATAGTAATTTGAGAGTTCATTCCATCATTGTAACATATTGTAACATATTTAAAACTCTACTCTGAATGTTTAGGTATCAGGTTTCAGATCATTTGAGGTGAGGTGAGTTGGGGTTTAACGCCGCTTTCAAGAGTATTTCACTTATATCGCGGCAACTAATATTACGGCAGGGAGAAAGCTCGCAACGCCATGTGGCTATGCATTTCGGTGAAACCTGCGAGCAACGGTTGGAATTAGCGAACCATGGGTGGTACTACGCTGACATTCAGTGTAGCATTGCACCCAAACCTTACTGCGTGTAACAGTTCTCTACTGCAGACAAAGTTGCCGTGCCCCTGGCGGGATTCAAGAGTGTCGAGCTCTTAGGTAATGCTGCTTGCACGTGCAAAGCATGAATGTTATGCGATACATTCCCTGTCTTGTCAGCTGATATTGGGGTGACCGGAAACTGTATCAAATCTGCACAAACACGTTCGTTGATTGTGACTGTTTTGGTTTGTGTGGACAGATAAGTATGTTTGCTAATACGAATACTTTTTTTTTGTCAACCAACGAGACTATTTTCAATAGTGGCTTGACAAATATCATTGTCTTGTAAATGACTGTATATCCCTGGTATGTCAAGTACAGTGTCCCTCATGTTATAATTCTTGCGCGATCTGATGCACCAAATATTGGGCTTTGTAAATGGGTCACTATTAGCTGACAGGATATTATAAGGTATTTTATAATAATTTTTTCAAGCGATTATTTTATCATTTTGATTGGCTAGGCAAATGGCTCACATGAGCAATGTGCTAATATTTTTGGCTTTGAAAATTCATATCCTTGTTATTATCCGTTCGATTTTTACGTTTGATGGCTTGTTTTAAAGACAAATGTATTGGCTTTGCCGTGGTATATAACATTGAATGATAATATGATGACAACATTCTGAAATATAATTTCAAACGGACATGGGGTGTTGACCCCGTTACATCCCTTTACTTTTTTTTATAGTATATGGGGCTGGATCGTCGACTTCATATTCGTTTTAATCACTAGTTTCGACAATACAAGCCCCTGTGTTTCATCTAGACAGCAGGGCCAGAACTATGGAACAAACTTCCCTTATATATCAGGTAGATTCAAGAACTGCAGCTTCAAGTCGCACTTAAAGACTCATCTCTTTCAAACAGCATTTGGTCAATAATGCAATCATCACTCTGAAAGCGCTAATGAGCAGCAATATTGTTGGATATAAGCTGTGTATGAGTATTTTCATCATCATGATATAATGAAGAGTTTTGAAGTTGGGGTCTGGAAACGAGCCCACAGCAAACAGTGCAAATAGGACTGCTCGTGGAAAGTGTGCATCACATGTGTCATCCTTCCAAATATTTTTGGGTCTCAAAGTCGGAAAGAGAACGAGGCCTTCCCTGCGTGCAGATCGTGCATTCCGCGTGTCAACATTTCGAGAGTACTTTAGTTATTTCATGGCTCGCAACGCAATTGCGTTGAAACCTGCGAGCAGAAAATTTTCTTATAAGTGAAATACTCTTGAAAGCGGCGTTAAACCCAACTCACTCACTCACTCATAGCGACTTTAAATATATTCGTTTCCTTCTCTTGTTCTATCTGCCACATAAATGAAACAGAATAATAATAATAACAGAATCCTTTACGAGTAACAGACAGAACTGTCACGAATTATGATTAAAATTAATAAAATACGATATGGAATAATTTAACTATGCTAACAACCCGCATTGTTTGTCTTATGAGACACTGTTAAGCGATACCGACATATAAACAACATAAACAATTATAAGTAAATGAGAAAAGAAGCAGAAGAAACTAGGTTAGGGACTGTCGATTAAAACACATACTTCTTACAGTTTAACATAAAACATAATATGTATTTATAATTATATATGTATTAAGCAATGTGTATAAAAATGTCCATACCAACTTCTGTTTCCAATGTAACTCTGCCGTAATGGCAATAATTTCTTCATCAAATGACAAACTCGTCAATAAACAAGTATATATAGCAATATCTTCATCTTCATGTCTGTTAAATTCAAATTTACAGTTCATCAAAGTAATGTATTTAAATTAAGGTCACAGTTTGTATTCAAGGTACTTTTCTTCATGCAAGTAACATTTTCATCAAAGTCAATAGTTTCATTAAATCATCTTTTAACCAAAGACATTTTTTCTCGTCAAAGTATTTTTTTTTAATTAAAGTCACTTTCTCATCAAAGTCATTATTTTCATCAAATATTTTTTCCATCAGAGTCGATCATCAAAGTCATTTTTATTCATTAAAGTCACTTTTTTCAGCAAAGTCAATATTTTAATTAAAGTCACTAATTTCTTTAAATCATTTTTCCACCAAAGTCAATATTTTTTTAATCGAAGTCAATATTTCCATCAAAGTCATTTTTTTCATCAAAGTCGATATTTGTTCTTCCAAGATTGTATAGAACAGTACTACTCTGAAATTCAGTGTAGCATTGCACCCAAACCTTACTGCGTGTAGATTCGAACCCCGAACCTCTTGATCCGAAGCCGAAAGCGCTAACCACTGCGCTATCCAGCCCCCAATTTAGGTCGACTGTCCTATATTTTGGATAAACACGGTGTAACCTAATATACCTGTTGATCTAAATTTATATTGATTGCAATCTCCTGTACAGAGTAGTCCGTTTATATCACGCCTTACACTATTTACGTTAGATTAAAATCACTTTTAAACTCTCTATCAACATGTAACTACGTCTTTATCTCTTCATATGTAACTCATCCAGCTTTGTTTGCGACACGACAGGTGGCAAATGGTACACATCTAAGTCTGGTACACGTGACCACAGACAGATGGTTCACAGTGTCAAACTTTTGGTGTGGGCAATGTGACAAGGGTTTACCACTAGAACCCCGTATAGATCACATGTTTTGAGACACGGTGATGGAAGTTCACTGATTGAATAAACATCACGTAATTTAAATTCACAATGAAAGATACATGTAGATGTATAAGCCGTCTTAAGTAGGATGGTGTGATGAGCGTTACCAGCCTCATTCATTTCACAACAAGAGACGTTGCCAGCATAATTCATTTCACAACAAGAGACGTTATCAGCATCATTCATTTCACAACAAGAGACGTTACCAGCATCATTCATTTCACAACAAGAGACGTTACCAGCATGATTCATTTCACAACAGGAGACGTTACCAGCATGATTCATTTCACAACAAGAGACGTTACCAGCATCATTCATTTCACAACAAGAGACGTTATCAGCATCATTAATTTCACAACAAGAGACGTTACCAGCATCATTAATTTCACAAGTCGCCGCTAATGTCTGCAATACTGCCGAGGCGGCGTTAAACAATAACTCGCTCACTCACTAATTTCACAAGAGACGTTACCAACATCATCCATTTCACAATTAGAGACATTACCAGCACCCCAGCGTGATTGTAAAATCGCTCATTGTTCAAAATTAGGAATTTTATATGCAAATTCAGTGCATTAAATCTGTTTACACCATCAAAGTTCATATGTGTGTAACACAAGTGTAATTATATAGCCAGAGAAAGCTGTAAATTATTTAAAATAGTTGCCATGCGATCTTGCCTTCCCCCATATTGGGATGTTGGTAACGTAAGTTATCAGCATCACCTCCAGTACAGTGTGATATAGAAGCCTTTAAATCTCTCTAAATGCAAAAGCTATTTTCGTTTATGGAGTTGTAGAATACATACTCGATTCGTCCTCCGATTTGGAATGGGCCTTCTTTGTCTTGTCCTCTATAATTTCGGAGTCGAGGAGGCAAACGGGATTTACATCCATTTCAACGGTACGGGTACCGGACGTGTTGTTGCATTTCTTATGTTTCATATAGTTTTCTTACTGTGCTTTTACTTTTGATCAGCATCTTTCTCGACTGAAGTTATACTCATAGGAGTTGATTATGTAGGAGTATGAACTTCTCTTCCATTTCTTCTTGGGCCAATTTCTTTACTTTGTCCAGAAGAAGCTTCTCTTTTGGTCCATTCAGATTCTGAAATATACTTAGATAAATAAGTTGAGCACCCTGTTATACATGTAGCGACATTGGGAGGGATGATCTTGTCAATTGGGTTGTGGATCGTTCATGGTTTTATTCATGATCCAAAGTAAACGTATGCCTGAAAGTTCACATTCAAAGAATATTATATTATTATCACATCTTAAGCACAGTTATACTTTAGATAATGCACACAATCAATGAATATGAAATATGTTGATTATAGAGATTTATCACAAATACAGTTATTGCTCAAGTAATCAAGTAATCTCACTGAAGTAGATAGCGATACAATGAATTAATACACATTCTCATATATACATCCGTCGCCGGGGCGGGATAGCGCGTCCGGGGTTCGAATCCCGCCAGGGGCACGGCAACTTTGTCTGCAGTAGAGAACTGTTCTACACGCAGTAAGGTTTGGGTGCAATACTACACTGAATTTCAGAGTAGTACCACCCACGATGCTCGCAGGTTTCACCGCAATGCATAGCCACATGGCGTTGCGGACTGTCTCCCTGCCATAATACTAGCAGCCGCGATATAAGTGAAATAGCGGCGTTTAACCCCAACTCACCTCATCACCTCAAGAGAACGCACGTTAGTGCATACTATACAAATGCATAAACTAGATTGCAAATGACATTATCACAAGGAACTTTACACACATGAGATAAACATGTAATACACATTGAACATACTTATAAATACATATATAAGATGGAAATGACAACAACACATCATGTGGATTTAACATGAGCACGCTGATGCATCCTAAGCAATACCAACCCCACCGTAGCCTACGTCATCTGTAGGATGAATGAATGATATGCAGATAATGAATTGAAATAATAACTTCGGTAAAATATCCAAACAACCACACACATAACCAATCACACACACCCACACACATTCACTTATGCTAATAATAAGGATACTTTAATATACTAATAATATGAAAACGAAACTTAATGTTAATATTACAGAGTGATAATTGTAATTTAAGAAATATGATGATTTAGAATAAAATGATATTCCTACACAACTCACTAACGTTCTGCTGTCCTGTGTTATTAAAGTTCTTTTTTTCCCATTCTTAGAGCAGCACACCCTCAGAGTCAGACACCACCGCCAGCATTGAACACTGACTATCTCAACAACTTATCAACGAACGTTCTGTTGTCCTGTGGTATATCATTTTCCCCATTCTTAGAGTAGTACACCCTCAGAGTCAGACACCACCCGCCAGCACTGAATGCCTCAACAATTTATCAACTAACGTTCTGTTGTCCTATGTTATATAATGTTTATCCATTCTTATAGTAGCACATCCTCAGAGTCAGACACCACCCACCAGCACTGAGCACTGAATGTCTCAACTTTTCAATCAACGTTCTGCAACCGTGTGTTATAAAACATCTATTTTCCTTTGAGTAGAATACAAAGCAATTTCAACATAATGATTAAATTCCACTATTTACAAAGAATTTGAATATGATATAATTCTCTTACTCCAACATGTCACACCAAGCTATGGACAGGCATGTACACAGTCGGACGGACAAACTATAGGACGAACAGACAGACAGATTCTTGAACTCTTATTTTAAATATCTTTAAACTATTAAACACTTCAAATTTTATTTATTTGTATTTAATACACAATACATATACAATTAAAATATATATTTTGAATAAACAATAAATGAAAACACATTTGTTTAAAAAGGTAAAACAAGGTCAACATTTTACAATTTGTTTTCCAACTCCTTCCAAGTTATAAAACTGACAGTAAAGTTCTCTACAAAAGTGCCCTCGCTTATCTTGACATTGATGGTTTTGGAAATAGACATCGTGCACGTGCAGATCGTGCTCTTCTCGTCTGATAACCTAGACACTCCTCTCTTGTAGAGTCGAGGGGAGTTTTATAACATGACATTTTCCAAATAGAATCAGGACTTAATATTTGAAATATATTTTCATCATTGTCAAGACTTATATTTTGTAAAAAAATATCATAATGTACATTTGTCATTATATATGGAGGTTTTGATAGTGTACAATATTAAATTGGAAAGTGGTGTTGTCGTAGGCCTGCTGACCTCTCCAGCTAATGTCGGGTTCGAATCTCAGATGAGACACCAACAATTATTATCAATGGACTCATCCACATTACACTCAGTTCACTAAGCTGTTTAAATGGGTACCTGTACAAGGGGAGTACGGATCTGTTATTGTATATACTATAAATGCATAGTGTTTATTCCTAATGTAGGATATTTACCATCCAAAAACAAACGAGCATGATACTTTCTTTATCATACAATGTCAGTCTTCATTCAATTTGGGGGCGGGATAGCGCAGTGGTAAGCGTGTTCGGCTTCGTATCAAGAGGTCTGGGGTTCGAATCCCGCCAGGTGCACGGCAACTTTGTCTGCAGTAGAGAACTGTTCTACACGCAGTAAGGTTTGGGTGAAATGCTACCCTGAATTTCAGCGTAGAACTACCCATAGTTCGCTAGTTCCAACCGATGCTCGCGGGTTTCATCGCAATACATAGCCACATGTCGTTGCGGGCTTTCTCCCTACCATAATACGAACAGCCGCGTTAAACCCCAAATCACCTCACCTCATTCATTTTGTGCAAAACAGCTTGACACCATGGATTTCCAAGTTGAAATGATCTTTAACTACGCGCATTGATATATTGAAAGGAACAACGTACTATTCTCACGGTAAAATGACACAAAATCAAACCTCCTGAATTATATGTTCAGTTTAAATAATTGTTAGTTTAGCATGATCTTAATTTTCAATGTTAAAATACGTTTTCAAATGAGACATGTTTAACGTAAGGACGGCGCTTTGAGCATTTTTTTTTTACAATGGAAATAGCGCGTTATAAGCATGCTATTATTATTATACTCCCGTCCAGTTGCTTTCGTGTAATCACTAAAAGGAACAAGTTGCTTCACTTCCACACGGATGAATATCGCACGGACAGCTCATCTGAATATTAAGCTGCTTATATTAAAATCCCCTATTCACAAGTCACATGTATGGAATAGTGAAGATGGACGTTGGGTAAATGAATATGTGACTAATTTGCCGTTGTTACTCAAATCATATCTTCTCACATAACCTATGTTGTATTCAATTTATCTAGACTTCCTTAATAATGATCTTATCTGTATTAAAAGCTTTTATTTTTGTAACACAGTCATGTGGCAGGACTACCATCATACTTCCCCACGTAGGTGTAACAAAGTAGATCACTGAACATAATTAGTGCTGGTCGGTGAACACAGTAACAGAATGTAAGAATACACTAGTTTCCTCAATTGAAGTGTTAACTTCAGATAAGGAATCGGATGCATAGAAAGGAACTGGGTTTCCAATAAATATGAATTAACATATTACAATGACATACTTATCACAGCTCTGTAGACCTATGATGTATGGACTCCAGGATTGACGGTCTACGTGTATGCTAAAAAGATAGAGAAACACAAGTCAAGACTGGATTACATAACGGTGTCCACTCAAAAGAACATGAACAATTACGTTGTGTTCAATGGAACTGGATTGATGTCAACTTGGGACCGTTCGATGGATATGATTTATAAATGTGTATTATGCCATTGGGTTAGAGGTTTCCTCTGGTATTTCAGATTTTGAAAATATCTTAACAAAATATGCATGCTGTCTTTTAAACAACAATTTGACTTTGACACATTAGAAATTTAAAGAGCCATCAAGGATGTTGATGAATATATTGGAAAATTGCCAAAAATCTATCTCCGTGAAATATATACACTTAATTTTTCACAGATTTTTTCGACCCAACATAAACCGAGAACTTGCACTATCTAGATGAGCGTTTGCGGGACACCGCAAAAGCAGAGCAGCTCCGAAACTGTGGGTCTCGCCTTTCCCTGTTCCGCCTTCTCCTCAGCATAAATAAAATGGGATTTTTTTGGGACAACAAAATTTTCATTATTCAAGTTATTCTAACAAGTTGAATCATCACTGGGGTCACTTTTCAAAATTGGATCAAAGGATTAACATGGCCTTAACCAATATCTCATGACCTTGACCTTTGAACTTCAAGGTCACACCATCAATGATTACTTTTCATAGTGTACAACAATCATGCAATGACTCAAAGTGTTCATTGTTAACATAAGGCATATTCACAATAGCATGCTTAAGTTGTGAACTTGCTGTGACCTTGACCTTTGACAGATTTTAGCGAAAACGTTTTCAAATCTTGGTCTTTCTCCATAGTTGATATATACCAAATAAGAGCCTGATAGCACAGAAGTTGTTGAAGTTATCGTGTTTACAAGGATTTTTGTAGTGATTTCAGAACTCATGACCTTGACGTTTGACCTTGAATGTGAGCACGTCAAAATAAATTTCCCCAGGCGTACAAGAAAGAAGCTATATATATGAGGTGTTGATACCTTCATGGAAAAAAGTTATTTAGCGATTTCAGAAATGGTGACCTTGAACCTATCTCGTGACCCTGACCTTTAAAATTCAAGGTCACACAATCACTTTTCATTGTGTATCACAATCATGTAATGATTCAAAGTGTTAATAGTTAAGCATGCTTTTGCGAAAATGTCTTATTTTAAGTTGTGACCTTGCTATGACCTTGACGGATGTTAGCGAAAACCTTTTCAAATCTTGGCCTTTCTCCATAGTTGATATACAGCAAAAAGGAGCCTGATAGCACAAATGTTTTTCAAATTATCATGTTTACAAGGATTTTTTAGCGATTTCAGAACTCGTGACCTTGACCTTTGACCTTGAATGTGAACATGTCAAAAAAATTCCCCAGGGGCATAAGTAAGAAGTTATGTATACGAGTTCTCAAAACCTTCTAGGAAAAAAGTTACAGCGAATACAAAACGCCGCGGCGACGGAAACTGCGCAAAAACTGATAGCTGCTAATTGGTAAACGTGTTTTCCAGTCTAAATATAGATCAAGTCTATTATTTTCAAGCGCAAAGCATTGTGGTCTAGCTCACACACCGTATACAAAGACAGTGAGTGTGAGTGAGTGAGTTGGGGTTTAACGCCGCTTTCAAGAGTATTTCACTTATATCGCGGCTGCTAGTATTATGGCAGGGAGAAAGCCCGCAACGCCATGTGGCTATGCACTGCGGTGAAACCTGCGAGCAGCGGCTGGAACTAGCGAACCATGGGTGGTACTGCACTGAAATTCAGTGTAGCATTGCACCCAAACCTTACTGCGTGTAGAACAGTTCTCTACTGCAGACAAAGTTGCCGTGCCCCTGGCGGGATTCGAACCCCGGACCTCTTGATCCGAAGCCGAACGCGCTAACCACTGCGCTATCCCGCCCCCTATACAAAGACACGAAAGAAAAATAAAGTTTATGAGCAATGAAAGATAACGAAATATATAATTTTTGGAGGTTCATTTAATAGTGTACGTATGTTCTACAGATATTGGAATAAATGTTTTATCGGTATTTTGCTTGAATTTTATAATCAATGAGAATATATTTGTCATAATTTGCTGGTCTAAGCTAAAAAAAACCTAAATTAAACAGTTGTATGTTGTCAGGACATTTTGAATCAGTGTTTATAAACCAATCGTCACATTCATTTATGTGTCACAAGGTCACATGGGTAGCCTAACTTCCAACAGAAGCACGTGCAGCACGTGGGTTGCTTTGACGACTTGCGCTGGAGGCGAGCCATCACGCTTCGTAAAAGCTAGTTGTTGTGTAGTACGTTTTATGCAATCAAGGGAAATCTGTTTGTGTGACGTCAGATACCCTTGGTGCACGCTACTCGAAGGGGAACCTATCTTTGAAACCAAATTGCATTACATTGTCGTGATATGAAAATTAAGTATCACATGTCATGTTGTAGATAAACGATTTCTCTAGCGATTGACGTTATAAGTAAATTTTCCACAAATAATTTTGTATTCGAAACACTAACATCATTGATGGCTTTTTAAGAATTGTTTGGTGATAAAAGTGTTACATTACCACATACATGTACGTCTTGTTCAACCTTCCAATAGCTTGCTAAAGATAATGTGTACTCGAACTTGAATGTATTAAATGATGTGTGCAGATGGGGAAACGAGGCGAGCAGGCTACATCAAAGTATCTTGTAACTTTTAATCAGGAGCATACAAAACGTGTGTCATAAACAAAACCAACTCTGTTATTACGCGGCTTGTCACGCGTGAATCACGCTCTGCACGTGCAACCAGATGTTTCACTGTCTGATAAACGAAAAGCATGCACTGCACGTGCACAAGGTCTCATATTTCTCAGACACGGCAAATCGATTCGTAGTTCACAATAACATTAGGTGACATGACGATAGATCAGAAAGTAATCAAGGAATGTATATCGTTCTCGTGAGGATAAATGGAACATTTGATATTTCTTCCCGAACACAACGTACATATCTCATCCAGTCAGTATTTATGATTTCAGGTGTGCACATGTATTGATACAGAATATTTCTTTACGTCAGAGATAAGATGTGCATAATATTCGCAGAGTAATATCAAGGCTTTTTGGGGCGGGATAGCGCAGTGGTTAGCGCGTTCGGCTTCGGATCAAGAGGTCCGGGGTTCGAATCGCGCCAGGGGCACGGCAACTTTGTCTGCAGTAGAGAACTGTTCTACACGCAGTAAGGTTTAATGAACATTTGACCCTTTATGAAACACTCACTGTACACCTCAAGATACATGTAAATGTATGTTGACATTTTCTAAAAAGTGTAATTCTTTTAGAAAAAATATCATAATGATTCGTGTTAATTTATGCAAGCCAACCTCTACATGTAGCATTGGTGTTAAATTGTATTTAAGTTATGTTGGTAATTTCTATATATTTTTTTTTATCTTTTCTGTATTCAAACTGCATTACAAATGTTCATGTTCAACACAAGGGACTATCACATCGTGATTCATGATTGAAGACTTCATCGACAAGTAGTTAAGTTTGACAGATATTGGGTTAACAAGTGGGTAACTTTGAAAATAATGTCAAGTTGACGAAGATAACTTGTGTCTACATAATATCTGCTGACATTTGGTCTTACAGTTCATGAGGTACTGTATCACCATGATTATTGACTTGAGGTATTGACCTTGAGAATCAAATCTAAAGTAGCTCAATACAAAGTCTCCTGTTCTGCATTACATTTCGTTGTTTGTGTCTTGAGTCTACAGTATTATGTGGTTTTAATTTTCTCACCCGGTGCCCGGTTCTGTTTCTGCAAAGTTACATGTTTGTTGATGCTGCTGCCAGTTGTCTCTTTGATTCTCATTTTTGTCGTCTTCAGTTTGTTACCAGTATAGTTAGAACCTTTGAAAATGGAAAATATTGTTTCATATGAATTGTTCACTACTGAAACCGGCTGACACACCAGTAGTAAATATAAAGACCGATTTTGAAATATTAACATAAGGTGGTCAAACTTATACACTTTTGAATTGTATCTTATTGCAATGATATTTGCCAAATGTTTTTGAGATAATCAACACGTGATGATATCTCCACAAGCTTGGAGTAGATGGAAGCATATGAAATTACAATACAATTAAGCAAATATCGGATCAGTGTTGCATTCTTGCCAGAAGTTGATACACTCTTAAATGGTGACTTTGAACTGATTTTAGAAATGATAAGATGAAACTTTGTATGATCGAACAATGGTCAATCCAACATATCAGACAAACTAGCACAGCTAGAAAATAAAGATTTATTGTTTCGTTTTCTCTGAGTTTACAAACGGTAGTACCGAGTTAACTAAATAGTGTGTCACTAAGGTTACACGGTCACGACGTCATCCCAACGTTCTGTCATGATGACATCACTTCACTGGAACATATGAATGAATTCGAATGGTAGAATATCAAGTCAACCATTTTATGATGGATAAAAACGTATGTGTTATTTACAAATTAGTTTAAGTATTACTTTGACTTTGTTCCGTGTTTTGAAATGAAGTAATAAAACGTGCGAATGTTTAAAAAGTTTCAGAACCCTTACTCTTCGTGTAACTGTTTCCATGGAGGTTACATCACTGCCAATGAATCAATGAATTCCATAATAAAGATTAGTTACATTCGTTTATATGTATAATGCATCAGATTAGAAACCTATATTGTCTGTTCTGATACGTATCACTATCAGATGCTAGAGGCAACTTTAGAAACCAACATAAATGCAAGAAAGTAAAAACATAACACTTACTGTTTTGAGGATCGTGTGATTTTGGTCCTGGGAGAATCTTAAATATAACAAAATGTAAACACATATCAACATCCTATATAATTGTTTGTACAATGGCTCACCACAACCACTTTACAAGGTACCACATGGGTAATAATAAAGGGTTCACACTCATGGATATCTGATAACGGATGAGAGTTGATTGAAGTTGAGGGTTGATATGGAGATCTTACACTCGTAAAGTCATCATATTGTTGACAACTGAATTGGATGACAGATTTTGATTTGACAGAAACAAGTTGTTTATATTTTTCTAAATAAACAACGTTTTAAAACAACAAAAAACAAAAAAAAGTCTTCCATTATCAGAACTTTTAGTGATACCATTCCATATGTAAGCCGAGACAAAACAGGCAAATATGTAGGTATTGTTTTATGTATGTTGATAACTTAATGAGGTTTGGAAATACATAAAAATAGTTGCTATTCGCAAAAACCTCTTGGTCTTTTTTAACCAGTCGTTTCTAAACATATTAGTTTACAGTAAAAATTCCGAAATATTTACCTTAACATGATTGTGCAAATATTATGCATTGAACATACCATTAAACTGTATTTGAGGTGCCTGTCTCTTACTGCTGGACACTATGTAATTTACATTAGCCCGAGGGGGCGGGATAGTGCAGTGGTTAGCGTGTTCGGCTTCAGATCAATATGTCTGTGGTTCGAATCCCGCCAGAGGCACGGCAACTTTGTCTGCAGTAGAGAACTGTTCTACACGCAGTAAGGTTTGGGTGCAATGCTACACTGAATTTCAGTGTAGTACCGCCCATGGTTCGCTAGTTCTAGCCGATGCTCGCAGGTTTCACCGCAAAGCATAGCCACATGGCATTGCGGGCTTTTTCCCTGCCATAATACTAGCAGTCGCGATATAAGTGAAATACTCTTGAAAGTGGCGTTAAACCCAAAATTCACCTCACCTCTCCACCTATAAAGTAAAGTATTTATTCATGTACCTTCAATTCTAACATTATTTTCAAAAGTTAAGTCTGCAGATAAAAAAAAAGTGTGACACAAGTGAAATATATACCTTGATTGATTGGACACATACATACTGCATCGAGCTTGAAAACCATGAAACAGGATTGATTGGGTGAACTGGACCTGCAAATAATATGACAGTAAGCATTTTTTTCTGTATATCTAGTTATTTTTCGTCTGTTTGTAAACGTTGAAGGGCACTTACTTTCACTACATTCACTCATGTACCTTGATAAATATACAAAGTATAGGTCGCAATGTAAAGGGTCTATTATCAACACATCAGTAGAGTATCCCTGTGGTTTCTGTTGTTACAAGTGTAGGTGTATTAGCCAATACATATACACTTTTTTCTGATATATACCTACACTTTTTTTCTGCCATACCTTCACAGTTTAACAATTTCTAAATTTCCAAATCTAAGAATGATACTGTATAAAATGTCAGAGTATATATGAACAGATAAGACATTTACAAATGTTTCATTTAAAACCTTGAATCGAACATGTGTCCTGATCCTTTCTGGCCAAACGAAATAGCATTAGGCCACGACGCCAGATGAAACGTTATACATTTGTCATGACCAAATGAATAAGGTTCTTATAACTTGTGATATAAAATCAAACATTTCTATAATTTGTTTTATGTCTTTATGTTATTTAATCTTGGGAACCAAATGTCTTTACATATTGAAACTTGATTCTGTTTTCTCTTAAGTTTAGCAATATTGACATTAGCCATGCAGTCTAGTGCGTTTGCTTGTTCATTTTGTTATGAACATGTATTTTTCCATATATAACATTTAATAGCTCAGTTTAATTATTTTTGTTTCACAAAAGTTTAGTTGTAAGGTCGCTATATTTTGAACCGTAACACTCATATCAGTGAAGCAACTAATAGCAGTTACCATTAGTACATTCCCCTCTCATAACGTCCGGTGCATTCTAGAAAGCTTGATGTCAACAAATCGTGTGACTGTTAGAAAAATGTTCTGGACAGTGATATGTCTATATATGAGGGAATGACTGACAGAAAACCTTTCTACACTCGGATTATACAATATAGGACTCATCATTTGCATCGATCCAACAACTGCCATCATTGCCCCTCCACAAATATTCTTCTTTCAAGATTTGTGCTGTGTGGTGACTTTCGATTGACATTGATAGCTGTTAATATATCCCTGACCCTATCATTATCCAACTATTTTGTATTGTATTTCATGTAAGAGTTATTGTCTGATTAATTTTAATAATAATTTGATTGGTTTGAGCACGATCAGTACATGCATTTAGAAACTGGCTGAAGGCTCAATGAACGTGTGTGCATTAACAATACCGTCATTTTGCTATATCAATTAGATTTGGAGCCCCTGACATGGATTAGCATATAAGACAGCACGAGCTGAGCGTGCCCATGAGTTGTCACATATATGACCTCGGTTGTCCGTTTCATACACAAGATAGTTTACAGCTGTATGTGTTTAGAAATATTATGAAATAGCATACATTAACACTTGACCATACATGTAAGTGTGGTATAAGACAGATATACCCGGCTGTGCCTCGGAAGGACCCCGTGAAGAAAATTGTATGGAATCCCCAACCTCTTATACAAGTCATAGCCAGTTTACAAACATTTGATTGAGCATCATATCATACTAAAAACAGACAGTCACAGTAGAATTGAAGTTATCAAAGATTAAGGTGGGATTATTACAATTAACCTCACTTTGTTTTGTTATCATTTTCCACACCCCCTAAATTAAAATTGTTCGCACTAATCTTAATTACATTTTACCGCATTTTATTACAATTAACCCATTATTACATCTTACCACGATTTTATGACAATTGATCATAGCTTTTTTCATTTTATCGCATTTATTGCATCTTACGTCGTAACACCATCATGCTCTACTATAGAACAATCAATATATAGGAAAAACCTGCTGAGAAGACCTTTTACAAAACCCATGCATAGTTTATAACTTACTTCTTACGAATCAAGCACATATACATCACTTGGCCTTCTTTGAAGCGTATTGACAAGAGTAACTGTGACCAGTGAAGATGAATAACTGTATGTGTTATTTCCGACTGATGTTTTGCATTCCTATTCTGTTAGCAATACTGGAAAAGGTAAGTGTTTTAACGATACCATTTGATTATATTATTTCTATTTAAACCTGAAACGTGCCCAAGTAGATTACACAATTCACATATCGACTTGTATTTTTCATCTCGACAAGGAACCCTCATTGCAGATGTTGGCTCTATCTGTATGCTAGTGCCTTCAGGCTTCCAGAGCTTTTTTTCCTGGGACAGGGACTTCTCTCAGTCTCTTCTCAGACTCTCACCCATGGTCCAGTGTTTGCACTTTAAAGGGTACAACCATTCAAGCTAGGATTGCACAATTTGATGTGTTGCTTTTAGGCATCAATAGCTTGATGAAGTTTGACAAGGAAAAGTGTTTGGGGAATTATTGACCTTGTTCCGATTTGGACTTTGTTCATGATATCTCGTAAATCGAACATCTTTTCTCAGAACACGTTTAAGAATGCAAAACCAAATTCGGTGTGTAGCTTAACTATAACAATACCCTGAAGAATATTAATCAATACTCTCAATGTGAATTTGTAAATTATATGAATAAATTAAAAATATGTTCATGAATCAGCATATTATAATTTAGATATAATAACTTCTTTCATAACAGTTCAGAAAAAGATAACAATAGGGTAGATACAGAAGTATCAGTTCCTATTGGAAAACTTATTGTAGACGAATCAAACTCTATATTTCAAGGTTCTGAATTGAACTTGCAAATCTGGAAACGTCGGCCAGAAGGTTAAAGTTTGCATTCACAGCATAAAAGTCTCACTAGCTCTACAATGCCAGAAAAGATGTGCTATTGCTGCACAGAAAGTACATAAATTTTGTTCAACAAGGTGCATTTTGCTCCAAAAGGTGTTTACAGGTAGAATTCTGAGAAGCAGTCTGATTTTCATCCATCTTAATTTGGGATCTAGAGTTGTTTGGAATGTTCTTTTAAATGTCTTAAGCAAGGTTATATTTATCAAAATCTCCTCTTCCGAATTCTCGATTATTTTTGGTCTTTCATTATTATTAGTTAATTGACAGTAATAGTTTTTTTAATCTTTTTTTTACATGAGAGAAGATTACTTATACATAAGCATGTAAAGTCATCTAGTATAAAATCATATGTTTTTTGTATGCCAAGGGTTTTGCGATATTTATCAACTGCTTTTAAAATTCCATGAAATGCAAGACCATTTATTTTGAAAAAGACATCACAAAAATGTCAAAAAGGGACATGTCATGTTCATGGACAATTTTAGTATTTAAGCAGTTGTCATCAATAAGAATATGTTTATTATATAAAAGTGGCTCCCAGAGGAATTTTTCATATGTGCATGGTTTAGTATTATAACTTTATTTTACAAAAGCATTCATTGTATCATTCCAAAAAATGTCTAGAATTTGAAATTCACTACCATAGGTTAATATATTTAAGTACTGTGGGCAATCATTGAAGAGAAGACTCTTCCACTTCCTATCATAACCTCTGCAAGGTAATTTCCTCAGATTGTAACAGATAACAGATATAATTTTATAATTTCCATGTACATTTAAAGAAGATGGCTTCGAAACTAAGATAAGAATTAAGTGATGCTACTATTTGATTCTGATTTAAATATTCTAAAGATACAATTATTAAGTCATACTTTCCTTGTAAGTACAATTGCAAAAATGGAAACTTTTGACAAATTAAAGCCATTTTCCAATGACAATTTGTGTCTTTTATTGAAGCAGAGTTGCAGCGGGCACTTGATTGATGAAATATGTTTGCCTCTGCAGGGAAAATTCGTCCACAAACAGTGAACCATATATATGCTCATTAAAAACTTTGTGTAATGGTAAGATCACTCGACCAGAAACAACAAGGTTAAAAGTTTGGTCCCATATTTCTGTGCGTTCATTATAATAGACAACTTAAGTAAGTATGAAAATTGAACGCCAAAATAAACAAAGGAGCCAGTGCGTAAGATTTACAGATCTGTGTCCTCAAGTGGAGGTATGAAATAGTCGGCAATTCACATCACTGAGCTGAACAACAAACTGCCTTAGCAGTTCCTTGTAGGCTATCTGGGACGCAGGTTTTCAAAATGTTAATTTTCAGAAAATATTTTTTCATACCGGCTACAGAGATGTCACTCGGTCTTCATCCTCACAAATCAGTCAAATGGGTTCACAGGGGTCTCATCCTTAAAAAAATATATTTTCATCTTCTTCTCAAGTTCCAAAATGTCTAGAGAGCTGAAAACTTGTGTGCAGACTCCTTGGCCAATGAGGATTCTAAATTTTAGATTTCGTGACCCCATGACCCCAAATGTGGTCACAGGGGTCACATGCTTAAAAACCTATTTTCATCTTCTTCTCCAGTTCCAAAGGCTATAGAGAGCTGAAAAGTTGTCTGCAGACTCCCCTGCGAAGGGGATTCTCAATTGTAGATTTCGTGACCACATGACCCCAAATGGGGTCACAGGGGTCACATGTTTAACAACCTATTTTCATCTTCTTCTCCAGTTCCAAAGAGTATAGAGAGCTGAAAAGTTGTGTGCAGACTACTTGGCGAATTGAGATTCTTAATTGTAGACTTCATGACCCCAAATGGGGTCACAGGGGTCACATGTTTAAAAACTTATGTTCATCTTCTTCTCCAGTTCCAAAAGGTCTAGAGAGCTGAAAAGTTGTGTGCAGACTCCTCGGCTAATGGGGTTTCTTAATTGTAGATTTCGTGACCACATGACCCTAACTGGGGTCAAAGGGGTCACATGCTTAAAAACCTATTTTCATCTTCTTCTCCAGTTCCAAATCTCCAGAGAGCTGAAAAGTTGTGTGCAGACTCCTTGGCAAATTGGGATTCTAAATTGTCGATTTTGTGACCCCATGACCCCAAATTGGGTCACAGGGGTCACATGTTTATGTTTATGTTTTTCATCTTCTTCTCCAGTTCCAAAAGGTCTAGAGAGCTGAAAAGTTGTGTGAAGACTCCTTGGCGAATGCGGATTCTAAATTGTAGCTTTCGTGACCCCATGACCCCAAATGGGGTCACATGTTTAAAAACCTATTTTCATATTCTTCTCCAGTTTCGAAAGGTCTAGAGAGCTGAAAAGTTGTGTGCAGACTCCTTGGCCATTGGGGATTCTCAATTTTAGACTTTGTGACACCATGACCCCAAATGGGGTCACAGGGGTCACATCCTGAAAAACCTTTTTTCATCTTCTTCTCCAGTTCCAGAAGCTCTAGAGAACTAAAAGGTTGTGTGCAGACTCCTTGGCCAATTGGGATTCTGAATTGTAAATTGTGTGACCCTGTGACCCAAACGGTTCATGACCCAAAAACCTATTTTATCTTCTTCTCAAGTTTATATGTAAAGCTCTAGAAAGGTGAAGTTTCGGAGCTGCTCTGCTTTTGTGGTGTCCCAAAAAGGCGTATCTAGTTTATTAACGACAATGATTTTGAATCATGTATCTGTCATAGTTTATGTGTGACGTGTCATAGAACATTGTCATGTTTCAAAAATCGCAATTTTCATCCATCTTCAAGTGTTCATTACTGCCTTACTAATTATGCAAATGCAACTTTATTGACATCTACGTATGCATTATTCCACGTCTAATTACTTTTATGTTTAATCCTTTTATGTCAATGTTTATTATTGCTATCTTTTTGTAATAAAAAGTTTAACAATTCCATAACAAATCATTATCATATGAAAGTTGATAAGTTGGGCACACTTTGCGCATTTCCGCAGATAATTGAAATGTTGTGATTTTTACAGTTTTCAAGGCGTATAGTCTTTAGAGAATTTTTCATCGTAAACCATAAACGATAGCAAAACGTTTAATAGCCCATTGTGAAGTAGAATCATCATTTTTTAACGACAATAATTTTGAAGAATGTATCTGTCATAGTTTATGTGTGACTTGCCATAGATCATTGTCATTTTTCAAAAATCACAATTTGCATCCATCTTCAAGGGTTCATTACTGCCTTACTAATTATGCAAATGCAACTTTATTGACACCGATGTATGCTTAATTCCACGTCCATTAACTTTTATGTTTAATCCTTTTATATCAAAGTTTATTATTGCTATCTATTTGTAATAACTAGTTTAACAATTCCATATCAAATCATTATCATATAAAAGTTGATAATTTGGGCACAATTTGCGCATTTCCGCAGATAATTGAAATGTTGTGATTTTTACAGTTTTCAAGGCGTATAGTCTTTAGAGAATTTGTTATCGTAAACCATAAAAGATAGTTAAACGTTTAATAGCCCATTGGGGCGGGATAGCGCAGTGGTTAGCGCGTTCGGCTTCGGATCAAGAGGTCCGGGGTTCGAATCCCGCCAGGGGCACGGCAACTTTGTCTGCAGTAGAGAACTGTTCTACACGCAGTAAGGTTTGGGTGCAATGCTACACTGAATTTCAGTGCAGTACCACCCATGGTTCGCTAGTTCCAGCCGATGCTCGCAGGTTTCACCGCAATGCATAGCCACATGGCGTTGCGGGCTTTCTCCCTGCCGTAATACTAGCAGCCGCGATATAAGTGAAATACTCTTGAAAGCGGCGTTAAACCCCAACTCACTCACTCACTTAATAGCCCATTGTGAAGTAGAAACATCATTTATTAACGACAATAATTTTGAAGCATGCATCTGTCAAAGTTGATATGTGACTTGTCATAGAGCATTGTCATTTTTCAAAAATCGCAATTTTCATCCATCTTCAAGGGTTCATTACTGCCTTACTAATTATGCACATGCAACTTTATTGAATCTACGTATGCATACTTCCACGTCCAATAACTTTTATGTTGAATCCTTTCATCAAAAAGTTGATAGTTAAGCTTCAAACACAGGAAATGTTGTCTAGGGGTCCAAATTTCAGTATTTTAAAGTATTTTTTTGAATATTCAGAACAATATAACGCATTATTTATGTATGCAATATTAATAATGATTACATCTACTTAAGTTGAAATTAAAGCACATTTTTTTCTATGTTGTACATTAGTATGAACATATTAACCATTTTGTGTTAATCGTGAGAAAGATCATGTATAATAAGTAATATAATATATAATATAAAAGTAATACAATACAATAATAAGCAATTGTTCCATTTCAGAGGGTCATTGTCTTTGGAGAATAATTGTAAAAAAAACTACTGAAGACATGTTTGATAGCTCATTTTAAAGCAGAGAAACTGATGAATAACCGAGAGTCATACATGGACTTCAAGGTCAAGCAGAAGACTTGAAGACCGGAGTATTGACATGTCAATCCTAGTCTGAATTAGTGTCATTAGTGTACTTATTAGGGTCATTATAATGTAATTAGGCATAAACCTGTATTCTATGTTTATACCTAGATTCTATATTTTTCAAGGTTGTTGGGAATCAAGCCGATGATTTATTTTGGTGAATATGTCAGTGAGAAATATAAGGTGTTGACAACTGATTCAATATATTGGATGGAATAAAGATTAATATCTTTCAAAACACACAATATCGTTTTGCATTCACTTGCTGCAAAAAATCAGGAGCATTGAATGTCTTCAAATTCGTGAATTGATATATTATTATCCCCACCACAACAAAGATGGTAGTGGATATCGAAATGACCTCTGTCCCTCCATCCGTCCCTCCCTCCCCCCTCCGTCCGTCCAGGTTTCGTTTCCGGACCAAAACTCCAAAACTGTATGGTCTAGTAGCTCAAAGAACCTTGATGTGAGGATCAGTCATCATGTGCAGATGTGCCTTTTCGGGTCTTCGACTTCATTTGAATTGTATTTTTAGCTGTTTCAATGGAAACAAACTTTTAAATTTCGTTTCCCGACCAGAACTCAAAATATGAAAGGCCTAGCCCGATGAAACAAGAGAAAAAATCATCATGTGTAGATGTGCCCTTTGGAGTTTTCAACTACTTTTTGGGTTTTCATTTAGCGATCTTCATAGATACTTAACTTAACATTCTGTTTTTGAACCAGAATTCAGTAAGACCAAGGACAATGAAACATGTTATGTGAAACAATCATCGTGTGGATTTTTTCTCACCTTTTTTGGGACTTATATGTTTAGCCATTTCCATGGAAAAACACCTTCGGGATTCCAGAGAAAAGCTCAAAATGTTTTTTACATTTTCATCAGATCAGATCTTGAAAATTGTTAGGTAGAGATCAATACTTCTGGGAAGTGTATATTCTTGTTTAGCATGAATGTATTACTAATGAGTGATTTTGGATTTATAAATGAATAAAGCTCCATGATGATTGTTAAACTTTTCCCACTTTGTTGGGGATATAGTTGACGATGTCGGCTTATTAATGTATTAAATGAGCAGTAGGATTACTTTACAATAACTAATAAAAATAAATAATACATTCCAATTCCTGTTTCGTTCAGTGATTGTTATTTTATCATGACCTTCATATACACATGCACTGTTAAATCGTTGAATATATTTCAAAATACAGTAAGTTTCAAATGAAAATTAAACATTTCTACAGCGAATTTAAACACGTGTTCTTTCGCCTTTGTGCACTTAGTTGGCCAATCTATCCCACTTAGAGTATGAACTCACATAACATGGCTAGCTAAATATAAACTAACTTTGTTCATTCTCCAATCCCATTTACTCAAGTCACATGTTATAAACATTGAAGGTGGATATTAGCTGAGTGAAGATGGGACTCTAACTGTCTCAGTAACCTGTGATCAGAATTGTTTCCCCAGTAGATTTATACTCCAGAAAAACTTATTAAACAAGTTACAAATGCAATAAACATACTATTTATCTTAGACGCCCTTGGGCTTAACGAAATGATATAGGCCTATACATTGTGGCCGAAACGTTATACTTCTATAACATTTTGTAATTACAGACATGTGGTGACATAACGTTGCAGCCCTATGGTCCCAAACTGTGTGAAGAACGCTGTCATCGCAATCACGACTGTTCCTCTCACATTTTTGATGAAGTACAGTTGATATGTCGACTTATTGTCAATACATCTACCTTGAACCTCAGTAGTAATACTGGAATTAACTGTACTGTTGAAGCCTCTGTACAGACGATCGAAACTTCCCCAAAGGGAGAAGTTACTGCACGATACAGAACTCCAGGTAATTATAATCAGTGAACATATCGTATGTCATTGGGGTTCTATTTTTCTTTTCCACACCTCACCACACTGAATGACATATAACACTATGTATTGTAACATTATTTCGATGAATCCTTGATTCTGATTGGTTGATTTGCCTATGTTGAATTACAATGAATACCCACAAATTACTTCCGATGAATCACCGCCAACTTATTCATCATGTTCACAAGATCTGGCCTGACTCAAAATTTATTTTTTTTTTATTTCTCTTAAAATATGCGCCTTACTCAAATTTGACAGGTGTCATGGTCATTTTCTAACTAGTGTATAGCCGTATAGGTCACACATAACTCTCAAACTCAATTAGTTTCAAGTAACTTAAATGTTTTCAACTAGTTAAATTTGTTCAAGTTTGACGCCTTCTTCCAATGCAGCTGTTTTAACTGAATGCTGTTGCAATGGCATGACGTCATAGTTATCAACCGTGTTGACGTCACAAAGGTTGCATCATTATCCCAATGGTTAAGGATAAGTCTAAGATTTGTGTTCCTAGGTAGTTTACTGTGTTGATGTCGTAGATAAATGTTTATTGCCATCTAAAGAATACGTGGATATTTTGAAGTGACCATACTGAAAGACACTGTTCGAGATTATGTGTACAGTGTTACTAATGAACACATTACGCCGAGTATTCACATTTGTTTTGACCTGACCACACCTCTTACAAAAATGGAACAGTCGCCAAGTCGTTTTCACTCAGAGATAGGTACAGAAACAGAGATTTTGCTTTAAAACTCCTGATAACTAACAGTCGTGTTACAATATTGATAATGTTAATGCCGTCGGTTTTAAACTAAATTTGCGGATGATGAATAACAATGAATCCCGGAAATTTTACAAATGCAACTATTTATCTTATACAAGTTTTCCCCACATGCTATTTCATAACGGTGTTTCGTAAAACAAACCATGTTTGAAAGTGCTAATGATGAATTTGACCTTACTCTCACTTCTTTATTTATTCATAAACAAAAATGACTGGTTTGACTGAAAAAACATGAAATGTCATCATTACAATCGGTTAGAATGGTATATCATATTGTACAAATGCTAAGGTTTTACCAACTGAAAGTATTTGGATTCAAGTCTATGACAAAAAAATGTAATGTAGTGAGAAGCAACTTTATTTCTCATTGAACATAAGCTTATTCCAATTACTTCTTCAGTAAGTTGAAAGAACACTAAAATGAAAAATCTAATCTCGCCAGCTGTGTGCCTTATACTTGATAATACCCTGTCGGATAGTTGGTATTCTGTACAGGGCCCTCTCAGCGGAAATATTATCCAGTATAAGGCCTTCTCATTAGGAAGTTATCCAAGAAAAACACTGAATTCAAAGACTGTTAAATGGGCATTGAGGTATATTAGGCATATTCCACTTCTTATCATTTTGTGACCATGCACTATGTGTGTTTTTCTTATCGCAAAATAACACATCTCTTAAATAATTCTGCTAATTTTAACAGGTGAAGAGATTTCTACATTGAATTCACCCGACTGCTCTTCTATTGATGTGGCAAGTTTACATAAAGCCTGTGAAGATGATGATCTGGACGAGGTGAAGAGGCTAGTGAACCAAGGGGTGGTTGATGTCAACTGTCGTGGGAAAGACGAAGTGACCGCTATTATGTTAGCAGCATGGCATAATAACAAAAACATTTTTGATTTTCTAATTAAACAAAAATCTGATCTCTTAGCTCACGATGTAAATGGTGCAAATGTCCTGCATTGTGCATGTGCAGGTGGAAATACTAACATAGTGTTGAAACTGTTGACTGATCATAATATGGGTATAGAGTGTAAAACCAACTTAAGGCAGACCCCATTGTTGGTTGCGGTATGTGAATGCAAAATGCAAGTTGTTCATTTGTTGAGGGCTAGAGGTGCTGATGTCAAGGCAGTTAATACGTTTAATAATACGATTCTGCATTTGGCATGTTACTGTGGTTGTTGTATAGATATGTTGAAGTATGTCCTGTCTCTTAACATCATTGATCTAGAGAGTCGAGGTCAATATGGTAGAACTGCTGTCATGTCCGCGGTCTGGAAATGTGGTTTGTCATATGTTACATTGCTATACCAACACAATTCCAGTTTGACACTATCAGATTATGAGGGGTCTAACCTGCTCCACCTGGCCTGTCTTTTTGGTAAATTAGAAATAGTTAAGTACCTGCTTACACTTGATGAACTGAGAGGGTTTGAGAGTAGGAAAAACAATTTTGGAAAAACACCGGTTCAGTTGGCAATCATGAAAAGTCATCATGACATTGTGAACATTTTTCGAATGTTAAAAGCACGATCTCTAACCCCTGGACATGAAAACTGATGTTCTGTTGTGCATGTAAGTTATCACTCTTCAAAAAAGCTACCATTATAATTATAATTGTATAATTTATAAATATTTATTACTTATCAAGATTGAAAATTAAATGAATGAATTAATACTGCATGAATCAAACATTTCAGCACCAACAATCAGAAAATGGACTATTTTTACTACTGAACATTAATGTACTTCATTAACTTGTCACAATATTTTGGCAAAAAATTGCTTCAGACTTAGATAAAAATCTGCATTTATGGATTTTACACTTAAAGGGAACTACATAGCCTGATTGTTTTCGAGAAAAAAATGTTTTGTCAAACATGATTAAGAAATGAACACAGGTACACGATTGTTTACACCCATTTGTGAGTAGTAACTTTCGATTCAATTATGTCCGTAACATGCACAAAAACATTCATAGTATTCCCCAAACCTGATCATGTTGTGCAACCCGGGTGCAAAAACTTAAGCAGGATAGTTTTGGACTTACTGAGACGGCGGGATACTCTCCACTTCTCTGGAGCATTTTGTGTGAACATAGACAGTGACTTAGACGTTGATGCCACATGTATTCTACAAAGTTCTGACCTGGGTAACTGACGGTGACCGAGACGGTGATCCAACAGGTGTTCTATATGGTTCAGACCCAAGGAACTGTCGCTGACATAGACGGTGACCCCACAGGTGTTCTACAGGGATCAGACCAGAAGAACTGACGGTGAAAGAGACGGTGATCCAATAGGTGTTCTACAGGGTTCAGATTCAAGGAACTGACGGTGACAGAGACGGTGATGAAACAGGTGTTCTACAGGGTGCAGACCCGAGGAACTGACGCTGACAGAAACGACGATCCCACAGGTGTCCTACAGGGTTCAACCTCAAGGAACTGATGCTGACATAGACGGTGATCCCACAGGTGTTCTACAGGGTTCAGACCCGAGGAACTGACGCTGACAGAGAAAGTGATCCCACGGGTGTTCTACAGGGTTCAGGCCCGAGGAACTGACGCTGACAAAAACAGTGTTCCTACAGGTTTTCTACAGGGTGCAGACCCGAGGAACTGACGCTGACAGAAACGACGATCCCACATGTGTTCTACAGGATTCAGACCCGAGGGCACGCTAAGATTATTAATCTTTGAAAAAAGAAATTAACTGAATATGATTTTCATTTACTTCTGCATTGTGAAACCCTATTACACCGACAAAATGAGTTCTTTGCATATTTAAATGTCACATTTCTGTTTGAATGTCAATCTAAATATGGTAGGACTGCTGTCATGACCACAGTTTGTTTATGTGGAGTTACATCTATTAAGTTTCTATACCAACAGAAATCCAGTTTGACACTGTCAGGTGATGAGGGGTATAATGTTCTTCATCTGGCCTGTCGTTTTGGTAAATTAGAAGTAGTTAAGTACCTGCTTACATTTGATGGACAAAGAGGGTTTAAGAGTAGGAGAGACAATGCTGGAGGAACACCTGATCAGTGTGCAATCGAAAAAGGTCATAATGACATTGTGTTATTGTTTCGATTGTTAAAGGTACGATCTCTACAGGCATGAAAATAAAGCTAATTTTATGTCTTATATGTAACAATCTTCAGAAAACCTACCTATGTAATTTAAACATCTTGATCACTTAGTCAAACTGAAAATAAAATGAACAAGAAATACTTCATTAAGCAAAAAAATAAGCTCAAACAATCAAATGAACTCTTCTCTCTGGTGCACACTTCACTGTCACTTTCAACAAATGTTAGCACAAAATTGGTTTGGACAACTACTGCAGTAATTAAATTTATATTAAAGAGGAACTACATAGCTCCTTTAAACATGCGTGTCCTGAGCATTTTGCGTGGACACTGACTCTGACAGAGACGGGGATCCCACAAGTGCTCTATAGTGGAAACTGACTCTGACAGAGAGTGTGATCCCACATGTGCTCTATAGTGGACACTGACTCTGACAGAGACGGGGACCCCACATGGGCTCTATAGTGGACACTGACTCTGACAGAGACGGGGATCCCATACGTGCTCTATATTGAGTTCAGCCCCGAGGAACGTGACCACCAGGAGCACGTATATATTGAACTCCTTGACACGTGTAGACACGTTGTTACACCAAGGGAAACACTGATCATATTGTATGTAGCGATCCTGGGATGCTGTGATGTGGTCACTGCAGGTACGGGACACTTATTTGTTGAGCCTCTTTTGTTGTAGTGAAATGCAAGCCATGTGTCTTAAAACAGCGAATAGGGACTCTACAGCTTTTTGTCTTCCAATGACTATGTTCCAAAGGAGCATATTGATTGAGCTTGGAAGCACCTTCTAAGTGAATGCCTTTTCCCCGAAAACAAGTGTAATGCCTGATTCGTGTAAAACGTTATTCGTTGCTATTATGGCTATTCATTAGCTGCTCTCTCTAAACAAATAACATCAGTTTGTGCACTTTTGTGCAAACGCAAGTGTGTAAATACTCTTACAAGTTTTGATTAATATTTTGATAATAATAGGTTTTATTTTCGTTTTGACGTAAAAAGGGGTGCTTATTTTGTGAAGAACCTTTTAAATGAATGCTGATATCACTAAAGTGTATAGTCTGACACTGCATTTTTGTACTGGACAACTTCCATGTGCAAAACGTTACTCGTTGCTATTGTGACTCTTCGTTAGCTGCTCATTCTAAGCAAATCACACCAGTTTGTGAATTTTCAAAAGAATTTGATTTGTTACAATACTAATAATAATAACTCTTACAAGTTTTGATAAATACTTTGATAATAATAGATATTATTCATTTTCAAGAACATATGCTCGTTATGATAAAAGTTAATTTTTTCCATTTCACACATGACTGGGTCTAACACTGATGTGCCAATAAAATTATGCGATAGGTTGTGATTTCTGCAGCATCATCGTTTCTTAGTGCAGAGGTGTATGTAAATGTAAAGTTAGGATAGGTGATTTAATTTAGGATTTAGACACTACTTAAGATCTCATGGCCAACGTTTTGATCTGACTACAGTGGACATGCTCTAAGTTTAGTCTACTTGAGTGTGTGGGCAGATACTCATGACTATGGTAAAAGGAAATATAACTCTCTTAGAACTATTGGATTAAGTGCTACCAGCCTACACCCATTCACATGTGTTAATAATAATAATAATAATATTTAAGAGGGAATGTATGAACTAAATGATCACGATGATATGGAGAGTGGTTGATTTTAATGTGTTATCCCATGTTATCAGTAGAAACGACCAAAGACGTGGTAGCTAAAGCGGTTGTTTAATAATAAAAGTGAATATGGCTTTTATCTACTGACAATAACTTATTTGGACAACATATAATGGACAGTACGTCACAGTGTAACGTGAATAATAGAGTCAATTGCTGATAGATTAGATTCAGAATGAGTAAGCAAGGCTTGTGGAGGAAACACACCATATTCTGGTTAGATTACAAGCAGTAGTTTTGAGTTGTGAGGGTTCAAGTCCATTAGAAGCAGTGATAAGATGAAAGCCCTTGAACGTTCTTAGTTGGGTTGTCAGTGGATGCAACACAAAAGTAGTGGTGACACGTGGTCCTGTGCATAGCTCAGTCGACCGCTATCAGTGAAGTTCAGCAATAACGGGCGTGGCTCGCTGGATGGATGGGTTATCCGCCTCATTGCTGGATAAAAACTGAGAGTTTGAAGGGTGATTCCATGCCCCACACTCAGACATGAGTTGAGAGGCTCGTGGTGTCACCTTGGGCAAGGCACTTTATTCAAAATGTGCCTCTGTTCACTCAGCAGTACAATTGAGTACCTGTTTTGGAAGTGAAGGCAATGTGACAGATAACCTTCGAGCGCCTTAATTGGTAGCTCAGGTTGCATACTCCAAGAGGAGTTGAGAATGAAAAAGGAATGATGTTGGTCCTTATACCAGGGTAATGTGTGTAGCGCTTTGAGCATGGCCCTTAGTGTTGTGGATTTAGCGCCATATATATCCTCATTAGTATTATTATTAAAAGTACGGCTATTAGCGAGTGATATATAGATATACTAAAGATGGAGATGGGATTGTACTGACTGTATAGGATGAACTTTGAATGCATGTGTCTGTGTTATTCATTATGCTTTAGATGTTTTCATAATAAAAAAGTAGAAAATGTCTCCATGTGTACTCTATTGTCGAAAGTGAACCTCTCATTGGAAAGGCTAAGCAAGTTCCACAATGAAAATAACAACGCTTATTTTGATGAAATTGGCATCTGTGTTAAGGAATGATGGGAGGATGAAATGAACTATTTTAGAATTCGCTTATTAATTTTGTTCAAAATCCCAAGTTCATCATGTCTTTTATAAACAAAATACTAGACCATTTTGGATTCAAGGAATGATTTAAAATGTTTATCGGTAACGCACCTGTCGACAAATTTTGCCATTTGGACCGATTTCACCTATTCAAATAAAGTGCGAGCTTTCAACAATTAAACTCAAAATCCTTTCAGATATTATTTGGTGTGGATGCAAGTTAGTTTATATTGTGAAAAATAATGACACTAATAAGGGAAATAAAATAAAATTAAGCAGTTTTTAAATAGAAAAGGGCATTTTTATCATCAATTAACATTTTTTTTTAAAGTACCTAAATAGACATTTAAACCTGAGATCACGGCAGTTTTGTTCAATTCAAGTAACAGAGGTAACGCGTGGTGGTAGGATTTGAGAAACCACTGTGGGGAGAGAATGTAACAGAGGAAACATGTGGTGGTATGATTTAGGCAACCTCTGTGGGGAGAGAATGTAACAGAGGTAACATGGGAAGGTATGATTTGACTAACCACTGTGGAGAGAATGTAACAGTAGTAGCGTGTGGCAATACGATTTGAGCAACCTCTGTGGGGAGAGAATGTAACAGAGGTAACCTGTGGCGATATGATTTGACTAACCACTGTGGAGAGAATGTAACAGAGGTAGCGTGTGGTGGTATGATTTGAGAAACCTATGTGGAGAGAGAATTTAACAGAGGTGACGTGTGGAAATATGATTTGATTATCCACTGTGGGGATAGACTGTAACAGAGGTAACGTGTGGTGGTATGATTTTAGCAACCTCTGTGGGGAGAGAATGTAACAGAGGTAACATGTGGCAATATGATCTGAGTAACCTCTGTGAGGAAAGAATGTAACACAGGTATCATGGAAAGGTATTGTTTGAATATCATCTGTGGGGAGAAAATGTAACAGAGATAACGTGGGAAGGCATGTTTTGAGTAACCTCTGTGGAGAGACAATGTAACAGGGGTAGTCCTGCCACATGACTGTGACATATTAGATCATTATAAAGCAAGTCTAGATAAATTGAATACAACATAGGTTATGTGAGAAGATATGATTTGAGTAACAACGGCAGTTTAAGTCACATATTCATTTACCGAACGTCTATCTTCACTGTTCCATACATGTGACTTGTGAATATGGGATTTTAAAATTATCAGCTTAATATTCAGTTCAGCTGTCCAGTGATATGCGGGTCTACATATTCATCCGAGCGGAAGGGAAGCAACCCTCGTTCCTTGTAGTAAGATTCGACCTTAGTCATGATTACACGAGAGCAAGAGGGCGGGAGTGTGCGCAGTCCTTACGTTAAATATGTCTCATTTGAAAACGTATTTTGAAACGTATTAAAACATTGAAAATTTAGATCATGTCAAACTAACAATTATTTTAACTGAACACATCTTTTAGGAGGTAGTATGTTGTGTAATTTTACCGAGAGAATAGTACGCTGTTCCTTTGCATATATCAATACGCGTAGTAAAAGAAAAGTTCAAGTTGGAAATTCATGGTGTCAAGCTGTTTTGCACAACATGAATGAAGACTGACATTGTATGATAAAGAAATTATCATGCTAGTTTGTTTTGGGATGGTAATTATCCTGCATTAGGAATAAACACTATGTATTAAAGGTACATCCATTGTGTTGTTGGGGGTCAAATATGGCAAACGTTATAAATGGTCTTATTTCATCGAGAAGTACCAACTGTTACCGAAAACTACCATTTTAATGATACTCGACTTAGTATATTGACGATATGAAGGTAAAAGATTCGATTTCTGATCGAAAACCGGACAATACACAGCGTGTGGCGCGCGCCAATGAGTCAAACGTAATTTTGGAATCTTATTTAAACCAGACAAAATAACAAATTTGGGTTGATAATGTTCAATAGGTCATATAACTACTGTGCATGTAAATAGGTGGTGCACTTTCGGTTTCTGCACATACATAATGATGTTACTCGATTTTAATTGGAAACTAGTAATTATGATATGTTTGCCGATTGGGGATGAATATGCAAGCTGAGTGAATTTGTTTGTATTGTAAACAGCACATATGATGTGTTGGAGCGTATTAAAGCCAAATAAAATTTTATGAAACACAATGGATGCACCTTTAAGCTGGCCAAGGCTCGCAAAATACAATGTGTATTGCTAATTAAAATGAACTCAATCTTGTAGCAATAAACGTCAGTCAGAGCAATGTAGACACATCAAATAGGAACATGGCAGTTCGGGTTGTAATTGTATCAATGTTTTAAGCATAATATACAAGGAATATTGTGTTGCAAGTTTTCATCCTGTAAGACAGTAATTAAGGTACATTATACCGAACCATATTCTTGCATAAGATATTTTATTATTTTATAATTATGTATTATTTTTTATTTGTATTAGGGGGTTTAGAGGGTCTGCGGTTGGCGCTTAACTCTGAATGAGTGTTAATCAAAGGACGGTAAGAATATATTGTTGTATGCCTGACAGAAACACGTCTTTTAATTCGTTGTTAAGTGATGATGGTTTGTACCTGGCTCTAAGGATGTGCTATTCAAAGGAAGGGAAGAAGACAAGTAATATCACACGACAGTAAAAGATGGTAAGTTGTTGAGACATTCAGTGCTATTTGTTGGTGGGTGGTGTCTGGCTCTGAGGGTGTGCTACTCTAAGGAAGAAGGCCTATTATAATACTGGTCAGCAGAATGAAGTTTTTAAGTTGTTGGGATACTCCGTGCTCAATGCGAGTGGCCGGTGCCTGACTCTCAGGGTGTAATACTCAAAGAGTAGTGAGTGAGTTGGTTTTTAACGCCGCTTTCAAGAGTATTTCACTTATATCACGGCTGCTAGTATTACGGCAGGGAGAAAGCCCGCATCGCCATGTGGCTATGCTTTGCGGTGAAAACTGCGAGCATCGGCTGGAACTAGCGAACCATGGGTACTACGCTGAAATTCACGCTGAAATTCAGTGTAGCATTGCATCCAAACCTTACTGCGTGTAGAACAAATCTCTACTGCAGACAAAGTTGCCGTGCCCCTGGCGGGATTCGAACCACGGACCTCTTGATCCGAAGCCGAACGCGCTAACCACTGCGCTATCCCGCCCCCAAAGAAATTGAAGAAGTGTATTATAATACAGGATTTGAAGTGACCAGAGAAATATCATTATACGTTTCTCACTTCAAATCATATGTGCTGATTTAATTTGAAATAATGTTATTCAACTTGCATATTCATCCCAAAACAGATGCTAAATACTTGCATCAGATGTAAATCCGGCAACAACCTTTTACGTTTGCAGAAACCCTTTTACATGCATAGTAGTAACATGACCCATTAAAAACTTGTCTTTCTGAGTGAGTGAGTGAGTGAGTTAGGGTTTAACGCCGCTTTCAAGAGTATTTCACTTATATCACGGCTGCTAGTATTATGGCAGGGAGAAAGCCCGCAACGCCATGTGGCTATGCATTGCGGTGAAACCTGCGAGCAACGGCTGGAACTAGCGAACCATGGGTGGTACTGCACTGAAATTCAGTGTAGCATTGCACTCAAACCTGACTGCGTGTAGAACAGTTCTCTACTGCAGACAAAGTTGCCGTATCCCTGGCGGGATTGTCTTTCTGTCTTTTGTCGCCGCACCTAAAAATTATGATAAAATAATTGCACACATCAAGACTAAATTGACATATCTGACATCTAGCTTTGAGTCTTAACATGACATGTTTAATATAAAGCATGTTTAATATATGGCATGGGCCATTGTCCAGCTCCCATTTCACTTTTGAGAGTTTTGACCTCTCCCTAAGAACTACTGCAACCCCAAAGCATATATATTATGGCATACACCTCGCATCTAGGAGCTCAAAGTTCATAATTTGGTATTAACCAATCTCAAATATATTAGTTTTCGTCTAGGAAGTATGAAGAGTACAATACACGATGAGCTACAGAACCATTGGATGTATATGTTTTTCTTTTATTGATATAATTACAATGAAGTTTTATTGATGTGTATGTATCAATAACAGATCCGTACTCCCCGTGTACAGGTACCCATGTAAACAACTTAGTGAACTGAGTGCAATGTGGATGAAGTGTCTTACTGATGGACACAACACAGTATGAGTGCATTGTTAATAATTGTTGGTGTCTCAGCCGGGATTCGAACCCAACGTTAGCGGGAGGGTCAGCATTCCCACGACTAGAGGACGTTGCTATTGGATATTGTACAATATCAAAACATCCATATATAATGACATATGAACATTTTTATATTTTTGTTTACAAAATATAAGTCGTGACATTGATGAAAATATTTTTCCAAGATTTAGTCCTGATTCTGTTAGAGAAGAGTTCATGTTATAAGACTCCCATCGCCTCTACAAGACGGCAGGTTTTTACATTATCAGACGGGAAGAACACGATCTGCACGTGCACAATGTCTATTTCCAAAACAATCAATGTCAAGTTTAGGGAGATCGGGCACTTTTGTAGAGGACTTTACTGTCAGTTTTATAACCTTGAACGGAGTTGGAAAACAAATTGTAAAATAAATGTTGACCTTGTTTAACCTTTTAAAACTAATTTGTTTTCATTTATTGTTTATTCAACACACATATTCAAACTGTATATGTGTTGTTTATTAAATACAAATAAATAAAATTTGATGTGTTTAATAGTATATATTTTCAGTGCTGGCGGGTGGTGTCTGACTCTGAGGGTGTGTAACTCTTAGTACGGGAAGAAGTCGTTTTTTAACAATTTGTGTTAATTTGGTCCTGACCGGTCCCATATCTGGATGTGAAAAAATATGTTTTCATCTACAAACAATGAATAATGAAGTAAACATGGCGCAATATCTGATGAGCGACAGAGCAAACGGATCTATTTAAACGTCCATCAATAAATGGATAACAATTTTTTCAGAACGAGCCCTGTTTCAAGATGGTGGTTGGGTTATGTGACAAACGGGAAGAGCACGATCTGCACGTGCACGATGTATATTTCCAAACCCATCAATGTCAGGCTTAGCGAGACTCGGCACTTTTGTAAAGCACTTTACTGTCAGTCTTATAACCTAGAACGAAGTTGGAAAATAAATTGTAAAATAAATGTTGACCTAGTTTGACTTATTAAAACTAATTTATATTTATCAGTTATTTATTCAAAACTCATATTTTAAATGTATATGTGTAGTTACTTAAATAAAAAAAGATGTACGAATGAATGAGGATTCAGGAACGTGTCTGTCTGTTCGTCCTATAGTTTGTCCGTCCGACTGTTCATATCTGTCCATATCTTAGAGTGACGTTTTTGAGTCAGATAATGTTCTAATGATGAAATTCTTTGTACATAGTGGAGTTTAAGTATTATGTTGAATTTACTTTATATTCATAATATTATACCATGTGGTTTGCGCACTTAATTGAAAGGGAATCAAATAAAATTGTTATAAAACAAATCAATAACAAATGTAGAAATGTTATTAAACTTGGATTTTTTAGTTCTATCTGGCCCGGCATCTGTCTGGCATGGTGTCTGTATTTGTTGTCTAGCCTGGTTTATGTCTGTCTTTGTTGTCTGGACATGTGTATGTCAGTTCTGGCTGATCTGATGTCCGTCCGACCCAGTGTCTGTCTGACCCCGTGTCTTGTGTGTAGTATATGGCCTGATGTATGTCTGTACTGTCTGGCCAGGTGTCACTCTGAGCTGTCTAGCCCGGTGTCTGTCTGTGATGTCTAGCCTGGTAGCTGTCTGTGCTGTCTAGCCAGGTGTCTCTCTGTGCTTTCTAGCCAGGTGTCTATCTGTGATGTCTAGCACAGTGTCTCTCTGTTCTGTCTAGCCCGGTGTCTCTCTGTGCCTTTTAGCCAGGTGTCTCTCTGTTCTGTCTAGCCCGGTGTCTCTCTGTGCTGTCTAGCCAGGTGTCTCTCTGTGCTGTCTAGCCAGGTGTCTATCTGTGATGTCTAGCACAGTGTCTCTCTGTTCTGTCTAGCCCGGTGTCTCTCTGTGCTTTTTAGCCAGGTGTCTCTCTGTTCTGTCTAGCCCGGTGTCTCTCTGTGCTGTCTAGCCAGGTGTCTCTCTGTGCTGTCTAGCCAGGTGTCTATCTGTGATGTCTAGCCAAGTGTCTCTGTTCTGTCTAGCCCGGTGTCTCTCTGTCTAGTCAAGTGTCTCTCTGTGCTGTCTAGTCAGGTGTCTATCTGTGCTGTCTAGCCAGGTGTCTCTCTGTTCTGTCTAGCCAGGTGTCTCTCTGTGCTGTCTAGTCAGGTGTCTATCTGTGCTGTCTAGCCAAGTGTCTCTCTGTTCTGTCTAGCCCGGTGTCTCTCTGTCTAGTCAAGTGTCTCTCTGTGCTGTCTAACCCGGTGTCTCTCTGTTCTGTCGAGCCAGGTGTCTCTCTGTGCTGTCTAGCCCGGTGACTCTCTGTGCTGTCTAGCAAGGTGTCTATGTGCTGTCTGGCCAGGTGTTTAGCGTGTTCGGCTTCGGATCAGGAGGTACGTTGTTCGAATCTGCAGTAGAGAACTGTTCTACACGCAGTAAGGTCTGGGTGCAATGCTACACTGAATTTCAGTGGAGTACCAACCATGGTTCGCTAGTTCCAGTCGATGCTCGCAGGTTTCACCGCAATGCATAGCCACATGGCGTTGCGGGCTTTCTCCCTGCAATAATACTAGCAGCTGCGATATAAGTGAAATACTCTTGAAAGTGGCGTTAATCCCTAGCTCACCTCACCTCACCTCTATCAAGCCTGGTGCTTGATTTGCTGTCTGGCACGGTGTTACCCGGGCCTGGTGTCCGTCTAGGAGTTCCCGATATCTTCAAATTTAATTTATTCCTTCATTGTTGAAATAAGCAGACACCAGTTAACTTAAATGACCTTGACTTTATTGTCAAGGCCATGACCATTGATCAGTTTCCAAACTTTTGTAAATGCTATATCTCATGAACCGTACCTGACAGTGTGTTCAAATGTTGTGATCATCATGACACCTGTTATCAGTAATTGAATATATGTAGAACTACCTTTTGACCAAACGTAAATATTTCTTACTTGACTCAACGTGAGTGGTGGGGGTCATTGCCATGTTAGTGACAATGACTTGTCTAATGAGGGTACTCATCATTGTTTGTGACGAATTTACCGACCTAACGAAATAAGTATTTATAATATATAAATGTTACATCACATTTGATATACATTTTCAAATTTCGAGTAAATTCAATATGTGTTTGCACTTGAAATATTAAATATTAACAAATTTAGTTAGATAAAAGGATTGCATCATTACCAAAGATTTGTTTTGTGTTAGTAAATAACGAGGAAATTTTACTCAGTTTTTATAAACAAAATTAAGAATGTATATTTTCATGTCATGTTATTTAATCTTAATTCTGTGTTATCTACAATCAAGCATAGCAATGAGCAGTGCGCCTAAATTAAAGGCATAATTGTCTGTCATCGTTTAAGTTTTTACACCCGAATATTTCAACGGTATTCTAACACGGATTATCTCCCTTTGAGTGGACACAGCAACAGTAATATAATGTTCAAAGATACTGGACAACAATAGATACTGATATATATATATATATATATATTTGTTTTAAATTTTGAATTATGGTTTATTTATTACTTAACATACTAATGACACTTTAATCATAAAACATCAAGTATCCCTAAGTTATTAATCCAGTATATATACCATGTAAACAGTAGGGTTTCAACACTAAAATATAGTTTATGTCACGAAATATCAAACATTAAGACGTGAGTTGAGTTTAACAACAATACTTATTTCACTTAAACTCTTGATATAAGAGTTCTTGTAAGTACTGATCGGACGTAAGATAATTTGGGTTTAAACGACGCTTTCACGAATAGTTTAGTTATATCATGGCTGCTAGCATTATTGCAGGGATAAATCCCACAACAATATAAAAATAAAGCCCGAGAGCCATTGGTGGTTCTGCGCTGAATTGTAGAGTAACATTGCCCCCAAACCTACTGCATGAAGAACAGTTGTCTATGATAGACACATCTGCTAGGACTTGAACTGCGGACGTACGGAAGCCTGATGCGCAAACCACAGGCTATCCAGACCCCTTGAACTGAATGGCAATGATCAGTAAATTGAAGCGTCAATAAAATCTTTGTAAATGCCGTTTTACACCATTGTGTGTAGTGTATGTACGTATGCATGGGATAGGCCTGAAATGAAGTAGGTGCAAAAAAAGTCTTGTTTTTGTCATTTTAGGTGTCCAAATTTTTTTTTTAAATGTAAAAGTTATCAGCTTAGACAAACATTTACCAGGTTCTAGGTTGAACTGGTTATACAATAACACAAAGATCCATACATCTACAGATCGTATGTTTTGCATCATGAGTTTCAAGTTGATTGACAGTGATTATTTGGAAATTTCTATCACTCAATCTTTCTTTGGACGTTGTTCCCTTCTTGCTACTAGAAAGCATTTCAAGGTACATCCATTTTGTTGTTTTGGGTCACATTTGCAAAACATTATAAATAGTTTTATTTCATCGAGAAGTACTGACTATTGCCGGAAATTGCCAGTTTGATGATAGTCGACTCAGTATAGTGATGATATAAACGTAAAAGTATCGATTTTCTGATCTAAATCCGGACAATGAACAGCGTGGGACGCGTGTCAAATAGTCAAACATAATTTTGGAAAATTATTTACAACAGACAGAAATACGGCTTTGGGTTGACAATGTTTACTAGGTATTATAACTACTGTGCATGCAGATGGGACGTGTAGTTTCGTTTCTGCACTTGTATACTGATGTTGCTCGATTTCAATTAGAAAAAAAGAAAATGTTATATATTTGCCGAATTGTGATGAATATGCAAGTTAAACTGAAATCAGCATATATTAAACCAAATACAATTGTTGGTTGTCGGGATGGGGTGGGATTCGGGGTGTTGTCCGAATCCCCTGACCCCCAACCTTGAAAACAATTTACATTCTACAATGAACAAGGTGCGTAAGTAAAAGATTGTATCTTTTGTTGAGCCCATTGTTCTGAAATATTCTTAATACACTGATTGGAAGGCGCGTTATCCGTTATCCTGCCAAGTCAGTGTCTGTATCTTCAGTCAATATGGAAAACTCAACATATCAAATTAGCAGTTTATCATGCGACTGTGTATGACACACTCACAATCAGATCCTGCATAAAGGAATAAACACTTCATATTACGAGCCTTGGCGATAGCATCCTTTGTTTACATTGTATATAAACTAATGGAGTTTGCCCAGTATCAGTATTATACCATGTATATATCTGATAGGAGACGGACAAGCCCATGCAATTCTCCACTCCATGCTATCATCCATAATTGGTCACGAAATGTCTGGATTCATCTTACATACATGTAGATGAATCTACATCCTTTTGTTTAGCTGCACAGCGACGAGACCATGATGGCAAACTTATGTCTTTTTGAAGGTCGTTCATGAATCACTCAGTGTTCTGTGACATCTGACCTTGCTGAACTCCCATTCAGTAACAACTGTGTGTCTTCTGTTTATGGAAGAAACCAATCACAGCAAAGACGATACACGTGGGTTATTTTTTATTTTCCGATCCAGGCCTTCACGATATGGATGCAGTCAATAACGGGTTTTTCAACTTTGCAAACATGTTATATTTTAGCAATGTTTCAAGGGTCCACGGCAGGTTCACACAAATCTTCTACATTACCACTGCATTGCCGAATTAAAGGCGATTTATTTGCTCAGTATTTTTCAATTTGATATTTTGTAATCGTATATTTCGGCCCTAGCGCAAAGAAATGAAAATTGATGTTTGTTCTTTTGATTCATTATCATCGCATCAGGGGAACATGATGTTAATAACTATATAGTGTGAGTCATAATAACGGCTGTTTTCGTCTGGGAAAGCTAAGTAAGTTTAGAGGTTTATTTGATATTGCTTCGAGACAATACACATTGCTTAAAGTTTATTACTTCCCTGTTTTGACACTGAGGCCTGGGTGAGAGAGTTACACCATCTTACATCCGTCATCTTTCTCTCTATGTGTATAACGTGCACTGTTCTGATCTTAAGATACACCATTTGTCAAAATTGATCCAGAATTTCTCAGAACAACATTCAAATTATCATCCTGGTTGCTCTTTACTTTAACACTCAGATAAACATGACATAAAATATATTCAAAAGTCAAAAAAGTAAAACAAGACACCATGTTCACAGAGTCATGTTCACTCCAACATGTTTCATTGATATCATCAATCCTTGCCGTCCCTGAAAAATGAAAAGTGGAAATTGCTCAGTGTTTTTTTTATATTAACGAAAAGTTAACATAAATATATTCCTTTCCTTTGAACTGAAAACAACCAAGATTTGAAATCTAAATAAATAATTGAATATTTGAAAAATTAACATCAACAAATACGCGATCATTCTAAACGTTATTTGGATTCATTCAATGTTCAAAAATTGTAATGATAATGCAGAGATGAGAATAACATTATATTTTGTTTTAAAATGATTTATTTAGATATGATTATGAGAAATCATTGTTAACAAAATGATATCCTTCGAACACTAAAACCAAGAAACGTGTGAATGCAAAAGAACACAAAGTATGTGTGTTTAACGCTAATACACAAAGATGTAAGGTTGATTTGGATTTGAAATAGTAAAGTTTTTAAATTTAAAAAAACACTTAAATTACTACCTCATCATGGGTTGAAGGGGGCGCATTTCAATATATTTTTTTTTATTTCATGATGTTCACTGATGTATTCCTGAGAAATTGACCCTTACTTTCGAGAAGGGATTATCTTTACATCAAGCACTCACAGTTACATAAGTAGCGAAAACGGATGCAAGAAGTTGTATCTCTCTCGCCCAGACATCGGCCGATATACAGGGAAGTAATAAAGCAATGAGTTCGTCTGGAGACCTTGACCCTGTGTATAGTGACCACTGGTCAGTCCCTCTCAACAAGCATTGGCTCAGGTCGTTAATGGTCTTTTAGATTATAAACCTTGTCCAGTGAGATATGGACTGACTTTTATTCTCTAGAACTGCTGTTTTTACATTTGAAAAAGGACCATTCCATTAAATATGAATATGAATTCCTAAAATATGATCTAAATCTAGACTTGCACATCAGAAGGAGGATCATATATGCTTAGAACGAAGTAAAAGTAAATCTATCATAAACAGAGTTCCATGAGTAAGGCAATGCGAAATATCAATTCATTGTTGGAAAAGTCAGTGACTTTAAAAATGTCACTAAAGGTGCAGCTGAAAAGTCAAATGATTGTTGTTATGTTCTATAAATGTTGGTCCACGTGTCATTTCCTGTTTATCTGAATGTATTCGTGTGTTTGATACCTGTAAATGAAAGGGTGAATAAATGTAAAAGAAATAATTTTCATTGTAAATTCTCATAATAAAACCTTCAGAACCGTCCCTGAGAGATTTTTACTCTTAAACAGAGACAAGAAAAGGTTATTCTACGTATTCTACGTCCCGTGCATGTATTTAACATTACATTTGTTTAAAATGGATTTAAACAAGTCATGAAGTATAAGTTTAGTGGAGTATGACTTCATTTCACAACTCAATGTTAAACTAAAAGTGAACTGTACGGTATTGAAGGACTATAATTTATACCAATGATTACATGTACTGTGACTGTAGATGTTACTACAAGTCTAATATTGCGAATCGTGTGTGCTGCAATTCTGTGACCTCTGACCTTCCTGACTTTTCCCAGGCACCAACAACCGTTACTTCCCTGTCACTCACAAACTGATAATATATTCTGTTAAAAGAATCAACCAATCACAACAGAGTAGGCAACCCACAAGGAATTGTAATTTTCCGATGTCAGTATTTTATGATCGGATGATGTCACTCAAAGATTACACGACTTACTGAACATACTATAATGTTGGCAAGTCTTTTTTTTATTTGTTTAACATTTATCGATTTGCTTTCTTGAAATTGTAATTTTCAGTCCTTCTAGAAAAGAAATGAAAAGTGATATTTTGTTCCATCAATCATTTACATAACAGATGCATTATTTCAGTTTGGAAAGATTTTGATCCAAAGTAAACACATAATGCATATTTACAAAACGTGCAAATGTAGAAACATGTATCCGTCTAAACAACCAATGATAGCATCATTAACACATACATGCTCATTCAAAAGGTCATTTGTTTTTAATCAATGTACTGAAATGATTACTTACAGCATATACATGTAAGTTTGGATCATTATTTATTGTATTCACAAAATAAGTTTATTATAAATGTTCATTATATCTGAATGTAAGAGTAAACAACAAACAGGATCATAATTTGAATGCATTTCTGAGAAATTAACGTTTAAAGGGGCAGTAGCACGTTTTTTCACTCAAATACGTCGATGAAATTTATTTGAAAAATAATGTCACCAATGATTAAACATCCTTATCACTTAGGAAAATCAAGTGGTTCCGTAAAGCCATGGGAATCTTTTTGATCATTCAAAATAATAAAATGTCTTCACAATAAAATGGCCGCCATGTAATTTTTGCTTTATATGTAACACTGTTATTACCACTATGGATAATTGGTTTGTGTAATAACATGTTTTACCCTCTAAAGTAAATATAAATGACATGAACTACCATTTTAAACGGGAAATTTGAAAAAATAAATTTCGCCAAAAACGTGCTACTGCCCCTTTAATGTCCATGAAGGTTTTATCTTAACATCGAGAGTGCACGTTATATTCAGAGAGATGACTGATGTAAGATTGTGTATCTCTCCTCCAGGCCTCGGTGTTATTCCAGGGAAGTAATAAACTTTAAGCAGTGAGTTCTGTTTCGAGACAATATCAACATTGTCGTCTTGCTAGAAGGGTGGATCATTTTCTGCATTGGAACAATCGTATCATAAAGGATGGTTGTATCACGCCGTTCTTACTGAAATAAATCGATCTTATTAACTGTTACCAATGGCTAAATAATTCTCCTGAATCAACATAAAGAGTTTTAACATGGATGTAAATATGATTCAGTTAAGCCATGCGAGTCGACTTCGTAACGAACGGCCATTTTAACTATGCACTTAATTACTCATGGTGAGGTAATTATGTGAAATGCAAGGACTCGCGACCTGACTCCAGAGGACCTGACCTGACCGTAATTCTTTTTCTATTACATTTTAACTGTTGCACAACACACATAGCCATACTGGTTAATCGAAAATAGTATCCCATTACAAAATAAGCGAACCGATCAGATGACGACATCCTTGACAACAAACGTCAAAACAAACAGTCACGTGACACAAATCACGTGACGAGTCAATATCTCAGGTCAGTGATAGAAATTTCTGTTACAAAATTGACCTCATCACTGGCAGCGGGGGTCAGTGTACAAATATATTTTTCGATCTCGTGGTGTGAACTGACCAATGGCATTCTTAAAAAATTAATAGAGGTGTAATAACACACATCGTATATTTTGTTATAATAAATGATGCATTTGAGAACCTCGTGTGTGGAAAAAACGTGCTACAGCGTCTTTTAAAAGGTTTCGTCTGTAGTTCTGTAACGACCTGTCCTACTAAAAATACATTAAATAAAAGTATGTGAATTTCAGTGCAAAATCACCCATTGTTCGCTAGTTTCCAATGTTATGCATAACCATGTGATGTTGTGGGCTTTCTCCCTGCATTCATACCAGCAACCGTGATAAAAGAGAACAACTCTTGAAAGCAGCGTTAAACCCCAATTCACCTCACCTCACCTTTAATCTCTTATACTTCTATATTTTGACATTACTTATATAACATGTGTGGTTATTATAAGAAATAAGGGTTGTTTTGTGGGGGTAAATGCATTTCAAAGTAAATTTGCATTTAATTTTAAAATTGTAATGAATGGCATACCTAATCAAACTGATGTATTTTCTGAGACATTGATGCTTGCTTTCGAGAAATGGATTATCATTACATCAAACACGCACAGTTACACACAGAGAACGGATATAATAAGCTGGATCTCTCTCGCCCAGACATCAGCCTATATAAGGGAAGTAATACACTAGAAGCAATGAGTTCGTCTGGAGACCTTGACCATGTGTTAAGTGACCACTGGTCAGTCCCTTTCAGCATGGACTATCACAGGTTTCATAATGTTAGTTTCGAAAATAAAACAAGTTTATATTAATGACTCAAAGTCTCTAAAAGTTGTATTCAAAGTCAATTATTATTTCATTTAATATAATAATGAGGGAAAGGGATTATGTTGTAATCGTGCTTTAAGTTGGATACCATATCACTGTAGTATGAAATAAAAGGGTACAATGAAGAAAAGTTTAAAATATTAAAAACGACAAGTCCACGAGTCTTCAAAGTGCAATATTGGAATCCCGCTTTTGTAAACAAAAATTGAGACACTGCACATATCAGAGACACTTTTTATCCTTCTATTTCAATCAATCAAGTTTTTACTCATTTCGGTGAGCATCGTGTTTCAGATTTTTTAAAGGCTATACACCTTATTGACAAATTTTTATTTTTCATTATCAGCTTTTATTCAACTTGCGATAATACGCTGATGTTTTTACGGCCTTCGTGCCGTGTTCTGTTTTTCAACTCCAATTTTCTTTTTTAAATTAGGCAAATAAATTAAATATCTCACCGCTTATAGCTGCGACTGCCGAAGCGGCGTTAAACAATAACTCACTCACTCACTTGTAAACAAAAACAAATCTTAATTTTGTTGTAAAGACTACTAAATTTTGAATGACAAGAAGAAGATGAGGATATAAAGAGAAACTGAGATTCGTATCTCGCCTGTGGCTGGACAGTTTGATTTTCTGTAGAGAACTGTTCTACACGGAGTAAGGTTTGAGTGCAATGCTACACTGAATTTCCGCGTAGCAAAACCCATGGTTTGCTAAGTCCAGCCGATGCACGCAGATTTTACTACAATGCATAGTCACCATGGCGTTGCGGGCTTTCTCCCTTTAATGACACTAGCAACCATGATATAAGTGAAGTACTCTTGGAAGCAGCGTTAAAACTCCATTTCAACGCACCTCTTGGCAAGAAAACGAAAACATGTTTCAAGGGGCTATTTATCAAATCTATTGTAAATGCGTATCATTTGTCAAGGTGTATAAAAGAGTGAAGGTGTGTAGAGAGGCTCTTGATAAAAGAACGAGTTTTCTTGGGAGTCACATGTTCACCAAATCTACTATGTATAATCCAAATTGGCCAAAACGTCTGATTTTCACACATCTAAGAGCTTTTCGTCCTGGATGGAAATATAAAAATAGGTTTAATTTAATTTAACATTTGTGTTGGACCACCTGGTCGACAAACCTACAAGTTATTTTTCTCATTGACTAGGGTCCACGGCAGGTTCACACAAATCTTCTACATTACCACTGCAGTGCCGAATTAAAGGCGATTTATTTGCTCAGTATTTTTCAAGTTGATGTTTTGTAATCGTATATTTTGGCCCTTGCGCAAAGAAATCAAAATTGATTGTTCTTCTTTTAATCAATATCATGCTGTTAATGATTATAGAGTGTGAGTGATAATAACGGCTGTTTTTGTCTGGGAAAACTAAGAAAGTTTAGAGGTTTATTTGATATTGCCTCGAGACAATACGCATTGCTTAAACTTTATTACTTCCCTGTTTTGACACTGAGGCCTGGGTGAGAGAGTTAGACCATCTTACATCCGACATCTTTCTCTCTATGTATATAACGTGCACTGTCCTGATTTTAAGATAAAGCTGTTGTCAAAATTGATCCAGAATTTCTCAGAAGTGCATTCAAATGTTCATCCTGGTTGCTCTCTGCTTTAACACTCAGATAAACATGACATAAAATATATTCAAAAATCAAATAGTAAAACAAGACACCATTTTCATAGAGCCATATTCACTCCAACATGTTTAATTGATATCATCAATCCTTTCAGTCCCTGACAAATGAACAAATGAAAATTGCTTTGTGTTTTTTTTTTAAATTAATGAAACTTTAGCATAAAGATATTCCTTTCCTTAAAACTGAAAACAACCAAGGTTTGAAATCTAAACAAATAAATGAATATTTGAAAAATTACCATCAACAAATATGCGATCATTCTAAACCTCTTTTGGATTCATTCAATGTTCGAAAATTGTACTAATAATGCAGAGATGAGAATAAAATTAAAATTTGTTTTAAATAGATTTATTTAGATATTATTATGATAAAATCATTGTTAACAAAATCATATCCTTCGAACACAAAAACCAATAAACGTGTGAATGCAAAAACACACAAAGTAAATTTGTTAAACGCTAATACACATAGGTTGATTTGTATTTGAAATAGTACATCTTTTAAATTACAAAAAACAACAACCTTAAATTACTATCTCATCATGAGTTGAAGGGGGCGCATTTCAATTTCATTTTTTATTTTATGATATGAAGGACAGCCAAGTTCCTTGATGTATTTCTGAGAAATTGACGCTTACTTTCGAGAAGGGATTATCTTTACATCAAGCACTCACAGTTACATATGTAGCGAAAACGGATGCAAGAAGTTGTATCTCTCTCGCCCAGACATCAGCCGATATACAGGGAAGTAATAAAATTTTAGCATTGAATTCGTCTGGAGACCTTGACCCTGTGTTTGGTGACAAGTGACCACAGGTCAGTCCCTCTCAACAAGCATTGTCTCAGGTCCATAATGGTATTTTGGATTATAAACCTTGTCCAGTGAGAGATGGACTGACTCTTATTCTCTAGAACATCTGTTTTTAAATTAAAAACAGGACCATTCCATTAAAATATTGAAAATATGATCTTAATCTAGACTTGCTAACCAGAAGGAGGATCATATATGCTTAGAACGAAGTAAAAGTAAATCTATTATAAACAGAGTTCCATGAGTAAGGCAATGCGAAATATCAATTCCTGTTTGGAAAAATCGGCAACTTTAAAAATGTCACTAAAGGTGCAGCTGAAATGTCAAATGATTGTTGTTATGTTCTATAAATGTTGGTCCACGTGTCATTTCCTGTTTATGTGAATGTATTCGTGTGTTTGGTACCTGTAAATGAAAGGGTGAATAAAAATAAAAGAAATCATTTTCATTGTATATTCTAAAACCTTCGGAACCGTCTCTGAGAGATGTTAACTCTTGAACAGCGACAACGAAAGGTTAATAAGTGCACATCTGCAGTTGAATTTAATTTCTCACAAACCTTTGATCGACAGGTGCCATCCAAATACCTGTTTTTTGTACGATTTTGCACGTATTTGAATGTTGTAATTTAAGTGGTATTCTGCGTCCCGTGCATGTATTTAACATTACATATGTTTAAAATGGATTTAAACAAGTCATGAAGTATAAGTTTACTGGGGTATGACTTCATACTGTGAACTGTATAGTATAGAAGGATTATATTTTATACCAATGATTACACGTACTGTGACTGTATATGTTACTACAAGACAGATATTGTGAAACTTGTGTACTGAAGTTCTGTGACCTCTGAACTTCCTGAACTTTCCCAGGCACCAACTACCGTTACTTCCCTTTCACACTAATTTTCCGATGTCGGTCTTTATGATCGGATTATGTCACCAACATATTCTACAACTTACTCAATGTACTATAAAGTTGGCAAGTTTGTTTTTATTTGTTTAACATTTATCAATTTGCTACATGGAAATTGTAATTTTCAGTCCTTCTAGAAAAGAAAAGAAACGTGATATTTTGTTCCATCAATCATTTACATAATAGATGTTATATTTCAGTTTGGAAAGATCTTCATCCAAAGTAAACACACATTATGCATATTTACAAAACATGAAACTAGAGATATTCATATCCTTCAAACTGAAAACATCCAACGAGTGGACCATTAACACATACACGCTCATTCCAAAGTCATTGTACTGAAATGATTACTTAAAACTTATATGTGTGGATCATATTGTATTGTATTCCCAAATAAATAAACTAATTTCAATATAGATTTCCAGTATATCTGGGTGTAATAGTAAACAACGAACAGCGTCTTTTAAGTGGTTTCGTCTGTAGTTCTGTAACGACCTTTCCTACTCAAAATACATTAAATAAAAGTATGTGAATTTCAGTGCAATATCACCCATTGTTAATACAAGCAGCCGTGATATAAGGGAAATACTCTTGAAAGCAGCGTTAAAATCCAATTTACCTCAATTCACATTTAATCTCTTATACTTCTATATTTTGACATTACTTATGCAACATGTGTGGTTATTATAAGAAATAAGGGATGTTTGTGGGGGTAAATGCATTTCAATGTAAATTTGCATTTACTTTCAAAATTGTAATGAAGGACATACTTGATAAAACTGACGTATTTCTGAGACATTGATGCTTGCTTTCGAGAAAGGGATTATCATTACATCAAAAACGCAAAGTTACACACAGAGAACGGATATAATAAGTTGTATCTCTCTCGCCCAGACATCAGCCTATATAAGGGAAGTAATACACTAGAAGCAATGAGTTCGTCTGGAGACCTTGACCATGTGTTAAGTGACCACTGGTCAGTCCCTTTCAGCATGGACTATCACAGGTTTCAAAAACAGTTATTATTTCATTTAATATAATAATGAGGGAAAGGTATGTTCTAATCTTGCTTTAAGTTGGATACCATATCACTGTAGTATGAATTAAAAACGTAAAATGAAGAAAAGTTTAAAATATTAAAAACGACAGGTCCATGAGTCTTCAAAGTGCAATACTGGAATCCCGCTTTTATAAACAAAAATTAAAAAATCTTAATTTCTTTGTAAAGACTACTAAATTTTGAATGACAAGAAAAATATGAGGATATAAAGAGAAACGTTTCGTATCTGGACAGTTTGATTTTCTGTAGAGAACTGTTCTACACGCAGTAAGGTTTGAGTGCAATGCTACACTGAATTTCCGCGTAGTAAAACCCATGGTTTGCTAATTCTAGCCCATGCACGCAGATTTTACTGCAATGCATAGTCACCATGGCGTTGCGGGCTTTCTCCCTTTAATGACACTAGCAACCATGATATAAGTGAAGTACTCTTAAAGGCATTTCATTTCAACGCACCTCTTGGCAAGAAAACGTAAATGTGTTTTAAGGGGATATAAATCAAATCTATTGTATATGAGTGTCACTTGCTAAGGTTCATAGAAGAGTTAAGGTGTGTAAAGAGGTTCTTGAAAAAGGAAAGAGTTTTCTTGGGAGTCACATGTTCACCAAATCTACCATGTATAATCCAAATTGGCCAACACGTCTGATTTTCACACATTTAAAAGCTTTTCGTCCTGGGTGGAAATATAAAAGAAGGTTTTAATTTCATGACATTTGTTTTGAACTACCTGGTCGACAAACCTACAAGTTACTATTCTCATTGGCTAGGGGGTTTGAACACGAGATTTCATCTATCTATCGCTAGGGGCTTTGAACACAAGATCTATTCTCATTGGCTAGGGGGTTTGAACACGAGATTTCATCTATCTATGTTGTGTGTGCCCACGGCCAATAGTCCACGGCATTTTTGCACAAATATTTAACACTACCAATGCAGTGTCGAAATAAAGGCGATTTTAAGATTATTTTAATTTTCTACGAATTTCTGTAATTACGTTGTCATTTTCTGATATTTAAATTTGTCCAATCAATTGCTTCTTTCCAAACTTTTCACAAATCCGGTGTAGTAGAACTCTAGAAATAATGTCAAACTTATTTTATTATGAAAAGGAGATTGCACATGAATGGTCGGGGGTATTAGTTAGCTAAGCTCACCTTTATGCTTGTTAATTAATAGTATAATAAATATGATTTAGGTCGTCTACCCTGTGGTTATTATTCATGGACAAAGGGTCACTAACTCTACAGTTTATAATTCCTAATGGCTAAGTTGTCACATTGCCACATAAAAAAAACAATCTTTTCATAACTGATGATTTTGTCTTAAAGATGCTGCACCACTCATTAAAAAATCGGTATTTCCCAACAATGTCTAAGTGATAACATAATGTAGACTGATCTCACCTAGATCATTGTATAGGAGCCACATGACAGTTATATGGTGAACTATATCAAAGGTGATGTAGCAAATACTAACCGAAACATCCAGCTGTGTTGGAAAGGAAACATGTATGTTCACAATAGAAATATTGGAAATATATATGTAGGCATATTATATAATATTTCTACAATTTGCCATTTATTCTATATTTTCTGAAATTTATACTATATTGCTAGAGTGTACATCTTCTCATCACACGACCCAGTAATCCATCTCCTTAGGAAACGTCTATCCCTATAGACATTGTGGGTATCCTGCAATTTTTAGAGTTCAGACAACCAGATAATTGACCACTCCATCATTGTACCATTTTAGAAACTACTCAGAACTATTTTTATTTATTCAGGAGTAGTATCTAGCCATTGCTTACACCAATTAAATTTCTTGTTTTTGATAGCCCTTTTACAGTAAGACTGGCGTGCTACAGCGCCTTTAATATATAACATTATATAGTCAAACTAGGATATTATTATGATGATCCCCTTGTGACCATTTTGAGGTCAAAGGGTAAACATATTTAGAATGTATAATTTTAAACTAATATATTCTTAACTGTTTCTGAACAGTTTTCTGTAGCTTTTAAAAGGAGACACTAATGGGTTAATGGGAGAGGCCTGTGTTGTCAATTTGCAGGGTTACGGAGTCACCAATCTACCCAATTCTCAAAAGTCATAAATAGTTGTGGATCTCTATTAAGGGTGACAGAGTCATCTAACTAACTGCTAACTGTCTGTCAAACTTTTAGGCAATGAGCGCTTGAGTAGAAAACGTATACAGGTTGTGAGTTCTTTAGAGTGAGTGTTTCACGAATCGGTGAAATTAATAACATTAAAATGAGACTGATGTTTGGACGTATTAACATGCCAAATCAGTGTCTGTCTATCTAAAGTGTATGTGGATAGGTCAAAGTTTCACGTTCATAAGTAGAGGTTATCATGCGGTGTGTATGGCACGCTCAATATCGGATTCTACATTAGGAATAAACACTTGATACTACGAGTCTTGCCAAATATATCCGTTGTCTTTATCCTGTCGATAACACCATCCAGTGTGTGATAATCAGATATAAACTAATGGAGTTTCATTTGAATCATTGTCATGTACACATCTGACAGAAGTATGACATGCCCCAGCCATTTCCCAATGCGTGTTGTCACTCAAACATATTTCTGATGAAGACTTTCCTTTGTTTAGCAATTAACTTGCATACACAGGGAAGAGGGGACAATACCATTGTCGAGGTCATCCTTAATGACTGCTCATGTATTCCCCCACATATCTCTTTTTCATAGAAACAGTTGTTAGAGCGAAATATCTTGTATTTCGTCGTCATCAGTGATGTCATAAATCAAATGTTCCTGACGTCATTGTAACTTGCTGCAGCCGTTTACTGGCTATTGTTAAGTCATTACAATGGGGAAGAATTGTAATAAGGAAATTCCATATAACCCTTAGTGACCTATCTATAATTCGGTTGGAAGATTATGCAGACTTTTTGGAAAGGGACATCTTTGTTAAAGGGGCAGTAGCACGTTTTTGTGCAAATTTTCTTTTTGCAAATTTTCAAAGTATAATGATAGTATATGTCATTTATATCTCCTTTAGAGGGTGAAACATCTTATTAAACAAACCTAATATCCGTAGTGGTAATAACGATGTTGCGTATAAATCAAGAAATACATGGTGGCCAGTTTATTGTGAACACATTTTATTATTTCGAATGACATTTCCATGGCTTTATGGAACTATGTAAACTTATTTCTTTACTTGATTTTCCGAAGAGAGAAAGGTATTTTACTATTAGTAACATTATTTTTCAAATATATTTCAGCAACTTATTTGAGTGAAAAAAAACGTGCTACTGCCCCTATAACAATATAAATATTAGAAATAAATGCCATTAAGATTCATTTAGTGAATACATATATAATTGTTCGGATCAGGTTATCTGCAATAGTACAGATTATTGTTCTTTATCCCGGAACAAGAGTAAAGCTAGACCAGCCTCCAGCACTGACTTTACAAACAGCTTACCGACGCAGCCACTATGACCTCGACAAAACAAGGTTCAACAACCGGTAGTTGGTAATTTTACATTCAGAACCCTTCTGATAGGTATAAATTAGCACAGCTCCCAAAACTGATAATAATCAATTTTATAATTGAATTAAGTTCAGGAACGTCTTTATAACAATTCATGAAATGCTTAAATATTCTATTTTAACTAAATTGCAAAGATGAAACATGTCAAGTTACAAATCATGTTTAAGCGACAGTAGTTACAGAAGTAGATTTGAAAACAGGAGTGGCTCGCTGACCTGACGTAAAAGCTTCATGATGTCAATAAATAATGTAATTGAATTCCTATCTTGAATTTAAGCAAACATTTTACTAAATGTTCACATTATATATAGAGAGTTGATGGATATAAGGTTGTGAAACTCTCGCCCAAACATTGTGTTACTACAGGGAAGTAATATATATTAGGCAATGAGCTATGTTCCGAGACAATACCAACATTTTTCCCTTTAATGCGACATGATTATTTGGTAGGATTCGATACGCTGTATATGCTTATTTCAGCAACAGTGCGTTGCCCGGTTCATGTTTAGAAATCCCGTTAACCGTTCGTTACCATACTGAATCGACTAGAATTAAAACAGTAATTGTGGTAACAGTCAGCACATCTTGATAGCATAACACCATTAAAGAAGAGTGGGATATTTCTAAATTTGAAAAACATTTTTAAATGTATTTTCTTCAAAACAACTAACATTATTATGCACGTTTGATCATAGTTTCCTAATAGCATTTCCTTGTCCAAATATACAAAATAATCGTCATTGCAAGCCTTGGAGGTTTAAATAGGAGTAAGTAAAATTATGTTATCGGTCGATGAAATTTAAATTTGAAGATTCATCAAAAGTTTTGACACACCAATATGCCCAAGGACTGGGGTTATAAAATAAACATTGAACGTGTGTATCATTATGCATGTAACATTTATCCTGGTATAAAACGACAAAGTTTGACACTATTATCGCCTTTTGCTTTTATTGCCTTTAGCTGTTATTGCCTTTAGCTGGGGATGTAGCTCTGGCGATTGAGTTTATTCATAGAAGACAAAACACTGAGGTTCTCTCACATCCAAGTCTTTACTGTGAATCATCTCCGTACATAGGTGCGTGAGTCTGGGGCACATACAAAACAAAGGCCCGCACTGATAGCAAATCGGTAATCTCCCGTTTATATAGTCTACTATACTCGGAAATTGCATTCTAGACTGTTTCATTGGTCTACCTGTCTGATGACGCCAAGAGTATATTTCTGGCTCTCTTGTCTTCCGACTGATACTCTTATATGGTTATCCCCTACCCTACTGTTTCACGTAGGTAACTTTGGAGTCATCGTAGAGGTATGTAGAGAATGTACATTTCATGGGAGGAGAGCTTTTTCTGACTAGTGAAAACTAACATTCATATATTATTATAAAACATTGAATCACACACAATATATATTAATAAATATTTCACATAATGCCATCATATTTCATCCATCGTTTACATTATTATTTCACTATTCACAATTCATGAACATTTTATATTGATATGCATTTGTTATAATTTCAAGTAAAAATGCATTATTTTATATAGGCGATACTATGCTGTACTTGGTAGACTCCCTATATCTATATATTCCTCCAATAATAAAGTATTTAGAAACGTTATAACATTTGCCATACAACAAGTGTTATCAATTGATGTAACTGTATGAACACGAAGATAAGTTAACTGGTTTGACAGTTGTTATACACAATAGGTTATGTTCAGTGATACGTGATAATATCCCTGTGTGCTAATTTATCTCATCATTTACACAAAGATGGACAGAATTCACAATCATTCTCGGAATCGGAATGTTTATTTTATGAAAAACGGATGTCAGATAAACAAGTTTATGAACAATGTTTGTTATCACCCTTATTGCTCTCCTTTCTTTTTCTACGCCAGATTTTCGGATATGCCCAACTTACCTTCGCAAGGCATATCTTATATATAACATGCGCCAGTCTCCGTCAGTATAAGTAAACGGTGCCACATGTCAGTAGCTCACAAATCTGAGCCCAGTATAAAGTTCAGATGAAGTGCTTCGCTATGATAGCGCGGAAAAGGAAAGAAATGATGCAACCACAACCACAGTGCTATAGTGGTTAGCATGTCTGCCTCTCACGCAAACGACCCGGGTTCGAATCCCGGTGGAGAAACGAAACATTTGTGACCTGGGTCTTATACTGTGTTGTATCATTGGGCATGGCACTTCATCCACATTGCACTCAGTTCACCCAGCTGTACAAATGGGTACCTGGACATGGGATGTATGGACCTATACGTCGCGCGGCGGCGACGGCGGCACCGAAAGTACGATTCCTTCAGGGTAATAATTGTGTGGCGCCTTGAGCGTGCATTCAGCATGGATATGTGCGCATTGTAAATATAACATTATTAACCATTGATGGAGACGCGCGTGACTTATGTCTTGTGTAGAAGAGTTGGGTATATCCGTATATCCGGCAGTTATAATACTTGTATCAAGTGAGAAAAGATAATTTCAACTATGCAACAGCAGTACTATAAAGAATTATTTCCTTCCAATATGTACTGTTTAAAAGACCTTATTCAAAAACATACATTGTACTACTATAAGCATCCAAGAGAAAGTAAATCAGTATCACTATAAGCAGAGACTACAAGGTTATTGTTAGATAATCCAATATTTTGCTTTGACTTTGAGGTCAGGTGAGGTGATTTGGGATTTAACGCCACTTTCAAGAGTATTTCATTTATATCGCTGCTGCTAGTATTATGACAGGGAGAAAATGCTCTCAAAAAGTTTGAATGAACGCACATCAGACATGCGGCCTCGTCAAAACTTAATCAATATCGATTGAATATAAAGATGTGGATATTGAACAGTTTTATTATTACAGAAATTATTCAAACAATTGACCATGTTTTAAAGCACAAGCGCGCATAATAAAGAAGTCAGCGTATCCAGAAAGCAATAAGCGATTTTAGGTTGAACAATCATGTAGCAGTGTTGAAATGACAGTTTACTCAACTAACGATTCACTGGAAATAGAAAGTTAATATTAGTTGGTGCAATGTGATTAGTGTCATTCTCTTACGTGAAGTGATGACATTTTAATGATTTCCAAACATAAGACAATAGTTATTTTGGGTAAAACTTAATTACCCTCCCATTTTCCTCATAGTTTTTTATAGTTAATAAATAAACAATTGATATTTCTTGGAAAAAAAAATTAATAGGTCTAGGTCATCACATTTCAGTTTACAAAAATTGTTAAGTGTATGTTGACAATGAAGGGTGTTCAGATTTAACTGAGATATGATGATTGATACGTTGTGACTTTGCTTTAGTTGTTCAGTGTAATTATGCAAATTTTGTGTTTTTATTGTTTTTCAAACGCCTTTTAGACATTTATTAAAAGTTGCGTTTTACTGTTAAATGCATCATTAATCCCTGGCCAGATGCTACAGTTTAGATTAAAGGTAAACATTTATGGGTTTTTTTAATATAAATACATTTCAACAAATTTATATCCTTTGAACTTTGATCACAAGATGTATCTGTATAGCATATTAAGATATTAACATTATTTCCACAATTAACAAAACAAACCTGATTAACAAAACAAATATGTACATTCAACATAGTATTTGTTTTTAATCTCCTTAACTTCTTTACTTCGACATTACCTGTTTAGATGTCTTGTCATTAGAAGGGATCAGGTTGTCTTTTCTGGGGAAATGTATTTCAATATGAATTTGAATTTTATCTCAGAGTTGTAGTCAAATACATACTGGATGACTGATGTATTTCTGAGAAATTGACGCTTACTTTCGAGAAGGGATTTATTTTAACATCGTATGATAACGGATGTTTGAAGTTGTATCTCCCTCGCCCAGACATCAGCCTATATACAGGGAAGTAACAAACTTGAAGCAATGAGTTCTTGTTGAAACCTTGACCCTGTGTTTAGTGACCACTGGTCAGTCCTTCTAGCAAAGCATATCACAGGTCTCATGATGTTAGTTTGGAATATTAAACTCATCTAAAATGATGACTGAAACTTAGTCTCTAAGCACATGTTCTACATATGAAAAAGGACCATTTCTTGTAATAGTGTTAATGGGATCTAAATGTAGACTTGCTAATCAGAAGTCATATATGCTGTGACCAAAGTAAAAGTAGAACTACAATAAACAGCAGGTCCAGTAGCAGACAAGGCGAAATACTGAAAGCCTTGTTCGAGATTGTAATTCTGATATGCTTTAAATTTTGGGAAATTTAAAATGGCCAAAATCGTCCTAAGGAGAAATGAAGAAACCCAGAAACGTTCACATGATTAAGCTAAATAATAGGTTCTAGATCAAAATAAAACAAAAAAACTCTTTTATCTACAATAATGAATAACAGCTTTTGTAAAGAATTCCGGTATTCATTGATATTCAACACCCGCAAAGATGGTATAAAAACGATGGCGTTTTAGAAGGCAATAAACATTTATCATCATGATTAATAAACATAGTAAAACCGTAAGAAAATTGTTTTCACTTGCATATTTTGTGTGTGCATTATATTCTTCGTGTGCCCAATATTTTAGTGTGTATTATATTATTCATGTTCTCAATCTGATTTATATGCACTGTAATAATCGTGTGTCCTATCTGATTTGTGTACTATACATTATTGATGTGGTCTATCTGACGTATGAACAATATATTATTCATATGTCATATGTATTCCCTTTGGATTAAAACATTTATGTGCCCTATCTTAGTATTTGCGTTGCGTGCAATTTATTATTCATGTTCAATATTTGACTTACATTTTGGTTTACTTGCAATATAATATTCATGTGCCATATTTGATTAATGTGCAATATCTTGTTCATATGTCCTATCTGATTTTTGTGTACTATATGTTTCATGCACCCTGTCAAATGTATGTGCACTATGTTATTCATTTCTCATGATTTATGTGCAATATATTATTATTCATGTGTCCCGAGTTATGTGTACCATATTATGCATGTGCTCTTTCTGACTTATGTGCATTATATTATTCATGTTTCATGATTTATGTGCGATATATATCTCATGTGACCTGATTTATGTATACTGTATAACTCATGTGCTATGTCTGAATTATGTAAAATATATTATTCATGTGCCCTATCTGATTTTGTGCAAAATATTATGCATGTGTCCTGTCTGATTTGTAAGCAATATATTATTCATGTGCCCTATTTGATTCATGTGCCCTGTCTGATTTATGTGCAAAATATTATTCAAGTGCCCTGGTTTTTGTGCAATATATTATTTACTTGCCTTAATTGATTTATGTGAAATATGTTATTGATGCACCCTATCTGATGTATGTGCAATATATTATACCAGTGTTCTATCCATCTGCCGTATCTGCTTCACCTGTCCTTGTATCAATGTTCACGAAGACAAATGAAGCAGATATAACATATTAAGATAGAACCGGTAGCTTATGTTGATAGAACATAGAACAGAGGATCAGATAACGTTACGATTTATAATTCAATTGTTATATGTAGTAGTGTCCTGTGCTAGTGATGTAAATAACTTCCCTTTGAAAGTTTGGGTTTGTGCTTGAGAATACCTTTAAATTGAAGTTTAGAAAAAAACATGTGACATTCGTGCATAGTGTATTCTTGGTGCAGCAGATTTGAGAATACTGTTCCTTTACTGCTTCCCAATCTGCTTGATGTTCCTTGGATGCTTCCTGTGACGTCTCTTCAACAATTTGCTTTTGTCCACCATCTGCTCAATGTACCTTGGATGCTTCCTGTGACGTCTCTTCAACAACTTGCGTGTCTTCACCATCTGCTCAATGTACCTTGGATGCTTCCTGTGCCATCTCTTCAACCATTTGCGTGTCTTCACCATCTGCTCAATGTACCTTGGATGCTTCCTGTGCCATCTCTTCAACCATGTGCGTCTCTTCACCATCTGCTCAATGTTCCTTGTATACTTCCTGTGACGTCTCTTCAACCAGTTGCGTGTCTTCAACATCTGCGCAATGTATCTTGGATGCATCCTGTGCCGTCTCTTCAACCATTTGCATGTTTTCACAATCTGCTCAATGTACCTTGGATACTTCCTGTGACATTTCTTCAACCATTTGCGTGTCTTCACCATCTGGTCAATGTTCTCTGGATGCTTCCTGTGACGTCTCTTCAACCATTTGCGTGTCTTCACCATCTGCTCAATGTACCTTGGATACTTCCTGTGACGTCTCTTCAACCATTTGCGTGTATTCACCATCTGCTTAATGTTCCTTGGATGGTTCCTGTGCCGTCTCTTCAACAACTTGCGTGTGTTCATCTACAGGTTTATCTTAGTGCAAATATCATATTAAGTGACCTTCATAATGATGTCAATAAAACTGCGTCACATAGAATGAAAATGATTCATCATATATCTATGAGTAAAACAAACATGCTCACACTTCCCCTGGGATCGTCATGCCAGTGGCGAATGTTTATAAAAACAGGACAGAAGGGTTAAAATTTTGAAAAATCAAATTTAATTAAATTTCGAATAAAAGTTTTCATATTGACTTCATGAGAACATTTCATCACATATTTATTAAATGAATATAAAAAGAAATATTTATATGATGTATGTTTGACCCAATTGATCTCTTACTGAATATTTCACAGAAGAAAATAAAAATAGTAGTTTTGAAAAGTTTGACAACTTATCACTTACAAAAACTGCCAAAACGGTACCTTTGTACTATGAGATATCAAAATGGATTATGCTATGGAACACTCCACTGTTTTCTTATAATGCAAAATGCAAATGGTTGGTCTAGTTTTCACGTTGATATTGTGCTTCAAAGACATGTGAAATTACATGATATTTGCACTAAAATATGTATATGAACAAACTTTCAGTGAGCAGTTGTACACATTTTGATGCAAGCTCAATTAAATCAGACAAGACGTTACACTTATACCTTGCTTGTTTCCTGCATGAGTGCTGTTCGACACAGGCTATGTCTTGTAACCTTGTTTGTAACTTTTCACGTTTCATTAATTCTTTAACTTCAAATTGAAAGTCTCGGCTGAATTGAAAAGTCATAATACTGTCACGTGACCCCTGGGAAGTACCACTCAGATCAAGAACACAGCGAGGTAAAAGTCTTACGTTCAATCTGATTTAACGAGAATGTATTTTGTAGCTTGTAGCTGCAAACAAACTCTGTAGCTCATCAGGTTTTATCTAATGAAGTATGAAGAGTTTAGTAAACGAGCTGTAAGACAAGCATAAATGCCATCATCAAACCAGATATTAATTTCCCTTTGTGTTGCTTTCGGGTGTTGTTTGAGTCATTGTTTTCAGGACGGGGTCTCTTTAGACACACTACTGACCAACATTTACCATCCTAATTGACCGAAAAGTCTCTTCACATGAGTATGGCCCCTCAGGCTGTATCTACAATATATCATTTATTGGACAAAAGGTTGATTTAGTAGAACTCAGAATTGTTTTATCAATAGTTCTTGAGGAGAGAACAAAAGAAGATTTTAAACAGTGACCTAGTGCCAAGTCAGTTAATCTGCGATTAACCTTTCCCGTCGTCAATTTCTTCCAGTTGTTCTTGAGAAGTTGAACATGCGCAACAGTTAACCAACGTATGACATGAACGGCTTAAAGGGGCACTAGCACGTTTTGTCGCTCAAATACGTTGAAAAATAATGTCACCAACATTAAAAAAAACGTCTCTCTTCAGAAAATCAAGTTATAAAATGAGTGTACATGGTTCCGTAAAGCCATGGGAATCGTTTTTGTCATTCAAAATAATAAAATGTGTTCACAATAAAATGGCTGCCATGCAATGTTTGCATTACTCGCAACACCGTTATTACCACTACGGATAATTGGTTTGTGTAATAAGATTTGTTTACCATCTAAAGTAAATATAAATGACATAAACTATCATTATAAATGGAAAATTTAAAAAAAAAAACTTGGAAAAAACGTGCTACTGTCCCTTTAATATCTCATTTACATATCCCCCAAACTATTTTTGAGCAGAGAATAAAAACATCACAACCCTTTTTTTCGTTTTGTTTTTATTTTCAGGTACATTCCAATCATCATCCTATCCATACATACAGGAACAATCGTTGCTGAAGCCCGACGCGTAAAACCAGAGATTATTTGTTTTTATTTATTACACACATAGTGAACATATAACTAATGACATAATAATCTAGTACATCACACGTGTGTCGTATCACGTTGACGTAACGTCGTATCACGTTGTCGTAACGAAGTGACCCCGTATTCCAATGATCTGATTGGATAACCAATGACCTCTCTGTTAGGATCAAGTTGAAACGGAACTACTTTTGAATTAAAAGGAAACACCTAACATTTCATTTTCACAACTTTATATGCTAGATATATGCGTCAACATAGATTGTCAATGCTTTTAGAAAGTTCCACATTTGGCCAGGATGCAACAATGATATCGCGAATAGCTGTAACTATCGGCACCGTATTTACTTACAGTTCATTCATTGTGTCAAAAAGGTTTACAGTGCGGCGAATGTCAAATGTAAACATCATGTAACCATCACCAAGAACGTAATGAACAGCTTGCAATGACAATTGCAATTGTTTCCCTTATGACAGGTAATAAAATTAAGCGGTGTGACGAATCCGGGTATACAAACGTGTGTAATAAATAAAATACCACTCTCGGTCTCATTAGATACGAATCATACGAAACTCGTGACCTTCCTATGGTATCTGACTTCGCCTTAGCTCGGTCAGATACCGTCGGAAGGACACTCGTTTCGTATAATTCGTATCTAATGATACCTCGTGTAGTATTCTCAAATAATATATCTCCCTGGAACCATGTCCCCTCAACGAATGCAGCAGCAACAAACACTGGAGGGTTTACAGTGAATACGGACATATCACTCTCTTACATAATGGATGTATGTACACATTAATGGACATGAAGTGAAACTAATATTTACAACAGTTATTGCAAGTACCTGTTTACTTAAAATGTTCCTAATTTCCAAACATTTGTTTTCTATCGAATAATACAATATTATGTAGGTTAAGCACAACTTCACATTTCGGCCATATATTACTGAATAAGATTTACATCTCAAATCACTATTGAATTACTTCCTTGACATGAAGCATTTTCATTACAACAAAGGGAAGCACATCTCTTAATATGTATAATGAATACAGTTCCGCAACACACAAGATGATTGCTGGTCATCAATATCCTTATCAGATTAAATATAATAACATATTGCTTTACAGTCCATTTTGGAAACTATTGAATGTAGAAAGGAAGTACTGAAATGTCTCTTCATCCACAGAGAAACAGTCCTCAACTCTTCATGAAGTATGGCCGAGTCCAATTTAGTATTCTGAAAAATATGTATATATAAATGTATATGAACTGAGGTACAAAGGAAACTTTACACCATACTGTTTCAATCATACAGTAAAAATAACAAATCAAGTTGATATGATAGAACTGGGATTTTATTTAATGTTCAATGTAGACTGATTCGGTAAACAACCATACTCGTCACTGGACCAAGGGGTATAACATCATTTTTACACCAACCTGACCCCTGTTTATAATGTTGTAAATGTGTGCATAATGAGGTACATTTGTTGATTTTCACTTAGCAGATATCTTATATTTCGATGAACAGTTGTGTTTTATCCAAATTAATGTTGGAGGAAGTTATGAATTTAAAATTCCATTCTTTCCCCAAAAAATTAAAACCACATAGAATTATTCCTTGGCTGATGACTAAACGCCTGCACTTTTCAGTTTTAGAGTAAGACTACAACAAAATATGATATTTGTAATTGAAAATCAAACATATGATAAAACCAACTTAGGTGTAAACTTTCTTTTGTACCTCAGTTTACATACATATATGGTAGCATACACATTGGTAATTAATTTACTTTGAAAGAATGAAGCTATCATAGACACAGTTATTGAAAAGAGGCCGGTTGTCCCGAATTTGACCCTTCTTGAACGGTCTTATGCATTAACATTTAAATATGAGTATCAAAGACCAGTGACCAATCAAAGGGTAGCGCCAAGGTAAAAGTATAACTCCAATATGAAAAGTGAAAGTGAAGAACTATTACCCAGGAGAAAATGCTTGAAACTTTTGATATCAACATCAAGTCCTACCTAGATCAGTCACATTGTTGAGAAAGATTTTGCGCTGTAGGCGTTGTAACAGGAACCTGTAAGACACAGATACATGAACATGAATAACAGGTGCAACCATTGAGAAATGTAAGTCATGTTCCCCAAACAAAGCCTGAAAAATTAAGGAGGACATATTAGGATTTAGGCAAATGACACGTCCGTTTTTGTGGGGAACCAGATACGCAACAGTCTCTCTCAAGCTCAATGGCAAAGTCAACCATTCTCATCAACTCTCTAAACTCACCAATCTCTCACTGATTTCCTTTCTCTGACCTTCTGTTCACATTGCTTCATCCGCTTACACTGCTTCATCCACTTACACTGCTCCGTCTACTTACACAGCTTCATTTACTTACACTTCTTCAAATACTTACAATGTTTCGTCTACTTTCGTTGTTCAATCTACTTACACTGTCCTGTCTACTTACACTGCCCCGTCTACTTAAACTGCTCCGTATACTTTCACTGCTCCGTCTATTTACACTGCTCCGTCTACTTACACTGCTCCTTCTATTTACACTGCTCTGTCTACTTACACTGCTCTGTCTACTTACACTGCTCCGTCTACTTACACTGCTGCATCTACTTACACTGCTCTGTCTACTTACACTGCTCCGTCTACTTACACTGCTCCGTCTACTTACACTGCTCCGTCTATTTACACTGCTCTGTCTACTTACACTGCTCTGTCTACTTACACTGCTCCGTCTACTTACACTGCTGCGTCTATTTACACTGCTCTGTCTACTTACACTGCTCTGTCTACTTACACTGCTGCATCTACTTACACTGCTTCATCTACTTACACTGCCCCGTCTACTTACACTGCTTCATCTACTTACACTGCTTCATCTACTTACACTGCTGCATCTACTTACACTGCTGCATCTACTTACACTGCTTCATCTACTTACACTGCCCCGTCTATTTACACTGCTGCATCTACTTACACTGCTTCATCTACTTACACTGCTGCATCTACTTACACTGCTTCATCTACTTACACTGCTTCATGAACTTACACTGCTGCATCTACTTACACTGCTTCCCCTCCTTACACTGCTGCATCTATTTACACTGCTGCATCTACTTACACTGCTTCATCTACTTACACTGCTCCATGTTCTTACACTGCTGCATCTACTTACACTGCTCTGTCTATTTACACTGCTCTGTCTATTTACACTCCTGAATCTACTTACACTGCTTCATCTATTTACACTGCTCTGTCTATTTACACTGCTTCATTTTCTTACACTTCTTCATATACTTACAATGTTTCATCTACTTACACTGTTCAGTCTACTTTCACTGCCCCGTCTACTTAAACTGCTCCGTTTACTGTCACTGTTCCGTCTACTTACACTGCTCCGTTTACTAACACTGCTTCAACTACTTACACTGCCCCGTCTACTTACACTGCCCCGTTTACTTACACTGCTTCATCTCCTTACACTGCTTCATCTACTTACACTGCTTCATCTCCTTACACTGCTTCATCTCCTTACACTGCTTCATCTCCTTACACTGCTTCATCTCCTTACACTGCTTCATCTCCTTACACTGCTTCAACTACTTAAACTGCTCCGTTTACTTACACTGCTTCAACTACTTACACTGCCCCGTCTACTTACACTGCCCCGTTTACTTACACTGCTTCATCTCCTTACACTGCTTCATCTACTTACACTGCTTCATCTCCTTACACTGCTTCATCTACTTACACTGCTTCATCTCCTTACACTGCTTCATCTACTTACACTGCTTCATCTACTTACACTGCTTCATCTCCTTACACTGCTTCATCTACTTACACTGCTTCATCTACTTACACTGCTTCATCTCCTTACACTGCTTCATCTACTTACACTGCTTCATCTCCTTACACTGCTTCATCCGCTTACACTGCTTCATCCACTTACACTGCTCCGTCTACTTACACAGCTTCATTTACTTACACTTCTTCAAATACTTACAATGTTTCGTCTACTTTCGTTGTTCAATCTACTTACACTGTCCTGTCTACTTACACTGCCCCGTCTACTTAAACTGCTCCGTATACTTTCACTGCTCCGTCTATTTACACTGCTCCGTCTACTTACACTGCTCCTTCTATTTACACTGCTCTGTCTACTTACACTGCTCTGTCTACTTACACTGCTCCGTCTACTTACACTGCTGCATCTACTTACACTGCTCTGTCTACTTACACTGCTCCGTCTACTTACACTGCTCCGTCTACTTACACTGCTCCGTCTATTTACACTGCTCTGTCTACTTACACTGCTCTGTCTACTTACACTGCTCCGTCTACTTACACTGCTGCGTCTATTTACACTGCTCTGTCTACTTACACTGCTCTGTCTACTTACACTGCTGCATCTACTTACACTGCTTCATCTACTTACACTGCCCCGTCTACTTACACTGCTTCATCTACTTACACTGCTTCATCTACTTACACTGCTGCATCTACTTACACTGCTGCATCTACTTACACTGCTTCATCTACTTACACTGCCCCGTCTATTTACACTGCTGCATCTACTTACACTGCTTCATCTACTTACACTGCTTCATCTACTTACACTGCTTCATCTACTTACACTGCTCAGTCTGCTCACATAGCTCCGCCAGCTCCCATGGCTGTGTCTGCTCACACGTCTCTGTCTGTTCAAGCTGCACCTCCTGCTCACACTGCTCAGCCTTCCTTCTCTAGTCGAACGTCCTGCAACAACTCATTCAATCATCGTAATCATTTGAGTATGTCAAGAAAATATACATGGGAGGAATTACTGGTGCACTGCTTTTGTTTAACAAAGGTCATAATAGCCACATGCATTTCATAGAATTTGAGAAATCTTTTGTTTTTGAATGTTTCTCTCTTTACATTAGATGTTACTCAATTAATATGAAAAGTATGTGATTTACACATTACCATTAAATCTAGTTAAAGGTATTTTTTTATTAGCAACAAAAGCGAAAAAGTGATGGAACGTTACCTGAAGGGTACCTGAAAGTTACCTCCTGGAAGATCCTTGGATGATTTGCCGTCAAACCCGTCTTTTTGAACAGTACAGCCTGGTACAGCTCATCTCGATGTCTCCAAAGGACGCAATTTGCTGGTTTGTGTTTAGCCCTAACTATTTAGTGGAAGATCGCACCCACTATCTCCCACCCTATATGTTTTTCTATCTTTGGGGCAAGTTTCTAATTGTCAGTAACCTGAACCTTGGAACATCATCGGCATTTGTTATACAACATAAACGTGTTTCTTAAAGATTAACTAGTAAAATAAAAATGAAAGAAATGAAAAATGGATTTGATTTGCCTGTGTCGCATGTTTCCGTTGTCCATCCTGGTTGACATCCGCCAAGACAAATCCCAGTTGCGCTGTCACAGACCTCATCATTCAGGCAGTGTCCACATTCTGCAGCAATAATGTCAATTGATAATAAAACCCGAGTTGTTCAATGAATATACTACATCAAGTGTGTACAATTTTTTGTTTGGTTTTCTATGTGTAATTTAGATTAACATGTCTTGGTAATTATTTACAATTCACATTTGATAATGCAGCAGACAAGAAAACATGGATGCAGAAGTCAAAAATCATACTTGCCTGTGTCGCATTTCTTAGTGGTCCATCCACTTTCACAACTCCCAGTGCACACTCCAGTCGTTGCGTCGCAGGCATCATCATCCAAACAGTGTCCACATTTCAATAAACAACCCATTCCATAGGTACCAGCAGTACATTCTGAAATAGTTTATATCATTAATGCAAATTAATTATTTATTTCCGAACACATTTATGTTCGTACAATAACATGGAATAGATCATTGTTAACACAAACTTACAAAAAGCCATTTAATAGGATAATTTCGTCAGTTGAAAACTACACTATTACAGTAAATGTGTCTGATTAATGATTAATCACAGAAATTTAACACACCTTTTTTCGCTTAGAAATCATAACTTCCATATACTATCTTAAATTTAGATTTTAAATCAAGTATCAGCAATGATGAACGTTTTTAGGAATGAATTTCTTTTAAAAGGAAAAAGTTAAGCATGGATAAGATAAGATTTCCCCCCAAAATGTATATTCATTATGAAGTAGTGGAGACAAATAGGTATGTGTAGCTCATCAGGACTTCATTGATTTATTATCTAAGGGTGAATATCTAAATTATCTAAATAATTCCAATTACCAAATCTACAATTTAGAATCTCCTTTGGCCAAGGAATATGTACCCTATTTGGGGTCACGGGGTCACCAAATCTACAATTTAGAATCCCCATTGGCCAAAGGTGTCTCCACACAACGTTTCAGCTCGCTAGAACTTTTGGAACTGGAAAAGACGATGAAAATAAGTTATTAATGTTGTGACCGCTGTGACCCTAGTTGAGGTCACAACGTCACCAAATCTACAATTTAGAATCCCCATTGGTCAATGACTCTGTACACTATACTATATTTTAGCTTTCTGGAGCTTTTCATAGTTGAAAAGTAGACGAAAATAGGTTTTTAGGTCATGACCCTTGTGACCCACAATCCGGGTCACGGGGTCACCAAATCTCCAATATAGAATCCCCATAGGCCAAGGAGTCTGCGCACAACTTCTCAGCTCTCTAAACCTCTTGGAACTGGAGAAGAAGATGATAATAGATTTGTAAGGGGTCATGGGGTCACCAAATCTACAATTTAGAATTACCATTGGCCAATGAGTCTCCACACAACGTTTCAGCTCGCTAGAACTGTTTGAACTAGAGAAGAAGATGACAATAGGTTTTTCAGGTTGTGACACAAAATCTACAAGTTAGTATTCCCATAGGTCAAGGAGTCTGCACATACAATTTCAGCTCTCTACAGTTTGTGGTTCTGGAGAAGAAGTCGGAACGTTTACAGACAGACGGACGGACGAATGGAAGGACGAAAACACATGATACTGTCGTTTGTACAGGTCACTCCTATTCAATTATCATACTAATTTTGACATCGGCTTAAAAACAAACAGAGTTAAAATGTGACATTGAAAAAGTTAACTGGATCAAAAGATCACAATACAAAAGTTTTTTTTACTTTTGTCACATCTGTCAGTTGTCCATCCAGGCTTGCAACTCCGAGGGCATTTCCCAGTGACGACGTCACAGGCATCATCGTCCAAACAACGACCACAGTTAGATGCACAGTTCATGCCATAAATACCAGCAACGCATTCTGAAACAAAGACATTTTTATCCAGTAAAACAATCCATCTACACATGATTATTGTTACACATACCAACTTATATTGACCTTTGGCTTAAATGTTTCGAGTTCTGGTCTGGAAATTAAACCCGAATTGACGGATGCAATGATACATAGCCTCAATGGGAGGTAATTGCTATACACAAGGCCAACTTTGAACATTGCGGTGGGAGATAAAAAAAAAGTGTTTGCCTGTATCGCATCTGACAGTTGTCCATCCAGGTTTGCATCCCCCACGACAAGTCCCAGTCCCACTGTCACAAATATCATCGTTGAGACAGTGTCCACATTCTGCAGCAATATTATCAATTGATGATCAAGCCGAAAAACAGTAATTTATTTAAACTGTTGCATGTTATACTGTTTATTCTAAATAACACAAGACTGTTGTATCTTTTACATATCACTCATATTTTTTTTTTCCCAAAGCATGAAATTATTTGAGACATTGGCTCACAACAAACATGTTGGTAAAATGTGACAATTACAAGCCTAAGATCAAATTGATTACAGTGAAGTAGTAAGTTACTTGTATCACATCTGGGAGTTGCCCATCCAGGTTTACAACTCCGAGGACATATCCCAGTCTCACTGTCACAGACATCATCGTTCCAACAACGTCCACAGTTAGATGCACAGCCTTTGCCATAGGTACCAGCAATGCATTCTGAAACAAAGTCCTCTTCATTTAAAAACCTAAACCGTAGTGTTTTCCCTAGGCATTTTTATGAAGTAGTGGAGAAAAAATAGGTCTTTGTAGCTCATCAGGACTTCATTGATTTATTATCTAAGGGTGAATATCTAAATTATCTCAATAAATTCATTTTCCAAATCTACAATTTAGAATCTCCTTTGGCCATGGAATCTGTACCCTATTTTGGGTCACGGGGTCACCAAATCTACAATTTGGAATCCCCATTGGCCAAGGAGTCTCCACACAACGTTTCAGCTCGCTAGAACTTTTGGAGTTGAGGTGAGGTGAGTTGGGGTTTAACGCCGCTTTCAAGAGTATTTCACTTATATCGCGGCTGCTAGTATTATGGCAGGGAGAAAGCATGAAACACCATGTGGTTATGCATTGCGGTGAAACCTGCAAACATCGGATGGAACTAGCGAACCATGGGTGGTACTACGTTGAAATTCAGTGTAGCATTGCACCCAAACCTTACTGCGTGTAGAACAGTTCTCTACTGCAGACAAAATTCGAACCCCAGACCTCGTGATCCGAAGCCAACGCGCTAACCACTGCGCTACCCCGCCCCCAGAGGTTTTGGAACAAGAGAAGAAGATGTAAATAGGTTATTAATGTTGTGACCCCTGTGACCCTATTTGAGGTCACAGGGTCACCAAATCTACATTTTAGAATCCCCATTTGCCGATCGCTGTACACTATATTTTAGCTTTTTGGATCTTTTCATACTCTAAAAGAAGACGAAAATATGTTTTAGGTCATGATCCTTGTGACCCACAATCCGGGTCACGGGGTCACCAAATCTACATTTCAGAATCCCCATCGGCCAAGGTGTCTCCACACAACGTTTCAGCTCGCTAGAACTTTTGGAACTGGAGCAGTAGATGAAAATTGGTATTTTCAGGTTGTGACACAAAATCTACAATTTAGTATTCCCATTTGTCAAGGAGTCTGCACATACAATTTCAGCTCTCTAGAGTTATTGGTTCTGGAGAAGAAGTCGAAAAGTTTACAGACAGACGGACGGACGAAATGAAGTACGAAAACACATGATACTGTCGTTTGTACAGGTCACTCCTATTCAATTATCATACTAATTTTGACATCGGTTTAAAAACAAACAGAGTTAAAATGTGACATTGAAAAAGTTAACTGGATCAAAAGATCACAATACAAAAGTTTTTTTTACTTTTGTCACATCTGTCAGTTGTCCATCCAGGCTTGCAACTCCGAGGGCATTTCCCAGTGACGACGTCACAGGCATCATCGTCCAAACAACGACCACAGTTAGATGCACAGTTCATGCCATAAATACCAGCAACGCATTCTGAAACAAAGACATTTTTATCCAGTAAAACAATCCATCTACACAAGATTATTGTTACACATACCAACTTATATTGACCTTTGGCTTAAAGGTTTCGAGTTCTGGTCTGGAAATTAAACCCGAATTGACGGATGCAATGATACATAGCCTCAATGGGAGGTAATTGCTATACACAAGGCCAACTTTGAACATTGTGGTGGGAGATAAAAAAAAAAGTGTTTGCCTGTATCGCATCTGACAGTTGTCCATCCAGGTTTGCATCCCCCACGACAAGTCCCAGTCCCACTGTCACAAATATCATCGTTGAGACAGTGTCCACATTCTGCAGCAATATTATCAACTGATGATCAAGCCGAAAAACAGTAATTTATTTAAACTGTTGCATGTTATACTGTTTATTCTAAATAACACAAGACTGTTGTATCTTTTACATATCACTCATATTTTTTTTTCCCAAAGCATGAAATTATTTGAGACATTGGCTCAAAACAAACATGTTGGTAAAATGTGACAATTACAAGCCTAAGATCAAATTGATTACAGTGAAGTAGTAAGTTACTTGTATCACATCTGGGAGTTGCCCATCCAGGTTTACAACTCCGAGGACATATCCCAGTCTCACTGTCACAGACATCATCGTTCCAACAACGTCCACAGTTAGATGCACAGCCTTTGCCATAGGTACCAGCAATGCATTCTGAAACAAAGTCCTCTTCATATAAAAACCTAAACCGTAGTGTTTTCCCTAGGCATTTTTATGAAGTAGTGGAGAAAAAATAGGTCTTTGTAGCTCATAAGGACTTCATTGATTTATTATCTAAGGGTGAATATCTAAATTATCTCAATAAATTCATTTTCCAAATCTACAATTTAGAATCTCCTTTGGCCATGGAATCTGTACCCTATTTTGGGTCACGGGGTCACCAAATCTACAATTTGGAATCCCCATTGGCCAAGGGGTCTCCACACAACGTTTCAGCTCGCTAGAACTTTTGGAGTTGAGGTGAGGTGAGTTGGGGTTTAACGCCGCTTTCAAGAGTATTTCACTTATATCGCGGCTGCTAGTATTATGGCAGGGAGAAAGCATGAAACACCATGTGGTTATGCATTGCGGTGAAACCTGCAAACATCGGATGGAACTAGCGAACCATGGGTGGTACTACGTTGAAATTCAGTGTAGCATTGCACCCAAACCTTACTGCGTGTAGAACAGTTCTCTACTGCAGACAAAATTCGAACCCCAAACCTCGTGATCCGAAGCCAACGCGCTAACCACTGCGCTACCCCGCCCCCAGAGGTTTTGGAACAAGAGAAGAAGATGTAAATAGGTTATTAATGTTGTGACCCCTGTGACCCTATTTGAAGTCACAGGGTCACCAAATCTACAATTTAGAATCCCCATTTGCCGATCGCTGTACACTATATTTTAGCTTTTTGGATCTTTTCATACTCTAAAAGAAGACGAAAATAGGTTTTAGGTCATGATCCTTGTGACCCACAATCCGGGTCATGGGGTCACCAAATCTACAATTCAGAATCCCCATAGGCCAAGGTGTCTCCACACAACGTTTCAGCTCGCTAGAACTTTTGGAACTGGAGCAGTAGATGAAAATTGGTATTTTCAGGTTGTGACACAAAATCTACAATTTAGTATTCCCATATGTCAAGGAGTCTGCACATACAATTTCAGCTCTCTAGAGTTATTGGTTCTGGAGAAGAAGTCGAAAAGTTTACAGACAGACGGACGGACGAAATGAAGTACGAAAACACATGATACTGTCGTTTGTACAGGTCACTCCTATTCAATTATCATACTAATTTTGACATCGGTTTAAACACCAACATATTTAAAATGTGACAGTGAACAAGTTAACTGGATCAAAAGATCACAATACAAATGTTTTTTTTACTTTTGTCACATCTGTCAGTTGTCCATCCAGGCTTGCAACTCCGAGGGCATTTCCCAGTGACGACGTCACAGGCATCATCGTCCAAACAACGACCACAGTTAGATGCACAGTTCATGCCATAAATACCAGCAACGCATTCTGAAACAAAGACATTTTTATCCAGTAAAACAATCCATCTACACATGATTATTGTTACACATACCAACTTATATTGACCTTTGGCTTAAAGGTTTCGAGTTCTGGTCTGGAAATTAAACCCGAATTGACGGATGCAATGATACATAGATTCAATGGGAGGTAATTGCTATACACACGGCCAACTTTGAACATTGAGGTGGGAGATTGCTTGCCTGTATCGCATCTGACAGTTGTCCATCCAGGTGTACACCCCCCAGGGCAAGTCCCAGTCACGCTGTCACAAATTTCATCATTGAGACAGTGTCCACATTCTGCAGCAACATTATCAATTGATGATCAAGCCGAAAAACAGTAATTTATTTAAACTGTTGCATGTTATACTGTTTATTCTAAATAACACAAGACTGTTGTATCTTTTAAATATCACTCATATTTTTTTTATTTCTTCCAAATCATATACTATTTGAGACATTGGCTCACAACAAATGTAGGTAAAATGTGACAATTACAAGCCTTAGATCAAAGGATTACAATGGAATAGTAAGTTACTTGTATCACATCTGGCAGTTGTCCATCCAGGTTTACAACTCCGAGGACATATCCCAGTCTCCCTGTCACAGACATCGTCGTTCCAACAGTTTCCACAGTTAGATGCACAGCCTTTGCCATATGTACCAGTAATGCATTCTGAAAAAAAGTCCTCTTCCAGTAAAAACCTAAACCGTAGTGTTTTCCCTAGGCATGTTAGCAGAGTGCAGTGCTCTGCCCGTTATCTGTCGCGCCCTGCCTTTTTTCTGACTGATCTGCCTTGTCTGTATCCCAATCTTCGTATCAACATTTCAAATAACTTACGTTACACATTTTATTTTCTTCATAAACTTGCCATTATATTTAACATAAAACTGATTTTCAAATGAGAGAAATCCTCATCACTATCGTTTCTAACTACAAAACACAACTTAATTACAACATAACAAGAGCATGTATGCTGTATTCCATTGGTCAAGTAGTTTTAGAGATCTGCTCGGAAACAAACTCTACCCTTCAAATAGACAAAGTCCAAATTGTTACCATGGAAACAAAACAATTTTTTTTTAGAAAAGGCTGAAACCCACAAAAGGCACATCTACATGATATGGGGAAGCTGTATACCAAATTTGGTGAAGTTTGGTCAAGGAAACAATGGGAACGCCAACGCCAACGCCAACGCCAACGCCAACGCCAACGTCAAAGCTTGTACTTGTAATTGTGTCCATTTTATCTTTACATATGTGCCATATTTGGTGAAAAAGTGCCTTTTTATCAATGTAATTTCCCTACCCATTGTTCAACCTGCGTAAAACACTATAAACCATATCATATTCAGTAATATAAACATATCTTGTAGGCATGCATTCGTATAGATTATCGATTCATTTCTAATCAGTAAATGACAAAATTTATAAAGAAAATGATTTTAAAAAAATATGACTTGCCTCTATCGCATCTTTCAGTTGTCCATCCAGGTTTGCATTCCCCTGGGCATCTCCCAGTTGAGATGTCGCAGACGTCATCGTTAAGACAGTGTCCACATTCTGTGGAAATAGCTTCAATTAATAATAAAATCCCTTGAAGACAAAGGAATACTTTTTTTTCAAATCCCATTTTATCTGATTATTTTGTTATGATGAGAAATGATATTTGATAACTCATGGTCTACAATACCTTGTATTTGTTTTCGGTATTAACTTATATTGTGATGATGTGATGAATGAACGATGAATCATGGAAATTATATGAAATTTATATATTATCATGAGTTTCTTTGATATTCAAGTATCAGCTATAAATGATTTTAGGAATTATATTTTGCCTGTGTCGCATCGTTCAGTTGTCCAACCAGGTTTACATCCCACAGGGCAAATCCCAGTCACAGTGTTGCAAATATCATCATTCAGACAGTGTCCACATTCTGAAGCAATTCATAAAAAAAGCTTAAATACAAAGGAATGATTAAAATTCTTTATCTTCAATTTGATAATTTACATTATTTGATAAATTTATGTTTACATATTTTGGTGACAATTCGCCATTTTTCAGGAATAAAACATAATATTTTCGATTTGATATTCTTTCAAAGCAACACTTTCCTTTAACATAAATTCCAAAAGGAGTAATTCTATTTATATATTTGAGGAACTTTTGATTTGATGAGCATTTCAATACTACAACTGACAAAGTCAAATATGTGGGTTACGGGCGTAAACCTATGTACCCCTATGGATCTAAACAAAACATTTAAATGTTTTATGATAAATGTGACAGTAAATAATATGTTTTCAAAAGCAATAACCGAAATCGTTATACCCTACATGCAACAAATTAAATCATTTAAAAATAAATTGAAATAACATATTCTTGTAAATACTTTTTTTTCAAATGCCTGTGATCTTAATTGTTTGAATGATTTCATTATACGATAAGCAATTTATCCATCAATGTAATGATGCATTTATTTTCAACAAAAAGTTATATCATTCAATAAACATAGTGAAACTCATCAGGCCACTAACTTCGAACCACATGGGGTATATTCATCCTACTCAAAACTCTTGTTTCAAAACGTTATTTCTGAAAAAAAATGTTTCAGGTGTATAGTTTATATATATATACAAATTTAATTACTAATACTAAAACTGGGGAAAACAAGCAAAAAAGTGAGCGTGGCTCACTAATACCCCCGACTGTTAAAGTTTGACATTTTTATTTTACTTAAAGAGAGAGGTGTCTGCACACCTAAGGATTGATAAGCTTTGAAATGTAATTGCTAAGATTAAACTGTTTGTGAAAATGGTAGGATAAGTCTCGATCTTCATGAAAAAAGGTGGTTTAAGTCAAAATAGGAATAATAGTAACTTGAAAAGGTATGGGTAACATAATACACTACTGCTATTACCACTGATTTCAACTTTATTTTGGAAATTAATCAATCATAATGATTCGTTCGAGTGACTTTAAACAACAGGTACATGGAAGCACACCCCTGAAGGCACAGTGACAGATATATACAGCAGTTTATGGCTGAAAGGAAAGAAAATTTAACTTTTCCCAAAATATAACCAGTAGAAATATAAAATAGTAAAATCAACAAGAACACAGAAGTAGCTTTTGATGAAACTTACATGAAAAAGAAAATGATGAAGTCAACAAATCACAACACAGAATTAGCTTCATTCATTCTAGCTATGATAAAGTAAAAAAATATATAAAATCGCAAAAAATTCAAAAATTCATCACATCATGTTACATTTTGCAATGCACCTCTCTTAGTGATGAAGAAGACATGTGCCAAATTTGAAAAGGATGAGATGAATAGTTTTTCTGTAATCGATCGGACAAAAAATGTTCAGAATTTGACTAAGTTAAAAAATACAAAAATTCGCCAAACATTCAAAAATTCACCAATTCGGTTTAAACTTCGCACTGCACCTCTCCTAGTGGTGAAGAAGACATGTACCAAATTTGAAAAGGATGAGATGAATAGATTTTCTGTAATCGATCGGACAAAAATTGTCTTCGGACGGAAGGACGGACGGACGGAATCGTTGGTATTACTATATACCCCCAACCGTTGGTCGGGGGTATAATAATTAAAATAAGAAAAACTAACTAGATCATAACACTACAATGAAAATATAATTTACAAAGGATTTCAATGGAATAGTTACTTACTTTTGTCGCATCTAGCAGTGGACCATCCAGGTTTACAACTCCGAGGACAAATCCCAGTCGAACGTTCGCAGGCATCATCGTTTAAACAGTGGCCACATTCTGAATCATGCATACATTCAATAGTTACCTTTGGGGATTATAAGATCTATGCAACATACTAATTGTTAATATTCACCATCGTTTAAAAACGTCAAATTACAATGTAATATATTCAAATTGAAAGGAAACTTTTATTCTAAATGAAAACAAATTATTTCCCCATCTATTGAAAAAGCTATTCGGGACTTTGAACAGGCATTCTTACTCTTTTATCATATGACCGTCCATCCAATAGACCAAAGCAGCTCACATCATACATGATGTTATGATTAGATTTGTTCTTTGAAGGTTATTTTTGGATTCACATGATCACTTCAATAATAAGATTGACAGGCAAAACTATAATATTGGTTAGAGGAATTTGTAACGTTCTGCACCTGTACGGACCCGTTATTAGAATATTTCATGATAAATATACCAGGTATATATTTCTTCTTAAAATAGTAACAGTAATAATCAGAATAATCATTATATCCTACATGAAACCAAGTAAATAGCCATTGACACATATATTATTATGATATTCTGGTTACACATGTTCATGATTATCATATTCGCCTCTTGCGCATGCTCTTTGGGTCAGTTCTAATTCATTAATATATCAAAGAAAATGTATACCAGTGTCATGGGTTTGTAACATCCCTTGGAAACGTATTACAATGAAAAAGTAAATCAAAGGACTTCAATAACAATGTTATTTACTTGTGTCACATGTGTCAGTTGTCCATCCAGCTGTACAACCCCCAGGACAAATGCCAGACGATGTGTCGCAGGCTTCATCATTCACACAGTATCCACATCCTGCAGCAATAACATCAATTAATACATTCAACAAAGGCCCTCATGACCTCAGATATATACATCATATTATGGATATTGTATATAAGATGATATAAGATAAGAAAATACTTGGTTACCCGAAATGGAATTCTTTTTACATTTACAGAGTCATAAAAGTAACAAATATACGACCAATGAAGAATTAAACAAACATACCATTTATCAAACTAAGCATCCGTCCCACAGATCAAAGTGGGTCACGCTATACATACTGTTACAATTTGATTCCAACTTCTTTGTAGGGGAGGATTTAGACAATAACTAACGAGTGACAGGGAATGACAGATTATCTTTCCCGAGTTATCATATTTGCATAATTCTCGAACCTTGGCGAGGAAAAGATAATCTATTATTCCCCTTCACGAGTTAGTTATTGTTTATATTACCTATATATAACAAATAAAAGTAAAAAGTCGAATATTAAAAGGCAACAGTTTCCCTAAAAACAACCGAGAAAGAGATGAATCTCCATATTCATACACGTGTGACGTGCATTCACTACTTAACTACCTATCCACCTAACAGCCAATCAAAAGTCAGAAATAGGTGTAACTTTTAATTTCATGTGACTTACAGCGAAAATACTACCCGCCGGTCTTTCCATATGGGTAATAATATTATACAAGGTTATTTTTGTGAATGGGTTGTTTCACATGAACACTTCAATCATACAACTGATACACAAAAACATGTACACTACATGTGGTTTGTTGGCGTGCAGTGTAATAAGATGAGGTTTGTTAACCTCTTCAACTCTATTTCCACCAAATGGATTCCTATGCTTTTTAAATGTTTCATTTAACCGGGAATATTACTTTATGAAAACAATAATGGAAATAATCGGAATAGTCATTATACCCTTTATGAAGCGGAATAAACCATTGAAACATAAAACATGATTTTCTGTTCACAAAATCTAGCGAAATATCGTATCTCGATTGATGTTCAGGAGTAAGTTATGATACAAAAATCAATTCAACCTTTGGTGCAAAGAGGCCTATAGTTTCCCCCAAAAATGATATATTTCATTAACCATGCAAGAAACTCATACATTCAGGGCCAAAAGAAATAAAATAAGTCTGACGCTTAATGCGATCTGAGATGTGGATATATGTCATAAGGAGATATGTACAATTTCATTCACGACAGTATGATCTTTAATCTTTTCAATCTTTTAAAACACAGGTGGGGTGTGGAAATTACTAGCTTTAGGGACTATTGGATATGGTGTTTAGTATTTAGGTAAAGTTTATGAGATATGGAAATTATGATGATATATGCCGTTGGCATAATGTACCTACTTAGAATTTAATCGATAACGCATCGTTATTCTAGGATATCATGAAAAAAAGGAAAATGTTGTATCTAATTATCCAACATCGCCTAGTTAAGATATTAACTCTTTTGTTACATATAATGTTTGGAAAATTACAAAATAAGTTTAGTTGGCTTTTCGAGACATAATGTAGCTATTTGTCAGTGGAACCTATCACATCTTGCATCTTTCTTATCATAGTATCGTTTAATTTACCGTTGAGTGTATATATATATATATATATATATATATATATATATATATATCTGTATCTATAACAAATATCGCCATGTTGAAAATGCTCCACGCTATTGAAAAAAGACTTGTAAACACGTCAAAATGTGAGGCATCCAGTCATCATTAAAATGATATCTACAGCAAGTGTCGTCTGAAGTATTTTATTTGTATATACATTTTCTTCACGTGAGACCTTCCTCAACTTGTTCGTGTATATATATTTATATATATATATAAAATTTTAAAATAATTCCAAGCATTTATAACAAAACTAACTTCAAATGACTAAAATCTTATTACTTGTGTCACATCTTTCAGTTGTCCATCCAGGTTTGCATCCCCCAGGACAAATTCCTGTCACGCTGTCGCAGACATCATTTCCCATACAGAATCCACACTCTGCATAAAAAAACGTCATATAATACTTTCAATCAATACTCTCTAGGACCATACATGTAAATGAAGGATAATTCGTAGGACCCATTCACAAATCCCTGCTAAGATGTATGGATGAATTTGATGTTTTTCAAACATTTGCATTAACATTACTTTAACATGGCTCAGTATATATGTTCCATTCATATGTATACTAAACTGTCATGTTTAGTCAAACAGGAATAATTTCACATGTATTGAATAAGATAATTGTTCTTGGACTTGTTCTGTGAAATGTGGGAATTTGACCATGTAATAATTTTAGAGCTAATTCGAATAATTTCCAATAGGCCACACCGGATACACACTGGATACATATACATTTCTTTGTTTATGGTAGGAGTGAATACAGGATTTATGTTTGTGTTTCAGTAGGACACCTGACAAGCAAAACATCTTAGTATCAAGCATTCTAAGATGCCTAGCGGCTAGAACAATCGAAATAAAAGTACTTTATCAGACGATAAAGGTATAGTTTTTGTGATGACGTAACAATTGAATGACGTTTCCGCTCCCCTCGTAGTCACGTGTGCCCATGGTAACCCAACGAAAGAGGGCAGTTGAAAAGACCGTGTTTTTCTGCAAATGATAATGTCCTAAAACAACGGTAGCGTTGTTATAACAATTATTGAAGGAATGTGTTATTTTGTATCCGAATTAGTCTTAAATTTTTAGCTACATTTGTACTTGAACCAAACGACGAAATTCGCATTAGGCAACCCAGGAACCAATATGATGTCACAACAGAACAATGACGTCATAGTCGCTGTTGTCGCACGGCTCGTCAGTTGGCCCTGATCATGGATTATCAATATTAAGGAAGTAAACTCAAAGCAGAATGTTGTGTTATTGGTTATCTTAGAAAAGTAATAAAGTTCGCTGTACCCCAATGTGTTTTGTAATAAAGTATAGTTTTGCCCTGAACTATTATAACGTCAAAGTACTCGGACTACCGTCCTCGTACTTTAACTATAATAGTTCAGGGCAAAACTATACTTTATTACAAAACACATTGGGGTACAGCGAACTTTATTTCTTAACTAAGTATTGGGTGTGTTTAGGTTAGGTGTTCATCACTCTCTGTATCATCTATGTATCTGGAAATACACTCTGCAGGGTAGAGGCAGATTTATATCACTAAAGTATACACACTTACTGCTGTCATCAGAACAATCATTCTATTTTACATGACACCAAATAAAAGGCTGAAACATCAATTAAAACCAGTGATGTTTTAGGTTTAAGTCACAAAGAGGGACATGTTTTGGTAAAATATAAGAGAAAACCATTAGTGTGACAAACATCAAAGCAAATTTATTGTCTTTTTGAAAACGTTATTTTAATTGGTGAGACCCCGAGACAAATGGCACTGTTGAATACTCTACGAATAGTTCTTGTTATTATCGTTCCAAATTCCTATAATAATTATACCATTCGTTTATACAAGACTTGTTTCGTGTTACAATAACATACTTCATTACATCAAACGATTACAATGAATAAGATCATTTACTTTTATAACATTTGTCAGATGTCCATCCAGGTTTACAACTCCCAGGACATATCCCAGTCACGTTGTCACAGACATCATCGGTCAAACAATGTCCACATTCTGCAACAAAAACGTAAAATTAATACAATAAAACAACTGAATTCTAAAATCAAGGCATACCCAATTTAATTTGATTTTTATGAAAATCTGTGTTTATTTTTTACACGTCTTAATTCTCAAATTCACTATACCAAAGTAGGTAACATGGCACATCAATCCAACTGAAATAAGTTCGGACAGTTTCTATGCATGTTTATAATGAAATGTTTGATAATAAATAAGTATCTGAAAAGACAAAGTAAATCTCAGCAATCTTAAAGAAAATATTTCAATTGATTTAAACCTACACATGCAGAATTGTTTGCAAATGAACTCCAAAATAACGGTTTAAAAAGTGTATGTCGATTATAACATGACAGTGTAAAACATATTTTCCCTGAAACATTTTGTCTTTAAAAAACTGTTACATATGCTGGGGTATATTTATCCAATTCATCGTCAAACGACCGTATCGAACTGGTCTTTGAAAAGCTTAAGAAGGTTATCAATAGCAACCGTAGTTCTGGCTTAGTTTATGGTGGATTGAATCCTCTAGTATCTGCTCGTGTTTGGGAAAGGTTTGTATTGCCATGTTGCCTATTTGGATGTAATGTGCGGGGACAGTTAAAACAGAAAGATTACGAAATGCTTGAAACTGCCCAACGTTATTTTAGCGAGAGAGTTACCTAAGTATACACCAAAGCCTGTGTGTACAGACACTATTGATATTTTATCTGTAGAGGGATAAACACACAAGCAAGTTATCCTATTCTTTTGAAAATTGTGTAGATCAAGCATCGATTTTTATTTCAAACAAGTATTTCTTGGCTGTGTGTTGCAGTTGTATGACGCTTACAATGTCAGGAAATGTTCTATGTTTCCTTTATAAAACAGTACATACATATGAATTGTCACAATATTTGCATGAATATGTGTTTTCATCCACTGTGTCTTCTAAAATTGCTTGGTCCACCCTTGTAAATGAACGAATACGACAATAAGAAGCTTGTATAAAATAGAGACACTTGTTATGCAGACAGGACATACTCAGGTACAGAGCTATACGGTCTAAGGGCCCAAATCGATTTTGGCAAATGTGTTGTATGTACAAGAACAAAATAAATCACTTGCTAATATTGTAAAGCTTGGATCCAATCTACTGAATGTTTATGTGGTGTTGTTGCAAATGATGCTGTAATACATAATTTTATGTGTTCCACTCTTAACATGCAAATGAGAAATGTATTATTTGAACAAATATGTAACATTATGTCTGCAGATAACAGTGTTGACCTCTGGTCACAGGATGATGATGTAATTGTACCAAGCCTTCTCGGGGGACTGCCCCGAATGTTTGTCATCTATAGACCTACACCTATGGTATGCAATCATGGTGTACGCTTCAAACTTCATTCATCACTGTAAAGGATTATTTTCAAATCATTTTATATTGTAAATGTTGATTACATGTACCACCTAACCTGTTGTTATTATGTTCATATATACATGTACCTTGTAATCTTCACAATTGGAGGAAATAACGACAATCTATCTATCTATAAATTATGTTTCATTATAGAAGTTGAAACACGTCCCTTACACTTTAAATATACTTTTGACATCCTCAAGTGTTTGAAATGAATATACTTTTTTAAAATACTTTTTTTCAACAAACAGGATAATTCTAACAAATAAACTATGCCCCGGTGTCTAGTTCCTTGATAACAAGTATCAAAGTCTCATAGTTTGTGAAAATATTGTGTGACCTTGTGAACTGTCATTGACTGACAGCAAATGAAATGTGCATCTTCTATGTTCATTTCGTCGAATTATGAATGACGCACATAAATTGAAAAGTTATTTAATTTGTTCGATTGTATAATAAGAAATTTAGATTGTCATATATTAATGAAATGACTAGATACAAATGCCTATAGACTAAGCAGCATGCATATGATATCTATATTGATTGAACAATATGAAATATGTAACACTGATATCATATGTAATCAAAATGTCTTAGCTGTTTTGTCATGCTTCTGAATACATATAAATACAGGATGGTAAAGCCGTCAAACTTTAATTAATGTTTGTGTTGTAGTATGTAATGTGTGACAGAGTCAGTACTAAACCTTCATTTAATACAGTGCTAAGTTTATCTACCATACTTCTCTTGTACAATACTCCTCAGTGAGTAAATCAACTTTACCTTCCCTGATAATGATAATCAACGGTCATCCATAGCTTAATGTTCTGATCATCTCGACACAACAACATAAATATAACACTTCATCAGGAAAATTCGTTCTCAAATTATCCGCCCTTGCATTCTGTTATGAAAATATTACAAATGTAGAGCATTGGTTTGGGACGTATGTGCTTTGGTAGAACAAATAAAACGTTTTACCTATCATGTTCAGTGCATGGATGGACATACATAATTCTTGTCACTTATAGAGATACCTACCTCTTCTTCTGCTCACTGTTAAGAACAAAATCCGTGATCCAGATCCCGTGTGACTGATCTCTAGGTCGTGATCAGCTGTTTCGTTCAGGATGAACATCTTGTTCCTTAAACCGAGGTTAGATCAAGCATTAACATACTGATTAATTTGACACTTAAGCAGTTTGATGTGAAATGTTAGTTCATGTATGCTGTATACATCAATGATAACAACAAATAAATTGACACATACATTTTTAATAAAGAAGGTGTTATCGAAAAAGTATTTATTTTCGAATGTATTTCACTTATAAATGTCCATTTAATATCATAGTGTACATGTTACGCCCTCTGGCATTATTAAACACGTGTGCTATATGTATCATGAAGACCAGATGTAAATAGAAAATCTTTCTAGTGAATATAACATGAATATAAGCAAATTTCAATCCAACATTTTGTCTTTACTTTATAACCAGATAACATTGAACCCCCCAAAAATTAGTCACATGTTATTTGATATAAAAACAAGATTGACATTTGTTTCATTGAATGTGTTCATAATAATCTACCTGTAAGCGTAGTACACATTGCCTCCAGAGATGGCAACAGAATAGCACCAGAGAGGACGCAGGATCCTAGATTCCTGACTGGTCATATCATAGGTCCGCAAGCCTGAGGCAGTACAGATGTAGATGTTCCCTAGGAACAGGAACAGTCGGCAATATAGGTTGGTCTGGTCCTTTGTGTGTGTTTACTTTATTTTCAATCACAAGCATAACAAAGAAATGTAAAAGCTAAAAGAAAGAAATAATTTAGCGTTACTTTGATTATGTTAAGCATTTTAGAAGTATTTTAGTTTATTTACATGTATATGGTGTTATGTTTATCACGACAAATGCTCATGTAAAGGACATGTCTTGCATGGAAGCGTTTCACAGGTTATTAACTCTTTGCTGTATTCTTGGGAAAAAGCACCCGAATAAGTCAAGTGAACCAATTTTATCAGATTATAGAATATCTGATTATTCATTATTATTCAAAATATTGCAATTGGAAAGAAACAATATTTTCATGAGCATAATTGCATAAATTTGGTTAGTATTCATACTTTTAACCCAAACAGTACATTCTCCTCATTTAAATCGATAATTCCTTCTATGTAATGACATTCTGATACATGTCTCCATATGTATTTAGCATATTGACAGGCACATAAAACAAGTGAAATGGTTTCAAATGAGTCGTTTGCAAAGAGAACATGTCTGGGATTCTACATATCCTATCCTGAAAAGTAAATTGTGAGTACTCAATATATAATGTATGATTTTGAATTCTTACAATCGTAGTTCGCTACCTTGTGTGCATCGTTTTGCTATACGGTTGAAATTGTCAACTTCGTCGTGTCAGTGTACTGTTTTTGCAAATATTCTTCCAATTTTTTATATTTGTTTTCATTTTTGATTTAATAAAATTATATAAAAAGCTGACCAGCCTTGTTGATTGTTGTTATACTGATTGGTCTAAGTTCATTATATTTTACACCCTCACAAGTCAAATCATTTGTTTAATGTTATAATTGTGTATAAACTCTGTGTATTCATATACATTTCCACTGTCATCGATCATATCTCTAAAATATCTAATACCCTTTCTATACCATAACTGAAAATTAATGGTTTATTTCCATTTCTAATATGTTTATACCAAATAGACTTTGGCATAATTTCTTCACTTCTTCTGGATTCAGTATTAATGAGTGCAAATAGCTTGGGTAAAACATCTTTCCAGTTTTATTTTCAGTATGTCGATGATATTTTCAGAAAACAACTTTCTCCTGACTGTATTTGTTAGAAAATAGTATCTTTATCCAACCAAGTCTTTGTGCGGGTATAATTGTCTTACATCAGCGACACTAATACCTCCATGCTTAGGTGGATTTTATCTGGCTTACCCTTCAAAAAATGATAGCGTTTCTTCTGAATGGGATTAGGTATGCTGCTGAAGAAATGATTTTGTTTTGGAGTTAGTAATGATTTCAGCTCGACATTTCATGTTAGGGTCGTTTTTGACCATTGACCCCTTCAATGCTCTCGACATTTTTAATATTGTTCAAATGAATGATATTATGTATATCAACATTCAAATCTGTTCCAGATATTGTAATGTGGGCATGTGTATTAATATTGAATAAGAAACAAATAAATGAATTAAGTCTATATCCTGATATTGTAAACAGTTTTCACTAAATATCAGAGTTTACCACTATAACAGATGATTAGTAAATGCTCACAAGTAATATGCTCATAATCTCATATTAGGAGATAAATCTACTGTGTTTTTAACTTTTTGTGAGTCTAACATAGATTCGATTCTGATTTTTATCATTCGGAGCCGAACGTGTCAGCGTGAGGTTTTGAATGATAAAACTTGGTATCGAATCTATGAGTGATGAGGTAATCGGTTGAACCCAATTTTCTTCAGGTATGACGCATCACATTTATGTTGTTTTCGATGCTGTAGAAATTTACTAACCAGTGAAATAAACAATTCGTTATTTTTAAAATATTATAATTTAGTGATAACATAGATGTTAATGAAATAGAAGATACAGGTTTGTAAATTTTAACGTTTCTCCGCCTTGAAAGCTTTCCTCCACCACTAGTCAAATTGACGTGACTATTCCTGTGACGTCATAACTGATTGAGCTTATGACGTCATTGTATCCGAACCGAAACCGGTTCGTTCACGACTTATCGAGGTCTTGATCGACTACTGTAGTTTCACTGTTTAAAAAATCGGTCCAAATTTGAGTAACTTTCCAAAACAGGTAGTACACAGATTAAATTGCGTACAAGGAACACATGATGGAAACCGTAAAGTGAAGATAACTGATTTACGCATGTTTATTTCAATGACATAGCTTGGCCTAGAATCTTACGTCATCATGTATCCAAACGCGGTTAATCCCCGTTCACAGAAATCGTGTTCGAACCTCCGTTCGACAATAAATTAAACCAATCAACAACAATGATTTTCAAAGGTCATGGTAGAATAATGGTTTGAGCATTATCTTGTGATTTATGGAATTAAGTAGTCTGTCCCGGTTTTTTTCACAACATAGTTACAAAGTAACATGCCTTTCTATCAAGCTGCGTTGGGAGGTAGGTGTTAATATGAGCTAACATTTAATGAATAGAATCTCCCGAGATGAAACATGTTGCTTTAGAATTTGATCACAGGACCCAATTTGACAGGTGTAATGTAGCTATGTATAATAGCTATACACTGCGACCATATAACTCGTCACCACATGATACCAGTTAATAAAAATGATACATTGTGGAATATACATATAAATGTGCAAGCGAAGCCGTTGAAGGGTATTCTAATGTTGTTTAAAATCCCCATCTCTTGTTTTGATAGAATGACTTTATCAGTTAACATTCCTAAAATTAAAACTGTACAAATGGCCATCGAAGGTGCTCGAAATCAGAAACTTCCCAATATAAAATGTAATCCATTATCAAACATGGTGGCAACAGATATGTGCCTGACAGATATGAATATTTGAAAGTTTTTAACCAGTTAATATGTACTATGGCTTGATCTTAGAACAACTTATGGTAATTAATTACTTGGTTCTCAGCGAGGTGAATTGAGAATGGTAGTGAAAGAATGACAATAGCATTCACCAACGAAGAATACACAGCTGGGCCAGTGTATTTTACTTGTACGTTATCGTGGATGCTCAATTAAATATAGATAATGGGAGATTTTAATATGTCATTTATTAGATGCCTTCAACACAGTTTAACTCCTTCAGATAACAACAAATGTAATACGTAATAATGAGGGTTTTTGGATCATCACCATAACATGCATTATGGACAATCGCCAACTTATGTGATTATGAATATGTCAAAATAAATCTTAATATTGTTTTGGTGTTTAGTCAAAACCCTAATTGTTACTATAATATTTCTAATATTTACTTTATATGGCTGGATAAAATATTATATTACAAGGCAACCTGTACTTTCACGAATTAAGGAGACATAAATTGATTGATGACCGAAATAGTTAAAAACTTTTAACAGTCAATTCAGTCCACTTCTCTTGTTTCTAATTCAGATTTCAATAACAGCAAGTAATTAAAGTGATAAACTATCGGACACATTACACGTCATTGGTCTGCAGGATTGGTCAATAAGGAAAACATTAATAAGAAGAAATGTATTATGATTTTGGAATGAATCCTATTATTCGAATGTAATTGAAGGTCTTACCTGTATCACCGACTGCAATATCATATATAACTAAAATGACATCTGCTACTCCAATTGTTCGCCGCTCACTTCCATCATAATTCATAACAACAACTGAGTCTGCATCGTTCTTACCGATGTATATCTTTCTGAAATGATATATGACAAAACAAATCTTATATATAAGATAAGAAACATGTATCGACGGAAATATATATGATATATATTATCTTAAATTGTATTCAAAATTAAACTTGACATGATATAACTATTAATATGATTTTATTTGGCAAATAGATGACTAAGTACGAACATATATTAAAAAAGTCCACTGTAATGGATCTATACATACTGATTGTCTGTGTCAAGAGATAATCTGCCGCCTCCCAGTTGCTTCGTGATGATGGTTTCTTTCCCTGTCGTCAAATCGATCTTTATCATCCGGTCAGCACTCACAAACAATAACCTCAGAGATGGGTCGATTGCGACAGACCAGACATCTTTAATGATGAAGCAAATATAAATCAAAGACAGTTGGTAATTAAGATTCTTGAACATCACAATATTTTAAACTGAATGGGTGAATTAGATGTTATAGGTTTTTCTCCCAATGCCATGGATCAATCTGAAATGAATATTTTGGTCAACTTTGTATGGGGATAATGATTTCACACAGAGAAGCAGCCTAACAAATTGGAAAAGTATACTTTGGAAATTAAGAAACTAACAAATCAGCGGATCCAAGTACTCGACCTGTGTATATTAGCTTGACCCCAGGTAAAATACCAGATAGCAGACAGCTAGTGGCTTGTTACTGGTGGGTAGCAAGCGGCCCACGCTTGTGATAGCTAGCGGATACATAGTGGCAGATAGCTAGTGGTTTGTTACTGTTGGGTAGCAAGTGGCCCACGGTTGTGATAGCTAGCGGATACATAGTGGCAGATAGCTGGTGGCTTGTTACTTGTGGGTAGCAAGTGGCCCACGGTTGTGATAGCTAGCGGGCACATAGTTGCAGATAGCTAATGGTTTGTTACTGGTGGGTAGCAAGTTACCCATGGTTGTGATAGCTAGTGGTTTGTTACTTGTGGGTAGCAAGTGGCCCACGGTTGTGATAGCTAGCGGACACATAGTGGCAGATAGCTAGTGGTTTGTTACTTGTGGGTAGCAAGTGGCCCACGGTTGTGATAGCTAGCGGGCACACAGTGGCAGATAGCTAGTGGTTTGTTACTGGTGAGTAGCAAGTGGCCCACGGCTGTGGTAGGCAGCGGACACATAGTGGCAGATAGCTAGTGGCTTGTTACTGGTTGGTAGGAAGTGGCCCACGGTTGTAAAGGCTATCGGACGAATAGTGGCAGATAGCTAGTCGCTTGTTACTGTTGGGTAGCAAGTGACCCATGGTTATGATAGCTTATGGACACATAGTGGCAGATAGTTAGTGGCTTGTTTCTGGTGGGTAGCAAGGGACCCATGGTTGTGATAGCTAGCGGACACATAGTGGCATATCGCTAGTGGCTTGTTACTGTTGAGTAGAAAGTGGCCCATGGTTGTGATAGCTTACAGACACATAGTGGCAGATAGCTAGTGGCTTGTTACTGGTGGGTAGCAAGGGACCCATGGTTGTGATAGCTAGCGGACACATAGTGGCATATCGCTAGTGGCTTGTTACTAGTGGGTAGCAAGTGGCCCACGGTTGTGATAGCTTATGGACACATAGTGGCAGATAGCTAACGGCTCGTTATTGGTGGGTAGCAAGTGACCCACGGTTGTGACAGCTAGCGGACACATATTTGCAGATAACTTGTGGCTTGTTACTGGTGGGTAGCAAGTGTCCCACGGTTGTGATCTCTAGCGGACACATAGCGGCAGATAGCCAGTAGCTTGTTACTGGAGGGTAGCAAGTGGCCCATGGTTGTGATAGCCAGCGGACACATAGCTGCAGATAGCCAGTAGCTTGTTACTGGTGGGTAGCAAGTGGCCCATGGTTGTAATAGCCAGCGGACAAATAGTGACAGATAGCTATTGGCTTGATACTGGTGGGTAGCATTTGGCCCACGGTTGTGATAGCTAGCGCACACACTGTGGCGGAAAGCTAATGGCTTGTTACTGGCCCGCGGTTGTGCTAGCTAACGAACAGATTGCTAGCAACTAGAGCATCTACTCGTGGACCACCTTCCATTAGGTAAACAAACTACTAGTGGGCAACTAGAGCATCTTCTCGTGGACCACCTTCTATCAGCTTAACAAACTAATAGTTGGCAACTAGAGCATCTACTCGTGGACCAACTTCTATCAGCTGAACAAACTACTAGTGGGCAACTAGAGCATTTACTCGTGGACCACCTTCTATCAGGTGAACAAACTACTAGTGGGCAACTAGAGCATATACTCGTAGACCACCTTCTATCAGCTGAACAAACTAGTAGTGGCCAACTAGATCATCTACTCGTGGACCACCTCCTATCAGCTGAACAAACTACTAGTTGGCAACTAGAGCAAATACTCGTGGACCACCTTCTATCAACTGAATAAACTAGTAGTGGGCAACTAGAGCATCTACTCGTGGACCACCTTCTATCAGCTGAACAAACTACTATTGGGCAACTAGAGCATCTACTCGTGGACCACCTTCTATCAACTGAAAAAACTACTAGTGGGCAACTAGAGCATCTACTCGTGGACCACTTTCTATCAACTGAACAAACTACTAGTTGGCAACTAGAGCAAATACTCGTGGACCACCTTCTATCAACTGAACAAACTACTAGTTGGCAACTAGAGCATCTACTCGTGGACCACCTTCTATCAACTGAACAGACTTCTAGTTGGCAACTAGAGCATCTACTCGTAGACCACCTTCTATCAGCTGAACAAACCAGTAGTGGGCAACTACAGCATATACTCGTGGACCACCTTCTATCAGGTGAACAATCTACTAGTGGGCAACTTGAGCATCTACTCGTAGACCACCTTCTATCAGGTAAACAAACTACTAATGGGCAACTAGAGCATCTACTCGTGGACCACCTTCTATCAACTGAACAAACTAGTAGTTGGCAACTAGAGCATCTACTCGTGGACCACCTTCTATCAGCTGAACAAACTAGAAGTGGGCAACTAGAGCATCTACTCGTAGAGCACCTTCTATCAGCTGAACAAACTAGTATTGGGCAACTAGAGCATATACTCGTGGACCACCTTCTATCAGGTGAACAATCTACTAGTGGGCAACTTGAGCATCTACTCGTAGACCACCTTCTATCAGGTGAACAAACTAGTATTGGGCAACTAGAGCATCTACTCGTAGACCACCTTCTATCAACTGAACTTACTACTAGTGGGCAACTAGAGCATCTACTCGTGGACCACCTTCTATCAGGTGAACAAACTAGTAGTGGGCAACTAGAGCATCTACTCGTGGACCACCTTCTATCAGCTGAAAAAACTACTAGTTGGCAACTAGAGCATGTACTCGTGGACCACCTTCTATCAACTGAACAAACTACTAGTTGGCAACTAGAGCATCTACTCGTGGACCACCTTCTATCAGCTGAACAAACTACTAGTGGGCAACTAGAGCATCTACTCGTAGAGCACCTTCTATCAGCTGAACAAACCAGTAGTGGGCAACTAGAGCATATACTCGTAGACCACCTTCTATCAACTGAACTTACTACTAGTGGGCAACTAGAGCATCTACTCGTGGACCACCTTCTATCAGCTGAACAAACTAGTAGTGGGCAACTAGAGCATCTACTCGTGGACAACCTTCTATCAGCTGAACAAACTAGTAGTGGGCAACTAGAGCATCTTCTCGTGGACCACCTTCTATCAGCTGAACAAACTACTAATGGGCAACTAGAGCATCTACTCGTGGACCACCTTCTATCAGCTGAAAAAACTACTAGTGGGCAACTAGAGCATCTACTCGTGGACCACCTTCTATCAGCTGAACAAACTACTAGTTGGCAACTAGAGCATCTACTCGTGGACAACCTTCTATCAGCTGAACAAACTACTAGTTGGCAACTAGAGCAAAAACTCGTGGACCACCTTCTATCAACTGAACAAACTACTAGTTGGCAACTAGAGCATCTACTCGTGGACCACCTTCTATCAGCTGAACAAACTACTAGTTGGCAACTAGAGCATCTACTCGTGGACCACCTTCTATCAGCTGAACAAACTAATAATGGGCAACTAGAGCATCTACTCGTGGACCACCTTCTATCAGCTGAACAAACTACTAGTGGACAACTAGAGCATCTACTGGTGGACCATCTTCTATCAACTGAACAAACTACTAGTGGGCAACTAGAGCATCTACTCGTAGAGCACCTTCTATCAGCTGAACAAACTAGTAGTGGGCAACTAGAGCATCTACTCGTAGACCACCTTCTATCAACTGAACTTACTACTAGTGGGCAACTAGAGCATCTACTCGTGGACCACCTTCTATCAGCTGAAAACACTACTAGTGGGCAACTAGAGCAAATACTCGTGGACCACCTTCTATCAACTGAACAAACTACTAGTTGGCAACTAGAGCAAAAACTCGTGGACCACCTTCTATCAACTGAACAAACTTCTAGTTGGCAACTAGAGCATCTACTCGTGGACCACCTTCTATCAGCTGAACAAACTACTAATGGGCAACTAGAGCATCTACTCGTGGACCAGCTTCTATCAGCTGAACAAACTACTAGTGGACAACTAGAGCATCTACTCGTGGACCACCTTCTATCAACTGAACAAACTACTAGTTGGCAACTAGAGCAAAAACTCGTGGACCACCTTCTATCAACTGAACAAACTAGTAGTGGGCAACTAGAGCATCTACTCGTAGACCACCTTCTATCAACTGAACTTACTACTAGTGGGCAACTAGAGCATCTACTCGTGGACCACCTTCTATCAGCTGAACAAACTAGTAGTGGGCAACTAGAGCATCTACTCGTAGACCACCTTCTATCAACTGAACTTACTACTAGTGGGCAACTAGAGCATCTACTCGTGGACCACCTTCTATCAGCTGAACAAACTAGTAGTGGGCAACTAGAGCATCTACTCGTGGACCACCTTCTATCAGCTGAAAACACTACTAGTGGGCAACTAGAGCAAATACTCGTGGACCACCTTCTATCAGCTGAAAAAAACTACTAGTGGGCAACTAGAGCATCTACTCGTGGACCACCTTCTATCAGGTGAACAATCTACTAGTGGGCAACTAGAGCATCTATTCGTAGACCACCTTCCATTAGGTGAACAAACTACTAGTGGGCAACTAGAATATCTACTCGTAGACCACCTTCTATCAACTGAACAAACTACTAGTGGGCAACTAGAGCATCTTCTCGTAGACCACCTTCTATCAACTGAACAAACTACTAGTGGGCAACTAGAACATCTACTCGTAGACCACCTTCTATCAACTGAACAAACTACTAGTGGGCAACTAGAGCATCTTCTCGTAGATAATAAAATATGATACTATATTTGAGAAGTACATAAGCCTCATATAGAGAATTTGTTGTTGTTGATGATTTGTACACAGAACCATCTCATTCACCGTTCATCAGGTTGGTTTAAGACCCACAGACTATATGCCACATAACCACATCAAGCATATGCCAATATGACGAGAATTCCACTTGATATATGTCAATTCAACCATTAAACACATTTTATAACGCTCGTTTAGCTCGCCAAGCCTCGTAAAATTTGAGCAGATAGCGGATGCCGCATGGTAGGATGTAATACACAGGAGATGCTTTGCCTAATGACAGATTCGACTAATATAGCATATTTACCTTTGTCCTTATACAACAAAATTACATATATACACGCCCAAATAAACGTACTACAAATGACAACGAATGTTAACACCGTTTAATACTGGATGTGACCATTGCTGGGCCTGTATTTATGCAATTTGTTTTAGAATAATTCTTATCGTTGTCCAATATAGGGAAGATGTTCAAATTGTGAACCCAACAACTCTTATGAAGGATTCTTATATACTTAGTCGCAATTATATCTATAATATAGTAAATTATATTAAGTGCAATGCAATAGATTTGGGGGGGGGGGGGGTGGGGGTGGAAGAGTTGTTTCTCGGCTAAATGTTACCGTGAGACACACTTCCGCCGATCCATTGGGAATATTTCTGATATATTCGGAAAACAAAGAAACCTAAAACCATCTGTTTAAAAGCTACTACTGCTACTACTTCTACTACTACTACTAATATGACGACTACTAATGTTACTATGACTGCTACTACTACTACTACTACCACTAGTTATAACAATACCACATATATCATTATAATAGTAATGATAAAACTATTATTAACAATCTATTCATATAGCATACTCAGAACCAGAACTTCCAAAATTACTTTTACATATGCACAAATATCCATTCTATTTGAACCTTACATTGTCAAAAGTTGTATTTAAGTTTGAAACTCAATATCGGCAAAACATGTCTCATTAACAGCAAAAAATGTCTCACTAACGGCCAGTCACAGTGGTTTTCTCAGTGAGGCAGAGCGGTCATTAGCTGTGTATTACGTCACATAGCCAGGCAAAGGCTAGAGCCGTGATGTGCTAGTTTATGCAGAGGTATTTTTGCTGCTAAATATTTACCGTCTTTGAAAGCTTATATATTTTTAAAGGACATGGCGTTTCGAAACAATTGTTGGTGTTTTATTTACCTGCAAGTATTGTACATATGAATAAACGTATGAACATTAAAACAAACGATGGGATTTTATTTTTTAAAGCAAAAGCTATCTACTCTGCTTTTGAAATACAGTGATTTTAATCCAAGTAAATAATAAAGTAAAATGTTGTAATACCTTACCTTGATTAAGTAATCATTTAAATAAGTTTGTTTATTGGTCATCAAAAGGCCTGAAAAGGCCCTAAGGGCTTATTGAATAGGACTCACTTTTTCGAATTCAGGCTTGAGGGAGTGGAAATTTTGTCTAAAGGCACATTGGCCAATGGGGATATTCAAGTGTAGATTTGGTGACAATGTGACCCTAAAAAGGGGTCACATGTGTCAGGACCTAAAAACAAGTTTCATCTTCTATTCCAGTAGCAAAAGGTCTAGAAAGCTGATATGTTGTGTATATACATGTACTCTTTAGCAAATGGGGATTCTAAATTTTAGTTTTGGTTACCCTGTGAGAGGTCATTACCAAGAGACCTATTTTCATCTTCTTCTCGATTACATAAAGTACTTGAAATGTGTTATGCCTATGATAAATATTTCTGGAAAATGTACTCATTTAGTGTATTATTCAAAGACTGTTGAGCTACAGAACCGATGGCTCTGGTTTGAAATTACAGTGATTGCGAAGTTGATAATGTTCTAATTGGAAGGTGTTAATCATGGCTTTCTCTTGAATATGTTGCAATGTTTGTATAATAAAAAATTTACAATAAGGGCACCGTGTTTCGTGAGGAGTTCATTGACTGAGCAATCTGCAATCCACACCACTCGATGAGATAAACATCGTATTTGACAAACTTCATCAAATATCCTCTATATATTTTCGTATGTATTTCTAGAAAGTATGTTTAAACAAACTACTGTTACTATGGCTGCTACTACTACTACTACTACTACTACTACTACTGCTACAACTACTACTACTACTACTACTACTACTACTATGACTACTACTAATGTTACTATGACTACTACTACTACTACTACTACTACTACTACTACCACTAGTTATAACAATACCACATATATCATTATAATAGTAATGATAAAACTATTATTAACAATCGATTCATTATATCATACTCAAAGTTATTTATGAAAACAAAGAAGAGGTGGAACACGTTTGTTTCATAGTTACCATCATATTTCTTCCATCTGTCGTCATACAAGTCGCCAGAGAAAGACGCCCTGCAGATTATATTCAGATCCCAATCAACCCAGTAGATGTAGTTCTCAACTGGGTCATACACAGGACGTGCAGGATTTAGTGAGTCCAATTGTAGTGGCCATGGGGTACAGTTCGCATGGGTCAGTTGGTCACTCAGGACACAGGTAAAAATCTTCTTTTGTTTTAAATCTCCGAGGATCATGACGTCGTTGTATACAACATCTATGCATGCAAAATAAAGGACACATTAAACACAGACTAAAACATTATTGTATATCTATATACATGTTTATATAGAGGAATTAAACTAGTGAGTGTGTGTTCTTTCTGGTGCAATACATCTCGCGTTCATTTGAAATCTAATTGTATAATGTTGTCATGATATTGTCATATATTATTGTATATCAATTTAATGCCAATACATTTACCTTCACATGAACGTAAACACAATAATGACCTAAAAGCTCATCCTTTCAGAAAAGTATTTACAGTACATTTATCAGAACTAGAACTAGAAAGCTTTTAATATTTAAGTGTTCTATCACGGGGGATTACTTCTGCTGCAATGCCAATGTATAGAGAAAGTCATGTACATGTAGGAAAATCATATTGTTGAAATACATTTTTGGATACATTAAGATTCAACATTTTTTAAAGTGGCTGTTGCATGTTTAACGCAATTTTTTAATTTCTAAAAAAATCCTATTTATAATGATATTTGTTGTCATTAAAAATTATTATAGAGGGTAAAACATCTTGTTGCACAAACCAATTATCAGTAGTGGTAATAACAGTGTTCCACACAACTTTAAAAAATGTGTGGTGGCCATTTAAATATGAGCACATTTTATTATTTCGATTTACAAAAACGATTCCCACATGGCTTTACCGAAGTATGTACTCTCATTTTTTAACCCAATTTTCTGAAGACAGAAGGGTGTTTTACTTTTGATGACATTATTTTTCAAATACATTTCATCGACGTATTTGAGCGAAAAAACGTGCTACTGCTCCTTTTACGTGAACATGGTTCTGTTTAACCCTTGCATCATATTGTTTACAAAATTGACAGCTGAAATCTGGATAAATGGTATCATAGAATACGTGGTGATTGAAATAGCGTTTACGTAAATCATATTCAGACTGATTATTCAGCTTAGAGTTATTTTAGGCAATCTGCACTGAAATGTTGCATCTATTCTATGAAGAAGTCGACTATCCATAGAACTTGTTTATTTTCCTATAAACTGATGAACAAAAAACACTTTCTATATAAATGTAACATTCGATTTCCTTTAACTCTTAGGCCATGATAGATGTGACTTTGAATGTATTGGACAGTTTTGATATGTAAAAAAAAAAACACATTTCTCCAATAAGAAACATACCTTGAACAATCATAAAATTATTTGTTTTTATATGTGGATTGACTTTCATCATTTATAGTGAAGGGATATCAAGTGGTACTTTTTTTTAGTAGAGAATTTCTTGTAATTCTAAAGCTATGACCCTTTGGATATGAAATGTAAACGATGTTAGATGACAAATCTCAGAAGCAGATAACAAAATATAGTTTGGGCTGCTATGTCAATGTTTATGATACCGGTTTTAACTCATTTTAACAAAGTTTTCACAATAAGATACAGCAACTGAAGTGTGGCTAATATTGCCGCGAAATGGAATATTTTGGTCGTACCCTTGTAATGATAGTTTTGTTTTTGGTGTCTTGGACACAGAGTAAACATGGATGCGAAATGAAGGTGAGGTAAGTTGGGGTTTAACGCCGCTTTCAAGAGTATTTCACTTATATCGCGGCTGCTAGTATTATGGCAGGGAGAAAGCCCACATCGCCATATGGCCATGCATTGCGGTGAAACCTGTGAGCATCGGCTGGAGCTAGAGAACCATGGGTGCTACTATTCTGAAATTCAGTGCAGCATTGCACCCAAACCTTACTACGTGTAAAACAGTTCTCTACTATAGACAAAGTTGCCGTGCCCCTGGCGGGATTCGAACCTCGGACCTCTTGATCCAAAGCCGAACATGCTAACCACTGCGCTATCCCAATATCCCGATCTCGATTGAAATACAGTTGGAGTTGTGTTGTTTAAAGCATTTTAACACAGTTAGTATTTTTAGAATCAGCACTAGTGATACGAATCATTAGTTTGTTAAGTCATTCTATTCCATTAGATTTAGATACTTTAAAGTTAATTGTTTAGTATGAGGTAATCTATTTGATTTATTCTTTATGTCAGCCTAGGTATCACGTTAGTAACTAAAGCAAACTATTGCCTTGATTACGTGACGTTTCTCGCGGTCAACATAACGTTTGATCATTGTCGATGACCATCTGTCTCATCCAATCAGAAAGCAGAACACTCGTCCATCATATAATAATAGTATTTACTGACAATAGCCACTGCACTCCAGGCCAGGCCCTGTCACATGCACTTCACTCTGTACCCAAGCTATCTCCCTTTCAACTCTCCTCTCGCTTACAGGCTGGCTTGCTATCTATTATCTTTATGGTATAACGAGTGGTTCCCAATGACCGGAAACTGTCTAGTCATGTACAACAGCCCCAGTGATTTAAGTTTTTGTGTATACGTCTACGTATATATACAATATATTGCAACACTGATGTACACACGCCTGTCTCTTCTGCAGCTCTTGTGCGGCCTCTGTGATTGTGTTTGTGTTTTATCAGTATGATTTAGGTTTTAGTATTTTAAATCAGTCAGTGTGTAATATTCTTCATACATGAGTCACAATGCAGAATATATTCCACACAGGAATGAGTTACAATGCAGAATGTAATCCATACATGAATGAGTCACAACGCAGAATGTAATCCACACATGAATGAGTCGCAAGGCAGAATAAAACACACAAATGAATGAGTTACAACGCAGAATGTAATCCACACATGAATGAGTCGCAAGGCAGAATAAAACACACAAATGAATGAGTTACAACGCAGAATGTAATCCACACATGAATGAGTCTCAAGGCAGAATGTAACACAAACATGAATGAGTTACAACGCAGAATGTAATCCACATATGAATGAGTCACAATAAAGAATGTAATCCACACATGAATGAGTCACAATTAAGAATGTAATCCACACATGAATGAGTCACAATGCAGAAAGTAATCCATACATGAATGAGTCACAACTCAGAATGTAATCCACACATGAATGAGTCACACTAAAGAATGTAATCCACACATGAATGAGTCGCAAGGCAGAATATAACACACAAATGAATGAGTTACAACGCAGAATGTAATCCACACATGAATGAGTCTCAAGGCAGAATGTAACCCACAAATGAATGAGTTACAACGCAGAATGTAATCCACATATGAATGAGTCACAATATAGAGAATGTAATCCACACATACATGATTTAAAATGCAGAATGTAATCCACAGGTGAATGAATTACAATACATAATGTAACCCACATATAAATGAGTCGCAATGCAGAATGTAATCCACAGGTGAATGAGTCACACTGCAGAATGTAATCCACACATGAATGAGTCACAATAAAGAATGTAATCCACACATGAATGAGTCACACTAAAGAATGTAATCCACACATGAATGAGTCGCAAGGCAGAATAAAACACACAAATGAATGAGTTACAACGCAGAATGTAATCCACATATGAATGAGTCACAATAAAGAATGTAATCCACACATGAATGAGTCACAATGCAGAAAGTAATCCATACATGAATGAGTCACAACTCAGAATGTAATCCACACATGAATGAGTCACACTAAAGAATGTAATCCACACATGAATGAGTCGCAAGGCAGAATATAACACACAAATGAATGAGTTACAACGCAGAATGTAATCCACACATGAATGAGTCTCAAGGCAGAATGTAACCCACAAATGAATGAGTTACAACGCAGAATGTAATCCACATATGAATGAGTCACAATAAAGAATGTAATCCACACATACATGATTTAAAATGCAGAATGTAATCCACAGGTGAATGAATTACAATACATAATGTAACCCACATATAAATGAGTCGCAATGCAGAATGTAATCCACAGGTGAATGAGTCACACTGCAGAATGTAATCCACACATGAATGAGTCACAATAAAGAATGTAATCCACACATGAATGAGTCACACTAAAGAATGTAATCCACACATGAATGAGTCGCAAGGCAGAATAAAACACACAAATGAATGAGTTACAACGCAGAATGTAATCCACACATGAATGAGTCTCAAGGCAGAATGTACCACACACATGAATGAGTTACAACGCAGAATGTAATCCACATATGAATGAGTCACAATAAAGAATGTAATCCACACATGAATGAGTCACAATGCAGAAAGTAATCCATACATGAATGAGTCACAACTCAGAATGTAATCCACACATGAATGAGTCACAATAAAGAATGTAATCCACACATGAATGAGTCGCAAGGCAGAATATAACACACAAATGAATGAGTTACAACGCAGAATGTAATCCACACATGAATGAGTCTCAAGGCAGAATGTAACACACAAATGAATGAGTTACAACGCAGAATGTAATCCACACATGAATGAGTCTCAAGGCAGAATGTAACCCACAAATGAATGAGTTACAACGCAGAATGTAATCCACATATGAATGAGTCACAATAAAGAATGTAATCCACACATACATGATTTAAAATGCAGAATGTAATCCACAGGTGAATGAATTACAATACATAATGTAACCCACATATAAATGAGTCGCAATGCAGAATGTAATCCACAGGTGAATGAGTCACAATGCAGAATGTAATCCACACATGAATGAGTCACACTAAAGAATGTAATCCACACAAATGAATGAGTCACACTAAATAATGTAATCCACACATGAATGAGTCGCAAGGCAGAATAAAACACACAAGTGAATGAGTTACAACGCAGAATGTAATCCACACATGAATGAGTCTCAAGGCAGAATGTACCACACACATGAATGAGTTACAACGCAGAATGTAATCCACATATGAATGAGTCACAATAAAGAATGTAATCCACACATGAATGAGTCACAATGCAGAAAGTAACCCATACATGAATGAGTCACAACTCAGAATGTAATCCACACATGAATGAGTCACACTAAAGAATGTAATCCACACATGAATGAGTCGCAAGGCAGAATATAACACACAAATGAATGAGTAACAACGCAGAATGTAATCCACACATGAATGAGTCTCAAGGCAGAATATAACACACAAATGAATGAGTTACAACGCAGAATGTAATCCACACATGAATGAGTCTCAAGGCAGAATGTAACCCACAAATGAATGATTTAAAATGCAGAATGTAATCCACAGGTGAATGAATCACAATTCATAATGTAACCCACATATAAATGAGTCGCAATGCAGAATGTAATCCACAGGTGAATGAGTCGCAATGCAGAATGTAATCCACAGGTGAATGAGTCACAATGCAGAATGTAATCCACAGGTGAATGAGTCACAATGCAGAATGTCATCCACACATGAATGAGTCGCTATGCAGAATGTAATCCACAGGTGAATGAGTCACAATGCAGAATGTAATCCACAGCTGAATGAGTCACAATGCAGAATGTCATCCACACATGAATGAGTCGTAATGCAGAATGTCGTCCACACATGAATGAGTCACAATGCAGAATGTAATCCACACATGAATGATTCCACTGATTTTGTAGTTAACCCATTTATGCATGACCTCTCAGATTTTCATTTAATTGTGAGAATTTATAGTTGATAACTTGCAATGAAGTGAACCAGTTGTTATTTTTCCCTCAAATAATTTTGTTCGTGTTATTGTGATGATTGAATTAGCGTCCAATATATGGGACGACATGCACAAGAGGGTACAGGTTTTTTATGTGCACATGAAAAAAACAAATTGTTTGACAACATCTTGGGGACTTCTTCTTTCTGAGATGCTAACTATTTCAGAATTTCAGATTACAGGTTTACTACAGGAAATCAATCAATCGAATTTGGCGTGAACAACTTGGTATACATAGTAATCAAGCATTAACAATTTCTACAGAGAGCGGGAAAAGGAACATTGACTAAAACTTTGTGTTTCCTCATGAGGTACTGTTAGCACATTTAATGCTCTGATTTACCCATTCCATCCTTAAAACATCCTCATCTTCAATATCAGTCTGTGGGGTCAGAAAAATCTGATATGTCCTTATAGATAAATGTCAGAAAAGGTTTGTCAGTCACTTATAAATGTTGTTCTTATTTTATTACTCTTCAGGTTATCCTTTCCTATAAATATCAAGACAAGAAATTATATTTTCCCCCAAAAATAATGTTTGATATCACCAAAAAACCTGTAACCTTTTATGCATGTTGAACCATAAGTGGGACGCTAGTTTGACAAAACTTTGAGCATGGAAAAAAAGATAGTTGACAAAATCTCTTTATTTTAATAAAACTATTTAACATTGAAAAATAGTAAAAACAACTCAATTGAGTTCAACAGGAAAATTCAATTATTCAGTGGTACCTCAAACTTTGGCAATTTGCTAAAGTAATATCTCCTCTGTTTCAGTTTGTTAGATTTCACCGTATTTAAATCTACACATATTTAAGTTGGTTGGCGTAAAAATACAACATCTCCCCTTTAAAAAACAGCTTACATAAAATATTTATTTGTATTTCAAAAGAGAACCAGACCATTGAATTAGCGTCCTATTTATGGGACGTCATGCAGATATGGGTTAAAGACGAAAATTAATAAAAACAAAATATCCATTGCTTAAACAGTTTATCATCACCATTCTGATAAGCCAAAGCCTGTATATATTATTTTAATGGAAATTTACAGTGAGCTGTACTTGTATGAATGAATTGCATTACATAACCTAACGACTTCTTGTATGTATAATCAACTTCGTCATTCTTTATTTAAGGGACATAGATCCAGCAATCTTATCATTATTATATGAGGAGAATCTTCTTTTTTTATACAATAGAAATATGTAGACAGACATCACAATCTATGTCAAAATGTAACCAGAATTTAAAAAGTTGTATATCACTAACCAGTCTTCATTCTACTTCACATCAACTAAGTATTTATAGCCACTTCCTGTACAACTCAGAGAAGCCAACGTCTGTATGCATTATCTTAATGGCAATTACAGTTGAATGAAGTTCTGCTAACCCCGAAGTACTTTCACTGACAATGGTGTGTCCTTTCATTCATAGTTTACAGTTATCTATACTTAGTGTGTATGTATGAATATGCAATATAAGATACCCACGGCAATAAAACACAGGCGGTCAATGGGACCGAAAGCGTGCTTTATGAGACAATAAAACATGCTCGTGATTTTAGACGCCAGTTTGAGCGTCGCTTAGCAAATGACGTCATATAAAAGTTTTTCATCAACTTCTTAATTCTGTTTTTAAGGGACATCCTTTAATCATAAATCATATACTTTTTAAAATGAGGAGCATCGTGTGAAATAGTATTTGTTTATACAATAGAAGATTGAAGACAGATAATGACATCACAATCTATGTCGAAGTTATTCAATATAGAATCTAAAAAGTTGTATCTCACTAAAATGTCCTCATTAGTATTTTTAGCAACTTCCGGTACAACATATGATTTTAGGAAGAGGAGGGGCTCAAGAGTATTTCACTGATATCACGGCTGTTGGTATCATTTCAGAGAGAAAACGTTCAACACCATGGTGGTTATGCATTGCGGTGAAACATGCGAGCATCACTAGCAACTAGCGAACCATAGGTGGTACTGCGCTTAAATTCAGCGTACCATTGCACCAAAACCTTACTGCATATGAAACAGTTCTCAACAGCAGCCACAATTGCAGGGCACTGGCAGGATTCGAACCCTGCACCTCTTGATCCGAAGCTAAACGCAACAATGACGGTGAAATGATATTAGAGAAGCTATCGCGTGTATGTTGTCTTAATTTTTTTTTTAATTTTTAAAAAAATTAAGCGACATGGTATTTGCTGATTTGATGAAACAAGGTCATGCATCTTCACAATGTCACAGGCGTAAAGAAAAGATTTCCATATCTTCTCTTTCCACCCTTGACCTCAACCCTCGCATTTTCAGTGCTAAGATTTTAACGTACTGCAGGCTAATCGGATAAGCCAATCAGAAGATAGCTTGTATTGCCTCTGTGACAGTGTCGATCGTCGCTTATTTTGAATTGGTTCCGAATGTAAATGGTGATTTCATTAGCTGTACGTTAGCAGGTGGTAAGGGACGTAGCTCGTGATCACGACAGGAGTCGCTGATTCGTTTCACCACTTCTGGCTAGGTTGAAGGCAATGTAAAAAATGAAGAGATCTCAATACCTTTTTTTACTTTGCCGTGGGAAGATGAAGGTCATGCGACCGGTATACATTTTCATAAACACGAGATTGACAGCTGAAAAGGATAAACTTCATACTCTGACGTTTATACAAAATAAACTTGGGGACTTCTTTATCACTCTATCAGTGCGCAATTATGACACAGCTACCACGTGTTATTTTCTTGATTAAACTTTTTAAACCTTACAACGTGAACTCTATTTGTAGTTCGATAGAAAGTTAGATTAATACAGCATGTTAGATAAAAAATTAAATACGTTAATCTGTGAACTAAGTTTTGCGCGTGGTGACACATAAGTGATGCAGTATGTTTGTGAGTGGAGCTTAGCCCCTGATCTAAAACTATGATGATATTTTAAAAAGTGCTTTTAATTGCCAATTTGTAATTGGTAAGAAATATATTTATTAATGTAATTGTTCACTGGCTTATAAAGGGTTTGAAAGTTAACGTTGCATAAATGCCGGATCTTGTCGGAGCTATTTCTTGAATGAAGCTCAGCTGACCCGGACGTACAGTCAGTCACTGACATTGTTGTCATGTGTTGTTCCGTTCCAAATTTACAGTTGACTATATTTAGTGTGTATATATGAATAATCGTATTTATGACCCATATTACTACTACCAAACATAAATACAGGTACACACAGTATCTTTATTATGTATTCACAGATTCACAGATTAAGGGACTATGGGATAGATCATATAAATGAATACTCTATACAACAGATACAAACAATGTTGATATAGACAGATATTGATATTAGAATATATGTCGAAACGTCATTAATGAATTGGAAGGAATTGAAAAGTTGTATGTCAATGAAAATTTATTCATTCTACTTCATTTCAACTTAGTATTTATTGCAACTGTTGTTCTCAGAAAAATGATAGAAGACTTAGTTAATGCCCTGAGTATACAAAATATAATTAAAACATAAAAAATAGCATACGTGTATAGTTCTCACAAAGATACGTTTAAAAAAACTAGTTAATGCTAAATGCATTTTAGTATAATTTGATAATTACAACTAATTATAAAGAACTGAAAAAGATTGGGCTACAGGTATTTAAATAAATCCATTGTGTAAATTGCATAATAAAGACAAAAACATTATCAACAAAGCAAAGATGCTGCCTTTTGTTCAATATCAAAGTCTTGTTAAAGAAGTGTTAAGAAGGCTAAAATTTAACACTTTTTATGAGTATTTTTTAATGATGATCAAAGTTCCTATAGCAAATTGTCGTTTTCGTTATCAACTAAAACGAACGTATATAAATTATAAAATGTCAATGTTTTCATATGTCACATATTTCAATGTCACATATATCCACTATTTGCTAATTTTAGCTAATATTTTTGGAAATGAAAACACATGTTTGAATAGGATAAGTGTGTATAAGTATGAAATAAATATTGTCATGCTTATCATGCATATTATGGAAATCAATTAATAATAATCATAAAAGTACTCACCACCGTGGCTGCAATACAGCGTCGTGATCAGTACACACCAGAGTCCCAGGGTATACATCTTGCAGGCAGCAAGACCTCGGGCCCAATGAGATGTGCAGCTATTTGCTTCCCCGTTTAAGACACGAGAGCAGATCTCAAGAAATTTACTTCCTTGCATTCATCATGCCTGTAGCGCATAACAGAAGACTGGGTGTGGCATAATTTACTTCTCTGTGTGCTAAGATGTTGAACTGAATTACTTCCCTGTCTTTTGTCAGTCTTTTGATATTGATGTTCTCTTTTATCCGAATTTGGTCAATCAAACCTCGTACTTAATGCTTTTTTTAAATGGCTACCGACTGAATAAGGCGTTAAGTTACTTGAAGTAAATAAAATGAAGTGAAAGTGAAGTGAATTAAAATGAAGTGAAATGATGTAATTGCCTCACTTTTTAGAGGAATATATTAAATGAGAGAAAGAGAAAACAACGCCCCTGTTGTACGTCTAATTAAAGGACAATTCATGTAATTGAAATCCTTCTACAATTCATGTAATTGTAGAAGGATCTGATGATTAGGGATATATATATACAAGCGAAATATTAGTAAACCATTACTGACCAGTCAAATAATGGGGGAAAAAAAAGTTACCACACACGACCCAAGATAAGTTAACAATAGGTTTTGTAGCCATATATGAGAGTACTGCTGGCACACGTTTAAGCCAAAAACTTTTACTCTCAGTGTAAAAATGCCTCAGTTTAGTACAAGAGCCCTATCTCTAGATATATTTAAATGAAAGCAAATCTTGTTGTAAATTGTATGTTATATGTGTGGTTGACAGTTGTAAATGATGTTGGCATCAAAGGATGAAACGTCTGCATCATATCATCCTTCTTTTATGCATGATATACATTTAAAAGAAAAATATGTAACACGTTTACATTATAACGCCTAGCATTTTATAGCACACACAGTTCCGTGAGTTTTTGTGTTGTATCACTGTTGTATTTCAATATGATTCAGGACTGAATATGGTACAAACATGTTTAATTATAAAATTAGACTACACAGTTTCATTAACTACACCCCTCTTTCTCCTGGGAGTAGAATAGTGTACTTTTGATGTCAAAATACACATTTAATTTTATATTAATGCCCTCATATCCACAGTTAAATTGGTCTTGATATAAACATACCTGTTGAACGGCAAACTCTAAATAAACAGCAAAATATAAACTATAAACTAATAAAAAATATATGTCACGGACCTATTTTCTGAGTAATTTGATCCTGAAGAAAAATATTGGCAAAGGGAGATAACTCTTCAATGGAAAATTGATTTTTTTTTTAGATAATTCATTTATATAAGGTTGTAGAGCAGATAATCGTTTTACCATAAAATATAAACTATGTCACACAACCATAATACCATTACCTTTCTTTATTAGTATCCAAAGGTAATTTGATTTTTAAGGTTTCTCACAACACATGAAAAATAATGGCAAAGGGAGATAACTCTTCACTGGACAATTTAAATTTTTATGACATAATTCATGTCTACCGTATTAGGTTGTAGAGCAAATATTTGTTTTACCATAAAAACCAAACTATTTCACACAACCATAATACCACTACTTTTCTTTATTAGTATTCAAAAGTAATTTGATTTTTAATGTTTCTCACAACACACTGTTGATGAAAAATGGACCTAAACTCCTGAGAGCGAAAATCTGACAATTAGAGATGTGCGTGGGCAATTGTTTCGAACCCCTTTAACAGTCTGTCCTTCATATCATTGTTACCTTGACGTCACTCTAAGAGTTCACTCCTTTAGATCATTAATATTGTTACCTTGACGTCACTCTAAGAGTTCACTCCTTTATATCATTAATATTTTTACCTTGACGTCACTCTAAGAGTTCACTCCTTTAGATCATTAATATTTTTACCTTGACGTCACTCTAAGAGTTCACTCTTGTATTCCCCAAAAACGTATGTGTAGGTTTATGTTTGATTATGTCACAGACATACATAATAAGACCTATACTATTAAATGCTGAGAGAGAGAGAGAGAGAGAGAGAGAGAGAGAGAGAGAGAGAGAGAGAGAGAGAGAGAGAGAGAGAGAGAGAGAGACATACAGACAGACAGACAGACAGGTGATCGGCAAATACAGCAACTAGAACTTCAGACAAACGTAATGTTTCAAGTATATTACTTCCGTATCAACACTTGAGGCCTGGTCGAGAGAGATACAGCATTTTATATCCTGCTCTCTTTATATAACGTGCACTGTGGACTGAAGATAGAATCTTTCTCATAACTATGCGTCAATATCTAAGAAAAGCGTTCAAAGTATGATCATGTTTGCTCTTAGCTATCCCTCTAGAATAAAACTAAGATTTTATTTTGAAATAATGATGTCTACACAAACACATGTGATCGTGAGGTGAGGTGAGGTGAGTTGGAATTTAACGCCACTTTCAAGAATATTTCACTTATATCCCAGATGTAAGTATTATTACAGGAGAAAGTCCGCAACGCCATGTTTCTATGTATTACGGTGAAACTTTGGGGCAACAGCTGGAACTAGCGAACCATGAGTGGTACTTCGCTGAAATTCAGTATAGCATTTCACCCAAACCTTGCTGTGTGACATCTGATCGTAACACTTACATCAGATAAGTACAACTGACCTTTTGGAATGAATATAGCGTTCTTTCTTAAAACATTTGTACACAACATTAGTCTCTTTTTCATATTACATTTAAAACTTTCCTTTTCTAATTTATGCAAATATGATTTGTCATTTTAAATAAATCATTTTTTTTCATAATATATATTCAATTCTTAAATCAAGCGTTCTATACAATGTAACATCTGAATGCATAATATGTATTCATGAACTATTATGTTTCACTAACTTGTAGGAACGAAGCAAATAATTAAAACACACATGCACAATAAAGTCACAAAGTTTAAAATGATATGTAAGTTACGAAGTCAGGTGAGGTGATTTGGGGTTTAACGCGGCTTTCAAGAGCATTTCACTTATATAGCAGCTGCTAGTATTAATGCAGGGAGAAAGCCAAAAATACAACTGTAGCTATGCATTGAGGTGAAACCTGTGGGCATAGGCTGGAACTAGCGAACCATGGGTGGTATTGTCCTAAAACTCAGTGTAGAAGTGCACCCAAACCTTACTGCATGTAGAACAGTTCTCTACAGCAGCCAAAGTTTTTAATTTTATTAGTGTTTTGTTTTTTGTTCCCATAGGGTACAAGGTACATGTACATTGAACAGTGCAATACAAGATAAGTTTAGGAAGTATATAAACTGCTGAAGTATATATATCATATAATATAATCATTTCAGTTGTTGAATAGTGGGATGAGTGATTTCCCTTTATTTTGGAATTGTTCAATTTCATTATTTCTTTATGAAATGAATTTTCTACCAGAAATATCTCTTTTAATACTTTTTTTTATAATTACTGAATTTTGGAATTATATTTGTTATGTTACATAGATGTATATATTTCTTGGCTGAAATAAGTATTTGATTCATGAAGATAGTTCTATGTAATGGGACAAGCCAAATCAGGTATTTGGTAAAGGTAATATTTTGTGGAAGGTAGTCAAAGTTACCAAGCCCCTGGCGGGATTCGAACGTGCAACCACCGCGCTATTCCGCTATTATAAGATAATACCTGTTAAACATTAATTTTCCCTTGTGTAAAGAGACCCAGTTTGAGATCAATTAGTAAGAAAACGCGAATTAAAATTTTCATTATGTGTCCAAATTAGGTACCCAATGCAAGCAATATTTGTATTTCATAATTCATAGTCATTGAAAAATACCTCTGCTCGGTACAAGCCGTATTTGTAATGCATAAATATTCATAGTAATTCAAAAATACCTCTGCTCGGTACAAGCCGTATTTGTAATGTATAAATATTCAGAGTTATTCAAAAATACCTCTGCTAAATATAAGCCGTCTTTGTAATTAATTAGTTATTATTCATTGTCAGTCTACATACCTCTGATAAATTCCTTATCCTTATATCTTGATTACATCTGAGTGTTACACGTCATACGCAATATATCGGGGATAAATAAGTATAGCTTTAGTTAAATATTAACTAACAACATGAAATTACATCTGACTTCACGTGTACATAATGATGTATTAAAATTTCACCATGCATTGTCAGGAAGAACAAAAACATTATTCCACCAACCAAATAATTTGCAAAACAACTACAACCACAGAATAATCTCTGTAACCAAATTCAATGCATGCATGGTATATATTTCAATAGCTAGTTATTTGCTTCCCAGTTTCAAGATGCGAGAGTAGAGCTGAAGACATTTACTTCTCTGCATTCAGCATGCGTAATAGACATGGGCAGAAGACTGGGAGTGGCATAATGTACTTCTCTGTATGCTAAGAAGTTGAACTAACTTACTTCCCTGTCAGTGTTGGAATGTTTCCTGATTTTGTTGTATGAATCCTCAGTTCTAAATACTATTTTGAAATGGTTAGCAACTGAATAAGGCTTTAAGTGACAACGTTTGAGGTCTAGTAGAAAGTGAATGTGAAGTAAAGAAGAGTGAAGTGAAATGATGGTAATTCGCTCACTTTGCAGAGGAATGTTTAAATTATAGGGAGAGAACACAACGACCCTGTTGTACGCCTAAATAATGAACAGTGTATATAAGGCGACCCGATTTTATTATGGAAACCCGAGATTCCATAACTGACCAACATAAATAACATAAGTGAGAAGTTCAAATTCTATCAAAAACCTATTTCTATACTTAAACTAAGATATTGACGAAAATTCCAACTTTCTACCCCGCACCGTACGTGAGATACAGACACCCTTGCCCATGGGTATGCCCATGGGAAAGTTCGCCCATGGGCCTGCCCATGGGCCGGCCCATGGGCGAGAGGCTGTTCAAATTTGTGTTACACAAAAATTATTTTCTAATTTTTAATAATGGGTCTAGCAGTAACATATTTTAGGTATTTATGAACTCCCCCCATGCAAAGGAAATTGTTTTTCCCATGGGCGAGATTTCCCATGGGCGAGACCTCGCCCATGGGCCAGGTTGCCCATGGGCCGTTTTCCCATGGGCTAGATTTCCCATGTGCCAATGTTGACTTTGGCAAACATATAATGTTTTTGAAATGTTGACTTTGAAAAAAAAATGTTTGTGAAATGTTGACTTTGGAAAAAATAGAATTTTTGTGTAATGTTGACTTTGGAAATATTGACTTTTAAAATATTTGTTGATTTTGGTGGAAGTGTTACTTTGATAAAATATGGACTTTGGTGACATGTTGATTTTGATACATATTTCGAGTTCTATCAATGATTGACATATGATATATTCATTTTAGTTAAATGTTGTGTAGTTTTAGTTTGACTTATATAAATTGTTAACTTTGGTGACATGTTGACTTTGAAAAAGATATTTTTAATTTAGTGAAATGTTGACTTTAATCACGTATTTACTTTTATGAAATGTTGACTTTTTCATTTTTGAAGATATTTTGAGTTAACCGAATTGTTGACTTAAGTTGACTTTGGCGAAGTTTGCTTACATCATGAAATATTAATATTTCTAATTTATTGACTTTGGTTTAGTTTGAAATGTTGACTTTTATAATATTTTATTAATTTATGGTTTGACTGACCCTTCAAACAAGAAATACCTACAACGGGTTGTTAGTCAACAGTATGTGCATCAATTAACATAATTGAATACACATGAGTGTCAATGACACACTAATAATACGCTAGTAAAGTAAATATATTTATAAACGTTTATATCAAGTACATACACATTTGTTAAGTGTATTTCAGCGTCGTGTAAAGTACTTACACAATAAAGAATAACAATTTTTATTTGTAATTGTAATTCACTTTCATTTCTGACGAAATAGCAAAATCTGCACTTGGAGTAATTATTCAAATAGAAACTTTTAAGGGTATGCCTTTTGGTGTTTTCCTGCTTCTCTTTAACGTTATCACCTAAATATTCAGAGTTAATTATGCTTTGGCACTTTCTTACCTCGAAATGGAGTGTAAAAATGACATTACAATCTTACGCTTATGTTATTTTACTTTCTGGTTATTGATGTCATATTTATTGTGAAACAAGGATGTGATAAAAGGTAACATGTATTTCTTACAATGTGTACATGCATCCGACTGCATGACTATATATATATAAATATATAAAAGGAATGTATATGGACCGTTAAAACTATATTCTGTAATCGCCGAATCTTGACTTGTATCGATCACCTTCATTGTTCAAACAAGTTTTGTAAAAACGCGTTCCCGGGCCGTAGAATGACATCTTTGATGGCCATTGTAGAAGTAGAATGTAGAATTTGTTTTGATTGTGGCGTAGGCGATAGGTGTAGGCGATACGAGGACAGACCGTATCAGTAAAAGCTACTATTGAGTAGGATGCCCTATTTCATTATTCCATTTCAGTCAAGGGTGTTACGTTAATTAATGCGATGATTCTTTACTGTCTAAGAACTGGCTGACAAATGACTGTCTGGGGAATGGGAGATATGAACCTTCTGTATTTTCTGCATAGGTTTCTGTTGGAGTCAATCAGAAATATTCTCCACGAAGTATGACTAACAGGCTGTCCTTTATATAATTGTTATCTTTACTTTAATCTAAGATTTAGCTCTCGTATCCCAAAGCAAAAGCAAGTCTAGGTGTATATTATATAATCCTATTTCTCTTTCTCATTTCTCGTTGAGGCTCTAAATATTTGATAAACCAGTCATATATGCGTTTTTATTTCTTTCCAAATTAACATCATAAGACCCATAATATTAAATGCTGAGAGAGATTGACCAGTGGTCACTAAACACAGAATCGAGAACTCCAGACAGACTGACTGTTAACAGTTTATTACTTCCCTGTTTACCACCGAGGCCTGGACGAGAGAGACGCATCCGTTTTCTCTATATATTTAACGTTGATTTTAAGATAAAATCTTTCTTGAAATTTAGCGTCAATTTCTCTGAAATGCACCCAAATTATCTAGATCCTGTTATTTCTGAGCTATCCCTCTCGAGTAGCACTGAAAATATTGATATAATGGTGTGTACACAAAATACAATATGATCCTGTCTAAAAACCCACACCTCTGTCAGAGATATACATCATATTTAATTCATTGAAAAACAATTGTTTTAGACAAATGACCTTTTTGAATATGGCTTTCTTTCTAAATTATTTGCATATGTTTTTAAACAGTGTTTTTCCATTGCATTTAAAACTTCAATTTCGTTGTTTTTTTCCGTCAAATGAATCTCTGCATTTTAATCTTTTTAAAATTTATTTTAAATAACAATATGTAATGAGTTATATAAAGTTCTACGCAATGTAACATCTGAACACAATCTGTATGTAACAATAAATTATGAATTTTTATTTATTTGTGTAAAATAGCGAAATAAAGAATTAAACAAACTTTTGAAATATGGATAATAGATAAAACCATACTTTATTAAAATGATATTGAAATTATATTAAAATAACTCTGAATGATAAAAGCATTTCTTTTGCCTCATTCAAGCTTAAAGGTACATCCATTGTGTTGTTTGGAGTCACATGTGACAAATGTTATAAATGGTGTTACTTTATCGAGAAGTACCGATTGTTACCGAAAACCACCATTTTAATGATAGTAGACTTAGCATATTGACGATATGAAGGTAAAAGTAGTGATTTCTGATCGAAAACCGGACAATGCACAGCGTGTGGCGCGCGTCAATGAGTCAAACGTAATTTTGGAATCTTATTTATAACAGACAGAGTGACAAATTTGGTGAGATAATGTTTAATGAGTCATATAACTACTGTGCATGTCAATGGGACGTGCAGTTTCGGTTTCTACACATGAATAATGATGTTACTCAATTTTAATTGGAAACTAGTAATTATGATATATTTGATGATTGGGGATAAATATGCAAGCTGAGTGAATTTATTTGTATTGTAGACAGCACATGTGGTGGGTTGGAGCGTATTAAAGCCAAATAAAATTTTATGAAACACAATGGATGTACCTTTAACAGAGACCAAGTTTGAAATGAACTAGTCAGGAGACTAACTATAGGAATTTTCTCAATTTTAAGATTGTCCATGAGATCCATATAAGATAGCCATGCTTATTATTCTTTATTATTTATCCTTTCCAAAGAAGATGATTCTGCCTTATATCTAATTATTTATATAACGATGACCATATATGTTAGATGCCATTTTTATTATGCGAAGGATAAAGATATAAGATTTTAGTTAGAGGTGACGTGCCGTGGGTTTAACATCACTTTCAAGAGTATTTGACATATATCACAGCTGCTAGTATTATTGCAGGGAGAAAGCCTGCAATGATATAGTGGCTATTATTTGCGCTGAAACCATTGGTGGTACTGCACTGAAACTCAGTGTAGCGTTTTCACTCAGACATTAGTAGAACAGTTCTCCACAGCAGACAAGTTACCTCGCCCCTGACGGGATTCAAACCCCGTACCTCTGGCTCCGAAGCCGAACTATGCTAACTGAAATTCCGGAATTCTGGAATTCATGAAAGTTATAAAAACATCAAACATAATGTATCATTAAGTGTTCTATTTATAAACTATAAAGAAAATTCAAGAACACCTCAAGATAGCAACTGTGATCTATTGTACCCTTTGTGTGAGTCTCTAAACAAAGGGAAGTAATCACCAGTTGTTTATGGTTACCAAGTTTATAGGATGAACATGCTCACAACTTGACAGCATTCTGAATGCTAACACTTCATGGGACAAGGAAGGATGTGTTATTTCCTTCATATTTACACATGATATAACAACGATTCAAACGACATTTCATTCATATCAAACTGTTTCTTAAATTGTAACATTCTGGTTGTCAATTAGTCTGTCACTGAATTTTTACAGTTTTAGTATTTTTAATTTCTTCTCAAGAACCAGTGGGTGTATAGAACAAAACTCTTGTGTAACATAGCACATATTAGTTTTAAATTTGTAATTTTGGGCCATAACATGTTAATATAGAATACAAAGCTGCAATCTGTACAGGTTCATATAAATTATACCCTGTATATTTGGTGACAATAAGACACATAAGTAGTAGGAGAAGCTGAGATGACTCGTTGGTTAAATACAGACCCTCCAACCCCGAGACATTGTGAAGCGGTGTAGCAGGCCATTTCTTCACCGGGGAGTATATGGCCTAGGCCGAAGATTCCCCAGTGAAGGTTTGCCTAGGATACTTTTACCCCGGGGAAGCTTTGGACCAGACCAAAGTTTCTCTCTTGAGGCCAAAGTTTCCCCAATGTCTAAATGTCCTGCTTTTATTTACAAGGGGGGAGATTCTGGCCTAGCTAGGCTACTTCTTCCCCACCCTTGTTTTTATTAAAAAGGAGGGAGATTATGTACTAGCTAGGCTACTTCTTCCCCGCCCTTGTTTTATTTACGAGGGGGGAGATTCTGGCCTAGCTAGGCTACTTCTTCCCCACCCTTGTTTTTATGCACAAGGGGTAATTCTGGCCGAGCGAGGCTACTTCTTCCCCCACCCTTGTTTTTATTTACAAGGGAGAGATTCTGGCCTAGAAGAAAACGGATATCATCGCCAAGATTCGTAATATATCAAGTGTTTATTCCTTTACGCAGATTCTGATATGGAGTGTGCCATACACAGTCGTGTGACAAACTGCTAACGTGAAACATTGAGCTTTCCACATAGCCTGCAGATAAAATACATTAACATGGCATGATAATGCACCTTCCATTCAATGTATTCATAATGTTTTAGAACGATATCTCAACAAACAAAGAAATATCGTGCTGTACGCACCTTGTTCAATGTAGATGGTAGATTTTTTTCAATGTTAGGAGTCAGGGTCTACCTGAGATTAGTATATATATTAGTAAACATTGTACTGACAATATTGTAATTGAAGGGGTGCGTTAAAAAAGGGCACATGTGCCATGTTATATGCATAGAACATTTGCCCTTCTTGGATACACCTCTTCAATTATTATAAGAAATGGAAATATAGTGTTTTTAGTTTTGCTTATGTGCTGTCTAGTAGTTTGTAATCGTTCAAAGAAAGAGTGAGTGAAAGAGTTAATTAGAGAAATAATCACTAGAATCATTGGAAACCAATAATGTAAAACATATTTATCTGTATGTATTGTATTGTAATGTATGTATTTTGGTGTCATTGTAAAACCTGGCAAACTTGTGTCTAAGCTGATAACATCTTTATTTTCAATTTTGAATTGACCCTTTCACGCTTATTCCATGCATACATGCATACCATACACAAGGTGTCACTGCTAACATCTGGACATACGGAGACAAGTATACAAATCATTATGGTGTCAAAACGGCATTTAATAAGATTTTATTAACGCTTCAAAAAATTTCCATTGAATTCAAGGGGGCGGTGTGGCTTGTGGTTAGTGTATTAGGATTCCAGGCGTCCTTCTACCTCAGAGAACTGTTCTACATGCATTATAAACCTCTGGTGACGTCATCCCTTTGTTAAGCTCTGTTCCGTAACCTGGGAGATATCACCTTGGCGACATCAAGTTAGGTTTATCTGTGATTTAGAGACCTCATATGAGGTTTATCCATGATTAAGAGACTTCATATGAGGTCTATCCGGCATTTAAAGACCTCATGTGAGGTCTCTAAATCACAGATAGACCGCAAATATTAGTAATTGATCTTTAAACTAATTTCCTTTCAAATCTCAGACGTTTCCCATCATAAAATCCACCATTTAATCTTAGAATTTCTAAACAAGAATTTTACAAATACATAACTCGAAAGTCGGGGATCGAACCACTAGCCTTTCGGTTTGCAACCAAGTGTGCATACCATTAGGCTACGGAGCAAGTTGAAATTAAAATGATTTGTTCATGACCAATCGATTACACTATTTCTATATCCTCTTGTAAAATTGCAAGTTTCTGTAGTACTTATTTTCATTGATATAGTATTACGTTTTATGTGCAAGTCTTGTAAATATTGAGATTGTGTTGTGTTTGGGATAACTTTGATCATGTTGACATTGGTCGAGCAGTTTAGTGCGCAAGCGTGTACATTTCAGCGTGCTGCACCCGATGACACGTGCGCGAATGTCATGAAGTGCACGAGAAAAAATGCTACACGCAGCGTCCTTATACCCAGCGTCGCCTTAGATGACACATGTGTAATAACTGTCAATTTCTACGATACATTATTAATCACCCGTTGAAGATATCGCAGTGTAATAAATCTACCGTGTTATTACACTTAGTGTAATAACATCGCGTGCTGCCGGAACTACTTGCACTTGGTCACATGACCAAAGTAACGTGACCAAAACAATGTCAGCTGTCAACCACAACATCTCGAAGTAGCATTATTTCAGAATTTTTACTTTTACAATATCCTTTTAAATGACTATCGCAGCATTGATATCTAAATAATAAATAATTATACAAATTAGTGGTCACAAGAACTTAAAGAGTATAAACAATTATTCTCACATCTCTGACAATCAACATCGTCAAATCAGCGACTTGATCAACCGTCCAGCTGATGCGGGGTCACGGGAGTGCAGCTGTTGTTGACATTGGTCCAAATCAAGCAAGTGTTTCAAATTTGAAGCAGAGTACAAACACAAACACTCTAAATGTTAGCCGTTCTCAAATGCAATCCCTTGGTCCTATCTTTGCAGGAACAATAAACAACTCAGTCTTCTTAAAAACTTTTCAAACTGTTTCAATTGTCGTGCCACACGAACAGCCACGCTTCTTTGAGGCGGTGCACAACTTGAAAGCTATGATACCACGCACTTAAAAAATAATCCCGAGAATTGAAATTTGTGATTCAAAAAGTTATGTCAAGTTGTTGTTTTTTCATTAAATATGATGTTTGGTTCGTAAAATCGTGTTGATCTTTAATTGTTTTAGATCGTTGTTCAGTGTTAACGTAAAACGGAATGACAGCAGCCTCATTACAATGTATTCATACGCCTGACCTAGTTATGCTGGCATAATGCACTCGAACCGGCCTTTCGTTTGCGCATTATTTTGTTAATGTTGGGTGATTAATAAATAAAATACTAAACTCTGTCCTGTTTAATAACATATTTATGAAACTCGTGAGATGGTATTGGTATTTAACTCGCTTTCGCTCGTTAAATACCAAACCACTCACTCGTTTCATAAATATGTTATTAAACAGGACATCGTTTAGTATTCTCTATGTATGACATGAACACAATTTTGCAAATGTTGATTGAAATAATAAAATATGATAATAATAATTACTAAATATTCTTTTTTTAACGAACTCAAATTATTTGAAACGGTGTTGCCTTATAATGAAACCATTTTGTCCGTTTCATTTTTATAGATGGGTGGGGATATTTTTCAAATGTGAATTCTGCAGATTCGCCCGCGGTCTCTCTTCTCTACGTGTCCTGTGGTCTATCTTCTTGCACCAACACCTCGTCTTTATACCTAAACCTTTAGGTAAGGTTTGAATGCGATGCTACCCAAAAAGTAAGCCAGTACCACCATTTGTTCGCAGGAGATACTTCAACGCAAAGTCACTATAGTGTAGTAGGATTTCTCCTTGCAATAATACTAGGTGAGTTGAGGTGAGCTTTATATCGCTGCTGCTAGTATAATGGCAGGAAGAAAGCCTGCAACGCCATGTGGCTATGCATTGCGATGAAACCTGCGAACATTGGCTGGAACTAGCGAACCATGGGTGGTGCTGCACTGAAATTCAGTGTAGCATTGCACCCAAACCTTACTGCGTGTAGAACAGTTCTCTACTGCAGACAAAGTTGATGTGCCCCTAACGGTTACTAAGCAAAAGTGGAATGTGTATACAGTCAGGCCTCGATAATCCGAACGCTTCCGTATTTCATCAAAAACGTTCGGATAGTGAAATGTTCGGTCTACTGAGTACTGAGGACAACTATAGAGATTAGTTTGGTTACATCTTCCTACCGTTCGGAAACTGCGAGATTCGGATTATCGGTGGCCGGATTATCGCGGGTTGACTGTATATGCTTGTATCGAAACTATTAAATATCATCTTTAACCATATGGTTAACGAATGTTAACAAGTTGCAAATGAGCGATAAACCCTGAAAGCAAATTTTAATAGCTGGTTGAGAAAAAACACTTGACATGAGAGTGTGAGACTACCAGGATGCCGGGTCATAGTTACATCTGTTGGATGTCTTAAAAAATCGTTAAATACATATTTCGAATGATGAAGAATGTCACAGTATAAAGAGTTAACAGTGACCTGTGTTACATTTAATTTATTGTTTCTGTAGACATCGAACTATTACAGAACAACAGTGGTCTTTAAGTTTGAATTTTGGATACATACTGTTCATTTATCACCAACAAGCAGCGAGACAACATGACTGCTAAAACTAATGGTCACATTAGAAAAGAAGATTTAGGTAGGGTTATGACATGTTACTGCATATTGTGTTACAATTAACATGGCGTGTTGGTTATTAACATTTATCGCACTAATCTTAATTACATTGTACCACATTTTATTACAATATACCTCATTAATCAATCTAACTGCGTTTTCAAAGCAATTTATCACAGTTATTTCATTTTACCGCATTTATCACATCTTATTTCATAACTCAGGACTCTATCAAGTATCAGAATGCTATACTTTAACGCCATTATGCTCCACTATGGAACAATCAATATAGTAAATTAGTATATTAATATACACGAAAAACCTGCTGACGATTTACAAAACGCATGCATAGTTTATAACCTATATCTTCCGAATCCAACACATATACAGCACACTCCTTCTGTGTAGTTTATTGAAGAGAGTAACTGTGACTAGTGAATATGAATGTCTCCAAGTGTTATTTTCAACTTACATTTTGCATTCCTATTCTGTTATCAATAGTGAACAAGGTAAGTTTCACCTTCATCAAACATATTTATTTATATTATTTCTATCAAAACCTGAAAAGTGCCCAACAATTGTACACAATTCACGTTCCACTCAAGTCGATGTAAGAAATATAACCGTTGTTGGTCCGTTTTCTATAAGGGGCGGGATAGCGCAGTGGTTAGCGTGTTAGGCTTCGGATCAAGAGGTCCGGGGTTCGATTCCCGCCAGGGGCACGGCAACTTTGTCTGCAGTAGAGAATTGTTCTACACGCAGTAAGGTTTGGGTGCAATGCTACACTGAATTTCAGCGTAGTCAAATGGTTCGCTAGTTCCAGCCGATGCTCGCAGGTTTCACCGCAAAGTATAACCACATGGCGTTGCGGGCTTTCTTCCTACCATACTACTAGCAGCCGCGATATAAGTGAAATACTCTTGAAAGCGGCGTTAAACCCCAACTCACCTCACCTCACCGTTTTCTATAAAGAATTTATATTGTCATATCTGTTTAATCCAATCTTCGTCTCAAGATACTGGAAGGTTTTGACCATCTACATATCAGAACTATTGACAGTGACTGTTAAATACACATATTTGCATCTCTTAAAATTAATGATCATCTCCTACCTTTTTCACGAGTTGAGAAATAAAGTGATCGTCTTTACACAAGCTTGTACTGAATGCATAATAATAATAATGGAAACTTATAATGCACAAGAATCCATACATAGAAGCGTAAGAGTTTCTTCATCTCCACCCCATGCATTATTTGATACGATATTATAATATCTACTGCCTTTAAGGACATAGCTTTATGGTTTTTAATGTATGGGGTGAATGATCATTTGGTATTAAACAATGGGTCTCAGGAACAACTTTGATTTGAGTTATATATCGAAATAGCTCTGGATCTGTGTGCATTTTGTGCACATTTCAATTTGCGTACAAGATGTTCTAGCTTTTGAAAATTTAAAGCCATCATTTTCCAATGACAATTTGTGAACTTTGAAGTTGCATCTGGCGCTTGATTGATGGCATATGTTTGCCTCTGCAGGACACATTTAAAACTTTAGCTAGGTTTTGAAAGGGAGCACACTTGATGGGAATGATAAATGGTTAGAGATAATGTTTTATATAACATTATGGACTGTTCAGTAAATTAAACAGACTGATACTGATTTTGATTACGGATTTAATACTTTATCCATTCGTGTAAATTAGTCTATTAATACTATGTTTCTCTGCAAGTGATACTAATGACAAATCTAAACTTGATTGTACAAAATTAACCTTTCCTTTCAATTGTTTCATTGCTTTTGATATATAATAAGTTACAGTGTAACAGATTAATGTTCATGAATATTTGGAGAAGATGGCTTCTAAAATAAAATAAGAATTAAGTGATGGAAATAGTATATTTTGAGTTAAGATGGTAAAGATATAGTTATTAATTCATATTTTCATTGTAAGATAAATTGCTAAAATGCACACAAGATGTTTTAGCTTTTGAAAATTTAAAGCCATTTTCTAATGACCATTTGTGAAGTTAATTGAGGCAGAGGTGTTATTGTAAGACCACTCGACCAGAAACCATAGGGTTAGAGATTCGGTCCCACATCAAGTTGAAAGTATTTTCGATTTATATTTTACTTGTGTTGAGAAAAGCTATGTTTTGAATTATCACCACTTGGATTTGAAAGATACAAAAAGTAAATTTACAAACGATAAGTACTCTCATAGCAGGTGTTCACGGCTATACCAGGTGTTCATGATGAACACCCAGTATGCATCATGATCACCTCTGTGCGTTCATCACCAAAAAAACAACTTAAGTTAGTGTGAAAAATGAACATCCAAATGAAACAAAGGAGCCAGTGTGTAAGAAGATTTACAGATCTGTGTCATCATGTCTGAAATAGTCGGCAAAACACATCACTGAGCTGAACAGCACACTGCCTCAGCAATTACTTGAAGGCTATCTGGGACACAGGTCTTCATAATGTTAATTTTCAGAAAAGCATTTTTCACACTGTCTACAGAGATCTCAATCCGATCTTCATTCTTACAACTTGATTTCAAATTTCAACTTGAAAGTAAATGCTTTAACATGACTGCATCCAAACGAAGATAATGTATTTATGTTTTGATTCAGACTTATATATACGTTCAATAAGTGTTGCAAGCGGGGCATTGGTGTTTACATAAACAGTGTCAGCTTATAGCAGGTGTTACTATAGTCAAAACATAACATTGACACATGTCAAAACAATTTATAGACATAACAATTATTTAGATATAATAGCTGCGCTGACCTAGGGGTCTCCATTATCATGGATTCTCTCAAACATGAACAACGCGCTGTGATCAAGTTCCTTACTACAGAGGGATGCAAAGCTACAGAAATACATAATCGTATGTGTAATGTGATGGGTAAGGATGCTCCTAACTTTTCAACAGTTTGTCGCTGGTCTCTTCAGTTCAAGCGGGGCAGGGAGTCCTTAGACGATGACCCACGGTCAGGCAGGCCATCTGAAGTCACCCGACCGGAAGTTATTGCCGCTATCGAAAGATGAATTTTAGCTGACCGCCGTGTTAAAGTTTCTGAACTGTCTTTGGAATTCCAGATATCAGTTGGAAGTGTTGAAAAAATAATTCATGACCATCTTGGTATGTCCAAGGTATCTGCAAGATGGGTACCCAGAAACCTCACAGCACAAGATCGCCAGAAAAGAACCGAAAGTTGCATGGAGCTCCTGGATCGGTTTAATGCGGATGAAGCCAGGTTTTTGTCTCGTCTGGTGACAGGTGACGAAACCTGGATCCACCACTGGGACCCCGAAACTAAACTGGAATCCAAGCAATGGAAGCACCCGAGTTCACCGCCTCCCCTGAAGTTTCGCACTCAACCATCAGCTGGCAAGGTTATGGCGACAATCTTTTGGGATGCAAAAGGCATATTATTAATTGATTACTTGCCAACCAAAACTACAATGAATGGTCAATATTATGCCACCCTAATGCAAGAATTGCGAAAGACAATTCGACAGAAACGCCGTGGAATGTTGACACGTGGTGTTCTGATTTTGCATGACAACGCTCCAGTCCACAAGTCAAGAGTTGCACAGGCCGCTATACGTGATTGTGGATTCGAACAGCTTAACCACCCACCCTACAGCCCAGACCTAGCCCCCAGTGACTACTTCCTGTTCAGATACCTGAAATCCGCCCTACGTGGAAGGCACTTCCGGGATGAAGAAGACGTCAAAGCTGCCACAGAGGCGTCGTTAGGGGGGCAAACGGAAGACTTCTACAAAAGCGGCATGAAAAGTCTTAAAGAGAAATGGAATAAGTGTATTGAGGTGAAGGGTAACTATATTGAAAAATAAAAGTAAAAAATTGACTACGCGAGTTGGTTTTATATTGAAGTTGCAACACTTATTGAACGCCCTTCGTATGTACTGTAAGGTTCCCTCAACGAGTCATAAAAAGTATGGATCTTTGTTGAATTCACACAAGGAAGAAAGTGAATATAATTTAGTAGTTTTACGCTACAACAAAGGCAAAGTTCTACTCTTAGTTTGACTGTTACACATGTATCTCAAATGACTCGAATCGACTCTCTGTTGAAAGTTAAAATCCTGAACTGTAATTATTTTGTAATAATGAAGATTGAGATTTACGACAGAAATGTATTGTAATACATACACATAAGTGTACAGATGCATTCCGACATTTCGCTCACCTACTTGATTAGCTTATTGCACATTTCATGACTTGGCGAGTTTTATACTGCAAAACCATTAAGGTTGGTTAGTTGTGCACATAATGTGAATGGACGAGTGATTATTGCATATATTAGTGGTGAAACATTTAATACATTCGCCTAATTGAAATAATTTGAAAAAGCAAACAAAACACGACCAAAATGCCGTCAGCATCAGCAAATTATCTTAACGTTGTTCAAAGCTTATCTCGAATGTATAAAGAATATAATTTATGAATTAGGTTTAATTGCCTTTAAAGGGGCTAACATTCTATGTTGTCTGAATTGACTAAAATCTTGAGAATTATAAATATAAGGCTAAACGTTTTCCCTGATATGTGCAGTGTCCCAACATCCACAGTAGGGCAGGACACAAACTTGAGATTCCTTCAAAAACCAAATGTTTTTCGAAACTGAGAGAGGTATAGACAATCTATATATGAAATGAAAGCTTGTGTTCTGAGCATTAAGAAAAAAAATGATGTGGTGAAATTTGAGTGGACATTTTTTTGTAAAACTGTCTTTTTGTCAAACATATAAAGTCTATCTAAAAACTCAATAGTAAAATGAGTTGTCAAGAAACAGTACTATTGGTTGTCTGCTTAGACCACTTCCTGTCTACTGTCAAAGGCACTGTTGACATTCCTCGGCATTGTTTTAGCCTTTCCAGAAGATTTCAGGTTAAACACGGACAAAACATCCACACAATTATCAAGGTGAGTGGTATTAAAATTGTTTGCTATCACACTGAATGCTGAAGTGTAATGATTTTTTTTGCTTTGATGGTGAAATTGTTTACTGCAGAAAACCACATCTAGGCCTAGAAAAAAAATGAAAATATTGAAATACATTTCACAATGATAATTCTTTGTTGTATTAGATTAATTTAGATGTTTTCAAGACATTTTACATTCTGAAAGTCAACTGTTTCATTGACAGATTTTGAGTTAACTCATTTAGAAGTTTAACATGTTGAACTGCCTTGAGGGGCCTCTTTAAGGATGAACATTTTAATAAAGGAAATTTTTGAGTTGAACCTTTGCATTTCCTTTTTATTCCTAAAATATTGTTATATATATGTATTGTAAATACTTCTAAAATGGTTTCTAGATGTTCTTTTCAAATAATATTGATAATTTTCAAATTTGTAACATTATGAAACCCTAAAAGGGCCTCCCTATACAAATTCATAGTTCAAAACAGGAAGTCAAGTAAATAATATTTACCTACAACTTAATACTAATCATGTGCAGACTTCAAATGAAAATATAGAGTATTTTTTATTTTTAATCATGTTAATTTTTTTCTAAAAGTTTGTTTTCTTTTGAGATATTTTTTTAGTCATATTTATAGATGTGTTTCAACATGTAATTGCTGTGAAAGCTATTTTATGTCAAAGTTAGCTTTCAAAGTGTATTGCATTTTTTACTTTATTATTCAACATTATACATGTAACTGAGATTTGGATATATTTTAAATAGTTTATATTTTAAGTTTATATATTTATATACATATATAATATTTTTTTTTAATTTAATGGTGAAATTCTCTCTGTTTTTCAGTTTCACATGAAACCGATCAAGATGTGACCGCAAAAAGAAAGTGATGTACTTGTACCATAAAGGTATTTTTTGTATATTTTTTTGGATAAATATTTTTATTCAATTCAATTCAGTAGGCATAGGCATATATACATTTGAAAACAATAAAACATTGTACAGTATCAATATAATATAACATTTACATGAAGCGCCCATAAAATACACAGGCCAGCTCAACAAGTACAGCAGATAAAATTACAACATACTGATCAGAGATTTCCATTTGGCATGCAATGATGGCAAAGTATTATTCTTTCTTGCCATAATGTTTTCAACTTTAATAACATCCTTAACAATTTTTATAAAACTGTCAATCAACATTTGAAATTCTGTCTATTTTTCAGTTGCCCATACAAAGAAAGCAGACCAACGCCAAAGACAAACAAACGACAAACAAAACATTCATGTTCCTTAGTTTAAGGTATATTTTTTTATTTCACAACACCAACAATTATTAACACTAGTAAGCAGTGGTGAAAACATAATATTCCAAAAATATATTTTCAAGTATATTTTCTAAAGGTTGTCTCATTGCAATATTTTTTGTCATGTAATAAGAAGATATTTTTTTATTTAGTATGTAATATAATTCACTGTTACATTTTTCTAATTTCAGGTATCCTCTTGGGGGTCTGAGAACTGTCGATCATCTGAAATTCAAGATGGGATAAGTCCAAAAGAACTTTCCAGTGTCCTTAAGGTATGATATTATCTCAGTAGCCTTCTCACTGCAATAATACTGGTAGCCTTGCTATATTTGAAGTAATCCTGAAAGCTGTATTAAAGCCCACATAAACTCACTCATCTTCATTCACATATGTATTAAATGACAGCTAACCTTTAATATTTTTACTCTTGATGACACACTAAGTATATTTTGGATGGAAAAATTAATGCATGTCATATCTATGTGCAATATGTCTACTTTCTACACAAATATCAGAAAATAGAATGATTCTGTTCTGTTTTCAGGTGCTGATTATCAACAAGATGGACTTTAAACACCCAAGCCCAGTGAAATTAGGAGGACAAGTCAGGAAGAATATCCCGATTTGCATCATATGTTCTGCCGGCACAAACCTATCTTCGGGACAGTCATCTTCCTTGAAAATAATTCGGACTGCTCAGTAGTGTCAAGATGATGTTCATAACAGGCTTGTACAGTTGTATGGGGATAATGTATCCAATCCAGATTTGTTTTATCATCGATTATGTTTTCAAAAAGTATACAAGTATTCGAGTTTCTGTCAAGACCGATCAGGAAGAAACAGTTTTTCATAAGACACCTGAAGCTAAAAGGACCCGCTCATCAGACCCAATATTCTGGTCATCTTGCCTCATCTGTGGATTCAAGAAACACAAGGGGGATAAGAAGCTGCATGTCATCCAGACATTTGAGAGAGCAGAGGACATTCTCAATGCTGCACACAAGCTACAGGACACTGCAGTTTTGAGTAGAATCTTGGAGGAAGATTTAATTGCGAAGGAAGGCCTTTACCATGAGACATGTGTCAAGAGATTCCTGAGATCTTCTATGACTATAAGCCCTCTCCAAAGCCCTATTGCCACACAGACAGGACCGAAAACAACGGCTGCGTTTAGGATGCTGACTCGGGAAATGCAGGACAAGCTATTTGTAGAGAAAAGAGCCTTGGAATTAACATTGCTGCTTGAAAGATACAATGAACTTGTAGACGAGACTGGTGAGAAATCACTGACAAGTGCACAGTTGAAATCCAAACTTTCAAGTTTCTATGGAGAAAGAATTGCTATCCAAACACTTCCAGCAAGAGGCAGTCCCAATATCATTTTCAGCAGTAGCATCTCACTCAGTGACGCCATTTATGCTGCACAGAAGTTAAAAGAAGAACTTATTTCATCTCAGAGTTCAAATGATGATGTCCTGTCACATGAAAGTTACATCAATGGCACATTACGGGAAGCAGCTGCAATACTTCGAAATGACATGACAGATATAAAAACTCCAGATTACTACCCTTCTCCTGTGGAAGTACGTCAGACTTACTCAGAGAACTTTGTACCAGCTTCTTTGACTAGTTTCATGACCATGTTATTGGACCCACAAAGTTTTCAATCAAAGGACGCTGTCAATGACAATCTCAAGAGGAAAGCAGTTACATTGTCAGAGTGTATCCTACATGCTGCTAAAAATGTTGTGACCCCATTTCATATTGGGCTGGCTGTCCAGTTACATCATGCATATGGCTCAAAGAAGTTGATCGACACCCTCCATTCATATGGACTTTGTGCAAGTTATGCTGAGTTACGACTCTTCTTGACAAGTGTTGCAGAGGATGAGATAAAGAAAATTGTTGACGGTGTGTACCTCCCAAATGGTATAGTTCCAGTCTCCGATGGTGGAGGCCTTATCCAAGAAGGTGATGATAATGTTGATATGAACATTGAAACAATCGATGGGAAGAATACCTTTCATTCAATGGCCCGTGTCATTTTCCAGATGACGAAACAAGACTCTGAGTCAACAGTTCTGTCCAAATCTATCAAGAGAGGATACAATCGATCTCTACCTAGCAACACTTCCTTGACAGAGGCAATGAGCGTTCTACCATACAAGAAGCCAAACCAAAGACCAGAACCACCAAGACATGACAAGGCACTGGAAATAATTGAATACTCCATGAAACCTTTGAGTAAAGCTAAAGATGTGACATGGGTTCTCCTTAGAATGTTGGGACGAGGATTGCTGAAAATTCCACAGATCATTTCCACAGACTGTTTAGCAGTTCCATTTTGGTCCGGTTACAACCAGTTGAACTCTGAAGACAAGCATTCTTACACAGTCGCATCCTATGCACCTCTGATAGATGCCAAGCCATCAGACCCATCAACTGTGTATACAGCAATGGTAAAGTGCAAAGAAATGTCTCATGCTCTCGGACAGAATTATTCTGTGCAAACCATGGATCTTCAGCTGTATGCCGTCGCCCAAAACGTAAAGTGGAACTTAAAGGAAAAAGTCCATTCTCATGTTGTCAGGCTAGGAGGATTCCATGAAGTCCAATGTTTCATCGCAGCCATTGGTAAACTCTGGGGAGATGGAGGGCTACTTGATCTGCTTGTGGACTCAGGTGTTTATGCATCAGCTACAGCTGAGCAGATGTTAGCTGGCAAGCAACATCACAGAGCAATCCGTGGAATTACATTGACATATGAAGTCCTTTCCCAAGCCTTTCTTGCACAATTCTTCAAGTGGTGTGTCAACAATAGCCATGGTTCAGTACTCGATAATGTCTGGCAGAAGGTACCAAACTTGGAGAATGGACTTGAAAAGTGTGACATGAACTCACTGGAAGTTGCAGTTAGCGAGATTTTGATACCTCTCATGGATCAGTTTGAGACACTGGGACGCTCAACATCACCAACATTTGACTACTGGGCTACATATCTGGATGCTGTCCAAACTCTATTGTGGAACATTCGTGCTGAACGGGAGAGTGATTTGGAGTCACATTTGGCAACTCAAGGTGCGATGCTGCCGTACATCTATGCTGCAAATCGAACAAATTATGCTCGATATATACCCGTGTATATCTTAGACATGATGAATTTGCCAAGAGAGGTACAGGAAGCTTTTCATCAAGGACAGCACACATACCGAGAGAAACCAGGAAAGTTCAACAGTCTATGGACAGACATGGGAGTAGAGAAAACCGTTATCCGTGACTCTAAAAGTGATGGTGGTGTTATTGGTCTCACAAGAAGAAAAGGTGCTCTGCTTCGATGGACAGTTTCTCGTCATCTTATTGGAGAATATTCCACTGTCATGCAAGAAAGATCAGGAATTTCTTGTGATACTTCAACATCACACGAGGAAACACACCCGTCATCACTTGCCAGAGATGAATGCCATGCTGCTGCAATGTCCAATCACCTTTCCAATGGAATGACTGACCCCTTTGATTTGGAGAAACATCCGGATTCTCTCATCAACATTTCAACTGGGGTGTTTGCTTCCTCTGAAGTTCAGCATTCACTGGCCAACATTGTGAAGATTGGAAAGAAAAGGATGGAGGCATTTGTAAAGGACACATTGTCAACTGCTGGACACAAGTCTTTCTATTGTCCTCTACCTCGATCAGGATTGATCACTTTCACCTAAAAGAAGAAGAAAACAAAACTACTCAGTGGAGATGGGACTGTTCGACTTGTGCATCTGAGTGCAGAAATGGTCTTCAGAAGAGCTCTGTGTCTGACAGCTTGCCGTGATGATGTCACAATGGCAAAAGTTCTTGAACATCCCATAGGACCAGTTCCTACATCACTTTTCAATGAAGATGGATCAATGAGAAAAAACCTCCAAATCTGACTTGACCCACAAATTGGAAGAAATGGTAGAGACTTTTGACCTTTTGACAAATTTCGAAAAGAAAGACACAATCTACATTCGTGATGCAATGGCAATATTGAGAAGTATGAAACCTGCCATCACCTCCACCTTTGATAGTGTTGCTTACAGTTACACTCAAACCATGAAGCAGTGTTTTACGAAGGCTGATACTGTCATTGATGTGTTTGACCAGTATGATCATCCTGACTCCACCAAGAGCTCAGAACGTTCACGGAGAGGTGACCTCAACACTGGCAAGAAGTATCAAGTGTCATCAAGAAGACAGATTCCACAGTGGAACAAGTTTCTTGCAGTATCTGAGAACAAGTCCCAATTCAACAACTTCTTGTGCAACAAAATACAGGACACAATGCCAACTGCCATGGAACCACAAGCTAAGGTCTATCTATCAGGAGGATACAGGGATGGTACGGTGACCAAGTTGATCACTCCTGTTGGTTATGCTTGTATCGATGAACTGGAATGTTCTCAAGATGAGGCTGACACTCGTATGCTTTTCCATGCCATGTACTGTAATGGGGAGTTCAGAAACACAAATACCCAAGGGCGAATCATCATCAAGTCTCCTGATACAGATGTTCTGGTATTGTGCATCTACTATTATCCACAAATGGAGCATGTTGATGAACTGTGGTTTGAAACTGGAGTGTCTTCAGCATTGAGAGATATGCATCGGTTCATTCCTGTCCATAACATCTGCCGCCATCTTGGATTACCAATGTCATTTGCTTTGCCAGGAATCCATGCCTTCAGTGGCTGTGATACGACATCAGTTTTTTTCCATGTTGGCAAAAGAACAGTCTTTAAAGCAATGATGAAGAACCAGGATCTGTTTTCAAGCACTGAAGTACTCTCTTCCAGCAACCTTGATGCAGCAGTGGAGATCTGCAGAAAACTTGCAGCTTCTTTGTATGATCCGAGAAAAAAACTCCAGTCGCATGCTTCCTTGAATAGCATGAGGTATCATCTGTGTCGACTGAGTGACACTGAGCTTGCAAAACTTCCCCCTTGTGAAGACAGTTTTCAACAGCATGTGAAGCGTGTGATGTGGCAGACTAGACTTTGGACAAACTCTCACTGTGGAAAACCAGCACTTGGAAATCCTGAAGATTTTGGTTGGACCCGAGTGAATGGACTGCTTACCCCAGTAATGTTTGAGCATCAAACTGCTTCTGAAGTACTGGACTGTCTTGTGTGTACATGCTGCAAGTCCCCATGCTCATCAACTAGCTGCATTTGTAGACAGAACAATCTGCCTTGCATTGAACTCTGCTACTGTAAGCATGGGCAGAGTGGTCAAACTTGCAGAAACCCGGTGAATGACAATGATAGTAATGATGAGGATATCAGTGACAATGAGGAATGAATAGTGACTGTGAAAACCATTGTGTAAATATGTTTGATAATAGAGCATGAATTTTGAACTTTGAAGCTGATGGAACCTACAAATGTTGAGCTTGACATGCAAAACACCTGATATCTGATGGGTCCAACTTTGAAAAGCTAGGTCAGTATGTGTTTTAAAGCAACCATTGAATCAATTGAAATGTGATTTTGGTGGTTTTCTTTTAATCTTTCATTTGATGTTTCATATGTTTGAATGGGGTCAAAATTATGAATATCAAAAAAGTATTTCAGAAAACTTACGATTTTGGCATTTTTGTCCCAAAAATCAGGTATTACTAAAGTATTACTACGTTAATGTTTCAATATTCCATTGTACAGAGAAAATCCTTTCATTTCATGTTTCATATGTTTGAATGGGGTCAATACTTAAAAAATTAAAAAAGATTTTTGAAAAATAATGATTTTGACGTTTTTGTCCCAAAAACCATGTTTTACTAAAAACTGTCCACGCCAATTTTTTCACATCATGTCTATTATTATTATACAGGTCTTAAGCTTTAAATTGGTATATAGATCAGGTATACCTCTCGATGTTATCAAATCACCATTCAAAATTGGGTCTGTTTCCTGCCCTACAGAGGATGTGTTTGATTATGAGGGGACTTTGCTACATTAGTCATTGATATAAGATGCACACAGTTACCAGCATTTAAATTATATACATTTCTAGCATATTGTTATGGCAGGTGAATAATCGTTCTGTATGCGGCTGTATAGGTGTTATCATATAACATTTGTTATCAGCCCAAGAACCATCTCTGGGGCTGATGCAGGATGTGATTTGACGTGATAATAGGTTCACAAAATTTAAAAAAATAGATTTTAAAAATTACATTTGATGTACTTGATGTACAAAAATAGGTAGCAATTTTTAGAAATAGTCGTAATTTTACATTTTACATTGCAACAGAGCTTGACTATGGAGCAATATGAAGGAAAGATCAATGCGTTCATTCGAAATTCCAAAGTAAGCCAATGCAATTTAGGATGAGCTTAAGAGTAGAGGACACATGAAGATCCGGGCTCAACAAAATTCAACCTTTGTTGAGACCCAGTCTTTTTAAGACTTCAATACAAGTAATACTTGTAATTTACAAGAAATTAAGATACCTGCTAAATAAAACAAAGATCATTTGATAATCAGGGTGAACTGACATAAACAGTGTCTTATTACTTACCAGATTCTCCTTGATTAGTATTTATCTCTGCCGTTGGAGTCGAGGAAATGTTAGAAACGACGTTCACACCATCCTTCTTCTTAGGATTCAAACCAACGTTGTTGTTGCCAAGTTTACACATCAACTGCATTTCATTGAAAGTAAATACTGATTAATCACTGCATCTGTGATAACGATCTTCACACATTTTGGACCATGGGGCTGAGTATCTCCAGATCCCATGTCTGCAATCTGTGTTTTGCAACAAGGAGCAACTGAGAGACCACAATCAGATTCATGGTCTTACAGCTTGTGTTGTTCACGCACTGTAATTACTCGATAAAAAAGCCTATTTATTTAATAAAAAAAAATTAAATATCCTACAAACTTCTTATGATATTTTCCAATCTATAGATATTGAGAAACATAGATGTGATTTGTTTCTTATGTTGAAATCAATAAAATTATAATTCTGTCATTGTATTGCAGACTTGGTGTGAGAGAACCATTCAGCCCTCTGGTCCCAAACTTTGTGGAGTACGTTTTCAACGCACTGACGACTGCTCCTCTCACATATATCATCAGTTACAGTTGCTATGTCGACTCATTGTGACTGCACCTACCTTGAACCTCAGTAGTAATACTGGAAGAACAGAGAATGTTGAAGCCTCTAGATATGTACCCACAATGCAAACATCACCTAAGATAGATCAAGGTAATTATAATCTCAGTAGACATATCCTCTGTCTTCTGTGTTATTTGTCTATTTACATCACCTCACGCTTGATCATATTCAATATTACATAACATATTAATGTCATAGTAGTAATGCCATGTGTGTATGATGAATTTGACATTGCCCTGACTACATATTCGTTCATAAACAGAAAATGAACTCATTCATGAGATTTGTAATAACAGTTATACCTATCTCAATTTTCATTTGTTTATGAATTGTTCTTCACTCAAGTTTACACAATAGTGTATCAAAATAATATCAGTACTTGAGCATGGCGAATAAGAGACATAACAGTTTATGAATGCAACATGTGTTTTTACTGCAATAACCAATGAATGTTATGTTCCGATACTCTACACTTTATTACCCCCGGACTTTTACTAGTACGTCGAGTTGTTCATGTTTTGGTATTGTGTTGACGATTACAGCTCATACATTTGGTATCAGCAAGCCTTGCATGTTCAATTATGTCAAATGCCGATCAGTTCCATCAATATCATAGTTCATGATCACAAAATAGTAAGTCATGGCCATGATATAAGTTAACCAATAGAAATGCAGTTTAGGTCGATCAATCGGTTTTGGATGATACAGGACGCAGAGGTAATATGTGTTGTTACGACATGGCTAAAGAAAGTGTAGTAAGAACTAAGAATTAAATTAAAGCTAAAGACCCAACTTCCATGACACTTTCATAATGAGAGTTTTACCATGTCGATCATATAACTTCTGTACCGTGACCATATTATATGTGACTCAATATTTCAGATTTGATTGACTATTTCATGAAATTATCATCATTCCATTACTGATTAAACTTGCTCAAGTACTGAATTCTATCTTTCTCATATCAGGTCTATCTTGACAAATGAACACAGTGATGTGTACACATTTAGCAACTAACTAAGTATGTAAGTTGCTTATCAACGGTAACTTCAAATTATATACATGTTAAAGTTCCCATTTATAGTGATAGTTTTTGTCATTTATATTTACTTTAGAGGGTAAAACATCATATTACACAGACCAATTATCCGTAGTAGAAATAACATCGGCCATTTATTGTGAACACATTATATTATTTGGAATTACAAACACGATTCCCATGGCTTTACTGAACCAAATACATATGGCCGACTTATTTAAGCAAAATATATCAAATTATATGAATATACAAGTACAAACATTTATTCGTTACAATGAAATTGAATATTGGTACTCTGCGATTCTGTGGTTAAATATTATACGGATATTGTATTGTACCTGGACTATTAATCACGTGTGAAAGAATCAGTTTGATGAGAAGTTTAAACCACTAACACATGCCAAACATTAGGTTGTACTGTTTGAAGTTAGGTCAAAAGTGTCCGAACTTTCGGCGAATTGATATACTGATATACGCAACAAAACCATTATATTTCGGTTAATCTAAAGCAATTCTGAAATATCTATGTAAAATTGACATTTCTAAAGATTATTATGTATTATATAGTCTTTCATAATATTTGAAAAGTATCACTGTCCTAGATTCGGTCAGTTTGCACTAATACACTCGTGCTAATTTTAACAGGTGAAGAGATTTCTACATTGCATTCACCCGACTGCTCTTCTATTGATGTGGCAAATTTACATAAAGCATGTAAAGATGGTGATCTCGACGAGGTGAAGAGGCTAGTGAACCAGGGAGTGGTTGATGTCAACTGTCATGGGAAAGACGAGATGACCGCTATTATGTTAGCAGCAGAGCATGATAACGAAAACATTTTTGATTTTCTAATTAAACAAAAATCTGATCTCTTAGCTCACGATGTAAATGGTGCAAATGTCCTGCATCTTGCATGTGCAGGTGGAAATACTAACATAGTGTTGAAACTGTTGACTGACCATAATATGGGTATAGAGTGTAAAATGAACACAGGGACGACCCCTTTGATGGTCGCCGTACAAAAATGCAAAATACAAGTTGTTCTTTTGTTGAGGGCGAGAGGTGCTGATGTCAATGCAGTTAATAAGTTTAACAATACGATTCTGCATATGGCATGTTTTTGTTGTCGTATAGATATGTTGAAGTATGTCCTGTCTCTTCACACCATTGATCTGGAGAGTCGAGGTGACTATGGTAGAACTGCTGTCATGACTGCGGTCTGGAAATGTGGGGTCCCATGTGTTACATTGCTGTACAAACACAAATCCAGTTTGACACAATCTGATGATGAGGGGGGTAATGTTTTCCACCTGGCCTGTTATTTTGGTAAATTAAAAATAGTTAAGTACCTGCTCACCCTGCATGAACTGAGAGGGTTTGAGAGTAGGAAAAACAAGTTTGGAAGAACACCGGTTCAGTTGGCAATCATGAAAAGTCATCATGACATTGTGAACATTTTTCAAATGTTAAAGGCACGATCTCTAACCCCTGGACATGAAAACTGATTTTCTGTTGTGTATGTAAATTATCACTCTTTAGTAAAGCTATCTTTACAATAATAATTTTATAATTTATAAATATTAATATTATTTATCAAGATTGAAAATTAAATGAATGAATACTGCATGAATCAAACATGTTAGCATCAACAATCCGAATATTGACTATTCTCACTACTGAACATCAATGTACTTCATTAAAAGACTTGTCACTATATTTTGGCAATAAATTACGTCAGACTTAGATACAAATTTGCAGTAATGGATTTTACACTAAAAGGGAACTACATAGCCCGATTGTTTTTTTTTAAAACATGAATAAGAAATGATCACAGGCACAATATTGCTTACATCCATTTGTGAGTAGTAAACTTCGATTCAATGATGTCCATAACATGCAGTAAGACATTCATAGTATTCCCGAAACCTGATCATATTGTGCCAACCGGGTGCAAAGACTGAACCAGGACAGATTTGGACTTACTGAGACGCCGGTATACTCTCCACTACTGATTTAAGAGGTCTGTAGCAGTTTGTGTGAATACAGACGCTGACTTAAACGGTGATGCCTCAGGTGTTCTACAGGGTTCAGACCCGACGAACTGACGCTGACGTAGACAGTGTTCCCAATGTGTTCTATAGGGTTCAGACCCGAGGAACTAACGCTGAAAGAGACTGGGATCTCAAAGGTGTTCTATAGGGATCAGACCCGAGGAACTGACGCTGACAGAGACAGAGATCCTACAAGTGTTCTACAGGGTTCAGAGCCGAGGAATTGATTCTGACATAGACAGTGATCAAATAGGTATTCTACAGGGTTCAGACCCAACGAACTGACGCTGACACAGACAGTGATCCTACAGGTGTTCTACAGGGTTCAGACCCGAGGAACTGACGCTGACAGAGACGGCGATCCTACAAGTGTTCTACAGGGTTCAGAGCCGAGGAATTGATTCTGACATAGACAGTGATCAAATAGGTATTCTACAGGGTTCAGACCCAACGAACTGACGCTGACACAGACAGTGATCCTACAGGTGTTCTACAGGGTTCAGACCCGAGGAACTGACGCTGACAGAGACGGCGATCCTACAAGTGTTCTACAGGTTTCAGATCCGAGGAATTGATACTGATATAGACAGTGATCCAACAGGTGTTCTACAGGGTTCAGATCCGACGAACTGACACTGTCAGAGACGGTGATCCCACAGGTAGTCTACGGGGATCAGACCAGAGGAACTGACGCTGACAGAGACAGTGATCCCACAGGTGTTCTACAAGGTTCAGACCAGAGGAGCTGAAACTGACATAGACAGTGATCCAACATGTGTCCTACAAGGTGCAGACCTGAGGAACTGACGCTGACAGAGACGGTGATACCACAGGTGTTCTACAGGGTTCAGACCCGAGGAACTGACGCTGATATAGACAGAGATCCTACAAGGGCTTTACAGGGTTCAGAGCCGAGGAATTGATGCTGACAAAGACAGTGATCAAACAGGTTTTCTGCAGGGTTCAGACCCGAGGAACTGACGCTGACATAGACGGTGATCCTACAAGTGTTCTACATGATTCAGACCCGAGGAATTGACGCTGACATAGACAGTGATCCCACAGGTGTTCTACAGGGTTCTGACCCGACGAACTGACTCTGACATAAACAGTGATCCCACAGTTGTTCTATGGGTTCAGACCCGAGGAACTGACGCTGACAGATACGGTGATCCCAAAGGTGTTCTATAGGTTTCAGACCCGAGGAACTGACGCTGACAGAGACGGCGATCCTACAAGTGTTCGACAGGGTTCTGACCCGATGAATTGATGCTGACATAGACAGTGATCCCACAGGTGTTCTACAGGGTTCTGACCCGAGGAATTGATGCTGATATAGACAGTGATCCCACAGGTGTTCTATAGGGTTCAGACCCGAGAATTTGATGCTGGCATAAAAAGGGAGTATTTATGCATCTCTTTTTCAAGAACATATGCTCGTTATGATAAAAGTTTATGTTATGAATTTCACACAAATAGAGGATATTTTGCGTTTACAGTGTGATCTCAATTATCTCTCATCGAGTGACGGGGAAAAGCCGATATTTTTACGAGTGGTGCAGCCACAAGTCAAATATCGGCATTACCTCGTCACGAGATGAGAGATAAGTGATAACGCACTGAAAACACAAAATATTATGTTTATTATATGCTTCTGTGGTCGGAAATGTGGTGTTTTAAGTCCAAAATTACTTCAATTGAGCGAGTTCTTAGGACGTCATACCATTGTTGCTCTGTCTCTAAGCAACGGCGATGACATTGCGTTGATTGTAAACGTGACGTCATTCAAATGTACACATCACGTCATCCTCATTGTGATATTTTGACTGGGTTGAGAAAGTGATATCAAACTGAGAAAAGTATAACAGTGATGTTGTACCAATATAGTTCTGCGATAGCTTGTGATTTCTGCAGCCTCATCGGTTCTATGTACAGAGATGTTGTAAAAAATGAACAATATGTTATTGCATAAATGTAAATGTAAGGTAAGGATAGGTGTCTTGATTGAATTTAGGATTTGGACCCTACACAAGATCTGATGGCCACATAGATTTTGTCCTGACTACAGTGGACATGCTCTACGTTTAGTCTACTTGAGTCTGTGGGCAGAAATTCGTGACTATGGTACTAGGAAATATAAATCCTATTCGAAATGTAAACTAATGGATCTACTGGAGTATGTGTTACCAGCCTACATCCATTCACATGTGTTAAGACGAGGCTTTGATTGATTCTTAAAACAAGTCTTTATGGCTGTGGAGGATGATCAAATATCAAACAGTGTACCCTTGTAAATATGAAACCACTGAATATGTTTTCCAGTACTTCTACATCGCGAAACCTTATATTACATCAACAAACTGATTTATGTGCATACTTGAATGACAACATTGATGGATAATCCTATCTAATGTTTAAAATGCAAGCTGACCAATACATGATATCACTTTTTTTTAACACTTTGAATTTATAAAATATTGGAAAATAGTTATGTTATTTGAAAACATTTTGTTACGCTCACTTTATGTACAGGAACTTAAGCCTCAACTGCTACAATGAATCCTACATCATGTATATACATTTGTTAATATGCATTTTGTTATGTTAATGTTAATGTTATACTATGATTGTTCATGATATGATAATGTGGTTGTTACGTATAATCTTCGGCAATTAGTCTCTCTCTCTCTATTTCTCAATACAATACACTATATGATATCATATGATATGAATACAAACATTATATGATATCATGATATTGGTAAAATGATATTCAAGAGGGTATGAATGAACCAAATGATCAAGATGATATGGAGAGTGGTTGATTTAAATATGTTATCCGACGTAATCAGTTGAAACGACCATATCCGTTGTAGCCAGTGACTGAATTTGAGGTTTATCTTGCTTGAATAACTAGATAATAAATTATTTGAACAACATATAATGGACAATCGGTGCAGTGTACAGTGAATAATAAAGTCAATTACAGATAACTTAGATTCAGAAAGAGTAAGCAATGCTTGTGGAGGAAACATTCCATATTCTTGACTGTTTTCAAGTATCAGTTTTGAGTTGTGAGGTTTATGTCCATTAGAGGTAGTGATAAGTCGGCTTTACTGGGTGATTGTCATTGTCAGTGGATATAGTACGTCTATGAGCGAATGATAGATGGATAAACTAAAAATTAAGGTGGGATTGTTAGGGATGGGGTTGGACTGGCGGTATAGGATGAACTTATATAATAATGTAAATAATAATTCATGAGTATGTCTATGTTATTCATTATGCTTTAGGTGTTTTAATAAGTAGAAAATGTCTTTATGTGTACTCTGTTGTCAAAAGTGAACCTCTCATTGGAAAGGCTAAGCAAGTTCCACAATGAAAATAACAACGCTTATTTTGATGGAGTGTGACATTTTGTACCATGTCCCTTTGGAATCTGTGTTAAGGAGAGATCAGACGATGAAACGAAATATTTTAGAATTTTATTTTATTGATCTCACGCAAGCGATATCTCTCATAGTTTTGGGTGATAAATACAGTTTTACACTTCCGGTAGTATAAAATGATATGATTTAATGTCAATAATCGTTGATTATTGTAGATGATCACCACACGGAACCCTTCCTTTCACTGTCACTGTCTTCACTGACTCCGTCTTTATTTTATTCACCACTGAATTTACATACAGTTTTATCACTTCCGGTAGTATTATGATTGTCAATTACCGATAACCGCTGAATGTCAATTATTCATAACAGTTGAATGTCAATGATTGATAAATGTTGAATGTAAATGATTGATACCGGTTGAATGTAAATAATTTATTTATGTTGAATGTCAATTACTGATGACTATTGAATGTCAGCGAATCATAACTGTTGAATGTAAATGATTCATAACTGTTGAATGTCAATGATCAATAACTGTTTAATGTCAATGTCTGATAGCTGTTGAGTGTAAATGATTGATAACTGTTGAATGTCAATGATCAATAACTGTTGAATGTCAATGGTCAATAACTGTTTAATATCAATGTATGATAGCTGTTGAATGTCAAATATCAATAACTGTTTAATGTCAATGTCTGATAGCTGTTGAATGTAAATGATTGATAACTGTTGAATGTCAATGTCTGATAGCTGCTGTTTAATATCAATGTCTGATAGCTGTTGAATGTAAATGATTGATAACTGTTAAATGTCAATGATCAATAACTGTTGAATGTCAATGATCGTTGATACACACTTATATACACATATTGAACACGTTGTTTTTACGACTTTTATAATCAGATTCCCTTTCTTTTACAATTGTTTGTTTTATATGAAAGAAGTAAAATGCACAATTCTTATGTGAGATTCGAACATGTTTTTTCGTGAATCTTTGACTTTACGCCTTTGATACGCACATATTGATCAAGCATTTTTGTTACAATTACTGACATTCTTGGTTACACTTAAATGCTCCTCTGCAAACATGTATATTCCGCGTGTCTCACTGTTCAATAAAGACCATTTATAACGCGCCAATGATCTAAGACATATGTCTCCACGAAATGCTGTTGAACCTCCACTTGAGTCTCTCTGAAGTTCTTGAATTTCTCTTCATGTTCAACTAAAACCAGTATCGGTAGTGTGTTAATGTATTAGTCAGAGAATAACTTCATAGACTTTCACAACAGTACAACACCGACGGTTCTCCATATTACAACTTAACACCACCGGTACACCGACGGTTCTCCAGATTACAACTTAACACCACCGGTACACCGACGGTTCTCCAGATTACAACTTAACACCACTGTTACACCGACGGTTCTCCAGATTACAACTTAACACCACTGTTACACCGACGGTTCTCCAGATTACAACTTAACACCACTGTTACACCGATGGTTCTCAAGATTACAACCTAACATCACAACATATTTGTCTGTCATTTGACTGGCGGGTCTCCGCTGAGCTTCATCTCAGACGCCATTGTTTTTATGTACCAGTCTGCACAGAGGGATGTGTTCGTGCGTCTCCCCAATGTCCTTGTAGCGCTTACTCCCTGTCACTTCTCTACTGTTACGATCCTGCTCCTCTTTCATCTTCTCCTTCTGGAGGGCGAATTCAACGTGCTGATAATACAGGGAAAAGTTGTTCACCAGAGCTGGGATCGTGAATCCGATAAGAAGAACACCACACACAGCTGTGAATGATCCAACAATCCTCCCGAGCACTGTAGTGGGGTACATGTCTCCATAGCCAACCGTTGTCATGGTGACCACAGCCCACCAGAACCCGTGAGGAATGCTGGTGAAGATCTTCTTGTCGTCTGTGTAGTAGATGAGAGCAGACGACAGGAGCATCCCGACCAGGAGGAAGACCAGCATGAGGAAGAGATCCTTGAAGCTGGCCTTGAGGGTGTAGAACATGATCCACAGACCAGGAACATGGCGGATCAGTCTGAAGATTCGGAAGGCTCGCATGAGACGGAGAAGAGGCATGAAATCCATGAAAGAGTCTTTCTGAAGAGTTTCCGCATCTGCGGCATAGATGACGAACTCTATGTAGTCAGGGAGGATGGCCAGAAGGTCGATAATGGAGAGAGGGGAAATAAAGAATTTGAACTTTCTGGGAGCACATACGAATCTGAGGAGATACTCGATGGTGAAGAAGAAAAGGCATGTGACGTCGATGTAGAAGAGAACTGGGTGCCGTTGTGTGTCTGTCTCGAACGATTGGATGTCTTGGATTTGAGGGGATTGGGTGACGTTTGAGGAGATATTGTTGTGGACGTCCTCCACCTTGAAGTATGGATGGGTAGCAGCACAGAATGATACGATGGACATCAGCACTAAACACAGGGACAACCAACCATAGATCTGAAATGAAGATGAGATAGTCATGAAATTGATGATCAATATGGCAATGATACTAATGGATGGATAGGTTAAAAGATAGGGATCTTTGTCATTGTGAACTTACTACTCTTGACGATTAACAAACAAACAAATGGTGTTTATGTCTTACAGTATTATATATAAGTCATCACACGGGTTGAAACAGTACAAATTCGTGTGATTTTTCAGGACACTGTACACATGTTTGAAATAATATTAATTTCTAATCATATTCTAGTCATATCTATAGTCATACCTCTAGATCATGTACTGCCTTTATACATAATAAAATAAGTCGTTATGCGACCCCTTCATCTGGATGCCTGCTTACGAGACACGAGAACCATGTTTGGTAACATTGTTAAATACTCGTGGACAAAAATGAAATGAAGGAAGTGAGATAGTTCATGAGTACGAAGTTATTGTTATTGTTCAGTTCAAGACAATGAAATGCAAAGGTGATATGAACATGAAAAATAAGTCTACTCATTTTTGTCGAAATGGGTGTTTGGTAGTACCTGAGCGGGAAAGTTGGTGATGAGGAAATGTCCATTGGTTCCGGAAATGTTCGAAACAAGATACTTTAACTTTGTTAAAGGTTGATTTGTTTACGGTACAATGAAGTAACATGTTACAACTACAAAAACATTCATATTGCTTCACTGAATATGTATTTTAAGTTATATGAGTATGAATCGCGCATCACTACACTTATAAACTTTTAGTACAATGTATATATATTTCATTCACCGAATGTCGTACAATACAGTTTAGTTATGTTATTCTCATGCAATACGATCATGGGCTTACGTATTTTGACGTAATTCCGATTCAAGAAGTTGTATATCAATAAAATACGTATTTATTTTTCATCACCTCAACTTCTAGAAGGCCTATCAAAGATTTCATACTTGTAACATATGTACATAAAATCTTAATGTCCCAAATCCGTTCGATTAAAGAAGTTGTTTATCCATAAAAAAATGTATTTATTGTTCATCATCTCAACTTCTAGAAGGCCTATCAAAGATATTATACTTGCAACATATGTACATAAAATCTTAATGGCCCAAATCCGTTCGATTAAAGAAGTTGTATATCCACACAATAGTTATTTATTGTTCATCATCTCAACTTCTTGAACGCCTATCAAAGATGACATACTTGCAACATATGCACTTTAAATCGTGATGTCCAAAATCCTAATCGAATACGAAATTAAGAAATAGTGTTCCAGGGGCCCAATCCTAGAAGGGACAGTGTGAATTTAAAAAGGTCGGAGTCTCGAAAGGCTACAACCAAGCAATTATTACAAAAAATACCCCTTCCCACGATTCATACTCCGTCACCTGGAGGTAAACACACCGTATCACTTACACCTGGGTGAAGTTCAACAGTTGTCCTCAGTAAATCAAACTAACATTCTCTATCTTCAAAAAAACATAATTGTTTAGCGATGAGTCAACAGCCATCACCTTAAGGTAAGCTAAAGTTTCAGTTGCCGGGTACCCCTGTTTATCTGATCTTGTGTGACAACAATTGAACATTTTTCCAAAGATGAGGTGAGTTGGGTGTAACGCCGCGTTAAAGAGTTACATTCTTCCAAAGCATGCAACTGCTTGCAATGATATTAAACAATCCATCCCTCCATTTTGACCTAAATTTTCTGCACAAAAAGGTGACGGAATTTAAAACCTCGAAAAGTTGTTTTTTTTCTATCGATGAGGAATAATCTCAGTTATTAAAAGAAAATGCACTGTTCACAATCTTAATGATCTTGGGGACACATTTCATTATGTATTTGTATATTCCCTATTAGCATCAGAAAGAGAAAATATGTGTATATCATTGTAATAGACCGAATATGTAGAAAATGTTTATTTCATTTTAAAAGTTAGGGATTTTAAGAAAAAGTATTTTGTCCAGAAATAATTCTCATGACCCATACTTCGTCTCGGTTCAATACAACGGACCTCGGACCTGTAACTGGGCCAATACGGAAATACTTAATTAATAACATTATAGTATCTACACCGAAACATCGAATTTATCGCATTATTGCACTCGAAATCGTCCCCGCACACCTGTATGGCGTTTGACAGGTGAATTACCTTCTCATTTCTAACATGATTACATTCCTTTAGAACTATGTGAGGTTAGGTCTCATACTGCCTACAGTCCCAATCTGCCTACATCCCACTCTGCCTACAAAAAATATTACAACCCTGACTTCCTGATCACTGGACTGTAACATGTTGTGTTAAGCTGTAGGCAGATTGGGACTGTAGGCAGTATGGGACGCTACCGGCTAAACATACGTTCCACATGTATTTATCACACCTGTATGATGATTTACAGGTGAACCTCCCCCACGTTAACACCGACTCACGATCACGCACGTTCTATTCAACCGCCGCCTCACTATTCAAGCTTCAGTGAATACACATCCTGTGTTACTTTTTCTAACATTCTGCAAAGAGGGTTTTACCCACGCTTATAGCCCTGACACAAAAATGTACACGTCACGGCATTATCTTGTACAATGAATGTGTCATCAGAACTCGGTAATTACCTTGTTAGTTTATGATCTTCAAGACTGCAGACTCTACTATGCATGACTCTACTATGCATGTTCATATATATATATATATATATATATATATATATATATATGTATATATATATATATATATATAAATAAGATGAGTTGCTTCTCACGTGAAGTAAGGTTATATATAGAAAAGAGTATTGTATTAAAGAAGATTGATCCAGTCAAAACCATCTGATGTTTACTCTTTTCTATATATATATATATATATATATATATATATATATATATATATATATTATATATTATAAATAATCAATTATAATATTATATTACATGTATAACACATAACACCACAAGCAACATGGAGTCAATAAATATAATCTCAAGTCATTTAAAGAACGATTAAGACAGAATATGAACCTCAAAAAGAAAACTTTTACACACGAGTAGGCACATTTTGTAATAGTTTAACTAGTAAAGTAAGTCTGCATAAACAAAGTTTTCTCGGTCACATGTCTTTCAAAGGGACAGGGGCTGTAGGATTTTCATATAGCCTGAAAGTGGTAGAAGTATACGCAGAGCAAGTCCGTGCCTAGATCCTGCAGACCCATATACTTGGGGGACAAATGGACTTTTGGGTTTACCAAATTGATGCGGTAAATTCGTAAGTTATGACATGAGAATAGAAAGCTGCCACGCGCACAAATGGAGGTGATGCGCCGACGCCCGAGAATCATTTCATATTTTTATTTAGCCTAAGAGAAATACACTATTTGAAATGCATTCTAGAAGTTGGTATTTCAGAGAAGACAAGAAGATGATCAACTTCTTAGCTAAATAATATTGTTTTATCCTTTCAAGCTATTGTTATCTCATAGTGTTGTCTTTGTTACCTTATTATCACACCAACATGTTTACTGTATAAACGTATGCTTGATATATCTCGATATAGGCTTGTTTTCTCTATTATAAATACAGAGAATAAAGTGTGAAATAAATGAAAAAGTGATAATAGTCACCTTGAATATAGTAATGAATAAACTGATCACAAATGCCAAAGTTCGAATATAGTAAGATATCGTTATAATATATGTTACTTATCAAGTTCACAAAGCAAATCAAAACATTAATACCTTCGCTCCGAGAGAAGAGTTGTGTACGGTAAGAAGTAACCACGTGACATGTCTCGCACGTGCAAAACGTGAAGCACTGTCATCAAGTTCAACTTGAACGTTCTGTTTCCGGTCTTTCTCCAATTGTTCCAAAGCCATGACGGTGCTGTTCCAACCATTGTAACCGGTCCAACAACACGCCTCGATATTACTCTCACTCACACCCCAAAAGTCCAGTTCTTCTTTGACCACAGGACTACAGACATTAGGAGGGAGATGGAGTTTTCCTGATCGTAGAAAGTTCAGCACGGATCGAAACATATCAGCATCGCGATCGAAGAAATACTCACTGTTGTCAACATCGTAATGGGAAGAAAGAAAGTTTTCTTCACATAACAGACTCAACCCCGGCTTCTGTAAAGTGTCAACCACAGTCTGAAAATATGTGCCTCCGATGTTGAATTTGAGTTTCTTTCTTCTGTTGTCCTCCGGTGAACTCTCCATCTTTAACTTTTCCTCCATGTTGAACGCATGTGATATGAACGTTTTCTTTGTGTAACTCACGTACAGTCCCGCCAGTTGAAGGGATATAGGCTGGATACGCTTCACTGAGTACCGCGTATCTCACCAGGTCACGAGTACAGATTCATGGTCTTCGTCTCCAAAAAATCCTCTTTTGTGTATTCTCGAGAAAGTATTTCAAAGTGTCATATTCAAAGGGCTTTGCGATTTGCGTAGACCACTAAACCTTTTATAGTTCATCGAAATATATTTAGTATCATTATGAAATTCCTTATGAATGTTAATGTGTTTGAACTTTTTATGAGGTGATTTAACGTTTCACGGTTAACAGCTTTTGACTACAGTAACTGTTAGTTATTTAACTGAATCATGTTTATAATGACCCTTGAACATTAAGCACTTAAGGTATAATCTAAATAACGACAAGGTGATATATATCCCCCGGGTTCTTTCCTTGTTTTTATCACATCGATATGCAATCGTTACATGTTTTATCTAGTATCTTTCCGCCGTGTCTTAACGGAACATGAAAATAGCTTGTTTAATATTTCTGAAACATTGTATAATTAAAACAAAAAAAGTAATTATTTACAACATTGTTTTTTGATATAACATTTTTTTTTAAATAACACAGAAAACATTTAAGTACATAACATGTATGTGTGTACAGTGTTTTGTTCACTTCGCATCAGAATGTTCAACAAACCTGTTCACTCTTTTTTCAGCTATCGTTGACAGTCACAAACTAAAAAAAAGACAGATACTTAAAGGGGCTGTAGCACGTTTTTTGAAAAGTTTCCAATTTATATTGTTAGTTAATGCCATTTATATTTACTTTAGAGGGTAAACATCCTATTACATAAACCAATTATCCGCAGTTGTAATAAAGGTGTTGCGTATAAAGCAAACAATACATGGCGGTCATTTTAATGTGAACACATTTTATTATTTCGAATTACAAAAACGATTCCCATGGCTTAACCGAACCATGTACACGAAGAGGGAAGGGTGTTTTAATATCGGTGACATTTTGAGCGCTACTGTCCCTTTAAAAAGGAATTGTTTTCTAAACCAGTAGACCTACATACATTGGCAACAGACATCAAAGGAGTAACGAACTCGTCTACTGCAGTTTTTAGTTGTAAGATTGCTCGATATTGTAGTGTGTGTTTATCCGGTTTCCTCAGCTTTGAAGTTTACTCTTAAAGTCAAAGTGCAAACATAGACTGAGGTATATAGAATTATCATCTCAATATAATAAAGACGGTTGTAAACGGTGCTTTTGTCGATCAAAAATACATAGAGGATATCTGTCTTTTCTTGACTAATACCATGTTTATCTCATCGAGTGAGATGGTAAGGTTATATTTTCACGAGTAACGTCATAAGCCAATTCGCTGCGTCGTTTATGGCGTCAAATTATATCAGTCACTGGTCGCAGTGATAATATAAGTTATTTTCACTGGAGCTCGATAGACAGTTTATTTCACTGATAAATAGAGAATACTAAACGACGTTCCGTTTAATAACAAATTTATGAAACGAGTGAGTGGTTTGGTATTTAACGAGCGAAAGCGAGTTAGATACCGATACCATTCAAGACTTTCATAAATATGTTATTAAATGGGATCGAGTTTAGTATTTTATTCATTACGCGCTGATTAAGTTGCACGAACTCGTCCATAAATGGGACAGACTTCATTGCGACCGCGGCGTTGATATTATGACGTCAATCGAAAGCACGCGATGTTTTTACACAATGTGTAATAACATTGTAGATTTATTAAACAGTGATATTTTCAACGGGTGAGTAATAAATCCCAGTATTTCATTGCTCGTCAAATAGTAAAAAAATCGATTTTTGCAATTGAAAACTCGAAAATATATGAAACGAAACCAAATAGTTTTTATGTGAATTTTGTTGCTAAATAATTGCGTTGGTATCTTGTGGTCAATTGTCATACATTAAAGCAGAAATTGTTGAGAATCGTATATGGTTAGCTCGTGACATGGCCAAACACAAGAATACTGACCAATGTTATTTGATATTATAAGCTGCTCTAATGTTTATGAATTATAAGTTCTTACGTATAACATGTCTGCTAACAAGTCAAAGACACCGAATTTCAGACAATTGACGTAATTGGTAGTAAAAACTACTGCATGTAGACAGTGAAGTTAAGCGTAACTCGTTAGCAGACACTTTAATCAGCTTAGTGAGATAAACACGAGACTCATTTTTATCCTCGACGCAGTGTCCCTTTAAATACGTGAAATTGTCACTCAAATTTTTTTCGACGAAATGACGGTATACATTTTTTCAATTATCGTTAGAAAAAGGACTGGAAGTTTAATGTCTGTGAAACTTCTTATCATGCATGGTAAAATATGTTTTGGTGTGTGAATTTCAACTTGGTATAAAAATGTTGTCAATCAATTCTAGTGTTTGAAGTATAGTTTGCTCTTCTCGGACAATAGTTATTTTATTTTCTTATTGCCCTCGCATTTTCATAAAATGTGCATTCTATGAATGAGTCGCTAAAAACCTAGTTGCTCTGTCTGGGGTAATAACATGGTTAAATTCATCATAACAATCCCAGAGCACCACATTTTAGTTTACAAAATAGGATGTTGCTTAATTAATTTCCAAGTGTATATTTCAGATGAGGGCGATATGATTTGAGGATTAATGTTTTCTGGAATTAACTCAAACATAATGGATACACATGTGCAAGTCAAGTCCCTCTTTAAAGGGGCAATAGCACGTTTTTTTCGATGGAATAGGTCGATGAAATGTCTTTGAAAAATAATGTCACAAATAGTAAAACACCCTTCTCTCTTCAGAAAATTAAGTTGAAATAGAGTGTACATCGTTTCGTAAAGCCATGGGAATCGTTTTTGTCATTCCAAATGATAAAATGTGTTCACAATAAAATGACCGCGAAGCAATTTTGGCTTTATATGTAATACCAGTATTACCACTACGGATATTTGGTTTGTGTAGCGGGATGTTTTACCCTCTAAAGTAAGTATAAATGACATAAACTATCATAATAAATGGGAAATTTGAAACAATAAATTTTGCAAAAAAAAAGTGCTACTGCCCCTTTAAAGTCGTGACCCATTAAAATATTCAATTATGTCCGAAGGTGGCTTTTCGTTTGCATACGGTATTCAGATATCCCCTCCTAAAGGTTAGGTGAAAAGATTTGGGGTTTAACGTCGCTGCAAGAGTATTCACATATAGATTATGGCTGCTGATAGTATTGCTGGGAAAGGGTCCTCAGCATCAGTGTGGTAATTTGAGGTTAAAACTGCTTTCAAGAGTATTTTAGTTATATCACGACTGCTAGTGTTATTGCAGAGCGAAAGCCCGCAAAACCATCGCATCTGCATTGCGGTGAAGCCTGCGAGGAACAACTTGCGAAGCATGAGTGGTACTGCATTGAACTTTAGTGAAGCTTTGCCAACAAAACTTACGGTTTTTAGAACATGCAGTTTTCTACAGCAGACAAAGTTTCAGATACCCTAGCGATTCGAACATGATATTCTTTATTTCCTCCAATGAATGACGATACAGTGTGATATGGCAGTTTATACAGGTTAATACACATGATTATATACAGTTGTCGAATCTATGATATTGAATTACATGCACGTACATTATGTGGTCTTACATAAGTGTTACAGACGTTTATCGTGCCATAAATAGGGCAGTATTTACATTGTATTTCTAAAATACGCAATACAACAGTGCTTCAATCATCATTACTTTTCTTACATGCACAGTACTCGAAGCGCGTCAGTAAATATTCTTTTCATAATAGTGCCTATGTCAACAATAATTTTATATTTACTAGTACCCGATCAAACATTGCCGCGGAATTCAAAGCCATAACTTTATTCTATTCTTGTTTAAATAGTCGATATTGTGTCCACCTACAGAGACGATGTAAAATCCTGTGTTGACAAAGATATGATCAGCCACGTGTAACACAATGTCACGTGACCTTATCCCCAAGACCGGTGAGTACACATCACTTTATAGGTTGATCGTTTACATTGTAAGTCCATGTTTGTTATTGTCCATTGTACATAACTTCAGGCATTTATGGCAGGATATTTCTCTTGTTAACCCTTTCCTTACACAGTTGTCAAAAACAGCCCAATCTGTATTCATATAACGCAATGTGAGGTTTGTGAAGCATCTTGCCGCTCTAGCATTAAAAATGTATAATAGGCGAAAACAGGCAATCAGCACCTGCAAAATATAACTATCATAACAACATTATCTCTTGTACATGTTTGTGTTGTAACTTGTAACATTATTTTTATATATGCATATTTTAGACATTTATGTGTCTCATAGGCCGTATGACCGGGTGGTACTTTCTTTTATTGAATGTATTGTGTTTCTTTTAATATATATATATATATATATATATATATATATATTGTATATATACATATATATATATATATATATTGTACCACGTGACACAAATATAACAATTTTTCTATTTCTTCTTCTGTTATTGTCCATTATACATCACTTCAGACAGTCCGTACTTTTTGTGTTTATCATTTATATAATGCATATTGTTTTAAAAGCAATGGGCAGTAAGAGAGAACGTGATTAAGGATGTTAAGATACTAAAAAACTACTTATGGATGTTTTTTTAACCATTGATTCACATGAATCACGTTGAAATAATCAATTAAGTTTTTTTGGTACAAAATATCTATCATCACAACATGAATCATGAGAATGTTACATGTATGTTTTTTTTAAAAATCGGTCAAAAAAAACAGTTCCAAAAGAGCACCTTGTATCCACCCTGCGCTCTTTGTCTTCGATTGATCGATGTCTCTCCGTCGGTCTTCTTTGTTTCTCCGAGTTCGGCCTTCGTCTTTCTCCCTTTTTACCATGTCTCCGTCTCTTAGTTGTTTTCTATTCTCTACTTTTTTTTGTGTGTGTGTGTCTCTGTCTCTCTCTCTCTCTCTCTCTCTCTCTCTCTCTCTCTCTCTCTCTCTCTCTCTCTCTCTCTCTCTCTCTCTCTCTCTCTCTCTCTCTCTCTCTCTCTCTCTCTCTCTCTCTCTCTCTCTCTCTCTCTCTCTCTCTCTCTCTCTCTCTCTCTCTCTCTCTCTCTCTCTCTCTCTCTCTCTCTCTCTCTCTCTCTCTCTCTCTCTCTCTCTCTCTCTCTCTCTCAACATCTCTCTCTCTCTCTCTCTCTCAACATCTCTCTCTCTCTCTCTCTCTCTCTCAACATCTCTCTCTCTCTCTCTCTCTCTCTCTCTCTCTCTCTCAACATCTCTCTTATTTCAACATATTCCCTTACCATTGCTCAATAAGTATATTTGCTTTACTCGTCTGTCTCTGTCACGTCACTGAACTGAAGATGATCAAACCAATGTCAAATATGTTCTTCGAATTGACTAGTCAATATTATATCATAACTAACCACCAATAAAAAAGTAAAATTTCGTTTGTTTTTTTGTAAATGACAAAACGGAGAAAACGCTACTAAGCCTTTCATTGGGGATGCTTTTACACAGGGCTCATTTTGCTTCGACACCGGCTAGACGGGCGTGGCATGAAGGTATGTTTTACGTGTTTCTGAAAACTTGAGAAGGCTTATCGTAAATATGTGAACATGTTGAGAGTGTTTGTAGGTTAACTAACACAATACATAACTGGGACATGCCGTGTTGTGTAAATCAAGTTGGTCCCTCTGTAAATAATGACACCCCAGTATATACATGCGTTCCGGTAATGTTTTTAATAGGATAAGTTTGTTTCGGGTGAAGAGATCTGGTGTTAAATATCCCCAAAGGGGCTCGGCGTTTTCATCTTAGGCATAGCGATGCAGAAATGTTGTATTGGTGTTGCAAGGATATGTTTAGCTAAAATGTCCTTGACCACGGTTCGCTGATTCAAGTTAAAGTTCTCAAGTTTCACCTTGATGCAAAGTTGCACTCAAGTAGCGAGTGTTTATCCTGTTACTTATACTAATACTACTGATACTAATTGTATGTCTCACTTGTTCTATATTTAACGTGACAGTTTCATCGTGAGTACCCGCCATTTTGTTTTGTGCATTGCGTGAAATGAGAAAAAGTCTCTGTTTTCAATAAGTTTACAACTTTTAATACTTAAAATATCATATAATAAAGGCTGATCACCAATGCCTTTTCGAAGCTAGGATTTTCACACTCATGGGGGTGATGAATGACTGCACTTCTCATTAATTCTATGTTCAACGGCCGTATGCTAGTCTTTTAGTTATGAAATTATTATCTCCTGTATTATGTTTCAATCGGATTGTATTATAATCATGTAATTAGAACATGTAATGTGTAAATTAAATTAAGAATGCTCCATCTAATTTCGTTACTACAAATATGCCCCGATAGAACCCTATTGTTAAACAATACTTGAAGTCATCATCAACTTTTTCACGAAGCCTTGATTATTTTAGTTGTTACACTTGTTCCACTGTTTCACCTTGTGCTGTTCATTTCTGTCCATATTGTGTAACAAATGTACATACTATTTATTAAATACGAGGGAAAGGGATTTCGTTATTGTTTCATTTATACCCAATTCGTTTCTAGTGAATGAAACATTTTTGACTCAAATATGGACTGACCAGTCCAAAGAGAGACCCCTGTCTTTGTCTGTTCTATATTCAGCATCAACCCTAATTTGAGCTCTTTATTTTGAAGACCATGTTTTGACAAGCAAATACAGAAAATAAGTGATTGAAAGGCTAGAAACTGAGATTAGTCTAGATCTATTCACACTCAAACATCCACGTTCACATTAGTGATACCTCGGGGTTGAAGTATGATTATTTCAGACATCGTCGGACGACTTCCGGAAATGTGCAGTTTATAATGACTGTGCAAAAATCCTATCAACAAACTGTCTGCAGACTATTTGAATTTCAAGGCCGGAGATAATTTCAACCTCAACCGCCTTTCCCAAACCCTGTTTATACGGCGAACTTTGCACATATACATTATTGCTTATGGTAATAATATAAACAAACACGTGAGTAAATGTAAATTTACTTTGCGTTCATATGCGTTAAATTTTCGCCTAAGCTTCAAATTCTTTTAATATATGAATAGCGAATTCCTAAAACATGCCAATAAATATATTAGATGTAAACTAAATAAATGACATTAATTTATATTTGTCAACATTGTTTTGACTATATCGTATGAGCAAATTTGCATATGTGTAATTCGTTACTCATATGCAAACGCTCGCCGTATAAACAGGGCTCCAGATTGTTCAAGGCTAACTGATTTCATAGACTCAAACTGTAAAGAAAAAACATTGACTAATGTTCAGTAACACAAGATGCATCTCGGATGAACGGTTCAGGTTCGTTCTTTGAAGGATAAGGTCTTTGAAGTTTAAGGTCTTTGAAGGATAGGGTATTTGGAGGATAAGTTATTTGAAGGGCAAGGTCTGTGATGGATAAGATCTTTGAAGGATAAGGTAATTGAATGATAAGTTCTCTGACGGATAAGGTCTTTGAAGAATATGGTCTTTGAAGGATAGGGTGTGTGAAGGATAAGTTATGTGAAGGAAAAGGTCTTTGAAGGGCAAGGTTTGTGAAGGATAAGATCTTTGAAGGATAAGGTATTTGAATGATAAGTTCTTTGACGGATAAGGTCTTTGAAGGATATGGTCTTTGAAGGATAAGGTATTTGAAGGAAAATTCTTTTAAGGATAATGTTTCTGAGGGATACATTATTTCAGGGATAAGATCTTTAAAGGATAATGTCTTTGAAGGTAGTTTTTTTAAAGGGTAAGGTCTTTGAATTATAATTATTTGAAGGATAAGGCCTTTGTTAGTGGACTGGAGGGAAGAGGATAACAGTAAACACACTTGAAACATGTAGTTTTGATCCTCCTGCTGCATAAGGATATTTCTACTCGCTAGACTTGTTTAATCCCCTGATCGTCTTCGCATACGTTGCCTCGTAGCGCCGAAGGCTGATTACTCATCGGTTTACTTAACATGTATTTTGTCAGCCAATGAAACATCTTGAAATGTGATGCTCTCAAGCCGGTCTACCCATCCGGACACTGCCAATATTACTGGATTTAACGTAATTTCATTATCTGGATATTTTATGGTCACATACGAGGCAATATCTGTGTATACATCAGGGGATTGACGGAACATGGCGGATACAAATAGCCTGATGACACAGGCATTGATGGACATCTTCAGACATCAGATAAATCCATGTGCGTTATAAACATAAGGAGGAATATTGCCAACGGGGCATCTTTAGTTCAGGAAATCTAACTGAATCTTAGAATCTTCCCGGTATAGGGCAGTATGTCGAACGCCAGATAAACATCACCAGATGATTATGCAAGCGCATTGCCAAAATAACTTGGTTAGATTGAAATTTTGAACTAGACATGTATGTTATAAATATTGTTGATCCATGTACAGACATGCTGTAACTTAACCTGCTCACACCAACATCAGTTTCAGATACATCAATTCGGAGCTCCTCAGAACAGACCATGACAGCACCTGCTCCTGCATCTGTCACAGACGACTCGGACTCGAACCCAATGCTTATGAAGACTGATACCATTGAGACCCGTATACTGGGTGATCAGAACAGCTCCTTTCCCATCGATGTGGCTGTTGTGGAGATGGGCAGTGTAGTCATAATCGTCGTATGCGATCGCGCCAATTGTCTGAAATCGTTCTATAAAGAGAACAATGAGGTGCAAAGACTGAAACTAGAAGAAGTCCTCTGCCCAGTGAGCGTGACCAACCTTCAGGAGAACCAGCTAGCTGTGACTGTCCCTCATGCTAACAAGATTGCAATCGTAGAGGTCATGCCACACCTCCAGCTCGTCTCAACCATCAAGACAGAGAAGTCCTACTCGGGTATTACAGCTCTCACGCCTTCAACAATAGCAGCAAGTTCATGTGACCCTCCTGGCATTGATATCCTTGATCTGTCAGGATCAGTGTTGAAGGACCTGGATATCGACCACGACCTCCTTAAGGACCCATCATGCCTTGCAACTACTCGGGAGGGACACATATTGGTGTCGGATTCACAAACTAGATTAGTTCTGTGTTTGAATACCGTTGGAGACACTGTGTTTACATTCAGCCACACTGATACCTTGGCCCTGGACATACCGCTAGGGATGGCCGTGCTTCCTTCGGGAGAGGTTCTCGTGTCTGACTGTGGTCTTCATTGCATCATTCAGCTGAAAAGCTCGGGTCAGTTTGCAAAGAAGCTTCTCACGTCTGAAGATAGGATTTCACAACCTCATGCAATAAGTGTAGACAAGCATGGTAGACTGTACGTTTGTGATTGGTTTGACGAGAAGGTGAACGTTTATTCATGAGGTTGTATACAAAAAGTTAAATGTTTCTCCGGCACAGTTTTATCAACAGTGACGAGGGCGGTAGGATTTTCATTTTATCCTGTGTTGTAAAAAAGACGGCGGAGGAGAACATTTTATTTTTTCTATCAAAATAAACTTTGGAATTGGTAGAAGTATAAAAACAGTAGCACATCCGTTCCTGCAGACTCCAATAGTTTGGGAACAACTGGAATTTTGGGGTTAAGATTAAGCAGCAAATTTCTAATTTATTATGACTTTAAAAAGCTGTCACGCGCACTAATAAAAGTGATGCGCTGATGCCCGAGAAAAGTTAACTTTTTTAATTTAGCCTAAGACGACGTGCAATGCTACACTGGATACCCCAATATGTTCAAATAGTTTCCACAGATATGTGCAGGTTTTACCGCAATACATAGACACTGGTGTTGCGGGCTTTCTCCATGCAATGAAACCAACAGCCATAAGTGCAATACTCTGGCGACATCTAGCACCCCACTCCTCCATGTCCATTGTATATTACTCAAGGAAATGTTGTTTACATCACAAGAGAATGTTGTTAGAAACAGAGCATTAATTGATATTATCATTACATGACAATGTAGCTCTATCTGAAAATCAGAATATGTGAAATAGTTACATCTCTCAAACTATAGGTTTTCTCTAACTTTTCTTTTGCATATCCCAACTGCCTGTCCGTCTCTTGTACATTGTTATACACATTCAAGATATTACCTGGATAGGGCTTTTCTAAGTTAGACAACTTGTGCCCGATCCGTTTTTGAATGATTAAAATATGTTTCAATCCATCAAACTGGAATACTTCGAGGATCAGACGTACTGTACTGTATAAAACACCTAACATCCTAATCGTTTCAAAATATGGCGTTTATAGGTACGTTACAGTTTCGATGAATTCGGTGAAATGCACTTTGGGGTTAGCGGACGAATAATAAGTTTAAGCTAATGTTTATACGCTAATAAAAAAATAAACTGACAAAAAAACATATATGTATATCATGCGTCTTGGTCACATGTTTATTATATGTTACGTAATCCTTTTTCAAGCATTCATCATCAAAATTACCTCCAAATACGATGTGGTTATCGCGTTCGGCTTCGGATTAAGGGGTCGGGTGTTTGAATCTCGCCAGGGGCACGGCAACCTTGTCTGCAATAGAGAACTGTTCTACACGCAGTCAGGTTTGGGTACAATGCTACACTGATTTTCAGTGCAGTATCACACATGGTTCGCTAGTTCCAGCCGATGCTCGCAGGTTTCACCGCAATACATAGCCACATGACGTTGCGGACTTTCTCTCTGCCATAATACTAGCAGCCGTGATATAAGTGAAAAACTCTTGAAAGCGGCGTTAAACCCTAACTCGCCTCACCTCCAAATACTACACTAGTCCAGACACCAGTCTACTAATAGGAAACCAACAAGGAAAACACGTACTACAGAAAGCGAAACAGCAACTGCATTAGGGGTTAATATGATGAGCACGACAAAACAGTGCTGCGCGTGCACTCCATGGAAATGTACACATTTCTTTGGAGTTGGCGCCAATCGGTACGTGAGACCGCATTCCCACCCCACCACCCACGTGTAGAGTGATAACTCATTGATACTATATGTTAGAAACTCTACATGGAAAATCGCTGAGAACATTTCAGGATTTTGTCCATAAAAGTATTGTTACAAATATGCTGTAAGTTATTATTTGAATAATTCATGTATTGTGGAGAAAATCAAGAGTAAAGTGATACTTTGACGTTTTTAGGCCTAAGTAACTACACATTTGTTTGACATATTCTATATATAATTAAAATATATGTATAAAATACATTGCGACCGGACGTTGTTTTATTGGATACAGAAGGATATATGTCTTTCAATTAGAAGGGAAAATATGCCTTCCCTTGCTAGGAAATTTCAGTGCATTTTTGACACAGCATATTGGTGGGATAAATAAATATTTCTTTTAATCACGACCTTTATAGGGACATATGTTACAGGGATATGTTTGAATGAACCCCAACAAATATTCAAACACTCTGAAAAGAATATTTTGTAGTTTAACTGCTTATTAATAATGAATAACATTTCCAAATTAGGTATGTAAAACCGACAGCTGTTATATACTTATAACATCCCCTTCAACAACTTTATGTATCATGTCATGTAACTTCACATTTGAAACATCGATGAAGGTGACAATTGTTTTTAGTTTAACAATTATTATAGACTTATATCTAATTTCAAAATATCACATCCATGAAGTGTGGGACATTAGCCTTCCGTAGCGTGCCAATGCCCTCCGTAGCGACGAGTGCCTTCATTTTCTAACTATGCTCATTTACACTGTTCGACATGTTATCACTCCTTCGCGAAAAAGCGATTTTATATAATGTTTTTAATTTATTTATCCGTAAGTCAACTTTATTAACTCTTTAACGCCGACAGGTAATTACCAGCTCAACGCCGAGGCGAGCCTCTACACAAACACTAAGCTGCAGCGAGACCAATTACGCTTCGCCACCTCTGATTTAGCGAGAGCGAGAAAGTTGCAGACAGACAGACAGATTATTTATTTAAGTCTTATTTAAGTTATTTAAGTGGCATGTCATAAACGGGGCTGGTTGTTTGTTGTGCCTTGCATAACATTCAAAAGTAGACAGGAAATGGGTGGACGGAGCTATTGTGAATTATGTAACAATAAGATATCAGATATTGAATGTCTTTGCTGCTTGTTAGTGATATATTGTCAGATCTTACAGATAAAACAGTTATGATATGTACAGTGCTTTGATAACATAGTTTGTCAAATTTAAAATCCTGTAAGAAATATATTTAATTAACGTGCAAAGGTCAACGTCTTGATGCTCGTTTTATTTACCTAATTTTATATTTGTGCATGCTCCGTATCGCTTGTAACTGTTTGGCACTTAGTATAGTAATAGTATTTATATAGTTTATAATTGGGATAATTCGTATGTACTAGATGCGACAAAAACCTCCCTGTTATTATGACATTGAGAATGCTTCCAGTTTACAATTTGGGGAATAAGTGTTATTGACATAACATGAATCGTCATACGCTTCCCGAAAGAACATTTCATGATTTAACTGTTCAATAGTGTCATGTACATGATGACCAATCGTGGCTTGAATAGACAATTTGGCAAATTGATTTGTTCTCGGATATCTAACAATGTTTGAAAGGGAGGACAGGCCAGATACATTCTGTTTATATACTTTTATTATATTTATAATATATAAAACACTTATCACTCATCGCTCAAAATATTGTTATTGATGCGTAAGACATTATTGACATTTAACGCCCAAACATGTTTAAATCACTATAGACAGGGGCATGACTTCAAAAAGAAGGTTGTCCAATAATATGCTTGTTTTACATCGGTCAAGCACCTGTCACCGTCAAATCGCAGCTAAAGTGAGAGAAACAGTATTTAAGAATTTTAGGGAGAAATGGAGAAATGCGATTGACCAAGTTAACAGTCGAACCGGTAAAGGAGGAAACAAGTTTCGCCTATACAACCAGTTGAAGAAAGACTTCGAAGTTGAGAATTTTAACAAGACCCCTATGTCAAAGTCAAACAGGCGCTCTTTAGCAGTTTTCCGGTGTGGAGTAGCCCCCATAAGAGTCGAAACTGGACGATATACAAACCTACCAGTCAACGAGAGAGTGTGTTTTTTATTGTGATAAGTGTGTGGAAGACGAGGTACATGTCTTATTACACTGCCCAGTTTATAATGATGTACGACAGGTTTTGTTAGACAAGTGCAAATGAAGTGTGGTGTGATTTCAAAGATGAATGTGATATTGTTAAAGTGTGTTTTATCCTGGCCAGTCCTAGTGTTTTAATGCTTAGTGCCAAAACCTGCAGGGCAATTTTACAGCTACGTAGCAATATCTTATTCACGTGATTGCTTTTATTGTATCATTTATTTTGTTTTATTTACTGTATAGCTTCTTTTATATCTTTCGAGAATGAACATCCCAGTTGTATTTAATGTTTTGATTTTAATGTCTCTCATAACTCCACTAGGAGTGGCTCATTTTATATTATGTTATCTTATATCATTTTATATGTAAATTGAGGCGAGACGTAAATAAAATATCTGTCTGTCTGTCTGTCTTTCAAGTAGGGTGGGTCTACGTCTGATTTGATCCCCATACTGTTATTTCAAGGTCAAAAATGATATTTCTATACCCTAATTAAATGTTTATTCGTAATCCAATAAAGCGTGTCGATAGTTTCTAGGAACAGGAAAGAATTCAAGCAACCTGGCTATTAAAGGAGATATGGGCTGGACTTCGTGCTCTGTGATGCAACATATTGAACTTTACAGATGTTTGCTCAGAGCCAGCAAAATGAGTGTACAGTTCGTAAAATATATGACTGGTCAGGTACAATTAAGAAATCATGGACTAATAGAACAATTAAAATGCTCAACAAGGTAAAAACATATTGGATTACCACGGAAGAGTGGAGTGTAAAGAAAAAATACAGTTCTTAAACTATTTGTTAACGTACCGCGATAGCCTGGAGTGGTCGCAGAAAGTATTGAATTACACTGGTAACATAGATGGAAATAAATTAAGAACTTACAGTTGTTTTAAATATAACTGATGTAAGCTCCTATGTAAAGAATGTTTGGAAAAGAGAAGAAAGAAGTGTACTCGCTATGTTCCGGACTGGTTCGCCAAGCCGACTATCCCATTGGAAAATAGAAACTGTATATATTGTGACAATGTTAATTCTATTGAAAATGAACAGCATTTTCTTATCGAATGCGAATTTTATTCTGACCTAAGATTCAACCTCTTTCATGAAGTAACGACGTTAAACCCAACATTTGCAGCATTCAACGTTGGAAATAAATTCTAATTTCTCCTCAGATGCGATACTTTACAGCCTTTTTAGCCAACACACTAAGGCGAATGTTCAAGAGACGACAAGAGGCCTCACAGAGGTAACAACAATGTAAACTGCTCCCTCCATCACCCATACTTTTACCTCAAATGTATTATATTGTATTTTATCATGGTTGGTTATATTTTATTATATATTATTATTTTTAAATCACATATTAATTTTATGTCTTAATGGGTAAAAGGTGTCTCATAGGTCTCATGGCCAGACAACTGTATACATTTTAGCGCATTTATATATGTCTTTTAGTGTATAAGTTCTAGCGCATGTTTGTGTATTTTATTGTATATACAGATGTGTCACACCGAAATAAATTAGTTCTTCTTCTTAGTATCAATCCCGTAACTGATACAGCAACATGCATAAATGAAATCACAAATTACAATGGATGTATTGTTATAACCCCAGAAGACAATCAACTGAACTCACAATGCAACTGAAATATGTTTTACGATTTAAAGATAATAATTGATTTAATTATTACATTATACTCACTTGCATTCACTCAAACCATTTTGCCCTAAACGACTTCAAACATGCTGATACAAATGACAAATTTTGATCGTGCCAAAATACACTAGTAGCAATACAAAAGAGTTTCTTGAAGTCTAACATGCGCAAAACATAACATAATTCCACATCATTGTTGCATACCCCACCGACATACATGTGTTTATTATCAAACGTTAAATAAACCGTTGCTTATGATGAGTTATTCATACAAAGCATATCAAAGATCTACACTGCATTTATGACTGCAATAAGTGTTCATTTACATCGCTAAAAAGGTGAAAAGAACCGGTTTTCTGCAATAAAACAGTGAGAACGCATATATGCGTCTTTCGCTGAATAAGGGATGCTTTCAGCTGACGCATATATGCGTCACTCGCTAAACAAGCGCTGCTTAAGCTGTCGCGTATATGCGGCTTTCGCTGTGAGGAGCTAATTAATTTGTCGCATATGTGCGGCTCTCGGCCTTAATGAACCAGTTTAATACCTCCTGTGCAGGAACTGATATGGTATCTTTCCTCCTAATATATCGTTCAGGAAAAACGAGTTTGGGTTTAATCAACTTCAGCGTTTGAAGGTTCTGTTTTTGTTCAAGGACTCTCGGACCGGACTCCCTCGGCGGTCTGACCTGACCTCGACCAGCGGTCTCGGTCAGGTCAGACCACCTCGGGAGTCAAGTCTCGAGTCCTCGTATTTCACATATTTTGTTTATGTTTTTATTTCCCATCAGATATTTACATATACATGTTTAATGTTGTAAACATCAGTAAAGTTGTTCACATGTCAATAAACTTTACACAAAGTTCCATTTTGCAGGTATTGAAGTTCATTCACATTTGCACGATGTTATGGCTTTCAAAGTCTTATCTGTATTATTCACAAAAGTTATATCTCATTTTCTAAATGTCTAAATAATGTGCGGAAAGAGGACAAAAATGAATAGAATCTGGGCTGCCTATTGTTTTTCCTAAGGCAATGTATTTACATGCCTGGAAATATCTTAGTATTTCCTTTTGGTAATTAGGTATCTTACCTTTTCTGATTACTGCAGAGATATTTTGTTTCACTAGTAGACAAATGGCATTTAGTGGATTATTATGTCTTCCCTTAAATCCAAAAATTATGTTTTCCGTTGTTAAATCAATACATCCCTCAACCAGCTTTTCTAACCATTTAGCGAATTCTTTCCACACTTTACTAGTATAAATACAATCACATAATAACTTGTTTACAGAAAGAACACAATGGTGAATCTATATATCCATTCTTATGTAAATAAATGTTGGTTGTCAAAATATTCTGATTGATCTTATATTGAAACCATTTTAAGTTAACACTATGCGTACATCTATTAGCCATCAAATTAAAATTTTCCCATTCATTCTGTTGGAATTCCTTATCAAATATATCTTCCAATTTTAATTGGCCATTAGATTTTGTAAATTTAAATTGGCATAATATTTTATAAAAGTGTAAACTATTGTCTATAACTGAGATATTGTATGGAATAATTGGGAAAGAGTGTAGATTTTTCAACTGATTGGTTGATTGGTTGATTTGTGAAATTATATTTTTGTCAAATATTGAAGTACAGTTCTCTTCAAACCTTGATATGTAAGAAAATCTAGACAAATATTGTATTTGTTAATTAATTCTTCTAAAGAGAGGTTGTTGCCATCTTCCTTCATAATGTTTCTCAGATAGGTGATGCCCCTTTCTTCCATTTCTTTTGAAAGACTGTTTCCCCGCCAATCAAGATGTTGTTATTGTACCAAAGCGATTGATTTAAAACATTAGAGTAACAATTTTCATCCTGGTAGCATATTGTTAAAAACTCTGCCCATGCCTCAACAACATCCTGCCAAAAGTGATTTAAAATAGTAGGCACCATACTTTTGCCAATATAAATACCATCAGCAGGCCATAGTTTCTGAATACTTGGAATATATAAGGCAGCATTTTTACTTCATGTAGAACTGTCATATAGCAATCTTTTAATCCATGTAATTTTTTGAGCTTTAATAATATGTGTCACTATTGGAACATTGATTCCTCCATTTTTAGGAGTGGATGAAATAATATTTCTTTTAATTTGATCTTTTTTGCCCTTCCAAATACAATTATAACACCTCTTCTCGAATGCCTGAATAATATCATCAGGTGGGCTGAGCATTGATGAAAATAGATGATTTTATTTTGAAAGCAGCAAGGACTTCAACACCACATTTCTACCCATAGGTGTTATTAGTCTTGCTTCCCAACTATTCATCTCTCTCTCAATTTCTCCAGCTTATCAAAATAGTTAATGCCTACCATTGACTCTAAATTAACATCAAACTTGATACCGAACAAAGTGAATTGTGGTTGTGTCCAATCGAGATTATAATCCTTGCATAACTTGAGTCTAGATCTCTTTTTGGATCCTATCCATATTAGTCTAGTTTTGTCAGTATTGTCCAGAAAATCGTGCAAAAAAAGATAAAGTATTGAGCACTGCATATAAGCCTTTTTCCGTACCGTCTAATGTCAAAGATGTATCATCAATAAACTGTGACAAAAGACTGTCAATGTTGCCAATTTTAATACCCTTAATCTTCTTATCTTTTCTAATAATTAGTGCTTAAATTTCTACACACAAAATAAATATATATGGCGAGACCGGATCTCCTTGTCTGCAACCTCTGGTTATTTTGAAAAATGAGCTTCAAAATTCATTAACAAGAACACAAGATTTAATATAAGAACTGAAATCCATTTGTGAATACTTGGACCAAATTCGAAGAAAGAAAGTACATTTTTAATAAAATGTCTATCTACCGAGTCGAAGGCTTTCTCAAAATCAATCATTAACAGAAGGCCTGGAACCTGATATGTCTCAGTATACACCACGTGGTGTGGTTATCAGGTCAATATCAGAGGTAGTTATTTTTAGATAACCAACCTCCAAGCAACCGAGAGGTCGGTTATCAAGAGGTTGGTTATCAGATAACCAACCTCGTGATAACCGACCTCTCGGTTCGATATGGCGAACATGTCTCGGCTTCGCCTCGCCATATTCACCATATCGCACCTCGAAAAAAAACTTACCCTCGGCTTGCGGGTCTAAATGACCCTTTGCCTCGATTTGTGACTTTCGACATTCTTTACATCATTTTTTTCTGTCACTTTTGTCATGCCAATATTTTCATTTAGTTAACACAAAATACGACAAATGAGCTGATTTAAAGAATATCAAAGATCGCAAATACGTGTATATGAAAGAAAACATGAGACAGAATCCACATTATTTACTAACCATCATTTTAATTTGTTTAATGTTCACACACATATTCTTGTTATCCGTTTTATAGGTACGATGAAATGAGTCACTTAGTTTGTTAATATCGCGTAATTCAGCACACACTATCGATGGTGGTCCTTGATGCTGTCTTTTCTTAATGACGACTCCAGCCAAGTTCGTTTGGTTATCCCTGAAAAAAAAAGCAAAAGTGACACAAAAGTAACAAAATCATGATGAATGGATTGTTGAGGGGGTGGGATTTCTGATGTATCATCTTGTATTAGTTTTGTTGACTTGTGTATGTGTGATATAGGCTACTTCCTTTTACTTTACTTAAAGGTGCATTCATTGCGCCGTTTGGGGGTATAAATGGTGTTATTTTATCTGGAAGTACTGGCTGTTGCCGAAAATTGCCATGTTGGTGATAATCGACTAAAAACTTCAGCACAAATTATGGTTGATACTGTTGAATATTGGTCATGGCTACTGTACATGAAAATGGGACGTGTAGTTTCGGTTTCTACACATGCATAATGACGTTGCTCGATTTAAATTGGAAACTATTAGTTATGATATATTTTACGATTGGGGAGGGGTATGCAAGTTGAGTGAAACTATTTGAACATAAATCCGCCCTTATGGAATGTTGGCATGTATTAAGTCAAGTAAAATATTATGAAACAATACTAGATGCATCTTTTATAGCAGAATATTTACGTAATATATAAATGATAACATTAACATGTTTATAGCAAGAAAATCAACGACATCAATTTAACACTCGATATTGATTATCGATAAAGAGCTATTCATTTTTTAAGTCAATAAAAATGACATGCAAAAGTATACGAGACGGTAATGTCAAAATGGTAAAGACAATCATCCCACGCCCTTGTGAAAATCATCATTACGATTTGTCAAACAAAGCTGTATGATATTGTAAATGAAACAGTGTTGTGAACATGTTTATATTTCGTTTGGTCACTCGAAAACGCCCTATTACATGAGCTAAAATGTCAAATACGGTTAAACAGCAAATGAATTAGTGTCAAATACAATGTAACTCACCATCATTTCGCTTCGAACAGACCTTGAAACACTTATTATGTGTACTGTTGTTTGAAACATCAGACCACTCCATTTTGGCCACTTCTTCGCAACCACGCGCTCTTGATTGTGTGCAGCACTTGAAGTTAGAAACGTAGCTTGGCAACATGACATTCATGATGTCCGTGCATCACAAGATGCAATGAACAACGTCCGTGCAGCCACGGTGATCGCTTAACGCCACTAAATAGTTTGTCATGGACTGAATGGCTTGTTAAAACAGTATGATATGTTGTCAAAAATAAATCTTTTAAATGTTTGTTTGTATATATTCAAAGAAAAGGTGATGTAGTTTCTGTAGTAAAAACGAAAATAAACAGTTGGTTACTTGCTAGGAATTTCTGTTTGACAACAATGAATGTACACGACTCGATTTGCACGTGAATTTCGCGAAGTGTACACGTGATTTTGAAGCAATGTTTAGAGTAGAATTCACTCAAGCATTACAACATTACAACTATTTCAAAACGTTCAATTAAAGTAACTATTTCGTATTTAAATTAATGAAAATAAAAACGACTTGACACTTTATCAATCATAACCATGTGGTGTATGTGAAATAATGACCTCGACCTCGTGAATATCTGTGATAACCATCTCGCGTACCGCTCGATGGTTATCACAGATATTCACGAGGTCGAGGTCATTATTTCAACCATAGTCCTCACCTGTGTATCTACCTGGGACAAAGCCTTTTTGATTTTCATTAATAATTATTGGTAGTATGGGTTTAATCCTGTCTGCAATGACTGCAGATGCAATTTTATATGAAGTATTTAATAGACTTATGGGGCGCCAAGACTTAAGAAACTGTTTAGGCTTGTTGGCCTTTGGTAAACATGTAATTATGTGTAATCCTTGTTTTTGTGTTAGCGACAAAGAACCATACTCATATGCGTAGTTTAGGGAGCTTAACAACTATTTATTTAAGTCAATCCAAAAGAACTTGAAAAATTCAGTAGTGAAACCATCAGGACCTGGTGATTTTTCATTTTTTTAAGTACACTCAGACATTCGTCATAAGTTATTTTACCCTCTAGATTTATTGATTATTCAGCAGACAATCTTTGAACATTTGTATCAGAGAACATACTCTCGAGATCAATACCTGTACACTCTTCTTTAGAGTACAATTAGTTATAAAAACAGTTTAGTTTCTTCAAGGATGTCATTTTGATTATTTACTACAGAGCCATCGTTTCTTACAAGTGTTATGATAGATTTATTTTAAAAATTCCTAGTTTCTAAATGTAAGAAATATTTAGTTGGTTTCTCACCATGTTCTATCCATGTTGCTTTTGATCTAATAAAAAGTCCTTGAGTTTTTTCCTTGTTTATTTCTTCTGATTACAATTCTGTCTCCTTAATCTTTTTTAGGATATCCTCTTTAACAGTCATATTTTCCTCACTATCTATTTCAATTTCCAATTCTTGCATTTTACTCTCAAGTTCTGATTCTTCCTTAATCCTCTTTTTCTTCTTAGTAGATGAATAATAAATATTCATATAGTCTGATTGTATTTCACATAATGATCTCACCACGGGGGTTCTCAAAGTGCAGGCACTCTATTGTTCAGGTACAGAATCGAAGCAGTGAGGCATATCATATTAACTAACCAATGGAGTTTTATGGGGGTCGTATCAACGTATCAAACTAGTAACTTTACTACATTTTTTATTTATAAGAGTTTATTACATGTTTCATTATACATTACATTTCACAGTATATATAGTATCGGGAAAAATTCAACTCCTTAATTTAATTGTTGACATAGATTTATGAAAATTGGCACATTATGTTGATAATCTATTTACAAATCGTTTGAAATAGGACAATAGCCATTACGTCGCTTTTTCGCTCCAAACATATCTGCCGAGACATGGAATAAACCAGATCGTCTTTGAGTTCCTCAGATAGCTTGATCGACTTTTCATGACTCGCTCGTTTCTCATCTTCAATGTATTTGTGTTCTAACTATTCAAATGTGTCCTGAAAGATTTGTCAAACCTTTGCAAATGGGTTAAGATCTAGTGAAACGACAATAAAATTATACTCTGCGTGTCATTTCACGCAATTCAAGTTTTGCTGTGCGCGTAAGTGCAAACAGTCATAGTCTTGTTGTACAACTAACAAATGCCAACTTTATTCAGTATTGAAACCCGGCACACCCACTTTAGTTTATAGTGCTTCCTCTGCGACCTGTATTTATAAAGAAAGGCATTAAACCTAAGTTTCCAATCTCTTCCACGTCATCTGAGACAGCGAAAACGTTGATTCTGGCTTGCGCTGGAAAGTCACTGTAACTTGAAATGTGACAATGAGTCATTTAGGATGAACTCCACATTGACCTGAACATTAGCCATGGTGAATGACACGGTTATTTACCTCCATATATATAGAGGTTAGTCTAATTATTGTAATTACTAATCAATATCATTTATTGTAAAATTTAACAGATTTCATATATCATCACCCAACCGTGAACACTTATCAGCTGCCAAGGTACAGGTTAATAAGTAGAAGGCTAACTGTGCTCACTCCAGGAACTGCTGACACGACCCCTTTCCTTTAAACAACACAGCTAATCCTAATCAACTACAGGCTGCCTGAACAGTGAGAACAAATCCTCACCATGAGTAATTAAGTGTATAAAATGTGGTACTCACACACATGGACATATCATGTGGTGTAAGGTCTCATTATCAATCCGTGTTCTGTGGGTTCGTATCAGTCGATAATCCCATCTACAGTGATAATGACGTCACATGTTCATATGAAGTACACCAGACCCAACAGGAAGCCACAGTTCATAAACGAGTCTTCTCTCTCACTGTGTTGCTCGTGATCAGTCTATGCTGTTTGGTCATCTTGGTAGACAGAATTATATGTTCTGGCTGGGTGCATACTTTATCTTTAAGGTGATTGGAAAGTGTTATACTGCAAGAGAATTTCCGGATTGACAACTTTGATAGTGCATCGTTTCATCTGATAGGCTTTTTTATATTGAAAGAGTTGTAATTTTCAAAAGATTGACAACTTTGAAATTGCAAGAGTGCAACGTTTCGGTGGATTGACAACTTTGATGTTGCGAAAGTGCAACGTTTGTGGGATTCACAACTTTGATAATGCAAAATTGCAATGTTTCGACTGATTGACAACTTTGATCTTGTAGAAGTGTAGCATTAAGTGGATTATCGACTTTTGATATTGCGACAGTGCAACATTTCGGCTGAATGACAACTTTGTTATTGCAGAAGTGTCAAATTCGTTGGATTGACGACTTTTGATATTGCAAAAGTGCATATAACGGCGGAGTGACAACTTTGCTATTGTAAGAGCGTGAGGTTTCAGGAGATTGACAACTTTGATATTGCAAAAGTGTAACGTTTCGGCTGATTGACAACTTTGATTATGCAATAGTGCAACGTTTCGGCGGAGTGAGAACGTTTAGATTGAAAGACTGGGGCATTCACTTTGAAAGTACAAGAGTGTGAAACCCAGGCAGCTTGACAACTTGTCAATGTGATAGTGTGACATTTCAAGCTATCTGTGCTTACAGCTTATGTTGACCAAAATAAAGAGAGTTTGGAATACCATTCATTCATATTCTGAGGTTGTCCCCCAGGGACAGGTCGTTTCGCCAAGCCGACTATCCCATTGGAAAATAGAAACTGTATATATTGTGACAATGTTAATTCTATTGAAAATGAACAGCATTTTCTTATCGAATGCGAATTTTATTCTGACCTAAGATTCAACCTCTTTCATGAAGTAACGACGTTAAACCCAACATTTGCAGCATTCAACGTTGGAAATAAATTCTAATTTCTCCTCAGATGCGATACTTTACAGCCCCTTTTAGCCAACACACTAAGGCGAATGTTCAAGAGACGACAAGAGGCCTCACAGAGGTAACAACAATGTAAACTGCTCCCTCCATCACCCATACTTTTACCTCAAATTTATTATATTGTATTTTATCATGGTTGGTTATATTTTATTATATATTATTATTTTTAAATCACATATTAATTTTATGTCTTAATGGGTAAAAGGTGTCTCATAGGTCTCATGGCCAGACAACTGTATACATTTTAGCGCATTTATATATGTCTTTTAGTGTATAAGTTCTAGCGCATGTTTGTGTATTTTATTGTATATACAGATGTGTCACACCGAAATAAATTAGTTCTTCTTCTTAGTATCAATCCCGTAACTGATACAGCAACATGCATACATGAAATCACAAATTACAATGGATGTATTGTTATAACCCCAGAAGACAATCAACTGAACTCACAATGCAACTGAAATATGTTTTACGATTTAAAGATAATAATTGATTTAATTATTACATTATACTCACTTGCATTCACTCAAACCATTTTGCCCTAAACGACTTCAAACATGCTGATACAAATGACAAATTTTGATCGTGCCAAAATACACTAGTAGCAATACAAAAGAGTTTCTTGAAGTCTAACATGCGCAAAACATAACATAATTCCACATCATTGTTGCATACCCCACCGACATACATGTGTTTATTATCAAACGTTGAATAAACCGTTGCTTATGATGAGTTATTCATACAAAGCATATCAAAGATCTACACTGCATTTATGACTGCAATAAGTGTTCATTTACATCGCTAAAAAGGTGAAAAGAACCGGTTTTCTGCAATAAAACAGTGAGAACGCATATATGCGTCTTTCGCTGAATAAGGGATGCTTTCAGCTGACGCATATATGCGTCACTCGCTAAACAAGCGCTGCTTAAGCTGTCGCGTATATGCGGCTTTCGCTGTGAGGAGCTAATTAATTTGTCGCATATGTGCGGCTCTCGGCCTTAATGAACCAGTTTAATACCTCCTGTGCAGGAACTGATATGGTATCTTTCCTCCTAATATATCGTTCAGGAAAAACGAGTTTGGGTTTAATCAACTTCAGCGTTTGAAGGTTCTGTTTTTGTTCAAGGACTCTCGGACCGGACTCCCTCGGCGGTCTGACCTGACCTCGACCAGCGGTCTCGGTCAGGTCAGACCACCTCGGGAGTCAAGTCTCGAGTCCTCGTATTTCACATATTTTGTTTATGTTTTTATTTCCCATCAGATATTTACATATACATGTTTAATGTTGTATACATCAGTAAAGTTGTTCACATGTCAATAAACTTTACACAAAGTTCCATTTTGCAGGTATTGAAGTTCATTGACATTTGCACGATGTTATGGCTTTCAAAGTCTTATCTGTATTATTCACAAAAGTTATATCTCATTTTCTAAATGTCTAAATAATGTGCGGAAAGAGGACAAAAATGAATAGAATCTGGGCTGCCTATTGTTTTTCCTAAGGCAATGTATTTACATGCCTGGAAATATCTTAGTATTTCCTTTTGGTAATTAGGTATCTTACCTTTTCTGATTACTGCAGAGATATTTTGTTTCACTAGTAGACAAATGGCATTTAGTGGATTATTATGTCTTCCCTTAAATCCAAAAATTATGTTTTCCGTTGTTAAATCAATACATCCCTCAGCCAGCTTTTCTAACCATTTAGCGAATTCTTTCCACACTTTACTAGTATAAATACAATCACATAATAAGTTTATTGTGCTCTCGGGCACTTGTTTACAGAAAGAACACAATGGTGAATCTATATATCCATTCTTATGTAAATAAATGTTGGTTGTCAAAATATTCTGATTGATCTTATATTGAAACCATTTTAAGTTAACACTATGCGTACATCTATTAGCCATCAAATTAAAATTTTCCCATTCATTCTGTTGGAATTCCTTATCAAATATATCTTCCAATTTTAATTGGCCATTAGATTTTGTAAATTTAAATTGGCATAATATTTTATAAAAGTGTAAACTATTGTCTATAACTGAGATATTGTATGGAATAATTGGGAAAGAGTGTAGATTTTTCAACTGATTGGTTGATTGGTTGATTTGTGAAATTATATTTTTGTCAAATATTGAAGTACAGTTCTCTTCAAACCTTGATATGTAAGAAAATCTAGACAAATATTGTATTTGTTAATTAATTCTTCTAAAGAGAGGTTGTTGCCATCTTCCTTCATAATGTTTCTCAGATAGGTGATGCCCCTTTCTTCCATTTCTTTTGAAAGACTGTTTCCCCGCCAATCAAGATGTTGTTATTGTACCAAAGCGATTGATTTAAAACATTAGAGTAACAATTTTCATCCTGGTAGCATATTGTTAAAAACTCTGCCCATGCCTCAACAACATCCTGCCAAAAGTGATTTAAAATAGTAGGCACCATACTTTTGCCAATATAAATACCATCAGCAGGCCATAGTTTCTGAATACTTGGAATATATAAGGCAGCATTTTTACTCCATGTAGAACTGGCATATAGCAATCTTTTAATCCATGTAATTTTTTGAGCTTTAATAATATGTGTCACTATTGGAACATTGATTCCTCCATTTTTAGGAGTGGATGAAATAATATTTCTTTTAATTTGATCTTTTTTGCCCTTCCAAATACAATTATAACACCTCTTCTCGAATGCCTGAATAATATCATCAGGTGGGCTGAGTATTGATGAAAATAGATGATTTTATTTTGAAAGCAGCAAGGACTTCAACACCACATTTCTACCCATAGGTGTTATTAGTCTTGCTTCCCAACTATTCATCTCTCTCTCAATTTCTCCAGCTTATCAAAATAGTTAATGCCTACCATTGACTCTAAATTAACATCAAACTTGATACCGAACAAAGTGAATTGTGGTTATGTCCAATCGAGATTATAATCCTTGCATAACTTGAGTCTAGATCTCTTTTTGGATCCTATCCATATTAGTCTAGTTTTGTCAGTATTGTCCAGAAAATCGTGCAAAAAAAGATAAAGTATTGAGCACTGCATATAAGCCTTTTTCCGTACCGTCTAATGTCAAAGATGTATCATCAATAAACTGTGACAAAAGACTGTCAATGTTGCCAATTTTAATACCCTTAATCTTCTTATCTTTTCTAATCATTAGTGCTAAAATTTCTACACACAAAATAAATATATATGTCTGCAACCTCTGGTTATTTTGAAAAATGAGCTTCAAAATTCATTAACAAGAACACAAGATTTAATATAAGAACTGAAATCCATTTGTGAATACTTGGACCAAATTCGAAGAAAGAAAGTACATTTTTAATAAAATGTCTATCTACCGAGTCGAAGGCTTTCTCAAAATCAATCATTAACAGAAGGCCTGGAACCTGATATGTCTCAGTATACACCACGTGGTGTGGTTATCAGGTCAATATCAGAGGTAGTTATTTTTAGATAACCAACCTCCAAGCAACCGAGAGGTCGGTTATCAAGAGGTTGGTTATCAGATAACCAACCTCGTGATAACCGACCTCTCGGTTCGATATGGCGAACATGTCTCGGCTTCGCCTCGCCATATTCACCATATCGCACCTCGAAAAAAAACTTACCCTCGGCTTGCGGGTCTAAATGACCCTTTGCCTCGATTTGTGACTTTCGACATTCTTTACATCATTTTTTTCTGTCACTTTTGTCATGCCAATATTTTCATTTAGTTAACACAAAATACGACAAATGAGCTGATTTAAAGAATATCAAAGATCGCAAATACGTGTATATGAAAGAAAACATGAGACAGAATCCACATTATTTACTAACCATCATTTTAATTTGTTTAATGTTCACACACATATTCTTGTTATCCGTTTTATAGGTACGATGAAATGAGTCACTTAGTTTGTTAATATCGCGTAATTCAGCACACACTATCGATGGTGGTCCTTGATGCTGTCTTTTCTTAATGACGACTCCAGCCAAGTTCGTTTGGTTATCCCTGAAAAAAAAAGCAAAAGTGACACAAAAGTAACAAAATCATGATGAATGGATTGTTGAGGGGGTGGGATTTCTGATGTATCATCTTGTATTAGTTTTGTTGACTTGTGTATGTGTGATATAGGCTACTTCCTTTTACTTTACTTAAAGGTGCATTCATTGCGCCGTTTGGGGGTATAAATGGTGTTATTTTATCTGGAAGTACTGGCTGTTGCCGAAAATTGCCATGTTGGTGATAATCGACTAAAAACTTCAGCACAAATTATGGTTGATACTGTTGAATATTGGTCATGGCTACTGTACATGAAAATGGGACGTGTAGTTTCGGTTTCTACACATGCATAATGACGTTGCTCGATTTAAATTGGAAACTATTAGTTATGATATATTTTACGATTGGGGAGGGGTATGCAAGTTGAGTGAAACTATTTGAACATAAATCCGCCCTTATGGAATGTTGGCATGTATTAAGTCAAGTAAAATATTATGAAACAATACTAGATGCATCTTTTATAGCAGAATATTTACGTAATGTATAAATGATAACATTAACATGTTTATAGCAAGAAAATCAACGACATCAATTTAACACTCGATATTGATTATCGATAAAGAGCTATTCATTTTTTAAGTCAATAAAAATGACATGCAAAAGTATACGAGACGGTAATGTCAAAATGGTAAAGACAATCATCCCACGCCCTTGTGAAAATCATTATTACGATTTGTCAAACAAAGTTGTATGATATTGTGAATGAAACACTATCGTGAACATGTTTATATTTCGTTTGGTCACTCGAAAACGCCCTATTACATGAGCTAAAATGTCAAATACGGTTAAACAGAAAATGAATTAGTGTCAAATACAATGTAACTCACCATCATTTCGCTTCGAACAGACCTTGAAACACTTATTATGTGTACTATTGTTTGAAACATCAGACCACTCCATTTTGGTCACTTCTTCGCAACCACGCGCTCTTGATTGTGTGCAGCACTTGAAGTTAGAAACGTAGCTTGGCAACATGACATTCATGATGTCCGTGCATCACAAGATGCAATGAACAACGTCCGTGCAGCCACGGTGATCGCTTAACGCCACTAAATAGTTTGTCATGGACTGAATGGCTTGTTAAAACAGTATGATATGTTGTCAAAAATAAATCTTATAAATGTTTGTTTGTATATATTCAAAGAAAAGGTGATGTAGTTTCTGTAGTAAAAACGAAAATAAACAGTTGGTTACTTGCTAGGAATTTCTGTTTGACAACAATGAATGTACACGACTCGATTTGCACGTGAATTTCGCGAAGTGTACACGTGATTTTGAAGCAATGTTTAGAGTAGAATTCACTCAAGCATTACAACATTACAACTATTTCAAAACGTTCAATTAAAGTAACTATTTCGTATTTAAATTAATGAAAATAAAAACGACTTGACACTTTATCAATCATAACCATGTGGTGTATGTGAAATAATGACCTCGACCTCGTGAATATCTGTGATAACCATCTCGCGTACCGCTCGATGGTTATCACAGATATTCACGAGGTCGAGGTCATTATTTCAACCGTAGTCCTCACCTGTGTATCTACCTGGGACAAAGCCTTTTTGATTTTCATTAATAATTATTGGTAGTATGGGTTTAATCCTGTCTGCAATGACTGCAGATGCAATTTTATATGAAGTATTTAATAGACTTATGGGGCGCCAAGACTTAAGAAACTGTTTAGGCTTGTTGGCCTTTGGTAAACATGTAATTAATCCTTGTTTTTGTGTTAGCGACAAAGAACCATACTCATATGCGTAGTTTAGGGAGCTTAACAACTATTTATTTAAGTCAATCCAAAAGAACTTGAAAAATTCAGTAGTGAAACCATCAGGACCTGGTGATTTTTCATTTTTTTAAGTACACTCAGACATTCGTCATAAGTTATTTTACCCTCTAGATTTATTGATTATTCAGCAGACAATCTTTGAACATTTGTATCAGAGAACATACTCTCGAGATCAATACCTGTACACTCTTCTTTAGAGTACAATTAGTTATAAAAACAGTTTAGTTTCTTCAAGGATGTCATTTTGATTATTTACTACAGAGCCATCGTTTCTTACAAGTGTTATGATAGATTTATTTTAAAAATTCCTAGTTTCTAAATGTAAGAAATATTTAGTTGGTTTCTCACCATGTTCTATCCATGTTGCTTTTGATCTAATAAAAAGTCCTTGAGTTTTTTCCTTGTTTATTTCTTCTGATTACAATTCTGTCTCCTTAATCTTTTTTAGGATATCCTCTTTAACAGTCATATTTTCCTCACTATCTATTTCAATTTCCAATTCTTGCATTTTACTCTCAAGTTCTGATTCTTCCTTAATCCTCTTTTTCTTCTTAGTAGATGAATAATAAATATTCATATAGTCTGATTGTATTTCACATAATGATCTCACCACGGGGGTTCTCAAAGTGCAGGCACTCTATTGTTCAGGTACAGAATCGAAGCAGTGAGGCATATCATATTAACTAACCAATGGAGTTTTATGGGGGTCGTATCAACGTATCAAACTAGTAACTTTACTACATTTTTTATTTATAAGAGTTTATTACATGTTTCATTATACATTACATTTCACAGTATATATAGTATCGGGAAAAATTCAACTCCTTAATCTAATTGTTGACATAGATTTATGAAAATTGGCACATTATGTTGATAATCTATTTACAAATCGTTTGAAATAGGACAATAGCCATTACGGTCGCTTTTTCGCTCCAAACATATCTGCCGAGACATGGAATAAACCAGATCGTCTTTGAGTTCCTCAGATAGCTTGATCGACTTTTCATGACTCGCTCGTTTCTCATCTTCAATGTATTGTGTTCTAACTATTCAAATGTGTCCTGAAAGATTTGTCAAACCTTAGCAAATGGGTTAAGATCTAGTGAAACGACAATAAAATTATACTCTGCGTGTCATTTCACGCAATTCAAGTTTTGCTGTGCGCGTAAGTGCAAACAGTCATAGTCTTGTTGTACAACTAACAAATGCCAACTTTATTCAGTATTGAAACCCGGCACACCCACTTTAGTTTATAGTGCTTCCTCTGCGACCTGTATTTATAAAGAAAGGCATTAAACCTAAGTTTCCAATCTCTTCCACGTCATCTGAGACAGCGAAAACGTTGATTCTGGCTTGCGCTGGAAAGTCACTGTAACTTGAAATGTGACAATGAGTCATTTAGGATGAACTCCACATTGACCTGAACATTAGCCATGGTGAATGACACGGTTATTTACCTCCATATATATAGAGGTTAGTCTAATTATTGTAATTACTAATCAATATCATTTATTGTAAAATTTAACAGATTTCATATATCATCACCCAACCGTGAACACTTATCAGCTGCCAAGGTACAGGTTAATAAGTAGAAGGCTAACTGTGCTCACTCCAGGAACTGCTGACACGACCCCTTTCCTTTAAACAACACAGCTAATCCTAATCAACTACAGGCTGCCTGAACAGTGAGAACAAATCCTCACCATGAGTAATTAAGTGTATAAAATGTGGTACTCACACACATGGACATATCATGTGGTGTAAGGTCTCATTATCAATCCGTGTTCTGTGGGTTCGTATCAGTCGATAATCCCATCTACAGTGATAATGACGTCACATGTTCATATGAAGTACACCAGACCCAACAGGAAGCCACAGTTCATAAACGAGTCTTCTCTCTCACTGTGTTGCTCGTGATCAGTCTATGCTGTTTGGTCATCTTGGTAGACAGAATTATATGTTCTGGCTGGGTGCATACTTTATCTTTAAGGTGATTGGAAAGTGTTATACTGCAAGAGAATTTCCGGATTGACAACTTTGATAGTGCATCGTTTCATCTGATAGGCTTTTTTATATTGAAAGAGTTGTAATTTTCAAAAGATTGACAACTTTGAAATTGCAAGAGTGCAACGTTTCGGTGGATTGACAACTTTGATGTTGCGAAAGTGCAACGTTTGTGGGATTCACAACTTTGATAATGCAAAATTGCAATGTTTCGACTGATTGACAACTTTGATCTTGTAGAAGTGTAGCATTAAGTGGATTATCGACTTTTGATATTGCGACAGTGCAACATTTCGGCTGAATGACAACTTTGTTATTGCAGAAGTGTCAAATTCGTTGGATTGACGACTTTTGATATTGCAAAAGTGCATATAACGGCGGAGTGACAACTTTGCTATTGTAAGAGCGTGAGGTTTCAGGAGATTGACAACTTTGATATTGCAAAAGTGTAACGTTTCGGCTGATTGACAACTTTGATTATGCAATAGTGCAAGGTTTCGGCGGAGTGAGAACGTTTAGATTGAAAGACTGGGGCATTCACTTTGAAAGTACAAGAGTGTGAAACCCAGGCAGCTTGACAACTTGTCAATGTGATAGTGTGACATTTCAAGCTATCTGTGCTTACAGCTTATGTTGACCAAACTAAAGAGAGTTTGGAATACCATTCATTCATATTCTGAGGTTGCCCCCCGGATAGTACAAAATGAACACGACAAGCTCATTAAAAGAAATGGAATTACCATTATTCATTCTGTATTCCACCTTGTCCGTTCCTGTTATTATCTGCAACGGCATCGTCTTCATCGTCATCATCAAATCTAGAGAACTTCACCTACCAACACTGTGGAACATTGCTTTTATGGCGGCCTGGGACTTCAGCTATGGGCTTTATTATCTCGTATTTGCAGTACCATCGACGTATATCAATTCCTTTGCATACCCCGATGCGTTCCAATTGCCAGCAGCTGGTCTATTAGCTCTGATAACGGGACAGAACATTCTCAATATATTGCTCTCCCTCGTCGACAGGTTCATATCTGTCTGGTGGCCCCTCCATTACCCTATTCTTATGTCCGCAAAGAGGTTCTCCCTGGCAGCAATGTGTATGTTCATCATAAATATCATTCGCTTGTGCCTTATAATATTTTCAGAGAGCGTCGTGGAGTACATACCATATTTAGGACTCTGTGTTGCGCTTGACTCAAGAAACTCACAACTTGCTGCGGTAGGAATTATGCTCATGTCCGCCGTATGTATAGTCGTTATCCTAACATACATTGGAGTAAAACTGAGGACACGGAGTGACGTCACAGCATTTACAAACACAATGTACCTGTCCACCATCGTGTATATCATCAGCTACATGCCAGCTACTGTCAGCTTCATACTCGCTGTAACCATTGGATCTGAGAACGTTCCTGTTTGGCTGTTGCAGTTTGCAACCACGTGTATACTGTCGAACAGTCTGTGGAACGTCTTCATCTATAGTGCAACATACACGCCTTTTAGAGATGCGTTTCTGCGATTGTTTTTCCCATCCTTTTTCCGAGAACGACGGCGACGCGAAGTTCAACAGGAAACCCGGATGTATGCTGTTGGTAGGGGTGAAGCTCAAGTGCAGTAAAGTACTCTTTTTATATATTCTAATTATTCAACTTTTCTGATTTTTAGCTCATCAGGCCTGAACGGCCCGATGGCATGGCATGGCAAGGCGTTCGGCGTCCGTCCGTACATCCGTCCATCCGTCTATCCGTCCGTCTGTAAACTTTTCGCATTTTCATCTTCTTCTCCAGAATCACTAGGTCTAGGGAGCTGAAATTTTGTGTGCAGACTCCTTGACCAATGGGGATTCTAAATTGTAGATTTCATGACCCCATGACCCCGAATGGGGTCACAGGGGTAAAATCCTTAAAAACGTATTTTCATCTTCTTCTCCAGTTCCAAAAGGTCTAGAGAGTTGAAAGGTTGTGTGTAGACTCCTCGGCCAATGAGGATTCTAAATTGTAGATTTCGTGACCCTGTAACCCCAAATGGGGTCATAGGGGTCACATCCTTAAAAACTTATTTTCATCTTCTTTGTCAGTTCCAAAAGGTCTAGAGAGCTGACATTTTATGTGCAGACTCCTTTGCCAATGGGGATTCTAAATTGTAGATTTCGTGAACCCTTGATCCCAAATAGGGTCACATGGGTCATAACCTTAAAACCCAATTTTCATCTTCTTCTCAATTTACAAAATGTGTAGAGAGCTGAAAAGTTGTGTGCAGACTCCTTGGCCAATGAAGTTTCTAAATTGTAGATTTCGTGACCCTTTGACCTCAAATAGGGTCACAGCGGTTACAACATTGAAAACCTATTTTCATATTTTTGTCCAGTTCCAAAAGGTCAAGATAGCTGAAAAGTTATGTGCAGACTACTTGGCCAATGTGGATTTTTAATTGTACATTTGGTGAGTCTGTGACCCCTCATTTGGTCAGGGGGATCACAGCCTAAAAACTTTGTAATGAGCATTGAATATTACTCAGAGATTTGATATGCTCTTCAGTCACATACACAGCCAGTCATTCACAGTCAGGAACATAAAATAAATATCAACATGAGATTAATATCTACATTATGGACAACATGTGAAATGAGAACTTCTGTATGATATGGGGACAGTCTGAAAACCCTGTGATATTGTGACAGTCTGAATACTATGTGATATTGTGACAGTCTGAATACTCTGTAATATTGTACATGTGACAGTCTGAAAACCCTGTGATATTGTGACAGTCTGAATACCCTATGAAATTGTGACAGTCTGAAAATCCTGTGATATTGTCACAGTCTGTATACCCTGTGATATTGTGACAGTTTGAATACCCTGTGATATTGTGACAGTCTGAATACCCTGTCATATTGTGACAGTCTGAAAATCATGTGATATTGTGACAGTCTGAATACCCTTTGATATTGTGACAGTCTGAATACCCTTTGATATTGTGACAGTCTGAATACCCTTTGATATTGTGACAGTCTGAATACCCTATGATATTGTGGCAGCCTGAATACCCTGTGATATTGTGACAGTCTGAATACCCTGTGATATTGTGACAGTCTGAATATCCTGTGAAATTGTGACAGTCTGAAAATCCTGTGAAATTGTGAGAGTCTAAATACCCTTAATATAGTGACGGTCTGAATACCCTGTGATATTGTGACAGTCTGAATACCCTTTGACATTGTGACAGTCTGAATACCCTTTGATATAGTGACAGTCTGAATACCCTGTGATATTTAGACAGTCTGAATACCCTGTGATATTGTGACAGTCTGAATACCCTGTGATATTGTGACAGTCTGAATACCCTGTGATATTGTGACAGTCTGAATAATCTGTGATATTGTGACAGTCTGAATACCCTTTGACATTGTGACAGTCTGAATACCCTGTGATATTGTGACAGTCTGAATACTCTGTGATATTGTACATGTGACAGTCTGAATACCCTTTGATATTGTGACAGTCTGAATAACCTTTGATATTGTGACAGTCTGAATACCCTATGATATTGTGGCAGCCTGAATACCCTGTGATATTGTGACAGTCTGAATACCCTGTGATATTGTGACAGTCTGAATATCCTGTGAAATTGTGACATTCTGAAAATCCTGTAAAATTGTGACAGTCTAAATACCCTTAATATAGTGACGGTCTGAATACCCTGTGATATTTCTGACAGTCTGAATACCCTTTGACATTGTGACAGTCTGAATACCCTTTGATATAGTGACAGTCTGAATACCCTGTGATATTGTGACAGTCTGAATACCCTGTGATATTGTGACAGTCTGAATACCCTGTGATATTGTGACAGTCTGAATACCCTGTGATATTGTGACAGTCTGAATACCCTGTGAAATTGTGACAGTCTGAAAACCCTGTGATATTGTGACAGTCTGAATACCCTGTGATATTGTGACAGTCTGAATACCCTGTGTTATTGTGACAGTCTGAATACCCTGTGATATTGTGACAGTCTGAATATCCTGTGAAATTGTGACAGTCTGTATACCCTGTGATATTGTGACAGTCTTTATACCCTGTGATATTGTGACAGTCTGAATACCCTATGATATTGTGACAGTCTGAATACCCTGTGATATTGTGACAGTCTGAATATCCTGTGAAATTGTGACAGTCTTTATACCCTGTGATATTGTGACAGTCTGCATACACTGTGAGCTGAATATTCTGAATAAATTGAAGAGGCATTAAATAATTTGTTTATTTTACATGAGCATAAGAAAAGTGAACTGAATGTGACTGAATACAACATGAGACTGTAAGAAGTAGCTACATGAGATAGTGAAATCACACCGATGTCATCCATATCTATCTTCTCCAGTACAGAACAATTATTTATAAGTGTGGGGAAAACAACATCTAAAATAATTCACTGGCCGAGTTCAGGGTATGAATATTATGTTATTGCTTTGTGTTGACCTGGGGAGTGACCACTCCCTGGTAGAGAGATGCAAACAGCAGCTAACTGTTAGTGAGCACCAATACACAGAGGTTTCAGATTACTTCAATCTTCTGTGCTGTGTTACGGACTGTGTGTGAGCCTGGTCTTACTTCTCGTTACGTAATATAGAGATTAGACGTCTTGGACTTTTTTCATTCCATAACATAAGATAAGTGTTACAGGCGTTTTCTGACTCAGATGTTGTTAACTGTTTGTGTATTGACAGTATGCTTTTTGGTGTAATAAATGAATCATCTTAAATGAATGATTTAAATTTCAAGATATGTTTGTTGATTGTGTTTTAATTCCAAGTAGAGAATTGTTATTCGTGAAATCGAAACGTCCGTTATATTAATATTATATACTTGAAAATAGAGAATGACAAGTTTTTAAGGAGCAATTTTTCAATCCAGTCGGCGAGCCGCTCCGATTGTTGCTGAACTTCACATATAGCGGTCAGCTAAGCTACGCACTGGACCAATGGCCGCCACGGGTGTCGGCCTTGGACGCCTAAAATCTTTATTACAAATGTACCGGGAAGCATAATTGTCAGTTTTGGAGAATGTACCGTTAAGCCTAATCCCTAGCCTGACGGATATGCTTATCAAAACACAAGCGCGATTAATTAATTGAGTTGAGGTATTTAATTAAGAAAACATGATTAGCAGAAATAACACTGATTTCTGCTAACAGATATGAAAGAAATGGTTTATAGAATTTGAGAAGAAATATTTTATTATATGGGCCTTATTCGATGCACAGGCCAAGTTATGGCAATAATAAGGCTTTTATAGCTGTATAGCACAGTCATGACCGTTACTAGCGATGTTAAATACTACAAATCTGTTTGAAAATGTTTGTTTATATAAAAACATGATTTCCGATTCATGAAAGAAGACAATTGCCAAATTTCATTACATTTGTCAAATAGATGTTAAGTTACAGTGTCTGCAAGTACATCAACATGAACAAATTAAATTCCGCTTGTAAGAGCCAATGCTTTTTGTGAAGACCAGTGCAGAAGGTGACGCAAGCTATGTTATACACTACATACATATGCGCATTTGAATATCATCTAAAATTAAAGACAAGTTGTTCCACTACATTTTGGAATAGTTAAAATAAACAATACCAAAAACAGATAAAAATATGCATTGTTTTCGGTTGCAAGATTTATTATAAAGCTCTTACAAGCGTTCACCAGTCAATCTTAGCACTTGATTACAAGCGTACCGGCTCTTCTTTACAAGCGTACACCAGCAACACGTGCGACCGAGCTAGTACTGATGACAGTTGATTAATTTATCGTAGCCAACACGATGGAATTTACTGAAACTTTGACAATATATGTATAAATGATTATAATATCCATTCATTTATATTTGATTGTGATATATATTCGTTTTGGTACATTATTACTGAATTGTCGGAAGAAATCTATTTCTATCATCTGTTTTTGCACACGGCCAACTTATTCATGACACTACAGTGCTCATATTTTGCTTACAATTGACTTATCATATATTCTTTTACAGTATTAAACAGTTATTTCCAACTCTTCACATTTCTTGAGATATTTGCAAAAAAGCTACACTGAAAACGTAAAAAAAAATCTCCTCTGCCATTGACAAGCGTACACTTCCGCTCTTACAAGCAGGCTGCGGCGTACACGTTCACACGGGGTGAACAAGCTACATATCACATGAGAAGTGATATGAGTGAAAGTGACACGAGAAGTGTCTGAATAAACAACTGAGAACTTAATCCTATCTAACTTGTTATTTGTAAGAATATTTAATTGAGTGCCTTCAGCCATAACGTTTTTGACCATGTACCGCGAAGCCTACGCTCATTGGACCTTGTCGAGTAGCGTTTTAGGCTTCCCGGACCATAACCCCGCCACGTGCCTCCAGGGTTTCATATTCTTGGTCTACCAAGAATCAGACGTTCACTCATAGCGTACATGCCGGGTGTTAATTCATCACACCATAATGTGATATGCTATGATATTATATATGATAATTCCCAGTGGTATCCTCGAACCAAAGTTGATGTATAATTAGCAAACACTAGATGTACCAAACTCATTTATACTCCCACTGTGCATGTTAACACGGTGTAATGAACATAGTTACGAATTTAGCTCTGATAAGATAATATAAGATAATGCTTTATCATCCCGACGGAAATTTACATTACATCTAATACATCTAATATACATCGACGTTGTGTCTTTTGTGTCCATACACTAGTCCCGACTATGGCACCTGAGGTTTATATGAAACAAAGAAACCCATTTATACTCCCGTTATCACTGCGCATGTAAACGCGGGGGTATGAGAATAGAAATATTAACTGGCAGACCGCTTTGTTCATTCATCAACCCGCTGGAACACTTGCCAAACTGCAAAGGATACAAAATGCCGCAGCCAGATGTGTTTCCAGGGTCAGAAAATCTGAACATATAACACCAATTTTACATGAATTGCACTGGCTTCCTGTTCAGTCACGGGTAAAATACAAGATCTGTATGCTGACACATAACTGCCTGCACAACGAGGATTTCCCCGTCTATCTGAAAGATCTGATCTCCCAGTACACCCCAGCCCGTCAACTTCGATCCTCCAGTGACACTCTCCTGCATCAACCACGCTCAAACTCTCTGATGTCAGATCGTGCCTTTTCTGTATGTAGCCCCCAAGTGTGGAACACACTCCCACAAGAACTAAGAGTTATCCAATCAAAAAATGAATTCAAATCTCTATTGAAAACTGTTCTCTTCACTGAAGCATACCAATGAAAAGCACTGGAAATGTGTGCAGCACAATGAACTGTAAATAGTAGTTTCTGTGTGTATATTGTAACTTGTATCTGTACAGCGCCGGTGAGCGACAATTGTGACGGTACTAGGCGCTATATAAGTGAATTTTTTATTTATTTATTTATTTGTTCCCAGAAATTAGCCATAGATGTTAATTATAACATTAGCTGATACCCATAGTCCGTTATGATTATAGTTATCCACATAATAACAAGAAAGAGAATCAAATAATTGATCATTGTCATTTAATCACCACCACCGATGGTATTAGAAGTATACACAAATACATATAGAATACCAAACAAGTTCCCTATAGATACCGTTTTTATTACGAGTTACATATACTTGTAAACGTATTTAACGAGCGAAAGCGAGTAAAATACGTTTGACACGTGACGAGTTTTAAACAATACGGTATCCATAGGGAATGAGCTTGGTATTTTATTCATTACATACAAATAAACAACATGATCTGAGTACTTTAAAGGTGCAGTAGCACGTCTTGAGCAATTTTTTAAAAATTTCACATGTCCTCATATCAATAATATTAATTCGGTTATGTTCAGGCATATGGGAAATAAATATTTATGCAACACATGGAACATATCGCATCATCCATTTGAATATTGAGCATTTGTGAGATATTTTGAGTGCGAGAGCAATGGATCTCCCCAGTTGAGAACCTCCTGAGAGAGAATAAGACGTCTCGTGACCAGCATGAGACGACGTGAAGGTAATATTATACCAGCACGAAGCGGTTACACGTCACACTTAGCGGGTCATTATGGACCTATTTAATGTGTTCACCATTGGTGTAATGTGAACAGTGCTTTGCAACGACCCCTACGGTGATACCTACATCCTTTTTAAAAGCTGATTATAGTGAATTGAAGTTTGCTACAATTTAATCTACGTATAATTTGCATGCTGATTACTGTTTATGGGAAGATTTCCTATTGCAAGAATCGTACATCTTCGATTACAGCCCAGGGTTCGTTTTCATTCTGAGCCCTGACGACGGATTCATTTCAAGAGGTGTTTTTGAAATTTGGGCTTCAAGGGAAATGTATATAACGCAGAAACCATACCCCTCCGTTTGAGGCCCCTGGCATTTATCATGGTTTATACGGTAAAATGAAATGAGAACATAGAAATTACGAATTAACGAAAAAACGAAATATTGCTAAGTTATATGTTGTTGCACATTGCTTATCCATCTATATTGTTTCTTCCACTGATTCCATAACGAGGCTGGCTGGTCGTTGATCACGGGAGGTCAGCTGGTGGTCCCGACTTGACCTGAGTGGGCGGAGCCTCGTATGGGGGAGGGGGTTGTTCTTCCTGGTTGGTTGGAGGGGGCGGGGGCATCCCAACTGCAAGAGGAAGTGTTTTAGTTAGACCCAAAAACAGAGAATTTGTTTCTGGTTTCCGCCCGCGTCAGTTTCAAACCCACGCCTCAGGTCTTTTTTTTTTCTAGGTTTCAACAAAAGAAAGGGGCAGATAACTCTAATTATTTAGCCTCAGAAAACATTGGACATTGAAAATGTCACCCGTTTCTCTTGACATGAAGTGTAGGGGTGAGATGTTTTGACCATTTGGAATAGTAACACACACTTTATGAAAGTTTGTGATTTATTTATAGATAATTGTATCAAATGTATTATTTAACCGGTGAGAAGTTTGTATAAAATGAAATTTATTTCCTCATTCGAAATTTAAAATAAAATGTTGTAAAAAACATAATCGCGTCATCGCATCATTTTTTCCCCACATATGAAGACCAGAAACATTTTTTTTGGGCCTTAGCAGGTTTGACCATGTGGCCAAAATACACCTGCAGGTTTCTTAGACTGTGGATACCCTTAGCATTTAAAGAAAAAAGTCCACCCGCTAGGCATACGTATAGGATAAAACATGCCAAAGGGTGTTTATGAGATTTAAAACCCGCAACCCGAGTGTTTATCCCGAGGATTAGGGTTTTAAATCTCATAAACACACTTTGGCATGTTTTATCAAGCTTACAAACCGAAACAGTGGTTAAATTTTATGTTTAATCTATTCAAATTGATAGTGCGAAAAAGTAAAGGAGTCGTCCGTAAAATATCCCCTTTTGCTGAAGGGCAATAGGATACAACCTCATCTGCCTAGTCCCTGTAGCACAGTGGTATCATCGCTGCGCTTGGTGTGGATCAGTATAGAGGTTTCGGGTTCGAGACATTCAACATTTGGGGATTGATGTTTGAATTAACAGTTGTTTTCCAATAGAGTTGGACATGACATACACTAACTTTCATCTTAAACTTAATATCTCAGTATTAAATACAGATATTTGAAGACTGGCAGTATAAAGATAATTGCCCTGGGTAGAGGGAAATTTCGTTAGAATCTCGGGGATTATGTGATAATTCCCAGGATAATACATTTACATAGGAATTATTGAGTAGAATGTCATAGGCAGTATAGTGGTGTGAGGTCACTGCAGGTTTGTAATTCTCGCCAGTTTGCGTATTGCTGTTTATTTCTGTGCTGCACTGTACCTCATAGAAAAGTTAATTAAATACAATACGACTTAAACATTAACCGTTGATGAAGACCGACTCTAGTGATGACTCGTGGATGAAACTCGTCATATTTATACTGCCGGCCAAAAGAAACGCCCACTAGATGTATTTCCAGAGATTGTAAAAACTGTTATGAACAGTTTAGGAATATTATAACATAATGAAGTTGCACCATTTCTGCATTATATATTTGAATTTCAGAAGTTCATGTCACGAAAGAAGGACGATTGTTGAAATGAGAAAATAATTGTTCAGTTTTCGATCAGAGCTTGATCAGAAAAAAAACATTTTAAAAAGATGTTCATACAACCACGAGCAACAATACAGGCACGCACTGCGTTAAAGTAGTGATGCTGCTGCCGGTGTACGTGGTTAAGGTGCGCAAGTGAATCAAGCGAAAATAGCAGTCTTCATTAAGCGTGGTTTTCATGAATGTTATTGACTCAAATCACAGTTTTCCACGATTTCAATGGACTTTCATATTAGTTATTGATTCAGCATAAGGTGGAGACCACCATTAATTATATTTAAGAATTTATTGCATCTTTCATTTTAAGGAACATAAAGTAGGCGTTTCTTTTGGTCGGGAGTATAGATACAACATTTGACTGGGAACGAACCCCGTGAAGCCTCCCCTCGATCTACCATCGGACATTTTGATTAAACATATTGACCACCGCCCAAATATATAGATTCAATTAAGGCTGAATACTCTGAAATGCAACTAGACTTAAATATTTATGAATAGACACAATATGCACCCACGTACCTTGTGACACTTCCGGTGTGAAGCCCTGGTTGTTGTACATGGCACCCTGTTGGTACCCTTCCGGGTACCCGGGTACTTTGTACGAGATGGCCTGATACCCGTATGGTGGAGGCTGAAGGTGGACGGGCGGGTTCATCAATGCTCCAGGGGGTGCCAGGACGACTCCACCAGTGGTAGTAGGTAGGACAGACCCTCCGTATGTGAGTCGGGCGTGTTCTGCCGTCACCTGCCTCTCCACGTAACTTCTGTTGTGCTCGTTGACCAAACATGGCAGACGACATCCGTCAATCAACCAACCGATCCCAAACACGCCGAAAGTGAAGAAGTAGAGGACCCCCCAGACAGGACGGTTGAGATAGAAGTGGTGCCATCCCATCCAGCCCAACGGAAACCACAGGACGTATGCGTCGTCAACATACTTCAATCCGGGGTCCTTCTCCCCGTTTTGGATTGCGTTGGCCCGTTCCACCAAAAACGGCATTCGGAACCAATCGTATATCCAGCCAAGCCCGAACAGACCCAGAGTAAATGTATACAGCACTCCCCATAGGTATCGTTCGAGGTAGTAATGGTGGGCGCCGAGTAGGCCGAGTGGGGACAGAGCGAACAAATAGCCTTCGCACTTGGTCTTCGGGGTTCTACATCCGGTTGGATTCTCATTGGCTTCCTCCACCATGTAGGGGATGCGGAACAGGTCTATGAGGAAGCCGATTCCGAAAATACCAAAGGTGAAGAAGTACAGGAGTCCCTGGCCTGGCTTCCTCAGATAGAACAGGTGGAAACCTGGTGTAGATAAGACGAAATAGGTGATAATCAGTGAAGTTTTAAATATACACATCAAAATATACATGCGTAATGTAATATATCTATATAATATCTATATCGGATTCCCATAAACATCGTCTTTTTTTTAACACAGTCTTGGACAGTGTCGTCTCACCATTTTAAAATGATTGAATATGCATTTATGAATACGATTCCAGTAACGTTTATCGATTTTGTTTTTCGCCGATTTTCACTTGACAGATACAACAGTTGTCGAGTTTCCTACCTGCAGTTACATCAAGCCGTCTCGGTATCAGTGAATATACGTCTATTAAAATAACGTACTTTATCCCAACCACCACATCTCACAGATAAAATAGCCAATGATATTGTCAAACTTTTAATAGTGTTAAGATTAGCGATTACTTTTAAACCTCTCTTGAACGCGATTGCTCAATGTAGCGCTACGTAGCAAAGCGAGCGAACTTGAGGTTTTGCACCGTGTCGTTCAAGAGATAATGAGCGCTACTTGAGCGCTACTTGAGCGCTACATTGAGCTATCAATGAGCGATTATAAGCGTTCGCTGTTATGGAATGGAACCTAGGTTACGGCCACTGTACCGTGATAGAGGGTTTATTTCACTGATAGAATTGAGTATCTCACTCTAAATTATATAATAAAATAATGATATTATCATCTGATAAAAAACAAGAGAGTCTGCAACATCGAACTTGCCAATCCAATCCGTTCAAGGAAATAAAACATACCCAAAAGACCAAAGGGGAACCAGAGGACATAAGCGTCGAACTTGTTCTTCTTATCTCTCAGTATGGGGTCCCTGATCTCGCGGTTGGCATCTCTCACGAGACATGGCACTCGGAACAGGTCCACTAGATAGCCCACCCCACACAGTCCGAATGTGAAGATATACGCGATACCGAACCAGGGCCGGTTCAGATAGAAGTGGTGTGCGCCGACCACTCCTAGAGCGAATGCCAGGATGTACGTCTCGACTATAGACTTGCTGTACTGTTGGACATGGGTCACTGTCATACGGACTTGGGTTTTGTCCATCTGAAAAATATTATTTATTTTCAGGGAAATATTTCAATTAAAACGTGACACGCCAAATTGCTGTCGTGTCCTACTCTTCATTAATTTGTAGAATTTTGGTTTGAGTGTTTCCTTAGAGGCGCTGTATCACGTTTTTATTATTTCAATTAAAAATTCAATTTCAATTTCAATTTCATTAAAAGAAAAAATATATATATTTCAATTAAAACGTGAAGTGCAAAATTGTTGTCGTATCCTACTCTTCCGTAATTTGTAGAATTTTAAGATGGTTTGAGTGTGAGTGTATCACGTTTTTTGCATATTATATCTCCTCAAATGTGTCAATTATTATTTAAGTTTATGTAATATATTGTTACATCAGAGGGTAACATCCCATTGCGCGACCTGATAAGCTGATATACATAGAAAACGGTTATCGGCATTGGTAGAAAATGGTACGACTTATAAAGCCACAAGTGTCTGGAACTCGTGTGAAAGGTAGATTTGAAGGTCATATGCGATTTTGAGATTTCAGACGGCAATATGGTTGACCATTCCATCATTGTACCATATTTAAACTGTACATTGAGTGTTTTGGTATCGCCATATCAGTCAGATCACTTGAACCACCTTCGAGCAGCCACTTTAAAATGGCAGCTCGATGGTAAATTGACTCGCAAGGCTTAACAGAACCATGTACATTCGTTTCAGAACCCTTTTAATTGATCTCGTCAGATCACTGGAACTAACTTCGAGCGGTCATTTTTATGTGAACATTGGATTGTATTGTATTTGTATTGATCAAGGAGATTTATTTACTCATTGGTAACACTTGGTTACCTTTTTGTGAGATCACTTTATTTCAGTAAGGAAAACGTGCTACAGCGCCTTGTAGGTCTAGTTATTTACTATTTTACTGCATACTAAACTTTACACCCTATTGTTTCACTTATACAGTAAAACTTACAAAACAAATTGATATGATAGAACCGGGATATTATTTAATGTTCAATGTTGACTGATTCGGCAAACAATCATACTCGTTTTTTCAAGCATGCAGAGTTAGAGTCACTGAAAGGACCAAGAGGTATAAAATCAATTTTACACCACCATGACGCCTACCATGTTCATAATGTTGTAAAAGTGTGTAGAATGAGGCACATTTATTGATTTTCACTTAGCTGATGACTTATATGTCGATGAACAGTTGTGTTTTGTCCAAATTAATTTTGGAAGAATGTATGAATTTAAAAAGTTTGTTTTTCTCAAAAAATTGAAACCACAATTATTCCTAGGCTGATGACAAAACGTCTGCACTTTTCAGTTTTAGAGTACAACTTCAAAAACATAATATATTCGTAATTGAAAATCAAACATATGATAAAACCAACTGAGGTGTAAAGTTTCTCTTCTACCTCAGTTTATATAGAACATCATACTTGTGCATTTGGATCGTTTGTATTGAACGAGAAGATGTCATGGAAGCGGAGGAACAACGAGTTTGTGCACATCGCTGATACAGCACTCCATTTTTGTGATGGCACTCGACACCTTGTGAGGCTTGATGGGACTGTATAGCTGTTGGTCATCAGCATAGCCTTGGAACAACAACGAGTGACTCCTGATTACATTGCCAAGAGGCTGGATGTAAAGAGAGAATAGCACAGGTTTCAGAACAGATCCTTGTTTGACACCATGCTGAATAGATCTTGATTTGGATGTACAGCCATCAACACAACTTTCTGTTGTTCCTCAGTTTATATCCTGGTGATAACTTCTATCCACTTTCACATTACTGTCTGTTTAACCATATTTATCGATAACAGTTGACAATCCACTGTTACTATTTGTTACACGGTGTTTTGACAGGGTGAACGGGACTGTAAGACTCTTGTATATTCCGTATTTTCCTGAGACACATGTTTTTATTGAATTAGTTTATTGTCACAAACAAAATAAAAAATGTATATAGGTTGAATTCACCGTACTTATGTTTGTTAAGGTAAGTTTCGATTCTGAAATTCCGAGTCGGGTAACCGTTTAACCTCCGCATTCCATCTAAGGTGAAGGTCATCCGTAAGACCCGTGTAGTTAGTCACAGGACCGGTCTTCACGGGTCATACGGATGGTACACCCTGGCAAATCCGCTATTGACCATTCAGAATTCAACAAATTTATCTTAAGGGTATTCTCTATAGAGATAAAGAGACAGTCACAGAAAGGAGGGTACAGAGAGGAATACATTATCATATACATTATACAATTTTCAATTATTAACGCACGTTACTTTTGGGGAAAATCATTTTTGATTTTTATCATCAATAATTTAAAAAAAAATTAATTGACTGAAAACCAACAGACAATCGATAAATCGATTAGATGCTTGATTGGTTCATTATAATTGTCAAACGTGAAACGAAATGTGTAAGTTTCTGACAGAGAGACAGAGAAAGGCAGACGGGTAGACGAGCAGACGGACAAACATATAGACAGTGCTTTTGTCGTTAAATCTGAATTATTAAGTTATTATTAATTATTTTAATTATCTGGCAGATAGACCGAGAGACTGACTGACGAAATTAATAACCGAGTATAAGAAAAAAGTAGAATAAGAATAGTTCATAAACGTGTCACATGCAGTACATAAATTATATGGACATATAAACCATGATTATAAAAACAGCACCCAGAGAGAGAGAGAGAGAGAGAGAGAGAGAGAGAGAGAGAGAGAGAGAGAGAGAGAGAGAGAGAGAGAGAGAGAGAGAGAGAGAGAGAGAGAGACAGACAGACAGACAGACAGACAGACAGACAGACAGACAGACAGACAGAGAGAGGTATGGTCTCTGTTTTATTGAAAAAGAAAAAGAAGTTAAGCGACAGTCATAAGTTCAGATGAAAAAGATAGACAGGCAAGCAGACAGACAGATTTGTCCGGTTGCCGGTTTTAGCGGCACGTCTGCTTCATTTGACCAGCATTTGACCGGTTTGCCGGCGGCATACGCCGAATGCGCCGCTTCCAGGTGACCGGCAAATTGCAAGGATGATGAACGAAAAATAATCATTCGTGTGATGATAGGAAAAAACATTTCCATTTTTTAGCTTTTATAAAGCAATTATCAAAAAGGACTTATTAAGTCTAAATTCCATTACTATACGAACCTCGTAAGTTTTTGGATTTTTTCAAATTTTAATTGTAGTTCTATGATATAATTAAATGTCAAAATAGGGGAAAATTATAAATATTTCAGATATTCATTAAATTATAAGCATTCATGTTTATCAATTCTTATTTTGTACATTGACGATAACCAATTATTTTCACTGTTAATCTACTCTTACACGTACAGATCCATTTGAATTTTTTTTAATTTTATATATATTAGGCCTACCAAGGAAACGGAACAAATATATATAAAAATATATAAAACCCATATACCACATTGTAAACATAAATTTAAAAGTATATCTATACCTATTGAGTCAAAAATAGCACATCAGCACAGATCTACAGATTATTAAATTTTATTCAGTCATTTTTTCGCGGACGTCTTTCCATGATGCCTTTTGAGAGTTATATCCCCTTACATGTTTACGTTGGTAAAGACGTTGGTGAACGCCTCCATTTTCCTTGTTGAAAGTAAGGATGTGTTGAGTTACCGGTATATAAAACAAATGGTAAGTACAGTCAGATTGAAGCAGAATTTGTACTGATGATATGTCCAAACTGAAAAAGTATTTTAAAAAGTGCGGGTATAACTGGCAGGATGTCGTGTATGCAGGGAACATTTACGATACCATTATCGGTAACCTTGTGTAGTCTACATATAATTGCATCTGCAATGAATTGCAATGAATTAATCAACAGACAGTTTCTTGTAGTTTGGTGTGGAGATAGATCTAGATTATTACGATATGTTTCAATCAGAGCACGCGCGAAATACACAAGTTACAACACATCTATATGGAAGTAAAACGTCGAGGTTTTGTTTATCTGTTTCATGAGGAATGGTGACATGGAAAACACACATTGAACTTAAGATCTTGGCTAGAATATAAATGTTGAATAACGCTAGATAGGCCTAAATATAAGTTAATTCCAAAACATCTCACTAGACTGTTGGTTATGTATTGTGATTTGTACATGGTTCATAATAGCACTATGTTTACAAATCTTGTCATAATACACTTCGAAATAATTGTTTCCTTTTAAAACATTACATTTAATATCACAAGAGATTTGTTTTGTCGGTCCATTATACAAAAATTGATTTTCAAGAATTGAAGCGACGGCGATGACGGACGCCCCATGTTGGTTTACGGGCTACGCCGGCAAACCGGCAAGGAAAACCCGTGACAAATCGAGCAGACCTAATGCTATGACCTCACTGGGTTAGGTGTAATAACGCCTACAGTGACAATTGCCTACGGGGATTAATAGCTACAGTTTGAGTTGTGACAGCGATACGCTTACCTGCACACAAGTGAACTGTTCCAATGAGTGTGCACTAATGCCTACAGTAGAGAAGTAATAACACAAGCTGAGGGATTAGTGGAGCAAAAAGCAAAAAGCTTAAGAACAACTGTCATGAAACTACTATAGAAATTTAATTTACTGTGTAGGTAAAGCTTTCTCAGTTATTTCCATTATTAATTCATCCACTTTTAGCCAGACATTAGTGTTCAACTTTAAAAAAAAGTCATTAGATAGAAACTTCATCAACGCAATTAATATTTCAAGAGTCAACATTTCGCATTTTTTTAAAAATACTACATATCTATAATCTTAATATATGTTTTAGGGGAAGGACACTTTTCAAAGTCAACATTTTATTGAGTTTAACTTTCACAAAAGTCAAGAAATATTTTCAAAGTCAACATTTCACCAAATAAATACTTGATCAAAATCAACATTTCACTAAGTTCAAAAAAATCTTTTTCAAAGTTAACATTCTATTTAAGTTAAACTTTCATAAAAGTCAATAAATATTTTCAAAGTCAACATTTCACCAAATAAATACTTGATCAAAATCAACATTTCACTAAGTTTCGACATTCACCAAATAAATACTTGATCAAAATCAACATTTCACTAAATTCAAAAAAATCTTTTTCAAAGTCAACATTTTATTTAAATTAAACTTTCATAAAAGTCAATAAATATTTTCAAAGTCAACATTTCATCAAATAAATACTTGATCAAAATCAACATTTCACTAAATTCAAAATATCTTTTTCAAAGTCAACATTTTATTTAAGTTAAACTTTCACAAACGTCATTAAATATTTCCAAAGTCAACATTTCATCAAATAAATACTTGATCAAAGTTAATATTTCACTTAATTCAAAATATCTTTTTCAAAACCAACATGTCACCAAAGTCAACATTTTATATAAGTTAAACTTTCACAAAAGTCAATAGATATATTCAAAGCCATCATTTCACTAAATCAATATGTGATCACAGTCAATATTTCACTAAAATCAAAATATCTTTTTCAAAACCAAAATGTCACCAAGTTCAACATTTTATATACGTATATATATATTTTTATATATGTATTTTAAGATTTCGCAATAGTCAATAAATAATTCATCATCAAAAGTCAACATTTCATGAAAGTCAATACCTGATCAAAGTCAATACCAAAATATCTTTTTCAAAACCAAAATGTCACTAAGTTCAACATTTCACACATTTTTGTTTTATCTGTAGGCATTAGTCCACAAAATAACGGGTCATTCCACTTTGATGAAAGGTTGAAGGATGTAAAAATCAGAACCAATGGTGCATAAACTTGTTTGTTTAAGACTGTAGGCGATCGTCCCTGTAGGCGTTAGTAGACTCCACCCCTCACTGTGATCACTGCTGAAAAAGCTCAGTGGCAGTTTTATGTTTCAGATATGTTCATTCTTTTGCAAATAATTATTGAAGATTGATTTTGAATGATGAATAAAATCATCGCGTTTTACAATTGATTATTTATTCAAAACTCTTACTTAAACCGATCAATTCTTTATTTTTGTCATATCTTCAAAATTTATAGCTATATTTCATGAAATAATAACAATTGGAAACACTACTACATGCCTCAACTTTTTAACAAATGCTTATTCCTTCTTAATGTTTCAGTAGAATGAACTTTTATTTGGGCCTTGGTACATCTCTGAGGACAAAGAGAGAGAATCTCACCCAAGTGTCTTCTGATATCAAATATATCAATACTCGTATATTAAAGTAAAAATATCCTCGGCAAGCCTCGGATATTCGCAACTATAATCAACTCGTTGTGTGTTCATATATTTGATATCAGCAGACACTTGGGTGAGATTCTCTATATACATGTACACACGTTAATACGATACAGTATCTGCTATACAGGCTCAAACATGAAGCTGGGACCTATTAGTGACCTATTAGTGACGGAAACTAAACACGCGTGCTGATTCTGATATATATTCCCGATAACGAGTGTTTTCAAATTATTTTCCTTCGCTTTTTTTTTCTGTTCGTTTTAATCGTGATAGTACAATTGTAAAAATGTAATATATTGTTTAAACATCAAGTAATCTTCAGTGAAGAATAAGTGAGATAAATTAATCAACGATAATTATGTTATATTTATGGTCATAAATGCGATAAAGATTACTAAAATATAAAACTTTGAAAGCTGTAAGTTATTGATATATCGAAAATTATTAAAATTATGTCTTAAATAATCAAATAATTTAAATCCAACGTATTACTAAAGAAATAATTTAATTATTAAACTATATAATGAAATATAATAATAATAGTTATAAATGTATATACGCTACATCTACAACACAGGGTAATACGAACGACACAATACATTGGCGTTAGACCGTACTCGTAATTATAAACTTTCTATTTTAAAAAAATCTAATAATTTGAAGCAGGTCCTACTCTTGCACACGACTACTGACAATGCTACATCAGAAATTTGACTTAAAGGTGCTGTATCACGTCTTTCTTACTGATTTCAGAAATAAAGTGATCTCACGAACAGGTAAATTACCAATGGCGAAATATTGCTCCTGAATCAATACAAAGACTTCTAAAACGATTCGCTTAAGCCATGCGAGTCCATTTCCCTTCGAGTGGCTATTTAAAGGTGTTCACATAAAAAGGACCGCTCGGAGTTAGTTCAAATTATCTAACTGATGTAGCGATACCTAGACACTCAAAGTAGAGTTGAATATAGTTCCATGAAAGAATTCGCATGAGACCTACAAATCAACCTCTCACACTGAAGAGTTACACATCACTGTCGCTCTATACGTCGCACCATTTTCTTCCAATAAGGATAACCGTTTATTCTATGAATAAGATTTATCGGGTCGTGTAATGAGATGTTTTACCCTTTAACGTTATATCATATTGTATAAACTTCAATTATAAATGGAAGATTTAAGAAAACATGGTATACCAAAAGACGTGCTACAGCGCCTTTAAAACTACAATGATAAGTAGTTGATATGTTTTTAAATTAATCACACATTTAGTTTATGCTAAACCATAATGCTTTTACTTGTCATGTTGTTATTGATACAGACAGAAAGATGTCAAATACCTTTTGTTTGTGTCCAGTCCACACAGTGAATTGGCAAGTGTCACAAGGTGAGTGTGTGTTTATCTTGTAAATGATATCATACAGTTCGACCTTCCCATCATCTGTGTATGGATGTGTCATCATATGAGCATTAGATATTGATACGTATTACCCATGTGGTTAAAAATAACCGTGTCAATATTTACGATTCGAGTACATGTGCACATATCACATTTGCCAAGCAACCACTATTCAGCACTATCCTGCATTGCGTTGTCTATGACGTCATAAAACAAGTGTTGGTTACGCCATTGCAGTGGGCCGCCTCGCTTTCTGACTATTAAATACGCGATGCATATGTTATAAAATGGATAGTAAAGAATTGTTTAACTCGAACGTGTGCCACATCGCTTTTACGAAACTTGTGTACATTTATATATAATCCTCGTTCTCGCTCGGGCAATACAAAAATTAACACTGTATTCGTAAAACTTATATGCCATACTTCGTTGGGTCGGCAAAAAGATTCACTCAAACTCAGTTTTTTCAATTAGGAATTTTGTTCCAGAATTTACTTCATTAGGTCCAAAAAGCTATAAATATGGTCCATGGTGGTGAAGTTAGCTTGTACATTTCATGTGGATGCACGTGCTGCATGGTTTGCACGACTCGTCCTTGCTTCTGAGTTCTCAATCTGTCTATGAAAAATTTGAGTGCTGACATTTCAAACCATACGCTGAAATTAACTTGATTTTTGGGTCAAGTCAAGAACTGTATCTCCCGAATTAGCAAGATTGAGCGAGGTTGCGATATCACGGTTATTGTGAAAGAAAGGCGGAATTGAATATCAAACAGATAATCAAATACCCGGGTGATGGCTGAGACTAAATTTGAGGCTATTTGACATGTTTGTTTATACGAAACCCTAAGTACAGTCTAACTTTGAACTCGAGATGTGCAATCAAATAATACCATATTTCAAAATATCAAGATAATTAATAGTTAAGCAGCGGGACTCGAACCCCGGATCTCTCGATCCGAAGCCATTGATCGCGTCAGTAACCATCGCTGGTTTATTTTGCTACATTTCCCTTAACTTTTCTGTGTTAATGTAAAAGAGTCCACTGTGGATTAATTTCAAATGAAGCGTAATGAAAGTTTTACAGCACACCCGCCTGTTATGTAGCACTCACTATTACAAACTGTGCACAATCAATTTTAACTTCTCGTGTAAACGATTTCGATTATTTGCTGTGATTTAAGTATTTGCAGAATTACTGCAATAAGTTCCCTATTCGCTTGGGCTTGAACTACACGTATATCGAAGTGAGGTGAGTAGGGGATTAATGCCGCTTTCAAGAGTTAATTTTCACATATATCATGGTTACTAGTAATACGGCAGGGAGAATATGTTGCTTTGCATTGCGATGAAACCTGTAAGCATCGGCTGGAACTAGCGAATTCAGTTACCATTGCACCAAAACCTTACTGCGTGTAGAACAGTTCTCTACTGCAGAGTTGCTGTGCCCCTGGCGGCATTCGAACCCTGGACCTCTTGATCCGAGGCAAACGCGCTAACAACTGAGCTATCGCGCGAAACATTAGACTCGCTGAATTTGACAACTAACGACCCCTTAATAATTCATCCTTTAAACAACTGCCAGAACCCGGTTATCCAGATAATTGTGATACAGATGAAAAACGAGCGGATAGCAAGTCCTGTGGTTAGAAATTTAAAACAGACAAATTTCTAATAGCGGTAAGAGACAACCACAGAGAGCAGTCGCTCGAACACTTGCTCTCTGTAAGGCGTATTTGGGGAAGGTTTGAGAAGAGAAAAATAAACGAAATATACTGATGACCTATGCATCGCGTGAGGATGTACCATGTCATCTCGGTCTGACTGTACATCTGTCACATATCGGTCACGTGACAACACTGCGTTATCATCCGAACTGCTGATAAACGGCCAAAGGGATGTTACTCATTTTCTATATACACAACACACGGTCATAATTTGTTGTTCAAAGCCTGTCTGTCTGTATGCAAAACGAGACGGTTATGTACCGTATTTCCTCCAATAGACGCCGATGTCAAAAGTTTAAGGTAAAAGTGTGTAAAGACTAACCCAATCGAAGAGTAAAGTATCAAGTTAAGGGGCAGTGGCACGTTTTTTCGCTCAAATAAGTCGATGAAATGTATTTGAAAAATAATGTCACTAATAGTAAAACATCCTTCTCTCCTCGGAAAATCAAGTTAAAAAATGAGTGTGTATGGTTCGGTAAAGTCATGTAAGTAGTTTTTGTAATTGATAAATAAAAAAATAATAATAAATATATGATAAAATGTGTTCACATTTAAATGGCTGCCATGCATTTTTTGCATTATACGCAACAACGTTATTACCACTATGGATAATTGCTTTGTGTAATGATATTTTACCCTCTAAAGTAAATATAAATGACGTAAACTATCATTATAAATGGGAAATTGAAAACATGAAAGTTGCAAAAAAACGTGCTACGGCCCCTTTAATGATGACTATAACAAATTTTATCATATACCTATCAATATTATGGGATGTTTTGCACATGTGATAGAGGTAAGGACACCGCACCCATATCGCTGCCCGGTCCGCAAATCCATATCAGCCATATCAGCCTGGTCCGCAAATCCATATCAATATCAGCCCGGGTGACGTTAGGTTAGAGTGATCTCCCTTTGCTCACATACACGCTAACATTGGTAACGTCAGAAGCGAAGCATTGACAGAGTAGTATATTTCAGAGTAGTCTCCAAACAAGGATGTTGTTAACATAATTAGATATACTTCTAATTGAATAGGAGGCACGGCTAAACATATTTTGAACAAATTACCTAATTGATGGTTTGTCTTGTAGGTCCCTCAAAGTAAATTTTCGCACAGAAGTATCTTATTTTTAATATTTCTTCAACCATTCTTTCTTGTTTTAGAAAAAAAGTATGATATACGATAAAAAGGTTACAACATGTCATTTTTCATACCATACCCTATATAGGTCTGCGGCCCTCGGGTTGATATGGGGGTCTCGGGTTGATATGGGGGTCTCGGGGTGATATGAGGTATGGTATGAAAAATGACATGTATATTTTTGATAAATATAAAGTATAAATATAATATGAGATCCTCTATGTATGATATTTCAACTTGAGAAAAAAATATAATTTACATAAGAATGTTCATATATGCAGAAGACACAATTCAAGACAAAAACGAAGAATGCATTTGTGAAACAAATTATCATACGTATTGGAAGTAATGTGGGAAGCCTTTACAGTCAAAGTCTAAGACTCGTTTCATGAAAGTCAATAATGTCATTGAAGAGGCACTTTGGAGAGTATGTTTGGTACGACTTTTGCAGATTTGCAAGAATCGAAAAAAATGCATAATTGGTATGGAGAATACTATTCGAATTATTTATGAGAAGGATAAACAATATTTATATTTATATTTTCATCCTCATTATGTTGTTTGTTGTCAAGAAACACAAATTAAAAAAACAACAAATGTTTCCATATATAGGGTTTCAGCATGGCAATATACAAGATAGAGAGTTCAACACCCCTCATAACGTTCATTAAAATGTAAACTACATTCCCGTTTGTGTGTCTGTGTGTGTTGATCATGTTTTGATCAAAATGTGATATCAACTGAATTTTTTACAACCCTAATGTTGAATTCTGATAAAATACCAAAACTTATTTTCCTTATTTTTCATGACAAAAGGTGACATTTTCATATTGATGCAAAAGGCTAAACGGCACAGAAAGACCTACGGCTACACTAAACAAAATAAAATTAAAATAAGAGACAGCATACTTTATTAAAAAGATGCACTACAACACTACAAGCAAAACATTAAAGCATTACGAATTCATACGTCACGTGGTTTAGCCACCATGTTGAGTTTCTTTACAATTATTCAATGTCGATACTGAGAATTTGGGTCTCAATAATCTAAGAGTTATACCAGAGACTTTCTTTGTTACTTGCGACTATATCCTGATTTATTTTTCCAATGCTTAAGGAATTTCACGATCTCTTCATGATGGTACTTCTTTGCACTCTGTTGAGGTGTTCTCCCGTCGGTGTCTTTCTTGCTCTCAAACCCCTTAAGTTCAGGTAAAGTAAGCAGATATTTGAGCACATCTAAACGCCCATTTACACAGGCCATGTGAAGAATTGTGCGTCCTATATTATTTGATGTTGTCAGACTAGCATTGTGTTGTTTGTATAGAAACTCAACAACGCGTTTGCTACCGCTCCCTACTGCCAACATAATAGGTGTTGTTCCCGATCTTTCTCCACAGTCTATATCAAATTTGTAACCATGACGTGCAGTGTCTAACAATGCCTTAACAAACTTAATGCTACCACTTAAACATGCAAGATGTAACACATTCTCATTTTGGTCATCAATAGCTGACAGATCAGGCTTTTGTTGCATTAGAATGTCAAATATGTTGACTTGAGAAAACCCTATTGAAGTCATAAGCGCTGTCCTCCCCTGGCTATCTTGACAGTTGACATCTACAGAATCCAGAGACAGGAGTCTTTTCACCTCGTCCAGATCCCCATCTTCACAGGCTTCCATTAAATATTCCACAACAGCAGGAGGACAAGGAGTGCCAGTGACATTTCCTCTAGAATACTTCACATCTGTGGATTAAAGCATCTCATTACTGACTACTGAAATAACATGTTCTATATTATTATAAAAACCTTTACTTAGGACTCTCAGATATATAGTTTCTGGCATTGCTATGTTATCCGTTATATATTATATGTTCCTATACAATGTATTTTAACGGGTTAAATCATTTACCTTTTTAGATATAAAATATACGTGTATAGAAAGGCATTGGTGATATCACAAGTGGTGTCAATCACAAGTTAATAAAGACAAAGACGCAGATATATCTCTGTTTTAATATACTGAATACAGTTGCGTACTGAAAGTTTGTGCACCAACTTGTGCATTTCAGTGCAAATGTCATGTAATTTGGCAAGAATTTGAAGCATCGTATCACTGTGAAAACTATTCCGATCACTGCATTTTTGTATTAGAAGAAGACAGTTGAGTGTTCCATAACGAAATCAATTTGATGCCTCATAATAAATATTTGTTGGTAGCTCTTTGCAGTGGCCAGGGCGTCAAAGTTTCTATTTATTCAGTGTGTATTGTCCAGTAAGTGATCAACTAGGTCAAACATACACCATACATATATACTTTCAATGTAAATGTGATGAAATAGTTATCAGATAATATGAAAACTTTTATCCGAAACTTAATTAAATTTGAATTTTCAAAATTTAACCCCTCCTGTCTATTTCATAAACATCCAACACTGACGTGACAGGATATATTTGAGAATGATGATTTACCCATGGATATACGATGATTCATTGTTATTGTATGTGAGGCAATTTTAGTTACATTACAGTGAACGTTTTACATTTTACATGATATTTGCACTGAGATACACAGGTGGGGGAACAAACTTTCCGTAGGCAGCTGTACATGTCGGGCACATTAAAACTACATAGGTGTAAGAAATGGAAGGGAAGGGGGCAATTCACAAATTCAATTTTTTTTTGTCGGACCAAATCCAGACGAAAACAAATTAAAATCTAGTTCCTTACTCCCACAACTATTTTGGATCAAATATATAAAGAGAAACAAAACCTATTGTGCATTATACGTATCCTGCAGTCAAGGGCTATGGCAGTTATTCTGAAAATAGAACCATTTGGTTTATTCATTATCTCTTGGAAAAAGGTTAACAAATAATAAGGCATTGGCCAGTCACCAAATTCCAAATTTGTAATCAAAATTGGTTATAAATTAATCAACATTCATTATAACATAATATACATTTGCATATATTTTAAGGGAATGACCTCTATTGTTTAAGGTTAATGCAAACAACCAGTCTTACACATAGACTGTAACACAGCAAAGAAGTTTGAAATAACCAGAAATCTTAACATTAACCCTAATCAGCTAACGAGCATATCTCTACTGGGGATTAGAGCACATGCTTTCGTCCAATCATATGAAGGTATTGTGGTCACGTTGCGTCCAATTATATCCTGAAAGATGTGCACTTGTCTTGTTGCGTTTGGGTATCATGCTCACACAACTGGTTCACAGAATTCTATTAAAACAAGAAACAAAGCCAACTGATGGATTTATTTGTGTGGATAATATACAATTAAACACTTAATATAACATTCAAAATTGAATCGCTGTGTTCCCTTTCGAAGCAAATAGTTGCTGGCGTCGATTGGGTAGGGGGTCTTCTATATTCAGAGAAAAATTCTTGAGATTCCTAAAAGAAGAATATAAGCATGTAAGTACAGCAAGTGATAAGAGGTCAATTTGGGTTGTTCAAGTTTATTTAATTTATATTACGAACTTAAATGAAACAGTGACACGCATCAAACCATTTTGCTTATGTTTGAAAATATAATAGGTTATTAAGGATTCAGCAAATTCACCGACGTAAATGATTTGTTTCAGGACAGTAACACAAATATGTCTCCTCTCGGAATCAATAATAAAATGTCCCGCGAACAGTCATTTCCGATGGTAATTAATGATAAAAATGGTAACATGGGTAAAATTTTCAAAATCCACCTAGAGCCTTTTACCATCAAAAGATTAGCAAAATCAATACGAGCAAACAAGTATATAATGACGAAGTTGTAGCTCACGTGGTTTATTCGCCATTTTGATTGTCTTTACAATTCTTTGATTTTGTCCTGTACAGTTTGGGTGTCAATAGTTTTAGGGACAGGCTAGAAACTTGCAACTTGCTTTATAAAATGCACAATAAAATTGGAAAGATGTCTTAATTCATTATTTATCAAATAATTAACTCATTATTGCGCTTAATCCTTTTATTGTCACTTGTGATTATATTTTCATTTTATGTTTTCCCCACATGATATAAAGAAATAGTATTCAGAATTTATACAAACCCCAAGAGTAGAAAGAAGTGACATAAAGTTGTTTACCTCTTTACAGTGTTTCTCAGAGGATGAAGGCTGCAGGGTCGTAACTGAAAATCCTGTATAATTACACAGCGTCCGAGCGATAATGACTTCGTTGTGCAATCAGCGACGCCGTTATAAAAGTGACATTTGCCAATGTCACGTCGTAATGATAAAATAAACATAAGCCAAATTTGTTCTCGATTTCCTGTCTTTTCTGTGTTTTCCTCAAAATATGCTATTTGATTTTGTGAAAGGTATTGATCCTAAACATACTTTTAAATAAAGAAGAACAAATCAGAGACAAATACCAAAAACACTTCATTTGCGTTATTTACATCAGACATATTCTAATGACATATGCTAATGAGCAAAACCCTTCAGAGTAAAATGCTTAGATCTTTGAAGTCATTCGGTCTACATGCCCATTGAAGGATGAGTTTTCATAGGTTAAGAAGCAGGGATATGGTATGAGATTTCTCTTTCCACCGCTAGGGGATTTTTGTTCTGCTCTCGATTTCAAGCGAAAATCAACAGAGGGTAGGATCGGAAATCTGAAGGGAGTAACCTCTGTGGGAAGAGAATGAGATGCAAGTTTCTTATACTAGTTCGAAGATGTCAAATGTGGACTGATGACAGCCTTTGCCATAAGCCCATTGTGTGTCGAAATTTATTTATTTCAAACATCAAGATATATATTCTGTTACCTGGTTGTTTTGATGTTGCGTTTTCCTGTCTCTTTAGCATAGAGTGAGTGTCTGCAACATCTTCCATTTCCTTTCTACTTGAGTTTTGATTTGAAGTATGAACATTGACGTGACATCTCAACTGTACTTCATCAAATTTGCTGTCTAAACAACCTTTGGTTTTTTGACAAAGTAAATCACACATTTTAGGACCATAGGGTTGAAATGTTTTCTCTGCACCAGTTTGCAGGATCAGATTTATCAGAACAAAACCAATTTGTGACACTATAATCATCCTTGTAAAACACAATATGTCAAATTAACAGTAAACTGTTTTCAAAAATTAAACTCTGTCTGAACGATAGTGCGTTCCTAGAATAGGCATCTTTCAATCTGAGAATTGACAGGTAATGCCATTCTCATACCATGTAAATTCCTCTATCTTTAAATGTTTTTCCCACAGAAGATAGTGAAGTTTTTATGCCATATTTTGTTACTTTCTTGTTATATTTTGTAATAGCTCAATTTTTATGTAGAATTTCAATAGAAGGATATTAAAATATGAAATGTCAAATTATTTAAAAAAATATTTTACAATTGATTATTTATTCAAACCCCTTACTTCAACCGATCAAATCATTATTGTTGTCATATCTACAACATTTATAGCTATATTTCATTAAATAATAACAATTGGAAACACTTCTGCATGCCTCAACTTTTTAACAAATGCCTTTTCCTTCTTAATGTTTCAGTAGAATGAACTTTTATTTGGGCCTTGGTACATCCCTGAGGATAAAGAGAGAGAATCTCACCCTTGTGTCTTCTGATATCAATAATATCAACACGCGTTGACTAAAGTTACAAATATCCGAGGCTTGCCGAGCATATTTTCATTTTAATCAATGTGTGTTTTGATATATTTGATATCAGAAGACTCGAGGGTGAGATTTTATTTATCATTCAAAATCATTTTTCAACAATTATTAGCAAAATAATGAACAAACTGCAACACAAAACTGCCATTTGACTACTAAAGGAGTGAGCTCAGTGAGGTCATAGCATTGTGACGTCATCAGCATTGTGGCATCATAGCATTGTTACGTCATCAGGATTGTGACGATTTGATTGTTGCGATATCTACAATGTAGATATCGCTTGTAGATATCGCTTGATCTCACACAAGGGATGTCGACTGTGGGAGCCAGTTTTGGATGATAAATATACACACACACACTATACATGTATATATATGGTTTCCTAATAACTCTCTCCTTTTAAGTATTATTCTAATTATAAACCCGAGCTAGTGTTAAAAGCAATCCCTCGGTCGCATGTGCGTATCAACCCTGTATGATATCGTTGTGGTGTTCCAGATCTCATGAATACGTTGTTGCATCTGTTACAAGCGGATTTGGTAAGTTTCACAAGCATTCCATCGTTCCATTTCATCCCAAAGGTGCTTAATAGGCATCATGTCTGGTCATTCAGCTGTCCAGGGTACATCAATATTGTTCTGAGTGAGAACATTATAGAACATTACAGGCAGTGTCTGGTGTTGTGTCCTGCTGTAGGGTCAACCCTGGTCCATGTTGCTGTAAAAGGAATGATAAAACCTGTGCCTGGATTAGCTCATCCCGATACTGGTGCTCGCTCAGATTACCAGCAATGATAAAAAGTGTTCTCTTGTGTGTAGCCTTTATTCCACCGAGACAATCTCGCTGCAGTCGCTCAGTTTCCAAAACATTGCCACGTTGACGACGGTAAACTCAAAACACGGTAATAGGTTCCATGAGGGGAAATCTGGACTCATCCACAATACCATCGACGTTGAGCCCATCGCACATGCTGTCTTGTCCACTGTGGAGGTCAATGGTAATTGTGTAACGTCATGATCGGCCGTCTTGATGGACGTTGTGCAATGATCCCTTTGATGGTCAGTTTGTAATGAAAGGTGTCTCAGTCCAGGGATGGCTGCTATTGACTGTTTTTAGTTTGGATCGGTTCCAGAGCCACAACTGTTGTAAAAAACCTTGTTCCAGCTGACATTTAATTTTCAAGCAACCTCTTGTTATGGAGTTCCAGAGAGGACTATTTCATTAACTCGCCTTAGGCGTTAGTCTTTCCATATCAACTGCTTGAATCTGCTGAGAACGTTGATGTTTTGCACACCGTTTATGTGTCTTTATCGGAAAGGAAATGTTCTCTCCACTGCCCAGGTTTACAAACCCACAGTCTAACACATTTATCACCGAAATGCTCGTGCAAAAGCATTTTTGCATGACTTGCAAACATTGCCTTATTGGTAAGAACGCACTAGTGTCGCAACAATAATATTGTGTCTGGAAGCCTTGACATGCTGAATAAACACCAGTATTACCAAATATCTAATTTGTAACATTTATCATACCTCAACAATACATTCATCCTCGGTTACCCATGGTTTTATATATGCTCCGTTACTCTCCACTATATCACCCGTGTGAAACCTTATCAGAAAAATCTGTACTCAAATTACCCGTTCTTGGCCGGCGTGAGCCAATCCAACTGCTACGCAGCTTGGACCAACCAATGACAATTCATATCACTTCGTTGCAAAGCAAGCAAGGTCATTTTGTTAGCCATCCGTCACCGGTTATCTCCCTTGACCATTTCCGCATGGTAACATTATGAGTCAAGAGTCAAGAGTTTATTAGGTCAAAAACCAATACAAATTCACTCTTATATTCGCCTGTGCACATGGCGAGGTACATATCTAGACAATAAAGACATAATAATAATAGTAATGATAGTATTGCCCAAGAGTGAGGATATAAGTAATCAAACTCACAAAAAGTCAACTTTGTTTCTTTCTTTTAAGATATGATAAATACACTTCGCAGCATTAAACACTTCATTATTATTTTCACATTTTAACAATCTAATGAAATTAAACATACGTATACTTTGCAGTAGAACATTACTCAAATATTGTTTACGTATTTCTAAATATTTTGGACAGATCAATAGGACATGATATTCATCTTCTATTTCGTTATTACAAAAGGGACATAATCTATCATAAAAAGGGATTTTAGGCACGCTCCATCTTCCCTTTTCAACCATAAGCATATGTGAACCAAGACGGAAGCGTGTAAGTGCAATTCTGTATTTTTTCACATCAATATTAGTTAAATATTTCTCTATACAAAGGGTTTCCTTGATATGAAGATACAATCTTGTTTCGCTCAATGTCGACAATTCGTGTTTCCACATTTGAGAATAAATATCTTTAACCCGTTGTGTAAATTCTCTCACAAAAACATCACTATTAGTAACGTACTGAGCGACCCAAATATATCTAAATCCAAACTTGAAAAGAGTATCTCTCAATAAAGTTGTCCAGTTTTCAGTCCCAGGGTTCTTAACTGAAGCATTCAATAATGAATTGTATAGCAAAACTATATATCGATCCGATGGACTTTTCAGAATTTTAAGCCAATATTTAATAACCCTGACAAGCCGATTTACTTTTAAGGGAAATGTACCCAACTCGCCATATAAGAATGGCGACGGTGTTGACATTTTTACATAAAGTATATTTTTCATAATTTCAAATGTACCCTTTCGATAGCTTTAGCTTCCATAAAGCCCTATACCTCACAGCCATACGAGAGAATAGGAGAAACTATTGACTGGAATAGTTGATACTGGATATCTGGAGAGATAAACACGTTATCATTAAATACCTTGTACAATGAACCGAGTGCCTTCAAACCTTGTTCCGATAAAGTTTTCTGCGCTAATGCAAAACTTCCACCTGTCGAAAATACCAAACCAAGATATTTAAAACTATTGACGACCTCAAGAGATGAACCATTATAAAACCACTTTTCAACCTTACCTTGTCGACCTCCTTTTCGAAAAATAACAACTTTAGTTTTCTCAGTATTTCTGTCAAACCCCATTTAGTGCAATAAGTATACATCATATCTAAACCATCTTGTAGGCCTTTAACACTATTGCTAAATAGTACCATGTCGTCCTCAAACAACAGCAGAAGTAAACGTACATTTGAAATAACAACTCCCAAGTCATTAACCGATGAAAGTTCTTCTACAATATCATTAATAAATAATGAAAATAAAATTGGCGACAGGTTTTCTCCTTGTCGGACTCCAATAGACGACATGAAAAAACTGGAATGAATGTTACCAGACAGTCTCACACAAGACTTAATGTCCTCATACATACTTCGAACTAAAGTTAAGAATTTTGAACTTATCCCAAGCTTGTATAATGTATACCAAAGTGCATGTCTATTTACGTAATCGAATGCTTTACGATAATCAATGAATGCACAATACAATTTCACCTTTTTCTTAATTGCAATATTGATTAATCCATGAAGAACAAACATACAATCAACTGTGCTGTAGTGTTCTCGGAAACCAGCCGGTTCTTCAATGATCAAACTATACTTCTCACACCAAGAAGAAACCCTCGAATTCAAAATACCAGTGAACAACTTGCTCAAACACGACAGTAAAGTGACACCTCGATAGTTATCAGGGATTACCTTGCTACCTTTCTTATGAATCGGGACGATAACTCCTTTGGTCCATCCTGATGGGAAATACCCCGTTCTATAAATAGCATTGAACAATTTCGTCAGGACAGGAATCAATACTGATGCGCCATGAACCAGAAACTCATTGATAATACCATCATAACCGGCAGATTTACCCAGTCTTAATTTTTTAACAGCAGAGAAAACCTCGTGTTCACTAATATCTACATCTAACTCCTCAACCCATACCTGTATATCATTGAGGTTCATCTCTCTAGAAATATCATCGTTATCTGCTTCCGGGACTACCTCAGGATTAAACAGATTCTTAAAATGATCTTCAAAATTACAATCTACCATACCACCAGACTTTTTATTGTGACCTTTAACTTATGTGTAAACTTCTCATACCTCACCCATACATTATGTACTTCAGGGTTTTTATTTTCGGTCAATACCCTCATACCCTTTTTCAAAACATACAAAACAAACTAAATTTTAAACATTTATGATTTGTATTTTCATCAAAAAATATATATCATTATTCAAAAGTTCATAGTTTACAAATAACCCTAATTAGTTTTGTCCAGTAAACTAGCTATCAAAAGAAACGCTACAACATATTCAACTAGGCCAAAAACAAAATGAACCACCTTGGTACTCTAATGCGTTGATGCTGACGTCATAAAGACAAGCCAAATAGACATGTTTCACTCTATCTCACGCAGTTAAGGAGATTCCAAAATCCTGGTCGATACCACCACATACCAGAAGATCAAGATGGACCCAACCAGAAGCTCCAGAGACAACACAAGGACCACCTTAAGCAACTACGGGACAACTACGAGATCATCCATGACCTCCACCAGAAACTCAGTGTACCTCATTCACAACACAGTATTCTGTAATATCGCCAAACATCTCTTACATATCATCCTCTACTGAATTTTGAGAAAAGCTTAAACTGGTTACGAATCCAGGCAAAATAGTAAGTAATGATGTTGATCTGTTTACAAGTATTCCTATTAATGAAATCCTGCTCATCCTTCCCCCCTCGACACCACATGACTACTGACTCCATCCTTCAGCTCCATTTCTAGCTCCAGCACCTCCACCTACTTCACCTGGGGTGATAACCTCTTTCTCCCATCCTCTCTGAAATCTATATGACCTTCTTTGAACAACATGTTCCTTGGCGTTGCGGGCTTTTCCCCTGCCATAATACTAGCAGCCGCGATATAAATGAAATACTCTTGAAAGCGGCGTTAAACCACACAACTTACCTCAATAACTACCGTAGTGAGGATGATTAAACGACTTACACCACGTAGTAATACGTATTTATTACGCGTGTGGCGTATTATGTGCGATGAAAATCATCAACAAAAGTATAGTTTCGTTTTTTTAATTGAATAACCTGTCCTAGGTTAGTTGTTGTTTTCGCCCCATCATACAGTACATCTAAACACAACACTCAGCGACCACGTGATTACATCTTGCGGAAGTGCACGGGATTCTCGTGCAAGATTGTCAACGCATTGCACTGAAGTGTGGCAAGATGCATTCGGATTCAGACAAAGATGTGATGAGGTCATCGCAGGACGTTGAAGCAGAATTAGAGCTAAGGAAAGTGAAAATTCATAAGGTCAATAATTATCCACGTTTTCTTATTGAGATTAACTTATAGTTGACAGAATGGCATATACTATTCAAGAAAATACCCTGAAGAAAGACAAAAGACCGGCTTGGACAGAGAGTCATTATTAAAGGTGAGCAGTATAAACATTTAAAAAAAACTCTACAGTCTTTACGAATACGTTGCTGTATTTGGGTACGAGAGTATCTCATGCAGGTGAACTTGAAGCTCGTGCAGTAAGTCACAGTAAGTTCCAGCCGAAGCTCGCAGGTTTCACCACAATGTTCAACCACCTTGACACTGTGGTCTTTCTCCCTGCCCAAACTCTAGCACCTCCGGGTAATAGAAATTGCCTATAAGATCAGCCTAGTAGAGGGACGCAATATTAACAGCACAATTATATCACCCAAACGGCCAAATAGAAATTGCCTGAACAAAGTGAACTGCCTACTTTGTTCGTGACACACCCGGTAACACCTTCCCCATGAGTTCCTAGGTGGAACATCCTTTCCAGGACCCTAGCCTTCTGGAATCTTCTCTTTCATGTGTGTCAATGTGACACTGTCTGCCGAAATGCCTAACGGGCGAAGGCGACATTAAGCACTTAATGCAACAACAACAACAAGTCACGTGACGTCGGGGTTATAAAAAGGCGACTTGCACGTGCAAAAGGCACTTGAGATTCACGACTGACGGGGTTGGACTTCCCACCCACCCACCCAGAAAGGCGAGAATATACAAAAGTGGAGCATAGGTAATGGACAAGTTTTTGGGTCACTGGGCGTCATGCTAAGGTCACTGGACCTCCCATGTACACGGTCACTGGACCGATCGAATGAGTAATTGGTATACCCTCGAACATTTCGAGTTAATAAACGTGTATGTAGCTTAACGCTGTATATGTGCTGTAAGATTGAATACAATATACGCAAAAAGTTTTCTCAGTTTTTTCAGGTTTGTTGTACCCTTACCAGGGTTCTGGAATCATACAAGGAGATAGCACCGAAGACCGAAGACTGATGCAAACCGTGGACGACAACCTCATAAAAACTACACTCCGTATTCCTTGTATCTCAATAAACTTGCAGCCCCGTCAGACTGACGTGAACGTACCCACATACAGAGTTGTGTTTATTTGTAAATGTTTGTTTATGTTCGGTTGAGTTTACGAATTAGAACATAAGTATTTAAACAGTTGTGTTGTTGGGGGTCACATATTCCGAGTTTTATAAATGGTGTAATTTACCAAGTACTGACTGTTACCGAAAACTACCATTTTGATGATACACAAACAACAGTTTATTGACGATATGAAGGCAAAACTTATTTCTGATCGAAAACCGGACAATTAATGCACCGCGGTGGATGCGCGCCACGCAATTTTAAATTGAAATGTTATTTACAACAAACAAAAACAAATTTGGTTTGATAATGTTAAATAGGTCGTAACTACTGTATGTGCATAATGGACATGTAGTTTCGGTTTCTGTACATGCACAATGAAGTTGCTCGATTTAAATTGGTAATTAGGATATATGGAAGAATGTGCACGTTGAGTGAACATTATTCCGTATTGATATATTGTAACCGTTCCATTTATGATCAGGCGGCTCAAAATTATCTAAGGTAAGCCTATGTTAAGAGGCAATGTCCAAGGTTATTTTGGTTATGCTCAAACTGGAGGTACATGTAGTTATTTCGAGGTTTTCAAATTCAGAAAACCAACTGACATTGGAAATTTTCGAATATCCTTTAGAGGCGAAGCCGAGAGGCAATATTCGAAAAGTCCCAATGTGTAATTTTCGAGGGAAGATACTAAGTTGGAGGCGAAGCCAAGAACGTATGGTATCTGCCCGAGAGTTTACACAAATGTTTTGCCAATCTATATAACCGCCTTCAAATAACTACCTCATACGTGTACGTAACCAAGGAAACCTACCTCATCACAACACAAGGACCACTTACCGTGACCGTGCAGCCCCCCACCCCCCTCCCCCTCAAATTAAACTCATTTGAACACTGTTATATCTAGGTGTTTCCATGGCAACCGTTCATCCTTGCATGATTCATTCATATATAAAATAGCTCTTGGCTATTTCTCCTTTAATATTCATATTCGTAAACATCTCTAACTGGTATGAAATTAAAGGATATAAATGTGTCGTTATCATTTGAATGTGGTATGCAAAATACCTAATTTGCATATTCATGCATTTTAATGAGAACGTGAAAGTTTGCATAATTCCAGACAGGGTTGCACAGTAAGTGGTCCTGGCCCTCGGCCTATGTGTTATGCAATGGATAATGCAGTCGGAGAAGTGGATTCGTTAAAAATAATCAACGAGCCCGAATACATTCTCCATGTTATTCCATGTGTGACGTCACGAAACATGCATATGTGATTCTTTTGCATTATCAACAATAAATTCCTATAATGCGACGCCAAAATTAATTATTTTGAGAATAAGATGCTCATTCATCGGATATGGTACATTCAGATAGGAGCCCCATGAAATGGATTATTCCATGCAAGTGCAGCGCAAAACTTCCACAATCCGATGATATTCCTATGACAGCCCTTCGTAGCCTAATGGATAAAAGCCCCGTGGTAACAAACTAAGGGTTGCATGTTCGAATCCAGCATCATTCGTAACAAACATATATGGTCATTCAGATCTGTTCAGATACACCAAAATAACATAAACCAATCTAGAAAGACTTACTGTCTTAGTAATTACTTAAAGAATCAAAACCTGTCAACCCTTCTGACTTGAGCAGTCAATAACCAGGAGCTTCTTAAGAATGTTAACTGTCCACTGTTAACACAAAAGAGTGTCGTCATCACCATGGATTAAGGCCTGTAACAATGGAGACCACACTCGCTAAAGAGTTCGATCTGATTGGCATTGGCAGTAAGAAATTGCTTTCTTTGATTTTTCATTTGTTGTCTGATTGAAAATCTGTATAAACTTTATTGTGAGCACTTGTTTATGAGATTGTTGTAAATCATAATGTACAGTATCCCCTGAGAAAATACCACATTTAAAAAATTTTTTTTACTGATCTGATTAATCTTAACAACATTGTAAAATCAAATACGGACCGTTAACCAAATTCAATATTAAAATGAACAATGCTAATGTTGAATTTTGAGACAATACATAAACTAATTAAGGATTCAGCAGTTTTACCGAAACGTTATTGTTATTGGTTTGTATCTTTTCCCACGGAATTTGTAAACACGATTCATCTTAAACGGCTGAAGCAACTACAGCTAAATTAACATGTTTATATATCTATATGCGGACAAGAACCACGATGCTATTGAAAAGAAAATTTGCAATGGCAATGCGGGAAAAAAGTTATCATTATGACTAGGTAGGTTAATATATTTAAGGATGTTCGCTCCTCAAATTTATAGTATTAAACTGTTTTTCTAACTTATATTTTTTAAAAGATCAAAGTATATGATTGAAAAATCAGCATTAAAAAAAGGTGTATTGTGAGGTTTTTTTTAGATATCACGCTGTAAAATAGTGGGGTGAAGTACGATTTTAACATGGGAGTCTATGGGAAAACGAGAAGAAAAAAATGCTAAAAACTGTAGTGGGGATAACTCTCAAAGACGGTTGTTGATTGCTTTGACGTTATTAGCAATCTGGGTTGCCAAGGCAGACCATTTGTACATAGACTATAAGACTACCGCTATGCTTCAAACAATTATTCCCTGATGAAGCTTCGAAAAAAGAAGCAGAAATATGAATATTGGAATATAGGTATTGATTATGAAAGTTGACATGATACGTCTTCAGTGTATTATTTAAATTTACTTATATACTTATATATATATATATATAAGTATAGGTTAATCACCCAAACAAGGTAGTTATTTAGATTAACTATGCGAGGGCGTTAGCCCGAGCAGAGTTAATCTAAATAACTATCGCAGTTTTGGGTGATTAAACGGCTTATACCACGTGGGAATATTGTTTTTACGTACGTTTAATGAATGAGATGTAAAGAAAATGATCATTACAAGTGAAAAAAAATGTTTTTTTAATTCAAATAATTGCCCTAGGGCGGTTATCAAGGTTATGTGAAATAACCCCTCTGAGAACAATAGACATAACGGACCCTAGTTGTATAAATATATATATTACCTGGTACTTTTGATGTTGCGGTTTCCTTTCTGTTTAGCATAGAGTGAGTGTCTGCAACACAAGCATCATCCATCTCCTGGTAAGTTTCACAAGCACTGTTCCATTTCATCTCAAAAGTTCTCAATAGGGTATACGTTTGATGATTTAGCTGCTCCGAGAACATCAACAATGTTCTGAGAATTATAGAACAATATGGGCAGTGTCTGGCGATGTCCTGCTGTAGCGTCAACCTTGGTCCATGTTGCATTGAAATAAATGTTAAAACCTCTGGCTGGACAACCGCATCTCGATAGTGCTGTCCTCTCAGATTACCAGCAATGATGAGGAGGTCTGTCTCGTGTGGAGCCATAATACCATCTGAGAACATTACGTTGCCGACTCAAGACCGATCAGTTTCAATGACACAGTTTTCAGCATAACATTTGCCACATTGACGTCCATAAACTCGAACACTGTAATCAGCTCTGTGTAGCGAAAGTCTGGATTCATCCGTGACGAGGACATGATTCCACTGACATTGAATCCATCTCACATGCTGTCTTGTAGACGTCGTTGGCGATTTTGTAATGTCATAATCAGCCATAATGATGGCCGTCGTGCGATGAACGCAAACCTTTGACGAACAGTCCACGGATGGTGCTGCCGTGACAGTTCGAAAGAATGGCAGAGATGCATCTGATGAATTCACTTGTCTTGACGTTGGGTCATTACCGAGGGCAGGGCGGTCTCTGACGTGATTTGTCGTTTGGTGTACTTGTCACAAATTTCATACTGTGTTCCGATGGACCTTAAATCTTCAAGCAACTTCTTGCAGCGCAGTGGAGTTCCAGATATGAGTATTCCATTAAATCGCCAGTCTTCATTTTCAGGAAGTCTTTATATGCTATCCAAGTATCATCTCAATATACACCAGTATTATCAAATATCTAATTTGTAACATTATGTGTAAGTTTCTCATACCTTACCAATTTTAAGGTGTTCATTTACAAATTGTTGCTTGAAGTTAGTTCAAGTGATCTTACTGATAAAGCGATACCTAAACACTCAGGTTTAGTTTTAAATGTGGCAGAATGATAGAATGGTCAGTCATCTTGCTGTCTGAACTCTGTCTGAAATTCTCGAATCTACCTCTCACACTGAAGACTTTTCGTTTTTTTCGTTTTATGTGTTGAACCATACTCGGATAACCATTTTTTTTATTGATACAGCTTATTGGGTCGTATAATGAGATGTTTTACCGTAAACATAACTATTTATTGTGTAAATTTAAATAATAAATGGAACATGTGACAAAAAACAATATACAAAAAACGTGCCACAGCGCCTTTAAACTTTACATGTTTTTTTCATAGTACAGTTGAAACAAAGAAGTGGAAACTGACAAAGCATGACAAATGCCAAACTATCGTAAGATATATACATATAACATAAGCGTAACATTAACAAACTTGTTAGGAACATGTTTAAATTTTGTGTAGCCGAAGTCCAGGGGGCTGTCCCACAAACCGATCTTAGCCCTAAGATCAATTGTGTGCTCATATTTTAACATTGGCTAAGATTGATCTTAGGGCTAAGATCGCTGATTGGAACGGCTCCCATAGCGCTAACCACATAGCTAAGGAGCATAGCATTGGCTGTGTATTTTCAGCTGACTGCTGATGGAGTGCAATAGTGTTCAGGACCATGTTGAAACTGTGAGAACAGCTCTTGAGTTGCAGCCTCTTTGGACAACAGTTGTTCTACCACGATGAGTCTAATGATTCTTTTTGATTGTCTACTGATAAATCACATCTTGTTAACTGGTCCACAGGGTACGCCTTATCTACGTGGTACCGAAGTACCGAAGGTTGATTAGACAACAACTTTGATGATGTGCATTTGAGGTGTCACGTCAATGTTCTTACTTCAAGTCAAAACGCAAGTCCTTCCGACACGGACGACAATGGATCTGCAGACATCCACTCTATGCTAGAAGGGAAATTACTACAACATCAACATACCGGGGTTTTCCGAAAGCAAGCCCAGGATATAAAATAGGGTTTTTGACGAGTGAACTTTGACACAAAATAGAAGCCCGAGCTTATATTCGGAAATATATTCGGCTTGTATCTTTTTAAAGTGATGGTCATATGGAATCATAATCATGAGACAATAAGTGATTAAGAAAACCATCCCAAAGAAACTCTTGTAACTTTTGAAAACTAAACTGTTTTTTAGTGGTTTCATGAGAATATGAGTTTCAAATGAGTCAATGCATCACACAACGGATCGTCGCAATCAGCACTACTTGCACCATCATCAACGGGGTTTCGAACAAATCATCAAACAGCTAAATTAATATGGACTTTAGTAGAAAGTGGAGGCTACTCTCATTGGACACTCTTTGGAATTAAATAGAAGCTCATATAAAATATAAAAATGAACATTCGACAACATCGACTATTTTCATTGCAAATAGATCATTCCAAGAAATCGGCCTGGAAATGCCTAAACAAGCATGCAGACCTCCTTCATGGATTCGGATCAACACCAGACTGCACATCAGACAACATCGCTGGCGCAGAAGCATTCATTTGCAAGCTCTATGACTCTGATACCACCATCACAGCAATACAGCAGCTGAGAAGTTCCCACTTTAGAAAGATGAAGAAGCAGGTTGACAAACTTCCACCGACAAAAGACGCTCTTGACCTCCATGTCAAACGTTGTCACTTCCAAACCACCGTGTGGTCGCAATCGCATATGCCAAAGCCTGAACTCTCGTCTGTAATTGACTGTGGGTGGTATATATCTGGCGACAACATTTTCCCAAAGTTGACAACGAAATCACCAGTCACAACTAACTCTGTGAAGCTAGTAACATGTGGATGTGGTGAGAGTGGTCAAAGATGCCAAACACGACAGTGCATGTGCCCTCGCTCTGGTTTACCATGTACAAGAGCATGCAAATGTGACTCAGAAGATTATTGCTTGAATCCCCAATTATACTGAATGACACTTGCCATGAGAATCATGCAGAGATGGTCATGTTCTTCATAAACCTAATTCTTAATTTCTCATTTCAAAATTTCTCCAGGCCACAATATCATGAAATGACTCTGATGAAACGTTTGACCTTTAAATGACCTTGAAAGTTATTTGTCTTAGTGTCCATATTTATGAAATCAATCAACAATGTTATATCATCTTAATGTTTATAAGAGATGTGAACATGTGCATTTGTTTTTGTTCCAGTAGTGAGAAAACATTATGAAATGACTCTGATCGGACTGTTGACCTTGACATGACCTTGAAAATCAGTTGTCAAAATGCCAAGATTTATCAAATCAATCAACCATGTTATCATATCTAAATGTAAATACAAGATGTCAACATGTGTGTTTGTTTTGTTCCAGAAGTGCGAACAACTTTTTTAATGAGAAATTTTTTAATTATACTGATTGCACTTTTGACCTTGCCTTGACATTGAAGGTTATTTGTCAACTTGTCAACATATATTAATTGAATCAACAATGTTATAGCATCAACTCTTTGATATTAAGATGTGAAACATGTATGTTCTTTTTGTTCAGGTTGTGTGAAAAAAGTTTTACTGGCAGAGATATCATGAAATTACACTGATCTGATATTTTGACCTTGACATACCCTTGAAGGTCATTTGTGAAAGTGCCAACATATGTGAAATGAATCAACATTGTTAAAGCATTAAAACTTTGATACAGAATGTGATTCATGTCTGTTATTTTTGTTCTGGTATTAAGGAAAACATTTTGTGCGAACATATCTTAAATTTTCTGTGATCTGACATTTGACCTTGCATTGACCTTGAAGGTCATTTGTCAAAGTGCCAACATGTATGAAATGAATTAACAATGTTATTACTATAACTTCTAAATACCAGAACATTTCTACTAAAAATGTTTAGCGGAAGTGATTTCTAGCCCTCTTTTCAGGAATGGCTCCCAGACTATAACAAATTTTATTCTGATAGAATTTAAAATGTCCATCCTTCCTTGTTACATTTTCCGTCAATTCGTTACAGTTATCATTCATGGTTACATATTAAACTTATATGTAGTTATAGTTTTACTAGACCTATACGGGTCACGTAAATAGCTTTACGTAGGTCTGTTTACTCCAGGAGTATTTTTACACAAGCAGGTGATGTACAAAAATACTCATGTATGTAATTGCGTTCTCATGACACTTTTACAAACACCAAATACGTTTACATACATAAGTAAATTTTCTCACCTAAGTAAAGGTGTGCATGAGAAAGGCACCTAAGTAAGGTTATTTCCAGGAGTATGTTTACTCGCATAAGCAAATGCGTCCGTGTGAAAAAGGCTGATGCACAAATTGATGAGGTTTAAAATAATAACAAAGAATGCTTTAATAAATAATAATAATAGTGGCATTTATATTGCGCAATATCCACGCCATAAAGGTATGCTCAGAGCGCATGGCCTCCCACGTTGGAATAGAGGCTGTTGAGTTCTTGTTTGTCATAGGTGTACTGCTTGAATAGGTGAGTTTTCAAGTTTGACTTAAAAGTCTCGAGAGATGGGCAGAGCTTGAGGGTTTCGGGCAGTGAGTTCCATAGGGAAGCAGATGAAGCTGCAAAAGATCTGGACCCAAAAGTTTTCAGTTTGGTGGCGGGTACATGGAGAAGATGTTGTTGGCTAGAACGTAGAGTTCTTGTAGGGCAGTACGGGACAGTGATGTCGCTCAAGTAGGCAGGTCCGATACCGTTGACAGCTTGATAAGTGAGTGAGAGGATTTTGAATGTTATTCGCTCTGGGATTCGCAACCAGTGAAGGGAGTTGAGCACAGGTGTGATGTGGGCCTTGATGCTTGTCCGAGTGACGAGTCTGGCAGCATAGTTCTGGATCTGCTGCAAACGTTTCATCTGTTGATTGGTGATTCCATAGAGCAAGCTGTTACAATAATCAAGTCTGGAGAATATCAGAGATCGCACAAGGGAAGATGCAGCATATCTGGTCAGTAGGTGTCGGATGGCGCTGATGTTTCTAAGATGTTAATGGCAGACTTTGCAGCAGTGACTCACATGATCTTCCATTGATAAGGACGAGTCAAGGTACACACCCAGGTTCTTAACAGTTGATTGGAAGGTGATGTCTGATGATCCAATAGACAAGTGATCAATGGTGCATTTTCTTAATCTGGATTGGGGCCCAAAGAGAATCACTTCTGTTTTGTCAGAATTGAGTTTCAACTTATTCCTCTCCATCCATGTACTGATGTCAGCGATGCAGTGTTCCATAGCGTCCTTTGCTTCTGTTTGACTGGTGAGTTTGAAGTTCTTTTGTATTTGAGAATCATCTGCATAAAAATGATGAGGTGTCTGGTGTTTGTCAATACACTGACCGAGAGGTGTTGTGTACAGGGTAAAAAGCATTGGCCCCAACACTGAGCCCTGTGGAACTCCAAAAAACAATGTACATGGATTTGACATCTCATCGCCAACTAGGACTGCCTGTGATCTGTTCGTGAGATACGACTCAAACCACTGAAGCACTGTTCCTGTGATGCCAAAGGTGTTCTCGAGACGCTTCAACATTGTCTTGTGGTCAATGGTATCAAAGGCTGATGACAAGTCCAATAATACCAGCATAACAGTATTTCCCCTGTCAACAGACATGTGAATACTGTTCATCACACAGTTCAGTGCTGTTTCTGTGCTGTTGGCCTGTCTGTACGCAGACTGATATTTGTGAAGCAGGTCGTTTGAGGTCAAGTGATCCAGTAGTTGCTTCTTCACTAACTTTTCCAGTATCTTGGAGATGAAGGAGAGATTGGAGACTGGTCTATAGTTCTTGTTTAGCTGTGGATCCAAGTTTGATTTCTTCAGATGTGGTTTAATAATGGCTTGTTTGAAGTAGTCCGGCACAATACCTGTTGATATGCTGGTATTGATTATGGCTGTGATGGTTGGGAGGAGAGCATCCAAAACCTTCAACATGAACTTGGTGGGAAGCGGATCTAGACGGCACGATGTGGGTTTGGCCTCAAAGATTGTTTTACGGACTTCACTTTCTGTTACAACCTGTAAGGAACTCAACTTCGTCCCAGAGTATGTAGGAGCTGATTCACTGTCCGCGTTAGAATCAAACTGTTGTCGGATGTTGACAATCTTGTTCAGAAAGTAGCTGTTAAATTCCGAAGCTAACTGCTTGTCTTCTCCCTGAGGAAGTACAGCATTTATCTCTTTCCTAAGTAGACCATGTAGGATGGAAAACATTTTCTGTGGATTACTGGAACTGTTTGTGAGTTCCGCGTTGATGTAGTCCACCTTGGCTTTACGCATGAGATTGTTCACGGAGTGTCTGCAGGCATTGAAGATCTGCCTGTGGATCTCCAGCTTGGACTTCCTCCACTGACGTTCTGCTGCTCTCCGCTCCCGCTTGGCATCCCTGATCTCTGAAGTGTGCCATGGGGCTGTTGTTCTAGGTCTACGACTTCTAGATGTAGGAGGAGCATGTTTATCTGCTGTAGATGCCACAGCTGAGTTGAATCTGCTTACCATGATATTGACGTCACCCGGGGAAGACATGTCGTCAATATTTTTTAGAAAATCCATTGAAAATGAGTTTGTGTCTACAGATTTGAAGTTCTGAATGTTGACCATTCTGGCTAAAGAAATGGGTTTGCTGAATTGAAGCGTGAATTTCACAAGTAAATGGTCCGACATTTGATGGTCTTCTACTTCCACGTCTTGAACAATATTGTTTGCAGACAGAACCCAATCTAACACATGACCAGATTTGTGCGTGGATGATGTAACATGCTGTTCATACCCGTGAGCATTTACGAGTTGCAATGTCTTCTTGGTCATTGAATTTTCAGTTCTGTCAAAGTGAATATTGAAATCACCTAGTATGACTGTATGGTCCCTTGTCCTATCCAGAAGGCTAAGTAGATCAGCAAATTCCCTCTGGAAATCCGAGTCTGTAAGCTTATTACCGCGTGATGGAGGCGGTCTGTAAATGCATACAACTTTTAGGGATTTTTGTTGTGAAGTGAAAATGCATGTTAGTTGTTCAAATGACGAAAAGGACTGTTGCTGAACTAGATTAACTTGGAATCCATCTTTAAACAAAATAGCAAGACCACCACCGCGCTTGTTGGGACAGGGATTGTTGACAATACTAGCTAAAGTATATAATCAGAATAAAAGTTGAATTGAGAGAGCTATTAAAATATTATACACTCAATAGATACGGAGTGAGGTTCAGCTAAAATTCATTTCTCTAGATATATTTAGAGGGAGGCATCCAGCAGCTATTTCACATTATTTCTAATTCATGAAATCAAACTATAAATTCTGAATTCGAAGATATGAAAATACAATATAAAGAATTTTTCGCTGTAAGATCATTTTACAATATATTTACCACATATCTTGTCGACTATACACATATCCTGAAATTATTCATAATCAGTGAGTTTTCGTTTATATGAAAACAAGAAAAAGATATAACAAAAATTAAACTATCTTGATTGGAGAAATGTTTCAATTTAACTGAATTTACGTAATATAAGCACAACATTACATGTGAATTCTCAGATTGAAGGCTGACTGTTGTTGCACAATATCCTTCAGACTTTGTTTCAGTTTTGAAAGCAGCTTACCGTTAAGTGAGGTCTCTTCAGACATCAATTGTTTAACGACGATGATTCTAATGTTGCTTATCGATTGTGTACTGGTAATTCCAATCTTGCCAACTTGTGCACTGAAGATAGTTCAGCCCTATGGTCCTAAAATGTGTGATTTACTTTGTCAAGGGGCAACATTTTGCTTAGAGAACAAGTTTGATGGTGTACAGTTAAGATGTCACGTTAATGTTCTTACTTCAAATCAAAGTGGAAAGGAAAGTGGAAAGGAAACCACAATCATGAATCAACAAGGTAAGAACATAAATAAGAGTTACATATTCTATTTGTTTAGGAGAATTGCGTTGTAAAAAGGGCAGTTATTAGTTATCCAATCTAAGAGGCCAAAGGTTTTTGTATCAGTTTCTATAACACAAACAGGTCAAGCTGAACATATTGTTAACAACTATAACAATAACAATATGACAAATTGTGGTTAGCGCGTTAGGCTTCTGATCAAGAGGTCCGGGGTTCGAATCCCGCCAGGGGCACGGCAACTTTGTCTTCAGTAGAGAACTGTTCTACACGCAGTAAGGTTTGGGTGCAATGCTACACTGAATTTCAGCGTAGTACCACCCATGGTTCGCTAGTTCCAGCCACTGCTCGCAGGTGTCACCGCAGTGCATAGCCACATGGTGTTGCGGGCTTTCTCCCTGCCATAATACTAGCAGCCGCGATATAAGTGAAATACTCTTGAAAGCGGTGTTAAACCCCAACTCACTCAAAACTATAGCATAATACCTGCTTCTCCTGGTTGGACACGAGCCAGTGCAAGGCATGTGAATTATATGTTTATGTCACGTAGCACTCGTACTTCGTGCACTTGTAAACTTATATCTTGTCAATTTCATTATTACAGTGGTTTGTGTACATTGTCTAAGTTCGGCATTACCACTCAAAACAGTCATAACGATAGTCATAGATAGCATCTCTTGTGGAGCTATTTTTCGGATACTGCCACAATTGCACAGCTGTCCTTTGTGTTGAGTTCGTATTTGACGTATGACGTCATTGGGGGGTATAGGGCTTTTATTCTCCGCCATCATGATTTATACACCCAGTCGACATTTGTTCAAGGTCACCGTGAACCAATCGGAGTTCGAGATTCTTACATGCGGCAGGATATGTTATTTCAGAAGTCAGTATTGGAATTGTTTAAATCCACAGATGTGAAGTCTTCGAACGGAAATGGAACTGGTACTCCTTGTCCTCCAGCTGTTGTGAAATCTTTTATGGAAGCATGTAAAGGTGGAGATCTTGTCGAGGTGAAGAGACTCCTGGCCTTGGATCTTGTAGATATCAACTATCAAAATGACCGCGGGGTGACACCGCTCATGGTTGCAGCTGGATATCGTAAAGAGAAGATATTTGACATTCTTCTGCAACAAAAGCCTGATCTGTCAGCTGTTACTGTCATGAATCAGAATGTGTTACATTGTGCATGTAGTGGTGGTAGCACTTACATTATTAAGGCATTGTTAGACACTGAACAATACGGCCATGTATTTGATATAGAGTGTAGAGAAATGTCCGGTCAGACTCCCCTCATGCTTGCAGTAGGGGCGGTTAACATGGAAATTGTTGATTTTCTGTATAAACAACACAATGCTAGTCTGACAACATCAGATAACAAAGGACAAACAATACTCCACATCGCCTGTATGACTCGCTATCAGAAGATGATAAGTTATCTGCTGACGTTACCTGAACTGAAAGGGTTTGAAAGGAAGAAAGACAAAACCGGAATAACACCTCAACAGCTTTGCAAAAATGTTTCACTTTGAAAACATCGTGTCATTCCTTATGTCAAGGTAAAATAAGAAAAAAGCAAGCAACGACAAAAGGATTCAGTCGGATATATGACTAATTCAATGTTTATTTACTTATTTCCCTATCTCTCCTGTAACATGTCATGAAGATATAGTAAGTCGTTTAGCTACAGCAGCTTTGAAGTAAATGACAAGGAAAGGAGACTGGAATAAAGTCATTTTAAAACAGTAGCTTACTGTTTCGTTTTTATCTGTTAGCATTAATGAAAAATTAGAATATAACCATACTCATGTAACACTCCCTGGTTAAGAGTATAAGATAATTACTGAGACACACATTTTGAAATATGTCACCTTGCAACATTGCCCTGATTGTACGAGGGGGCGGGATAGCGCAGTGGTTAGCGCGTTCGGCTTCGGATCAAGAGGTCCGGGGTTCGAAATCCCGCCAGGGGCACGGCAACTTTGTCTGCAGTAGAGAACTTTTCTACACGCAGTAAGGTTTGGGTGCAATGCAAAGCCCTGCCATAATACTAGCACGATATAAGTGAAATAATCTTGAAAGCGGCGTTAAACCCCAACTCAACTCACCTGATTTTATGTTTGCACAAAATATGCATGAAATAATTATTAGTTTGATAAAGTGAAGAATTAATCCTAAATCACGTTAAATAAAACTTCTGTTTTGTGCCAGGAATATGCTTGAAAATATATCTGTGAGAAAACTTTATAACCCTCGTTGCCAACTCGGTAAATACGAAAGGGAGATAATCAACCTGAAGTGAATTACTGCTACAAAAGTACTGAGGTTAACATTTTAGTGGTCTAAGGGAAGCAACTCTGGGAAGGCAAAGAGCACAAATTTAGAGAAGATTCGTAAAAACTTCAGGTATATGTACATGTGGATTTTTGAGAATTTCTGTCGTACTGTACTGTACTGTCGTTCTTATGACTCGAAATGACTGTTCGCGATCGATCTTATCATTGATGTACAAAACGGTTTTGAATTCAATGTGTTGGTTTTTTAGTTTCTTTTTGAATATCAAACTATTTTAAGATCCCACTTTGAAAACAGTATTGCGAATTAGCAGCTTCAACGATCTTACCTGAAATATACAATGCTTCATGTACATTTTATGCAACGTGAACTGTCTAATTTTCCAAGTGCATTGTGCATTGGGTATCTTTTAAAATAGTTGCAAGTCTCGAAGTATATTTTGAATGCTTTAACAATGTTAAATCGTAGGATAAGGATTCGAACTGGACCCTTTGTACCTGGACCCATTGGACCCAAAGCTTCGTGGTTCTCTTCCTCATTAGGAGATATAAAAATGATGAATATAATAAAAGTGTTGGGAGCCGTTGTCAGAAGAAAGTAGAACGGAATGGTGAGATGAATAGATGAGCGGATAATTCATAAACTAATTAGAATGATTATGTTGTTACAACATTGATTGATGAGCCAAAATAATTATTCAGAAGTAACTTTAATAAAGAGAGTTAACAGATAATCATACTTTAATATGCATTGCGGTTCAGAAAAAAATTCGCTGGATACATTTTAAACAATATTAGTCCAAAGTTTTGGCAACATATTTGAAATACTTATGTATAAATGAAAAAGAGCTATACATTTTGAAGATATGACGACATTTAAAACTTTATCAATAGTTTTACTATAATTCATCAAGATTGTTTACAATGTTTAATCAAATTGTCCTGAAATAATAGTCATTATAGATTCATTCATCTTTAAATATTTTCCGAGAAAAAGATAGTTAACTATTTTTGTGATGTTTTTTTTTTTCGTGTTATATCTTAAAACCAAATGATAAGGAATATTCTCTTAATATTTGTTTACATATCAAAGCATGTACGTAGTGATAAAACAGTCAATTATACAAACACTATTTATTCAAGTGCATTGTATATTTTTATAATCATATCTACCAAATGTATGGTTGATTTTCTTTAATTAAAAATAATTAGAAATATTTTACCACGTAGCATGTAAATCAATCAATTACGGTAGTACATTGTTTGTATATGTTGCTGCCAAAGAATGGAATAATCGTCCGTTTCACATTCGACAAGCTGTTTCCAGTGTTCATGTCCATGCTAAAGACATATATCTTTAAGAAATCCTTTGTACATTGAAAGTCCTGATTTGCAGGCACCCTTCGAGTATGCATCACACATGGGTTTATGTAAAATTAGTATTAGTTTCTAAATGTATCTAGAGAAATAAATATTGCTTTTAAGGTGAAATGTATGATAATGTTATAACTCTCAAATTCTAAGGTTTGTTCTGAATATAAACTTTGGCTAAAACAAATAGCAATGTATGTACTTTATAGTATCTGCCTTCAGATTTGCTATCGTAACCTTTGTTATATTTGGGATAACACTACCTTCAAATGTACAAATTCTTGTACGAAATGGTGATGTGGTAAGTTATTGGTACAGTCAATGCTGGCGATAGTTGCCTTACTCTGAAGGTGTGGGTTCGAATCCCGCATGGGACTCGGCCCGACCTGTTGAAGGTAATGTTATCCCACATATAACCATGATAGATTCTTATATCTATCCGCAACATTGCTTGACGAGTAGAAGAGGTTACAGTAGAAAACCTGAAGGGAGAAACAGCTGTGGGAAGAGAAATACTTTACATAGGTGTTTGTAAAATCTTTTAAATCTGACATTATTCCATTTGTTCACTAGCATTGGCTCATCAGAAATGATCAATACAATTAATCACTTCAGTAGTCATCACATCAAATCAACATAATAGATACACTGAATAATAAATTGCAACAGTAAATAGAGACACAGTAACTGGTCAACGAAAATTAAATACATAAATAAATAAATAAATAACGATTTCCATTTTTAGGAGAGACTCTGAATAATTGCGTTGTTAGATGGACAGTTTTCATTCGTTCAGGTTTTTATCAGTTCAAAAGCACAGACTAGTCTCGCTTGATAGAGTATTACAAGAACAATATGGCCAATAAATGTTGATGTGCTACGCATGTACAAAACTTAAAAACTTACTTAAAAGGGAGATATTGATTTTTGTCTATGTTGACTTGTGATTGACTTCACAAATGATGTCCTCATTGAGCTTCTTTATAAGTATACATTATATCTTAAAGTGACACTCCGTGTTTTTCATGAAATTTTATTTAGATTTGATACATGCACAACAATCAAATGTCCTCGTTATTGTCCAAATCATCTCGCTCGACTTGCATATGTATCCCCTAAAGCCATATATTTGACAATAACTTGTTTTCAGTTAAACTCGAGCAGGGCCTTAATACACGATGAGAAGCCGAATCCATGCGCCCCATTTACAAATATGCCAGTTAAATGTTTCATTGAACAGTACCAACCAATATCTGTCTCTTTGTCTGCTACGTATAAGTTTTCAAAATTACGTTTGACCAATTGACGCGCGACAGCCGCGAAACATCGTCCGGTTTCGATCATAATCAAGACTAAATATCTTAATAATGTAACTATACTGAACAGGTTGGCACTTAAAGGGTAATTGTCGACAACGGTCCTTACTTTTCGATAAAATAATACCCTCGGTAACTGTTGACCTACATGTATGTTACTACAATAACATACGGAGTGTTCCTTTAAACGGTAAATACATTTGAACCAAACATAATACAATGGAGAATAAAGTCAATCCCCTCTCAAAAGGTTTATATAGCAGTGCCCAAACCTACATGTCTGATAATCCCGTGGTTCTGTAGACGTCAGCTATCAATATGACGGCGGGATGACAGCTTTTATTGTTGCAACTGAGGATTTATGAAGATTTCAACAAAAGCTTGATATGTCGGCTTTTAATGAGGACGGTGAGAATGTGTTACATTTGGCATCAGTCTGATTAAAACCGACGGTATTCCGCGAAAAAAATGTGCAAAATAGTGCATCTACCGGGATACGAACTCATATCGTTCGGAGGTTTCCACGCCAAACCGTCTGGTAACAGCCCGTAGACTCCCATGTTCTTACGCAATTCAGTAAACCAGTCACTAGACGCCCAACAAAAGCTTTCGGTGCGAGGAGCTAGGGGCAGATAACTCCAAACATCTATCCTTTTGTCTGTTCCGAATGCTTTCAAAACAGCGACCGTTTAAAAACTATGATGTGAATGGTCAGCTATATGACTGGGCTTTGGCTGCGCTAAACTGGTTCGGAACACATGCCTATACGGGGTGTTCTCAGACCTGGCGAGGAATCTACAGAACCTGTTCGTATCCCGGTAGATATATTATTTTGCAAATTGTATTCCTCTGAACAAGGTCGATTTTAATCAGACTGCATTTTGCATGTAAGGGTTGTAGCAGTTGCATTGTTAGGACATTGATAGATGGTCATAAGATGGATATAGAATAAAAAGATGATTTCGGGCATACTCCTCTGAAGACAGCGGTACTGCGTGGTCACACAGAAGTTGTCAGAATGCTGAAGGACAGAGGAGCAGATGTACAGGAAGTTGATGAAAACAACGTCGAAACAATTCTCCATTTGGCTTGTTGTAATAACGAGGTTGGCAGGGGGAGGTAGGTACTGTCATTTAGTATATTTGATGCAAACACTCCTGTAATGTTTGTAGTAATGAGAGATAACAAACATTGTTCATTTTCAGTTGTTCATACACAAGTGTGAGATAGTGTTTGAAATAGTCTTGATCAAATTACCCTTACCCTGTAATAATTCGAAGTCGGGAGTGGAAACGTTCCTGTCAACAATGCTAGTTAGACTCTATACTTCTGTCAGTAGCTTGTTCTCATCTAGCTCAGCGTGTTTATGGAATATGGAATATATTTACCCCTGTTGTACATTGCCTGAATTTTAGGGTTTCAGCAAAATTCTCTAAAGGGGGAAAACTGAACATCATAATGTATGCCTACTTCTTAACCAATGAAAACTCACCTTACAGCGGCCAGTCGACCGAGTAACTTCAAAGATCTCGGCATGTGAGTCCTAAGGGAGCATATGTCCTTCGAATATAACTGATGGAAATAACACTAATGAAATATTTGTGGTATGCGTCTCTGATTTGGTCTTCTTTATTTATCATCACGTTTATGATCAATTGTTTTCACAAAATCAAACATTGGGGGAAAACACATGAGAGAGGGAGGAGGGGGAGGGGGAGGGGGTAGGGGGGGAGGGGGGGGGAGCTGGGGGGGGGGGATAACTAGTTGTCAGTTGAAAGATTGTCGAACATCCAGAACCCCATTTGAAAATTCACAAGTTAAGGCAATGCTGTTGCTGTGTAAATAATTCCAAATATGTTTTTTCGTGTATCTTTAAACATTTCGGAGAATATATTTACGTTTTTCCATGTTTTAATATTTTAATGTCATATAAGTAAAAGAAATCAATGATTATGAATTATGAGTCGAGATGTCAAATGATTGTAACTATACTGTACAACTGAAAACCAAAATTGTTGAAAACTTACATAAAAACTCTTTAAGTTTCTTCAGGTTGTCTTATCTTCGAATTTCATAGCTGTATTTCATCAATTATTAATGATTTGAAATATGTTCCTTGACACTACAAACTTTTCACGAATATTTTTTATTTCGAAATATGTCCACATAAATTTATTTTAGCTGAGCCTTATATGTATTGAAATGTATGATGAACAAAGAAAGGTCGCAGCGGCTGGTCTGATTGCGAAATTGCGTGGACGACTCAATCAATTTGACGTAATTTGTAATTAGTAATCGGTTTATAAGTTTGAAAAACATGACCCGTGGGCATTAATGAAAAGTAAGTCCTACTCTCTTGAAAATAGCCCGTCGGTATTTCCCACGGAAATCGGACTTACTTTTGCCCGAGGGTCAAGTTTTACATTACACATTGCTGTTAGTTGTTATGTTTATATCACTGGTTATTGTTGGTATGTTTGTATCATGCATAATGCTGTTTGGACATGTTTTATGTATCTTTATCATATACTATCAAAGATATGGGATGTTTTGCATGTGTGATAGAGGTTAGGAAATCGCACCCATATTCCTGCCTGGTCCGGAAATCCATATCAGCCATGTCAGCCCGGTCCGCTAATCAATATCAATATCAGCCCCGGTGACGTTAGGTGTGAGTGGTCTCACATACACGCTAATAGAGTAACGTCACAAGCGAAGCAGTCAGAATAACTAGTTAATTTCAAAGTAGCCTCCAAATAAGAATGTTGTTGACGCTTTTAACGTATTTAATTAATTATACTACTAATTTGAAAGTTGAATAAGATACATAAGATATATAAATGGTTTATAATGGAGGGTATATATTAATCTCCCAGCCCCCAAATTATAAATTTCTCATTGAAACATCAAAGTTTTAATATTTCTGTAAACATTTTGTCATATCTTAGAAAAAAATATAATAATAATAATAGTATATTTATCATGCGCGTATATCCATGCGCAATGCATGCTCAAGGTGCTACACAATTATTACCCTGAATGAATCATACTTTCGGTGCCGCCTATGAAGCGCTCCGCGCGACCATATAGGTCCACACATCCCCATGTCTAAAGCTGGGTGAACTGAGTGCAATGTGGATGAAGTGCCTTGCCCAAGGACACAATTTCAACACAGTATAAGACCCAGGTCACAAATGTTTGGTGTCTCCACCGGGATTCGAACCCGGGCCGTTGGCGTGAGGCAGACATGCTAACCACTACACCACTGTGCTCCAAATATGAGATGTCTCATATGGGGGTCTCGGGCTGATATGGGGTATGGTATGAAAAATGACATGTTATAACCTCTAAATATTCCTGTAATGTTAGTCACATTAGTGATTGAACGTTCAGCTTCGGAAATGGATTTCATGGCTCGAGACCAACACTACATTCAAAACGGAAAACATGACCGTGCATTTAGTAAGGAAGATTGTATATGATTCTGTATTGTGTATGAGTCTGTATTGTGTATGTCGATGGAGCACCATCCATGGTTCGGTAATTCCAGTTGATGCTCCAGGTTCCTTGCAATTACTTTTACCCGTAAGTTCACACATCAGAGTAAGCTACATTTATTTTGTATGTCTATGTAAGTACACATGTGATGATGCAATCGCAAAATGTTTGCTATTTAACCTAAAGGCACAAATGCACGCTTTTCGAACTCGATTAAGCTAATTTAGGTCATACGAAGGCATATAAACTCATTCTAGCTTCCTTTCTATTTAATACCATTTTTATTAAACGAGTTAATGATTTTGTATAAAACGAGCGAAAGCGAGTTTGATACCAATCATTCACGAGTTTAATAAAAATGGTATTAAATAGAAGGAAGTTTAGTATTTTGTTTATTACTCGCCCGCCTATAATCCAGCGAAATAGCCGACATAGCTCTGAAATTATGATTCCCGCAAGTTCGATACCACTGTGACGACGTTACTCCCATTGTGACGTCATAACCTCGAACTATTGTGACGTCATACGTGCGGCGGTATTACACTAGTTTAATATTGCCGTATAAATATTACACTGCAGTATCTTACACGGGCGAGTAATAATCAGGGATATCACAAATAGCAAGTCGCTGATGTGCAAAATGGAAAATATAGAGACTCAGTGTAGAAAACGGCAGAGCTAGGATTTCATTCAGTTCTTGCATATACGTTATACTCTTAACTGACAACAAATATTTGATAGTCTTCATTAAGGAGTTTATGTAACTTCACCGTTTGTTATACGCAATGTAAGCATTGTTACATTAACCATAGCGACTGCCGTTTTTGGTCTTCGGGTTGTGTGCAAATTGTTAATATTGCTGATATTGTAGTTCATGCGGATTTAACGCAACGTTGCATAAATTACTTACGGTCTTTTAGAGTTAACTTTAAAACCTGAATACGTACATATTTTCCAGATAACTAATATAATACATTACCCGTGGACAGATCGTTTGTAATATCGAGAGACTTATATTTTATTTATATTTTACAACAATTGGCGTGCAACAGTCAATATGAACAGGTAATGTTTTGAAATTTCCAGTTCAGCTAAGATGGACTTGAAATAGGTTGAGGTTCAGTAAAGCGAGGCGGCGTATTCTGAGTGGTGGGCTGAATTCCAAATCAAGTACAGCCAAACATAATCCAACAACCAGTGGCATACAGTAGTGTCACTTACGCCCCTTGGGTAGCTATTTATTTTATTTGAATTTGACGGTTATACATGTATGTCATAACTATCATCAGCGCAGGTTGGTTATCTCATAACCACCATGGCCAGTCATAAGGTATTCGACCGACGGAAACAAATGGACTTGTAATATTTGGAAATTTTATCAAATTAGAATTGAATGAAAAGTGCAACGAAAGTGGGAATCGAACCCTGGATCTCTATATCGTCGAGCAGCGCCTTTGCCAATTGAGCTACTGAGAATACATACCGATGTGTGTACATTATGTTGTGTCATGGCTGTATTGTACTGTTTTCTATTAGTCTATATATACATTGATATACGTATAAATTTATGTCTACTTTGTGTAAGGAATGAAGAATTTAGTTTGAAACCCTCCTTTCGAGTCAGCCATGAGTGTATTGGGAATATTTCATGGAACAATATTGGTCATGTCGTATAAATCAACAAAGTATCCTTTTAAAGAGCATTAACATGTATCAACTTATTTTAGAAATTGAGTGTTGCGCGGGATTGTGAGGCAAATAATGATCCGATTGCCTCGCGTTATGGCAATAAACTCTGCAAGGGCTAACGCCCTTGCGAGTTTATATGCTCAAACCGCTCTGCACCGGGTCATTATTTACTACGTAATGTGGGATAAAACGACATTACCTAGTATAAGAGAGGTGACGGATTGAACAAAGGGCAATTTTTGTTTCGCAAATACAATGGTACTCCTTTATCAAATCACATGTTTGTTGTTTACATAATTATAAGAGGAACAGCACGTGCAAATGAGCCAAGGTGTTTTCAAATGACAACAAACAATGCATCTGATTGTCCTTCTTAGTCAAACCGGGTCAGTGTTAAGCACGTTCGGCTTCGGGTCAAGAGGTCCGGGGTTCGAATCCTGCAAGAGGTTCGGCAACTTTGCCTGCTGTAGATCTACATCAGTGAAAAGCTTCACTGAATTCCAGCGCAGTACCACTCCTGGTTTGCTATTTCCAGCCGATGCTCGCAGGTTCCACCGCAATGCAGAGCCACAATAGTGTTGCAGGCTTTGCCTTGCAGTTACACTAGCAGCCGTAGTATAAGTGAAATACTCTTGAAAGTGTTAAACCCCAACTCACCTCACCTCGTGGAACGAGAAGAAGTTATTACAGAACAATGATTCAATATATCACATGTTATAGACAGAAACTTTGATTTTTCTATGTTAAATGTTTCAAATGTATAACACAATTGGAAGCAGACACAACAATGAAAAATGAGCTCCGATTCAATAGATGTTTAAATATAGACATTGTCTCTGTTCAATATATATATTTGTTTAAAGTATTCACGAACAATGTTTTTTTGTTTTTATTTTGCATGTTTTGAAAATAAATACACGTTGAGGGTTTTCTAACAGCCGTGATATGAGTGAATTACTCTTGAAAGAGGATTTGAACACCAAATCATCCCCACCTCACCTCTTCCATCAATGGGCAAGGCACGTCCACATTGTCCACAGCTGTACAAGTATAAACGGGTCCCTCGAATACGTAACGGCAGTTCTTTCCTACACGATTTCATGTCGCGCCTTTGGCAATTCTGCCAGGGTAATGATATACATATACATAAGCAGTCAAATTATGGAGATTTTAGGGCGATACAATAACTGTTTATTATAATTAATGAATTGGGTTTTGATCAGGTGATTCAACCAAAAGGCCTAGACATGAGAAAGTTGTATGATAGATAACAACTTGCTTATTCATGATACGCGACGTTTCGACAAAGATTATTGTTCCGTTATCAAGCAGAACGGCACATGCTGACGGTGAGATATGTACGGTTAACAATACGTATGTACACCACCATCATTCGTAAATCTGTTTGATAACTTGTTATGCGTTATAATCCATGCTCACAAAATGCTCGAAACACACATATAGAGAAAGGCTTGTCTGAATAGTTTTGTTTTCAGCTGAGATTACAAAGTGGTAATGAATGAAAGGTTTCGAGCGCAATGGGAAGATTGTTCCATGAATATAAAAACGTTCTCTCTCCGTAGCTCTTTGTGGACACTGGATTAACACACATAAAACGGATGTGTATGTGTTTGTGACAGACTCAAATCTGAGACAGAGATAGAAAACATGTATGCAAAATCACAAATAATTTTCATTTTATTCAAGGTCAAAATAAAACAAAACTATATCATGAATTGTTTTTCACGGTTTTGAGACACATGTTTCTACTTTCTCCCGTAGACGGTATTCTGGACTTCTCTGAAAATTCTACAATTTCCACACATGCTTACCAATTTTTTGCACATTGATTTGAAAGCCTTACATATCTTTTCACACCACTGTGTACAGATGTATGGTTCGACATTTTGGGGTCTCGAAGTTGTTGTAGTTCTTCTTGTAGTTGTTCTTCTGGTTGTCGGAAACGGAAGTCGTGTAGTCGAAACCGGAAGTCGGGTTGTGGGAAATACGGGGCGCTGAGTACCACTGTTGTCTATTTTGACCCAGGCTGGTTTAGGTTCCCTTCCGGTATAAGTGATCATGATGTCTGCGCATGAGTAGAAGTGTTCCTGGTTCGGTCCACATCCGGTGCAACATTTCTCCTTGGAATCGCATCCCCAGTTGTTACCTAATATCAAAGTATTTTTTTGTCAATATGACAATTATCATTTATAAACTGCACCATGGCTTCTTGCAACGGTAATTAAATGAAGGGTTCTATACGAACATTTTGGTACAAACGGAATTCAAGGGGGCAATCCTGTTTATAAACTCACGGGCAAAAGAAACTATACCAACAGTTCTTTAGTGTAATCAACGTTAATGTGCTAGTGCTATCGGGTATTGTTTGTGGAAACGAATTTCGAGATATATATATTTATTGCAAAATCCAAATGAAACATTACTGAGGGTAATTTTTGATGACTTAAGTCTGGCGCATATTCTTCAAAAATAAAAGTGGAGTGAAGCCATCCATTGGCGCAACAGTTGTGTAGCAATTCTATTGGATAAGATATCGTTGCTTAGTATGAATTGTTATCTTGTGAATATTATATCAATACAATATGTTATATTACTTAAAAACTGAAATCAGGGGAAATACAGCGTTTTAAAGGGGCAGTAGCACTTTTTTTTTTCAATTTTATTTTTCAGATTTCCCATTTATATTGATAGTTTATGTCATTTATATTTACTTTAGAGTGTAAAACATCTTATAACAAAAAACAATTAATGTAGTGACAGTAACAGTGTTGCGTATAAAGCAAAAATTGCATGGCGGCCATTTTATTGTGACCATATTTTATTATTTTGAATGACAAACAATGATAAATTTACGGAACCACGTACACTCATGTTTAATGTTGATTTTCCGAAGAGAGAAGGGTGTTTTACTATTGGTGACATTATTTTTCAAATACATTTCATCAACTTATTGCAGCGATAAGACCTGCTACTGCCTCTTTAACAGCCTTCTCCGAATGTCCTACCTGTTTTATACTTCCACCTGAGAACGCAGTAGGTACACGTCACCCATTCAGGAATATAAAGACGCACCGTGATCACACCTGTGCTGCCGTCCTTCACCATGAACAAGGGGAGATAACTCCCGTGATCGTAAACTTCGAGGGGCTGGAAGCATCCTTCGTACTCTAACTGCCTTGGATTTTCTGATTGACAGAGATCAAAGGTGAACGAACCCTTGTGGTTGGCGGTCAGCGTTATCTGAACATCTATGAACGTCCCACTGGCGTACTGTGCTACAATATTCCCTGTGACGTCACTGTAGCCTCGTTCGTTTGGTCGGGGTCGCGTGATGTTGTAGTCATCCCCGCAGATACCGCACTTGCCTTTGTTGCGACCGAACTGCGTCTGTTGGGAAAACATTATAGTTAGGGATACAAACCGGATGTTATGAGGATTGGAACTGCTGGAAGCTGAAAGGCTGGGTTGATCAAAAAAAAAGTAAAAAGAATAAGTAGAAGAGAGAACTTGAATATTACTTGCTTTGATTTAAACATATAAAACTCAATGACAGTTTTGTTAGATCGTATTTCGTTATACATTGAGGATCATACACAATTACGTCTATTTTTTAGCATAGGCTGGCCATTTGTTATTGTTAAAGGGTTATTTTAGCATAAAATATATTTTGAAGTTAGAATTACTTCCCTTTGACCGCTTCCTTGGCGACGTCACATTTACCATATTCAATTTAGAGTCCCCCCCCCCTTCATATAGACGGCGCTTTGTATATAATATTGCGGCGGCATAGGACGCTACTTTCGCTGCAAGCGAATTTTCAATTGGCCATTTGTTATTGTTAAAAAATGCTATGACAAAAACTATACAGTTTAGGGAAAAAATAGTTCTTGCTTTTCTCCCCAGGGTTAGTTATGCCAATACCGAGTTCGCGTGTCAGTCAGCCATTGTAAACCTCCCTGACTCTGACTCTCTCTGAGTCAAAGTGCTGAGTGAACAATTGTAACATGAACGGTGTCGTACAGTAACAGTGTAATCCAAATTACAACAATGACTCAACGAATGCCCTTCTTTTAAACACATTTCCCCCCTATGTAGATTCCTATACCGAATCTTGTTCACAAGTTTTTATTTTTCTCCTATTATGTTTCATATACTACTAAAGTATAAACATCTTACCATGTTACTCACCCGTCAATTGGCAAGCTTTTATGTTCCTTTACACATCCGATTCTTATCGAATAACGTCAACTATCATGGGCTGTTAGATAAAGTTCAGTTTTGCCCTGAGGGTATGACGTTTATCATAATTCATGTAGAAACTGTACTTTTATTCCAAAAAGCTTGTCTATTTTAGACATTTCTAGCGATTGTAACTATATTTATAATTTATATTTTGGAAGTAAATTTAGATGTGAATTGAAAATCCTTGATCTATCTACTTCTAGTAATGACCCTATTGTTTTGCAGAATAAGTACGGGCAGCGCGTGTGATCTCGACCAAAAACATTTACACGTAGTCGTCAAATGAAGAGGTTGTACCTCCGTCTCCAAAACTGCAATATTATCTAGAAGGTACTCGTACAAACAGATATCTAGAACTTTCCCCAGTGTAAATATAGAATACTAAACGATATCCCGTTTGATAACATGTTTATCAAACGAGTGAATGGTTTGGTATTTTAACGAGCGAAAGCGAGTTAAATACCGATGCCATTCACGAGTTTCATAAACATGTTATCAAACGGGACCGATTTTAGTATTTTATATATTACTCAAAGATGTAAATAGTGCTGAATTGCAAGAAAATCGTTGTTAGTGACGCTCACTTGCAAATAGGTCAGCCGCTATTGCAGTCGCGTGGCTAACATTGTGACGTCTACCAAAGACGACTGTGACGTCACGCGCAGATTATGACGTAACGACAGCACGCAGTGGTATCACACATGTGTGTAAACAACTCATTGTTATCTAATGAGTGATCTCACCACAATTGAGTAATAATTCCAATTATTACCCTTCTAAAAGACAAAGTCAAAAGTGTTGCCATGGATTAGTCAAATAGCTTCAGATTTCAGCTTCGGAAACAAACCACACCCTTCAAATAGCCAATGTCCAAATTGTAAGCATGAACGAAACATTAAATTAAAAACAGGTTGAAACTCTCAAAATGCGCATCTACATGGGAGGCTGTATACCAAAATGTGTGAAGATTGGTCAATATGGTTTACAGTTCTGCTCCGGGAACTCAACCAACAACAATTTGTCTCCAAATTCCATAAATTCCATTCCATAAATCTTACCCCGAATCCTCCACAGAAGTTTTGGTTATAGTCGTAGAGAACCCGGAAGTACCCAGGTGCATCAAAGTACTTCCAAGCATACTTCCGGCTGGGCGGTGAACTCATGTATCCATGACCTTGAACTTGACCCGCGAACAGTCCAATCAGGGCAATACACGTGGCAACATGTCTGAACATCTTGACTGCTGTCTGGAACATGCAACACGATGTTTAATTTATATTTTTAAAACGGTTATGTACATCAATGATAAATGAATATTGCATTTAAAGTTGTATGCCCAAATATGTCTTATTTCACTTATATATTACTGTGAGGTGTTGTTATGGATATGTCTTTCCTTTCTGTAGGTGAAGTTGGAATAACGGAAGACTGTACTGGTCATGTCAGCCGGTCACGTGACCATCGACATAAAAGCTATTAACAGGATACTACACAGTGACGTCATAGGTTTTAATTAGATATTGTTCTACACGAGAAATATCACTTTTACGCTAAGTAATGGCATATTGACATTCAATTTTGCGATATATTTTTCGAACAACTCTTGCAAAAATAACCCTTTTGATTGTTGGCAGAAACTATATAAGACAGTAGTTTGCCACAGTGATTTAGTTAAGTTTACAATTAAAACCAGGACATAATTGCAGATATTAATGTTTCACGAGAATATCGATTTATCGCTTATGGTTTTATTTCCATTTAGATGGACATTTAAGGAAACCATAACTTTTTAAAATGATGAACATGGTGTTTGCAACGTGTAAATCATCATACAACAAATACTTTATTCGAACATTGTTCCGATAGATCTTTCTAACTTCTACATCAAATGGACAGTGTAATTTCAGAAATGTTGCGAAATCTAACACAAATAACCATCACAATAACCACTAATTGTGTCGTTATGTCTAATTGTTTCGGATGGAAGGGGGAGTTTCTATAGCAATCTCTTACACAAAGAACCATTGTTGATTGGTCCCGCAATAGTTAAGAGTCAATAGGCGTGGGCATGGCAGATCAGCGTTGAAAACTATCTTTATCCAAGGTGAGACATGATTTTGGGTTTAACGCAGCTTTCAAGAGTAGTTCACTTGTATCACGACTGACAGTATTATGGCAGGGAGAAAACCCGCAACGCCATGTGGCTATGCATTGCGGTGAAACCTGCAGCATTGGTTGGAACTGTCGAACCATGGGTGGTACTACGCTGAAATTCAGTGTAGCATTGCACCCAAACATATATATATATTGCCAAGGCGAAGTTTGATGTGGATATTTGTCCTTGAGAACGAGCTGATGGAGGTCTATCATCAATACCAAATTTATGTATACATACGCTTTAATGTGATAACAAAATATATGTTTACAAACAGCCTTTGAATACCAGGTAGGTAGGAGGGATACAGGGGTGTGCAAGGGAGTCCGTTTTTATCTTTCTTTAATAACATCGGCTATGTGAATCGAGAATAATTGTCCACATCCTTTTTAATGTATTTTGCTAATATTATTTGAAGACGATAATATAATTATATCGAATGGTATTGTTGGTTTGTAAAAGCAAACATATGAAGCCGAAAACTTATGTGATTTGACAAAATTGACAATTTAATTGAATACGTATTGAACCAAGACGAAAACTTTTCGAATGGGAATTGAATGATGACCACAATCTCTAAACAAAACCTACACATATATGCTAAACTATCCTCGGAAATGTTTTATCAATACTTTCTGGGCTTCATTTCAAGAGGCTTCAAACAAGAAATTATCTTGTTAAAATCTACTCAAAACGTGACTAACCTCTTTCTATATCAGTGCCAGCTATTTTTAAAGAATGTTTTACAACAGGAGAATTCATGATACAAGTCACACAATAGAAATCAGAGGCAGTCTTCGAATAGATGCAAAAGACGAGACACGCACATTTTCTAGAAATTGTGTATCATATTTAGATAAAAGCCGAAATTATAAAATAATTGAACAATAAAGAAAATGTCAATGTTTCATTCGGCACAAATGTCCACGTAAAAAATCTGACAATGAGGACCATCTTAAAATCTAAGAAGGAACGCTATGACATAATACTTTTACATGAAGCAATTAGATATGAATAAATACTTAGTATTAACATAACATGGTCATGGGAAATCAGGGAGCCTTTTAGCATTCCAACTTGATATTGGCGGTTTACATGTACAATTGTTTTGTATGTAGGTATGTTTACATTTTTGTCTTTGTACATATGAAACATTTAATCTCTTACATGTATTTATAATAATGATATCGTTTATGGCATTGATACAGATATCACATTTTAAACCTATACTATGTGTCTCATAAACCGATTTGACTGGGCATGTCTTATTAACATACTTTCACATTTTCCAAATTTGTGAGTGTTATGGGTGACACAAACAAAACTATGTATCTCTCTCTTCATCAATGTATGCATGCAAGTAACGGTATTTATTGAAAGGAATGTATTTGAAAACACTGCAGTAAAAGATGTATTGTTGGGACGAGGGTACCGAAATGTATCATTACCGAATTATATACATTATGTGTAAATTTATAAAGTTTTAGGATTTATCATGGTTGGATGTTCGTCGCATGATTGTTTAATAGCTAGACAGAAAGGTAATGTAGATATACGTATTTACGTGTATAATTTGATTATAGTAGAATACAACCACTATGTTCCTTTACAAGCTCGATCTTCAGTTACGTTTGAAATAATGTTTTCATTAATAAATATCATGACCATACAAGTAAAATTGAAAAATATGTTAATTAACTTAAATTAAATTAAATTTTCTACATATAAACAATGTCATGTATACCGCACTTATTTCCTATTCGTACGCATTGTAATCCGCGGGGCAGAGGCTTGAGACAATTTGGCTACCAGAATAAAGCGACAATAAAGATACATTCATTTAAAATAGTCAATATATATTTCATTGCGTTGAACCGAACATAGACGTAGTAGATGTATTTGATGCCGCAAAAACGATAAAGTTAAAATATGATTATTAATAATTAACAAAAACACCCGTTTACTCACCCGGTGGGTCCGTTCATGGAAGGAAACTCAACACCCGGCTGTTTCTTTGTCCCCGGCATCACGAATCTTCTCAACTCTCTTTTATATCCGCCCGTAGCAGAGAACAGTAGCCTAGCTAATATCTGCAAAGAAAGCGAACAACAAGAGGTTTACCGGGCGGGACAATGAAAACGTCTTTTTGTCAGAGCACGATCAAGGGCGACAACTGTTTACTCACCAGGGGTCGCTGTAGACGCGTCTTTGATAGAGGTCGCTCTTTGACTTGTATTAGTGATGCATCGCACAATGTTGAACCCTATAGTGCAGCGGAGGGCAGCCATTGATAAGAGGAATTTAATTAAAGGTGGTTCCTCTTCGCATATTTCCGTTATTCAGAATATTTTTGATTATAAAGAGAACCTGCTACAGTAATGTATAACCTGATGTAGTTTGCACCTGTTGTACAATACTATTGTTTTCATCTGGTGTACATATACAACCACCTATAGTTTATTATCTGATGTAAAATCTCCTTCTATAGTTTCATCACCTGATGTATATACATATGCAACATCTTATGTTTGTCATCCGATGTCCATGTACAGCGAACCACTGTTTCCATCTGATGTAAAACCTAATAGTATTCCTCTGATGAACACATGCAACCATCTATGGTTTATCAGGGGGACAACCTTTTTATCTGATTTACATGTAAAAACCTTCTATAGTTTTCATCTGATTTACAAGTAAAAACCTCCTACAGTTTCCATTTGATTTAGATGTAAAAACCTCCCATAGTTTTCATCTGATTTTCATGTAAAAACCTCCAATAGTTTTCATCTGATTTACAAGTAAAAACTTCCTACAGTTTTCATCTGATTTACATGTAACATCTCCTATATTTTTCATCTGATTTACATGTAAAAACCTCCTATAGTTTTCATCTGATTTACATGTAAACACCTCCTACAGTTTTCATCTGATTTACAAGTAAAAACTTCCTACAGTTTTCATCTGATTTACATGTAACATCTCCTATATTTTTCATCTGATTTACATTAAAAACCTCCTATAATTTTCATCTGATTTACATGTAAACACCTCCTACAGTTTTCATCATCTGATTTACAAGTAAAAACTTCCTACAGTTTTCATCTGATTTACATGTAACATCTCCTATATTTTTCATCTGATTTACATGTAAAAACATCCTACAGTTTTCATCTGATTTACCTGTAAAAACCTATTGTTTTCATCTGATTTACATGTAAAAAGCCTCCTATAGTTTTCATCTGATTTACATGTAACATCTCCTATAGTTTTCATCTGATTTACATGTAAAAACCTCCTACAGTTTTCATCTGATTTACACGTAAAAACCTCCTATAGTTTTCATCTGATTTACATGTGACATCTCCTATGGTTTTCATCTGATTTACATGTAAAAACCTCCTATAGTTTTCATCTGATTTACAAGTAAAAACCTCCTACAGTTTCCATTTGATTTAGATGTGAAAACCTCTATAGTTTTCATCTGATTTACATGAAAAAACCTCCTATAGTTTTTATCTGATTTACAAGTAAAAACCTCCTACAGTTTTTTTTATCTGATTTACATGTAAAAATCTCCTATAGTTTTCATCTGATTTACATGTAAAAAACATCATGTGGGTTTCGTCTGATTTACTTGTAAAAACCTCCTATAGTTTTCATCTGATTTACATGTAAAAACCTCCTATAGTTTTAATCTGATGTACATATACAACATCTATAGTTATCTATGATGCTATAGTTTTCATCTAATAAACCCTTTACAGTTTTCAACCTGAATATTTACAAGCTCCTATTGTTTTTTTGTAAATTGATGTACAGCATATTAAAGTATCTATTTCAAAAGGTTGTACATGTTTTGTGATGCAAACTACATATATGTTTCATGTAAGTGCATGTTCGTGACAACATTATGAGGGAACTAAAATTGCAAAATAAAATAGTTTTATTCAAAGTTGTATATTGTTGCGATTCCTATGATTTCGTTTTGAATTGGACATTGTCCTTTAACAAGTCCATATGAACGCTTCCCGGACTAGTTCCTACGCTAGCCTCATCGCAGTGTGTCACCAAGAGACACAGGGTAACAATACAACATTGCCAACCAATACAACCTGATTGTATAGTGACGTCACGCACCGTCACGAATTATTTACCAGTCGTGTCCCAGATGAACGCTTCTTGCTTATAACATTATGGTGAAAAAGTGAACCGATTAACAACTAACATAACCGTTTATGTACAAACTGGCTAGTGAGAGGCTTCATAAACGCCTTCGTCTGGCGATCTGTACTTGACTCTTTGTAAGGACCAGAATCACGTCTCCGCTAGCGCTTTATTATACATATATACATATATATTTCTTTTGGGTAATTCATGTAAGATGTAAATTCATAGACGGCGTTATCTCACAATAATTCGTGTAAATAAAAAACAGCAACATCATTTTACAAACACGTTTTCAAGTAAAACTGGGGATATCATCTTATTACTCATAACGCATATTTATACATTTAAGTACAAGGCTTCTGTCAATGTCAAGGTTCCAATGTTAAATGCTTGGTGATATCTTCTTTTTATCTTTTATATATTAGAGTTTTACGTTTAGAGACACGTAGTTAATAGGGAATACTAGCTGCTATAACTCGCCAATAAAGACACTTTTCCACAAATATACACTTGGAAATTAATTAAGCAACACTCTAGTTTGTAAAGTGAAAGGTGGTGCTCTGGGATTGTTAGGATAAATTGGATGATTTATCACCCCAGACATGACAATTGGTTATTAAGCGATTCGTTGAAATAAAAATCCGTCATATGTAACATTTATGAAAATATGAGGGAAAATGTGATGGTACTGATGTTTTACCTAAAATAACTTTTGTCCTTACACTACACTTCAAACTTTAGAATGGATTCATTGTAAACAACATGTTTGATACCATGTTAACATTAACACAGCATAACATCTTTTATTACCCAGATTGTTGAAAATAACCGAGTTAATATTATTGATATGAGCATATGTAGCTTCCCGTCGCAAGAGAAATTGGTCGTTTCCTGACTATTTTTACGCTAAACAAATGGAATAAAATGGGTAATAAAGAAATGATTACACTCGAAAGTATAAACATGTAGTTGCCGGCGGGAGGTCTCCTGCAATAATACTATCAGTCATGAAATACCCTTGATAGGCGAGTTAAACCCCAAATTACCTGACATAACAATAACATTACCGTAAAATAGATATTTGTATATATTGCAGTGAGTGAGTGAGTTAGTGTTTAACGCCGCATCGCAGCCATTTGCAGTGTTACTTCCAAGGCAGATCATGACCTCGCGTCATTTCCGTCATTGGCTTAACTCAGCTTTGCTGCATCTCGTTACCTTTCCTGTGGAAGCGTAGCGTACCTGAACGTTATGGTGTGCGCTGCTACGCAAGGACAGACGAGATAGATATTTGCAGCAAGGTTTTAGTTAGCTAGTGATAGAAACTGGCCTGAGTTATGGATGGCGGAAGACGTGGGACAAATGCAGGTACTCTGTTCTCTGTTATGTCTCCCCGTCTAACCCCCCCCCCCCCCCCCCCCCCCCCCCCCCTCCCCCTCCCCAAATAATTTGTGGAGTCAGACATCAGTTATATTGTCGCGATCCTCACGGCTGTCCGTATAAGGATTACCTGCAAGCTAAACGATACCTTACACACTACAATAGATTTCAATCCACGAGAGAGACAAACGACTGAAATAGAGATACGTTTCTTTTTGAAGAAAATGCATAATGTAACTAAATTTGAAATTTCAAAACATTATCTGTTCATATTTCTGAGAAATATGTTTTAAGAATTAATTAATTTAAGAAGAAGATGAGATAGGAGCGTCAAAAATGGCTTTTTGACTTGTTTTATGACGTCTTACAGTAGCGATGTGTCAACAAACATACCACCTTAAATACCCACAAGTATGTCAAGAAAAATCCATTTGAAATAGCGATGTGTTTGAACAAATATAAAACGTAAAGCATCATATTCTCATGGTTAAATTTTACGAGATATATCGTCATCACTGACACCCAAAATTCGATTTTATCCGGCAGAAATGTTTTGTGTTAGACTCTTAACATTTGGTATCGGTTCTTCCCCCCTCGGTGTATGCCACAGAATTAAAATATTGAAGAAGGTACAAGATGTTCCTTGTTGCCTATATTTGACTTGAAACTTCTGTAATGCAACTTCAATTACATACATCTCCAATTGTAGATAATATGTGATGCGATAAATTAGCTGATCCTCTGTGTGAGATGTGTGAGATCTCAAGTAGTGACATTATATGGATAACAATTTGTTTATTCTAGGGCCCCGTTGATATACAGATTATTGTAACAAGGCTTGAAAAAGATTAAGAATATGCATGGAAACGTCTTAGAATAAAGAAAGTTGTTATCTCTCATTATTTGACCTATCTGACATTATTAATTATCATTCACGATGGAATGTAATCTCTTGATATTTTATGGACAGAGATACCTGCTATAAACATGCTTGTTATGTTGTTTTATTCGTAACCCACAGTAAACGACAAACCGTGTAACTTAAAGTTTCTGTTTCCCCGTATAGCATTATGACATGTCATTGGCAATATCGCCTTTACAACGGCGTCAGCAATCAATCAGGACTTTTCATTTCTAGCCGAGACAAATCTAAAGAAAGTACACTATGTGTTGAGAAAGTAAGTGCTGTCATGCATGCTAAATAGAAATGCATACTCCTTACTAGTAGGATTTACAATATAACTTCATTCATTGTTAGACGAATAATAACATGACTGTTTTTGATTTTTAATTTACTTTCTCCCTAATGAAATATTTAAATTTGCCAAACCATTGGTCCACTACATAACATGTCAAACCATAATCTCTTATTATTTGTGAGTGAGTGTAAGTAAGCCTGTGTTTCAAGTATATCCTGTCGTAAATTTTTCATAAAATTTTTATGTAGGATGTAATCGTTATTTTAAATGTAGTTTTGTGACACAAAAGAGAAATCTAACATTGGTGTGCACTTGATTGGGATAAGAACCCTTCAGTAATTATAACATTAAATGCTACAGATTTGGTAAGGTTATTTACCGTATGATATATCCAAATGTACGTTCATGTATGCGGCATAACCACATCAGCTTGCAACGTAATTTGAAGTCACGTATATTCTCGCACGTTGTTACTGAGAACCGAGAGCAGAGTTGACCCCTAGAGGTCAATCCAATGTCAATGTCTCCGGCATAGTCTCACGTACACACAGCGAGCATCAAATCTAAGGTACAGATCTCCCCGCGGATCAAACGCAACACTACCCTCACCTAAGCGGGTAGCCATTATAACAGTAAGCTCTCAAATATCGCACTCCCGTGTCAGGCGAGCTGCGCTCCAGTTCAGGTGTTAAAGATTTCCCCACTAAGCGGGTCAACATGCCTTTCGAATTAACAATCATGTTTTCTGGTCGAGGATCAACTCGGACATTAGAACATTTACGTTTGCATTTGTGAAAAAAAATCATTGAAGTTTAGTAGTCATTTAAATGTACATTTTCAACTAGCGTCTTCCAAAACACAGGTCAAACAGCCGTCTTCAACTGCTCCTAAAGTTGCTAGTTGAGATGCATTAAAGGGGCAGTAGCACGTTTTTTGCATATTTTATTTTTTAATTTTCCCATTTAGAATAATTGTTTATGTCATTTTTATTTACTTTAGAGGGTACAACATCTTATTACACAAACCAATTATCCGTAGTGGTAATACCGGTGTTGTGTATAAAGCAAACATTGCATGGCGGCCATTATATTGTGAACACATAATGATTTTATTATTTCGAATGACAAAAAAACGATTGCCATGGCTTTACGGAACCACGTACACTCATTTATAACTTGATTTTCCGAAGAGAGAATGGTGTTTTACTGTTGGTGACATTATTTTTCAAATACATTTTATCGACTTATTTGAGCGGAAAAACGTGCTACTGCCCCTTTAAAGGAAATGAGTCTGGACATGATGCAACGCAGTAGAGTTATTTGAAAGTACCAGAACTCCGAACTTGAGATGTACAGAGTTATTAAAGTACTTTTGGAAAAATAGTATGTCAGTGTAGTTAAATGACAGGTAATTACATAACAAATAATAAGTTGCTCTAAGAGGTTGTCCTAATGATTGGGTATGGAAGAAGTTCCGAACTCGACCATAAATCATTGTGTTTGGTCTGCTATGTAGTATGTATGTTACTATTGAACAGGATTCCACTTCGCTCATTTTATCATGACCTCAACATCCTTACCATCCTCTGCCCAAAGGGTTACTCAATTCATTTCTTTCCATGTTACCTCTGATACAGTTTGATCATACTTTATCGCTTCTTGTAAAACCTCCTCGGGTGAACCTTTGCACGGTGGACATCTTCTTCAGTTCTCAAAACTCAAAACTCATCAAAACTAGCCTTACATATTCGACTGAGTTGTGTCTTGTAAGAAATATGTGCGCATGGCACAGGTGGAGAAACTCCACTCTTCTAAACCGCCAGGGCGAAGAGAGACCGAATGTCTAGTTTGAACTTTGAACCAATGTCGGTGATTGTGCCCATCTAAGATTCTTTTTTTCTAAACATGAAAGTGTTCTACCTGTAACAGAGGTTATATTGGAAGATAGGTACTGAGGTACCCCCGCGGCATGAGAATGTCATAACATGTGATGTATGGTAATCTATCTGAACATAACTTGCGTTAAGAAAACAATAACCACGAGTATGAAACCGAATAAAGGACCGGTGGTAAGTTATTACCGATGGTAATGTGTATAACTTGAGATATAAGCCATGGATGTAGTCGAGTCGCGACTTTTGAAAACGAATTCAATATGGCGGGTGTCGCCCCTTTAGATTATTGGTATAGAGAGGTGTGAATACTTGAATAATATATATATATATATATATATATATATATATATATATATATATATATATATATAAATAAGATGAGTTGCTTCTCACGTGAAGTAGGCTAAGGTTATATATAGAAAATAGTAAACATCAGATGGTTTTGACTGGATCAATCTTCTTTAATATTAAATATTAATTATTACTATTTTATATATATATATATATATATATATATATATATATATATATATATATATATATATATATATATATATATATATATATATACATATATATTGTGTACAGCAAACATATTGGGTATCCTCAATTTCCTATGGTATGAAACTCGCTTTCGATGGTTTAATATGAAATCCTTAACTGGTTAACTACATATGGTAAATGGTTGTTTAGTATTCTCTGTACAACGTTCAGTTTCAAAACTTCAGAGGGATTTAATCCAAACCAAATGTCCTTCTACGTTTCGCTTTATAAACATCATCCTTTACTTCTCCTAAGCGGTCTCTCAGAATTCAGAACACTGCTTTCGTAATACACGAAGTATCAGAAATGTATCAGCGCCTCCGATTTGGAAATATGTAATTAATCGAAACTTGGATTGTTGTCAAATGAACTACAAAGTTTGTTCACCTATATGTGTTTATCATCCAAAACTGGGTTCCACAGGAGATATCGCTTGTATGAGATCAAGCGATATCTCCTAGGAGATATCGTTTTGACAGTAGATTATGAACAAGCCTCGGCAAGCCTCGGATATTTGTAACTTTTATCAACTCGTGTTGATATATTTGATATCAGAAGACACTTGGGTGAGGTTCTCTATATCTTAGTGCAAATATCAGTTAATTGATGTTCATTGAAACATCAATAAAATTACATGAGATACAACGCAGGAATCATCTTATATCAATAATATATACAATCATTCTCAAACGTATCCTTTGAACAATGGCAGTGATACCTGTTTAACAAATATGGTAGAGGAAATATATGATGCAAGTTAGACCCAGTTGATCGCTTACGGAATATTTCACATTGTAGGTTTGAAAAGATTAACCCCTGGTTACTTCGAAGAGCTGCCAAACCTGAGGTGAATTACTGTATCTAATCAAACTATGTTATGGAACACTCAACTATCTTTTTGTAATGCAAAAATGCAAAATGATCGGTCTAGTTTTTGCGTTGATACGATGCTTCATAGACATGCCAAACTGTATGATATTTGCACTAAAATGGGTGAAAAAACTCTCCTATCATATCTCCATGACAATCATTTTGTCAGACGTCACATGTCCATTACAGGCCATAAACTCATACGGAATCCTATTAGGTTCATTATTGTCCACGCCTCTGATCGTTTTCCAAAAAACCCTTGTGTCCTGATTGTTATGATATGTTTGAAGTTACCGGACTTGCATAGCATTGCTGTCCTGTAGCAGCTGTCAGCCTCCCCTTGTAACATATTTTTCTTTTACATTTATTGTAACACGTGTGACTTTAAAGGGGCAGTAGCACGTTTTTTGCAAAATTTATTTTTTCAAATTTCCCAGTTCTTACGATAGTTTATGTAATTTACTTTAGAGGGTAAAACATCTTATTACACAAACCAATTATCTGTAGCGGTAATAACGATGTTGCGTATAAATCAAAAATTGCATGGCGGCCATTTTTTTGTGAACACATTTTATTATTTCGAATTCCAAAAAACAATTCCCGAATCATGTACACTCATCTTTAACTTTATTTTCGGAAGAGAGAAGGGAGTTTTAGTATTGGTGACATTATTTTTCAAATACATTTCATCGACATTTTTTAGCAAAAAAGCGTGCTACTGCACCTTTAAAGATATCTTGGTTTAAATGATTTGCTTTTTATGAATTAGCACTCCAATCTTTTTTTGAAATTTGCTGTTTTACGGAAAGTGTATACATTTAATAGAAAGATGACTACATGCCGTTTGGAAAAGATAATTTCTGCGTGGTATTCGATCTGAATACTGAACTACCAATACTGCTTAAAGGGGCAGTAGCACGTTTATTCGCTCAAATAAGTAGATGAAATGTATTTGAAAGATAATGTCAGCAATAGTAAAACATTATTTTCTCTTCGGAAAATCAAGTTGAAACTGAATGTACATGGCTTGATAGGGCAAGGGAATCGTTTTTTTAATTCAAAATAATAAAATGTGTTCACAATAAAATGGCCATAATTCATTTTTTGCCTTATATGCAACACCGTTATTGCCACTACGTATAATTGGTTTGTGTAATAAAATGTGTAACCCTCTCAAGTTAATATAAATCACATAAACTATAATTATAAAAGGGAAATTTGAAAATTAAAATTTGCAAAAAACGTACTACTGCCCCTTTAACAAACACAGGCTGTAGAATAACAGGACACATTTTACCTGAGAAAGAACGTGTTACTGTTATCATCATGACGAGGCTTTGGCAATTGTTGAACAACTGATGTGGCGACTTGCTATTTTTATGACTTTAATTGTCATAATCTAAGTAAATCGACTTCCCTGATAATCATTATTTATTTTAGTTGTAGAGATTATAAAGCTTTATTCAACTCCTTGTTGGTTCTCATTATATGATGTTGTAAAATACCCTTGTTTTGATTTAGTTGAAACAAGTCAAAGGATGACAGATGCTTTCATTAAAATGCTGTATGTCTGTATGTCTGTATGTCTCTATGTTTGTAACTCATTCTCTAAGATCCCCGAATATCCGTGTGCACATTTTGTGAAGACATCTTTTCACGGAGAATGGTTTACTTTCAGGATTTATCTGTTTATTGTTAGCTTAAAACTGGACACTATTTCTGTTGAAGGAAGTGTTCAACTAATTTTATTGTTTGTGAGATGCAGTGCGACAAGGGAAATGAAACCACAATTTATCTGCTTTTGGTTTATCAGAAAGAAGGGTACAGGAGTTATCTCCCTTGAAACTTCATCTCAATTTTATATATAGAGCAGAGAGAGAGAGAGAGAGAGAGAGAGAGAGAGAGAGAGAGAGAGAGAGAGAGAGAGATAGAGACAGAGAGAGAGACAGAGAGAGAGAGACAGAGAGAGAGAGACAGAGAGAGAGACAGACATAGAGAGAGACAGAGAGAGAGACAGAGAGAGACAGAGAGCGACAGAGACAGAGACAGAGACAGAGAGAGACAGAGAGAACATGTATTATTTCAGTACTACAGGCGTTCGACACAGGGTACAGTATACATAATATATGTCTCTTAATATTGAAAAGATGTTAGAAAACAGAATATACAGGTCAGGTGTATTCATAACAAAACCTTGAGAATAATGTCAAGGTCACCAAAATCATATCCCTGCGAGAAGCTATAGGTAAGATTTCAATCATAGGTTTTGATATATCCTGCTGACAAGGACATATTCTCGTTGTGCCCTAGAAAATGAATGTCAAGGTCACACAAATTTGTTGTAGAATTAACTCACTTTGGTGAACCTATATGAAAAATATTAAAAAAGAGTCCAGTGAAAAGTACTTAGGTTATTCGATTTTGAAAGTACTGTATTCTGCCAAATAGTATACCCCACTTCCTGCTGAACTGGGGCGGTAAATACTATATGGATTATAATGTTTGTCATATGGTTATCATTAAAAACTTTTGGCTTGGAAAAAATATTCATGTGACTTACATTGCAACTACCTGCATCAATCAGACCATGACGAAATCTCATAGCCCAAAAAGAATAATAATTTTTGAGAATAATGACTTTTTAATTACAAAATATACACTTAAAGCAAAGTAATGAATTTTCAATGTTAAGTGCACATTCACAAAATTGTAATTAGTTTCTTTCTTAATGTATGTAAATTATTTACGTTGTCCAGAACTGATTATATCATAAATTCAGTAGAGGGAAACAGTAGGAGTTGAATTTATACTACGATAATGACAGTTTCAAAACGGGAAAGTCAAGTCCTCTGGGCCAAGTCAACACTGAAGACAGTCACCCATAACTTTTCAAATGACATTGTCTCATAACAGCACAGAACTTTTATTTTAGTTAATTGCTTAGTATTATGAGATTTTCTTTCTGCTGAATGGTTGGTTCATCTTCTTTGTTCTGTATATTCAATACAGCACTTGTTTTCAATACCACACCAACACACTCTTTAGAACGTCACTTTGTAGATCTACGAAGTTTTGCATCACCTGTTTGAAGTAACAAACCGATACATTTTGAACTGCTTCTTGCTGCTCTATGAAGTGGTGTGTCACCTTCTTTATTCTGTATATTCACTTAAGCACCTGCTTTCAGCAACACCTCAACACTCTCTTTAGATCCTGCCACAAATGCATGATGAAGTGGTGTGTCACCTTCTTTATTCTGTGCGTTCACTTTAGCGTCTGCTTTCAGCAACTCATGAACACACACTTGACATCCCCTCTCTGCTGCGTAATGAAGTGCTGTATCTCCTCCTTTGTTCTGTACATTTACTTTAACGCGTGCTTTCAGTAACACATCAATACACTCTTTGGAGCCGATCTCTGCTGCGTTATGAAGTGCTGTGTTACCGTCTTTGTTCCGGATATTCACTTTCGCACCTGCTTTCAATAACGCATCAACACATTCTTCAGATCCAGAATATGCTGCTTTATGAAGTGCTGTGTTGCCACCTTTGTTCTGCATCTTAACTTCAGCACCTGCTTTCAGTAACATATCAACACACAGTTTGGAGCCCTTCCATGCTGCTCTATGAAGTGCTGTAACACCTTCTTTATTCTGTATATTCACCTTAGCATCTGCATTCAGTAAAACATTAACACATTCTTCAGATGCAAAATATGCTGCTCTATGAAGTGCGGTGTCTCCGCTTTCATTCTGTTTATTCACTGTAGCACCTGCTGTCAGCAACACATCAACACACTCTTGAGATGAACTACCTGCTGCTTCATGAAGTGGTGTGTTACCTTCTTTAGTCTGTATATTCACTCTAGCATCAGCTTTCAGTAACATTTCAACACAATCTCCAGATCCTGAAAATGCTGCTCTGTGAAGTGCTACATCACCGTCTTTATTCTGTGTATTCACTGTAGCACCTGCTTTCAGTAACACATCAACACACTCTTTAGACCCAACATTTGCAGCTCTATGAAGTGCCATGTCACCTTGTTCATTCGGTAAATTCACTTTAGCACCTCCTTTCAGAAGCAATTCAACCCATCCTTTAGTTCCCAGGTATGCTGCTCTATGAAGCGCTGTGTCACCTTCTTTATTCTGTATATTCACTGTAGCAGCTGCTTCCAGTAACAGATCACCACATTCTGTGGATGCATTCAATACTGCTCTATGAAGTGCTGTGTCCAATTCCAGATCTCTACTGTCAACATCAGCACCTTGTTGCAGCAACCATTTAACAGCCAGCGGTTTGTTCTTTCTACATGCAGAGTGAAGTGGGGACAGGGGAAAATCCAATTGATTGACTGAAGCACCTTTATTAACAAGTAGATTCATCATTTCTATTTTGCCCCCTTCACTTGCTGCAGATAGAGAGCTGTTCAAAATAGCCTCTGTTCTAAGGTTGTTTTCCTTCTCAAACAGCAGTTCAACAACGTGAAGGTTCCCTGCTCTACAAGCTGCGTGAAGTGAAGTATCATCAACTCTAGCTCCTTTCTCTATCAACAGTTCCACAACTTTCAACTGGTTGTATCTACATGCATAAGATAAAGGAGACTTTCCCCAAACGTCCTGCGCATCAATGTCGATTCCACTGTCAATCACCCGTATCATAGCTGACACCAATCCGTTTTCACACAAGTATTGGATTGATGTTTTTTTAAGATCATTTTGTAAATTCAGGTCAGGACTAAGTGACAGGATCTGGTTTACAAAGTGGACATCTCTGGTTTCAGCAGCAATCATGAGAGGCGTTATACCAAAACTATACCTGGCATTGATATCAAGTGATGTTCTTGTTTTTATCAAGTATGTCAGTACATAAGATGCAGCGTATCTACTTGTCTCATATAAAATAACCTTTTCATCTTCCGTGGACAGTGTTATTTCTGGACAGTTGTCTATATACTTCAAAAGCTCTGGGGACTTGCTGCTTGGTACCAAGGAGAGACATGTGTTGCTGTACAACGATGAGTGCCTTTGGTCAGTCATGTGAAGCAGTGATTTCAGTGGTGTTTTGATTCTAGACATAACGTTACTGACAAATGTCATGTCTGTAAAAGCTTGATGTGAAAGCACATCAACAAAGTTTTGTGCCATAATCTCATTTGAAAACCGTTCTGCAAGATCATCTGCATAAGATCTGTTGACAAAGACAACTAGCCTAGATTCATTTATATTTCTTGGTTTTCTATCTTGTTGAATTCTTATTCGTTCATGGATGAATGATAATTGACACTTTTGAATAACAAATTCAGGGTCCAGTAAACACATGAGGAATGCAACACTGTCATAGATAGATGGATGGTCAAACACAAAACAATCCTCTTCAACTTTGATGTAAGTTCCAACAAGATTATTAGCAGCCTGTGTTATCTTGAATACTGGATCCAGTTTCTTAAGTTCTCTCTTACTGATCTTTCCCTCAGCTTTAACCATTTCTCTGAAGAGCAACAGCTTATTTGTATCTTTCAATAAGTTTGATATTGATGCATTCAGAAAGTCTAATGGTTTACTGAAAATCTCAACTGCACTAATTGCCTTGTTTTCTTTATAGATCGTAGTGAAAAGACGACATACATAAGGAAATCCATGAGGCACTTCTATCTTCATGATTTCATCAACCGTCATCTCATCTAATTTAACACCACTTGATCTTGATATGGACTCCAATAAAGCACGTTTTTCCTCTATACTTCTCTTCACCCTGTGATCCATACAAACCACATGTTTATCTGATGTCAGGAAGTCAAAATATCTGCCTAAATCACCAGATGCTGAGTTCAGGACATAATTACGTGCGATCAGAACAACTGTCACCTCATTCTTGAATATTTTATCTTCCTCATGTGATATGTGTTCTTCCTCCTCCAGCAGTGGCCTTAAAGCATGCTTCCACATCGACCATTTAGTCTGGTCAAACTCCAGACTACCAACCACATCATCAAGCATAATGACAGGACGAGGACAGGTCTCAATGATCTCTGTGAATTCATCTGGTGATATCACCTCGAACACCTGTCTTCCACACCTGTGTAGTTCTTCTAATGCCATGTACCCAACTGTGGTCTTCCCTTCACCTGGACTCCCTCTGATGGTCACCCAGTTTGTTCCGTTATTTAGTTTGTCCAGAACCTGACCCAGTGCAGGAGTTCTGACCATTCCCTGATTCCAGGCCTGGAAGTGACTGACTGTTCTATCTGTAATATAAACCTTCAATGTTTGTCCTGTTTGCATTGTATTTTTCTTATGATGCATAATGTCACCCTTTCACTTATTTCTGCAAAAAAAAATTATAATATTTTCGTTGAGAGCCTTTCATTGCAATAAAGAAATTGACTATTAATATATCTTGGTTTTCTTCAAATTGTAATACAATTTTATAATATCCTTTCAAAAATAATCAGTTTTGATACACTGATGCTTGTGGGAGAAATAACATTGTTATGAAAAACAAGCATGCCCTTTCCTGTTTAATACAACTGAAATTGAATGTGGAAAGTCCACAACAAAATACATGTTATATACCATATGTAGTTTTATATAGTGAATACGATTCCAATGTACAATGAGTCAGACAAACAATAAATAACAAAACTAGTCGCCAATACCGAGGGTTGATGTAGAAAATTACCTAAGATGGATAGATTTTGCCTAATCCATTTCTTCATTGAATAAAATATATTTACATTAAAACAAATCAAATCTTAAGTTAATACCACAAAATAATCATATTGAAATTAAGTAGAGATATTACTTACTCATTATGATTCTTTCAAAAAGTGTGGTTGTTTCGCTGTTGTTCTGACCACCACCAAAGCTTTGGTTGACGTGAGTCGCTTTCTCCACAGTGACATCTCCAAACTGTTGTTGAGTCATATTCAGCTGTATAAATGTTGTATTCGGCCCATCTGTTGAAATGGGTTACAAGATATACATGGTTTGACATAGAAACTCATGGTTTATAACCATTTCAAACAATGGTAATTAGAAAAGGCTAAAATAACGTTTATAAACAATGCATGTGTTCATAAGAAGTCTTACATAAATAGCAGAAATGAAGTAGAATGTATTTGTACAGGAGTAACCCCAAAAAAGAGCGACTGGTTCTGAGGCTTTACCTAATTCGCTCAAAGTCACCAAATCTCAAATTTCTAATCCCTATTGCCTAAAAAGTTTGTACAAAAGTTAAGCTTTCTTGTGCATTTAGTATGTGATGCCCTTTATTGGGCAGGGTCACAACATCAATAAGCCCCATTGACAAAGGACTATGTACACGACATTTCAGCTCTCTAAGGATGTTCATACTGGGGAAGAAGATGACAATATGTCGTTACCAACCCAATCGATCCAAAAGTTGGTAATGCACCGACAGCCTTGCAAATTGCTTATAATACGTTGGGATTTTTCATCTCGGATGTTAAGCTCATTTGCATAACATAGGTTTCAAAACGGATTTTAACTTCATGGAAAATTAAACAAGAGAGCTACTATCAGATCTTGAATAAATTGTGGTTTGTTTCATTTACCTGCACATTGTGATTTATCACTAATTAATAGAGCGTAATCAGCGTGGTATGGGTAATTCAAATTAAAAGAAAAAACGTTCACCAAACTTATCTGTGTGATTTGTAAATGTGCATTTGATTGGTCTACACCATAGCTCAATAGTCGTATTACTTCCTGTCTCAGAAATCCAGTCAGAGTCAGTATGCATTTTCTGAAAGTGCATACATGGCCCGGTGCGTGCGGAAGATGGGGACCACAGAATCACCAAATTTATTTTATAAGCCTTATTGGCCAAGGAGTATGTACACAACATTTCAGTTTTTAGGCCTTCTCAATCAAAGAGATGAAAATCGGTTGGGTCATGGCCTGTGAGGCCCCCGGTATATTGGGCCACACAATATATAATCCCAGATAACAAATTTAAGTTTTCTAGAGCCATTGATTCTGAAGTTTATGGATGGGCGGACGGACAACGGATGCCATTCCATGAGCCCATCTGGCCTTTAATGCTTGACAAAAACGAAAAAAGTGGAAAGACGAACAGACGGACCCCATGCCATGCTATAAGCATATCAGGCCTATCAGACCAGATGAGCTCCAATTTAATATTACCCCTCAAAGCGTCCCCTGTGGCTTCAGTCAATGCGTCCTCATCATCTTCATCACATGTGTGGTAATCAGCATCATTATCTTCATCACATGTGTGGTAATCAGCATCAGCATCTTCATCACATGTGTGGTAATCTACATCATCGTCACTGGAACTGGAGGACATATTTCCTGCAGCCTCTGTACCAGATACAATCTTGATATTCAGGTCGGGTATTTATCTGCAGCAGAAACAGGTACATGAAGTTAAATTCCTTTAAAACTAAGAAAACAAGATAACAACATATGTTTTATGAACATATCTGTACACGACGTTTCCTTATAATTACATGAAACAAGTAATTATTTACTATGATCGGACCACATCCTCCCGTGACTAATGACCAGATGAACAACTTCGATCATCAAGGTGCAAGCTACCCTTTCAACAAAGTTCAGTTTGGGGGTGAAGGGTTTGTGAAAAGACGGTCCATGTCATAAGCCTTTCTGGCCCGATGAGATAAAGAAAAAACAGAGCCATGGACTCTGTAGCTAGTCAGGATTAAAATAAAACATTATACATGTAGGTTGAAAATGTACAATTTATAATCCAAATAAGCCAGACCAAGGCATCTTCACAGGATTTCAGGGATCACAGGGTCACCGAATCTACAATTTAGAAGGAGTCTGTACATAACATTACAGCTTTCTAGAGCTTTTCGTACTGGAAAAGAAGATGAAAATAAGTTTTTAGGTCATGACCCCTGTGATCCATATTTAGATTACCATTGACCAAGGCGTCTGCACATATAATTTCAGCTCTCTATAGAATCACTGGTTCTTGAAAAGAAGTTGAAAAAGCGAAAAGTTTACGGACGGACGAACGGATTGACTCCGGACGCAATGCCATGTTGTAAGCAGATCGGGCCTTTCAGGTCTGGTGGGCTAAAAAGTTGATGTTGTTATTATAAAGATATATATTGATTTGTTTTGTTACGGAGGAAAACAATGGTGCAATAGGTATATCACTATTGCTACCAATTGCGAATTGCCTGTTAATAACTCATCATTGTGCCAAACTCCCAGCTGAGTGTAATAGTAGTATAGAATAGTAATTCGTAATTCCCAACATCGTTTGTTTACTGTCTCAGATGACCGATGGGTGGTCAGGGCACTTGATTTATTCACCATGCGGTTACATAGATAAGGCGGGTAACTCTCCTGCTCTCAGAGTTCGTGCATACCGCTAAAACAATAATACTACTTGGCAGATTAAAACACTAGAGAGTTGGTTATTGGTTTTTATATTTCCATAGATCATTTAATACATGTATGTAATATTCGAAAAACAAGACTCGAATTCATGATCTGAGATCTGATTGTAAAATAGAATACTCATTCGCTATTCATAAACTGTCCCAAACCTTCAAGATGTGCGGATTTAATGGTTCTCTACTTATGCTTCCTTCTAAGTAAAATTATTTTATAATTGTTTACTCTAATCCAATAAGAATGTCTCACATAATAACAAATACAAGATATTCCTCAGGATGAGCGATACTTAGTAAAACTTGAAGCAGCAATAGTCTCAGCTATACAATACGTGAATGTAATTACGTCATAAGTAATGACGTCACAATGTCATGTCAGTTCAGCCGGTGACTTTTACACAGGGGACACGGCAACTTTGTCTGCAGTAGAGAACACGTGTTCTACACGTAGTAAGGTTTCGCTAGTTCCAGCTGGTGCTCGCAGGATTGACCGCAATTCATAACCACATGGCGATGCGGGATTTCTCCCTGCCGTAATATCAGCAGGCGTGATATAAGTCAAATACTCTTGAAAGCGGCGTTAAAACCCCACCTCACCTGTACATCGAGCACTGATATTCACCAAAAATCACCACCTCATTCACTATATCTACTCAGTCGCTCCCCCCCCCCCCCCCCCCCCCCCCCCCCCCCCCCCCCATTCATGTATTACTACGACTAATGCGCTGTACATATCACTGTTTGTTCATTTGTTCAACACCGGTTACCTCCCTTTGTAGTGACACAATACTGCACTTCACTCAAGTTTCATATTACATGCTTACATGGGGGTGAAAAGTGAGAGGTGATATTTTCAGAGGTGAGCTCCGCATAAAAGGACACCATGTAGGACAACACAATGCCTTCATGTGTTCGTGTGCTTTCAGTAGTACTAAAATCGTACAACAAAATACAACTTTAACAAATAAAAGGCTAAGTAATCAACAGTCATATATAGCATTTTGCTCTCGACAGTTCGTATCGTTGACATGAATTCAATACAACAGTAACCAGCATAATTGCGATGGATATATTAGTGAACGTACTAAGTTCGTTATACTCACAAAATATACTCACATGACTTCAGATCATATGGACATGGAGCGGTCGAGGTACTACGCGAGAATGACGTGAGAAAGCGATTCAATATGACTGCCTTTCTCACAATATCAGTGGGGTTTTCCCTTCTTTATTGCGTTGTAGATTTGAGAGCATTACGTGGTCATGCAGTCTCATATGAGTCAGCACATTATCATTCTGGTTCCCGGAGTCTGTTGCGCTGCGCAACTGGCGACTGGCCTAATTAAACCAGTCGCCAGTTGCGCAGCGCAACAGACTACGGGAACCAGAATGACACATTATGAGCCAGTTGCAAGTGGTATATGACACATTGTTTATAGTTGTAGCAGCCTATGTGTTAATAGACACATGTTTGCGGTAAAGTAAAATGTTAGTTATGTAGATGAATTGACAATACACATCTGTGTCAACCAAAACAACCGACAACTGAGAAGAGCATGAGACAATGGACTTAAATTAATTTAAGTCCGTGACGAGACTAACACAAATCATTCTTGACAGGAAGAGTTACTTCCCATGAATGTAATACCATTGTGACACGCACTATCTTAAACTGTTTGAGAGGCATTCTAGAAGGTGGTGTGATGAAGAAGGCAAATATCTTATGGATGATCAACTTCTTTATTAACATTAGCGACGTTTCAGTATAGATCTTTATACCGTTATCAAGCATATGGAAGAGATGGTGAAACAGCAGGTTATATACAGGATACATGTTGGTATGATAAAGAGATAACAAATACAACAAGATGAGGTAACAATGACATAAATGGCTGAACACAATATCTTCATTTTGTTTTGATAAAAGGAAGCGCTGAAATATTCAAAATATTATGCAAGGGAAGATGTCAAATTGTAGATAATTAGTACATAAAAGAATACTAAACATGATATTAATTGTATGGTAAGATTAAAGAAGAAACTTCATATATTGAGTCTGTAACTGCAATTTTCATATATCTAACATGAAAAATTATCAGTATTATAAAAACAATTTGTTTCTCCTCAATTACATTTGTGTATTTCAATAATAGTATCTACACCACGGGGAAAACAAGATTCAACATTTTGATCAAACAATACAGCAATGTTAGCTAAATCAAATCGGAGTTTTTAAACTTTAGAAAACGATCCATAATGTTAACTAGTTGCTGATATGGTAGATATACCAATTTAAATATAAGTTAAAGGATATTAATACACATATAAGATTTTAAATTTGAGGGGATTCACTATTCAGAAAGGGGGTCAGGCAAATCCCTATGCATTAATTTAGATATATAATTCCCTAGTGACATGTTGTGACTCCTGTCAACTCTCTCTCGCATGGCACTTTTTTCTGGTGGCGAAGAAGACATGTGCCAAATTTGAAAAGGATGAGATGACTAGTTGTTCTGTTATTGATTGGACAACAAATCTCATCGGACCGACGGAAGGACGGACGGAATCGTTGGTATTACTAGACACCCCCAACATTCTTATCTAAGAAATCCAATAAGTGATCAACTGCGTCAAGCACTTTTATTATATAGCGAGCAGTGAAATACTGGGATTTATCAGTGAAATAAACTGTCTATCAAGCTACAGTGAAAATAACTTATATTTTCACTGCGAACGGTGACTGATATAATTTGACGACATAAAACAATGTTCTCACGCGGCGAATTGGCTTATGACGTCACAGTGTTTCTGTGGTGACGGGGCTGTTCTTTGCGGCCGCTGGCCCTTTTCGGATGTAATGACATGGATAATATATCATATAATAAATAGAATATCTGTCAATTCTTGACAAATACCATGTTTATCTCATCTCGTGAGCCACTCGTGAAAATATAACCTTTCTGCCTCACTCGATGAGATAAACAAGAAAATACATATATCCTCTATATCCTATACTTCTTCTTAAGGATGTCCGCTCCTCATATTTATAGAATTAAACTTTTTTTCTAACTTATATTTTTTAGAAGATCAAAGTTTATGATTGAAAAATCAGCATTAAAAAATAAGGGGGTAGTGTGTTTTTTTTCGAAATATGACGCCTGCAAGATAGTGGGGTGAAGTACAATCTTAACATGGGAGTCTATTGGAAAATTAGAAAAAAAACTGCTAAAAACTTTAAAATACTACATTTCTAGAATTAAACTTTTTTTCCTTTTTTAATATGTTACAAAGTTCATTTTACCCTACCGAAATCGATGAAAAAATATATATGGTAGTGTGGGTTTTTTTAAGCTTTGACACCAAAATGTACCTGAAAACCCCCCTTTTTAGTCAAATTTAGGCCATTTATGCTGTTTAAGCACTTTTTAGAGGTTCTAAAGTCACATTTTCTTTATTTCATATGTTTTTTAAAAGTATGTAGATGATGTAGAATATTATGGAGTAAGTTTGTTTTTTTGCTGAAATAAGTCGATGAAATGTATTTGAAAAATAGTTTCACCAATAGTAAAACACCCATCTCTCTTCCGAAAATCAAGTAAAAAATGAGTGTACATGGCTCAGAAAAGCCATGGTGACCGTTTTTGTCATTCGAAATATTAAAAAGTGTTCACAATAAAATGACCGCCATGCAATTTTTGCTTTATACGCAACACCGTTATCACTACTACGGATAACTGGTTTGCGTAATAGGGTGTTTTACCCTCTAAAGTAAATTTAAATGGCACAAACAATCATTATAAAAGGGAAATTTGCCCTTTTAATGTCACTCACATTATTCTCATTTCATCACCATGGGAAATTTGATTTGAAAATTTTGAAAGTTTTGGTGAGATCACTCATTAGATAACAATGAGTTGGTTACAAACATGTGTGATAACATCTCGTGCAAACGTCACGTGACGGATGACCAATGTGTTGACATTTTTCGTTGCTTGGTATTGTTTGTTATATCAATTACATTGTTTAAATTGATATACTATTTTACCCAAAAGTACTTTTGTTTAATGTTTGTAGGCGTATGACATGTGTAGACGTACACCAATTATCACTTTCGCTCGTCTGATACCAAGTTCTATTCACTCGTTGCATACATATGTTATCACATTACTATTCGTTGAGTATTCTTCATGTAATGTATACGTGGATATAGGATACTTCTGTGTCATTATAATTGGTGAATGAAAGTTTATTCTGTCAAAAAGGCAACAGGCCCATAGAACATAACATGTCATTTTTTAAGTTACAAATATTTGTTTTACAAAAGTATAACATGAACACTTGCCCCAAATAATACATAAATATGTACAACGTTAACTCACGTGCAAAAGAAGGTATAGGTACAACAACGCAAGATATTTTAATCAACGAGTGATTAACAAGATTGAAACATAGTTACACTTTGTCTCTAAAAGCAAACTAAGTTTGTCTGTAATTTTTGAAACATTATCTGTTCATAATTCTGAAAAACATTCTTTAAAAATCGTCGTTATAGAATCTCCTTTACCAGGCGAGATAGGGGAGTGAAATAGGGATTTCAGGCTTGTTTTATTAATTAGATTTGAATTTGGAATTAAATAATAATAATAAAAGATTCCTGTGATGGATATACAATATATTTATAATTGATACACTTTTTACGTAAATCAGTATATGCAATAAAAAGTAAAATTCATTTTCAATTTAATCTAATCAATGACATAAACACTGATTACATAATCTGCATTCGATATTAACACTAATTCTGCGTCCTACTTCTACCATTAAATTATGATTACCACATCTAAAACGACTTAAAGCTTGCCGATAGACTTGCTCTTGAATATTGAGGAGATAGCACTCTGCATGTAGTAATGATTTGAAGATTAGGTATGAACTTAGTCGAGAAATATTTGAGCGCCATTGCTGCATGTCAATATCCTTGATACGTTGTTTAACTTCGAATAAGAAATATTCACTGCTTCAAAAAATCTTGCGTAATCCATACGATTCCAAATCCCAATTTATATCAAATGTCCTTCTAATATGCTACCCATGAAGTTCGTTCCGAAAGATCAAGATTATATAACATTTGATAAGTCTGTTTTTGGTAATCTTCTGTTGTCCATGATAATTAACTTGCTCCAATATGTGATACACTTCGTTACTTGTGTTGTATATATAGAATATCGTCCACAATCTCCAAGAACAGCGGCGTTACAGGCTGAATTTGATAGTTTTAAAATCCTCTTGAAGTATTTTGTTTGAATCGTTTCAATACGTTTATAAGTCTGATATCCCCAGATCCATAAGTTAATGTAGGTAACACAATGCTGTCAAAAAGTCGAACTGCTGTAGAAAAAGGAAGACCGCCACATAATGAATTTAGATTATATAGTAAAGAACATGCTTTTTCTGCCTGCTGCGCCAACGTTGCAGTGTCCAGATGGCTTCTGGTGCGAAAGTAAGTCCTAAATATTGATAATGCAAGACCACGTTTAGTACAGTGCTATTTCTCATAATGTCGTAGATATATTCCGTTTCTAAACACAACTATTTGTGATTTGTTTATATTCAGAGATAGTCCCCATCTATCACAAAGGTCAATTAAGGTATGTATATGTTGTTGAAGTCTACCTGCACTGTCTGCTGAGCTTGTGACGTCATCTGTGTATAAAAGTGAACAAATATTTGGAGCATCTTCCGATATAAACATTCCTCTGCATTTTGAATCTTCCATCTCTGCAACTAATTCGTTGATATAGAGCGATAACAGCAAGGGGCTCAGCATACATACTTGGCGTGTTCCCATGTGACAGGTGAAATAGTCACTGAGTCCATGTTCGATCTTAACACAGGATCTTAGTTTAGAGTACATGTCTCTCAGAAAATTCACAACTTGCCATGAATACCATAATTCATCAGGCGGAACCATAGGTGATCATGATCGACACAGTCAAAGTACTTTCTTATCGGAATTTATTATTCCTATGAAGTGTGAAAATGTTTTCCACAGTAGTATACCCTTTTCTGAATCCAGCTTGGATTTCATAAATAATATCATTTACTCGGGACCAAGATTGTAAACGTTCATTGAGTATTTTTGTGAAAGCTTCCCCGATCACTGATAATAAAGAGATACCTCGATAATTCTGTACGTCATTTGTAGATCCTTTCTCGTGAAAAGGATATAGTATTCCCTCCCCCCTTTCCGTGGGATAATATCCACTGTCTTATATATAATTGAAGAGTTTACAAACAACCGGAGCAATCTTTGTTTTAGAGGGATGCAGTAATTCAGTTGTAATTCCATCCGATACTGGCGACTTTTTACTTTTTGAATTCTCAATACTGTTTCTGAATTCTGTCAAGGTTATAGGTTCATTAAACATTTCATTTTCCGTTTTCATATTACAGTCTTCGCACCCATCGTCATGTGTATCAATGTAGTCCATAATTGTATCTTCTAACGTTGTTAAGTTTTCATTTGAGTTAAGAAGATGTTGAAAGTGTTTAACATATTCCCCTCCTGTTATCGAGTTTGTAAGTTTTAGTGATGTCACAATGAAAGGCAATTTACATGATATTTGCACTCAGATACAATGTACACGTGTACATGTACGTGAATACACTCTCTGAGTGCAGCTGCATGGTAACCCCACTGGATGAGCGCCCCTGTCCATCCTGTGATGTCATCGAGGATGAAAGACATTTTCTAATAGACTGCCCTAATTACGACGATATCAGATATGAATTTTTAATAATAATTCCATTCTGCTGTTTTTCTTCATCTGAAAAAAATATATATTTAATGCAAAGCTGTCAAATTAAAGTACAGCTGGGGAGGCACTGTTTGCCATGCTAACCAGAAGACGTGATGTTATAACAAAAAGTATATAACATATTTGGAGAATAGCCAACGAGGTACGAGTGATTACGGGAAATGTGCACGAGTCGAAATGATGTTCACAGTCGAGAGCCTTGGCGAGATCTTCGGTGTATACATATGTTATAACACGCGCATGAATACAAATGAGCTGATCAATATCCTTTTCTACAGTCCGTAAATGTGTATAATAATGTTATTAATTAAGTATTTCCGTATTGGCCCTGTTACAGGTCCGAGGTTCGTTGTATTGGCCCGAGACGAAGTCGAGGGTCAATACAACGGATATACTTAATACTTAATTAATGACAATTTTAGTAATTAACTTCTTTTCATTCTATTTGCACAACACTAAACATCTAATTTATACTGAAATAATAATTATAAACAAGATTGGTTAACAAATAGCACGGGTCAAAGTTGTGAAGCGATAGCTTCTGGCTTTCACCAAATGTGCAACTGCGCATGCTCAGACTCATATTGGCCCAGTTTGTCTCGTATTGGCCCGGTTTCCCCCGTATTTGCCCAGTTTCCCCGTTTTGGCCCAGTTGTCGAATCATATGGTCTAAGCCGTAAATGCCATATAAGTACCATAACATTGATAGTTAATTAATAATATAATGTTATTAATTAAGTATTTTCGTATTGGCCCAGTTACAGGTCCGGGGTCCGTTGTATTGGCCCGAGACGAAGTCGAGGGCCAATACAACGGACCGAGCACCTGTAACTCGGCCAATACGGAAATACTTGATTAATGACAATTTAATTAATTAACTTCTTTTCATTCTATTTGCACAACACTGGAAATCTCAGTTATATTGAAATAATAATTATAAACAAGAATGGTGAACAAATAGCACGGGTCAAAGTTGTGAAGCGACCGTTTCGGGCTTTCACCAAATGTGCAACTGCGCATGGTGAGACTCATATTGGCCCAGTTTGTCTCGTATTGGCCCAGTTTGTCTCGTATTGGCCTAGTTTTTCCCGTATTGGCCCAGTTGTCGAATCATATGGTTTGTGCCGTAAATGTCGTATACGTGCCATAACATTGATAGTTAATTAATAATAACATTTAATGTAATGGGTAATATAAAGCATTTTTTAAAATGGCAGTTGTGATGACAATGAGGATAAATACACATATTATAATTTCGTATATAGAACATTTAATAAATATGTTTGTATACTTGATCTCTGTTTTAATTTTAATAACCGAGATGTGTGAATGTGAGTTCGGCACGTTATATTTATCAATGAGATGGTAAACTCACGTGCAAAAGAAACGTCCCAATATAAAATAGAAAATATTTCAATCCATGGGCGATAATTACGACTAAAACAGCATTACATTGTGTCTTCGGAACCTGACAATACTAAATTTTCAAATTTTCAAAACATTATCTGTTCATGTTAAACACGTGTTTTAAGAAATCGGCAGTTTTTGAATCTCCTAAACTCGACGAGATAGAAGCGTCAACAAACGTTTTAGCTTGTTTTGTGACGTCCTACAGACAGACAGACAGACAGACAGACAGATACTTTATTTTATTTTCACCTCATACATGTACATAAAATGGAATAAAACATAAAACTCACATACAAATACATGAGCCACCCAATAAGGGTTATGAGAGATTATGGAATGTATACATAAATATATTAAATAAGAAAAAGTTAAATAAATATAAACAGCACATACAAATAGCAATGCAGTATATAAAACTTCTAAGTATTATATCAAATTCGCTTTCTAAAATGTAAAATATCATTGCAGGCTGGACAAAATATAACATAGTTTCTTAAAATCAGATAATACAATAAAACCTACACACATTCATACAATGATTAAACAGATAAGAGCGAATATCACAGTAAAGTGGACAATGTATCAGCACGTGCGTATAACTCGGCGCTACAGTGGAAACAGGTTCTCTCTTCTATTGGCTTATTGCTGTATCTCCCTGTCTCTATGTGGATTGGTGCCACGCCACATCGGAGTTTGGCTAGGGCACTTCTGTATATTCGAGGTAAGTTTCTTCCCTCACACGAGATGCTCTACTTGAAATGTCTGTACAGCCTCAGTTTGTTGCCACCCTGTCACCTTCTACCTTCTGTTCCGTGCACCTCTTCCCGCTAGTTCTGAGTAAATTGTTGTATTATTCTGGAGCAGACTTCAGATAATATAACTTGAGTGTGAAAGAGATTATCTTGAGGAATGAAGTGTCTCAAATCTAGTTCTTCCAGCTTTAAATGAGTTCTGAAGTTCCAATTCCTGTTCCCGCGTTTTGCAACAACGTTTGACCATGTGAAATAGATTACGGATGTCGTTCCGACCGAATCCCACAGAAGTGACGGTAGAAACGCACCACATTTTTTCATTGTCTTGTTGACGGGGGAATCCAATCCATATCTCCTACTACAGCAGCATTGGAGGTGTTAAAAGCATGGAGCGGTTTTGAAGAGCATTGACAGCAGGAATAGCATACTGTCCTCATATAACAGATCCGCAATCCAATACAGCTGTATAGGTTTTGTAATTCATCGCTCCAAGAATCTTGAATTTGGATATTAGCAGTCCGAATGCAAGGCTAGCGGCACTAGCGGCGGCTTTTCCCATTCGGTAGTAATCTAAATATTCAGTCTATAGAGATGTCGATAGAGAGACAACAAATGAATGGATGAGCTCGTTGATAAAGAGTAAAGGCGAGAGAAGACGTCCTTGTCTTAGTGCACATGTAGCATGTTTGCGACAACAAATTTAAATCAAAGAAGGTTATTAATGTCGACTACATCGTTAATTAAATTTCTAATTTTTTAATTTCTCAAACTAAAATACCAAACATTGCCAAAAACCATCTTGCAAAAGCGAATTTAGCACCCCACATGCGTTTGAAGAGACATACAAATATAAATACTACACTCTGATGTATGAAAAGCATGTGTCTATCGAATACATTACAAATATACTTTCTCCGACATCATTATTTAATTTTATACTCTTTTGAAAATGTGGGGACGTTTCTTTGCACGTGAGTATGGTACCGTCAACCAATCGTCATGTCAATCTCTGGCTACTGACCAATCAGCATTGAAAAATACTTAAGAACACGTGTGCGAATATCACATTGACATAGAAACTTGAAACTTTTTTTAAAAGATGGGCAATATTAATGCAAGCAAAAAGGGAAATCATGAAGAATTCGTTGGTCACATGTTTTTAGCGTCATTTTTATTTTAAATGAAATTTATATCTTTTTGAGGTTTTCTCAGTACAATATGTTATGAATGGAAGTTTTGACAGAGCAATGTTTGTGACATTCCTCGATCAAACATAGAGTTGAGGGTCAAGCAGAAGTCTTGAAGACCTAAGTATTGACGCGTCAATCCTAGTTAATATGTTATTATTCATTATTATTTTCTGTAATGTTAATTGAATTTCAGCGGGGGTATATAATTTTTTTTCTATATTTACATAGCAATTAAAGACAAATGAAAGAGAATAAGTAGTTCATTATCATTGTCACTATTTTCTGGTCAGGGTGTACGTCTGGGTTTTCAATTGCAACAGTCATATCCCACAAATCAAGATACAGGACATCATTTTGTAAATCACTAAATTCCTCTAGTAAAATCTGCGATGCGATATTTCCCCAAAAATCGCCAAAGGGGTACTTTTGACTGGACATTGCATGAGGACCTTTGACAATCACTTTAGTTTTTGGAGCTCGATACTTCAGCTTTTTTAAAGCCTCAATAGTTATTTTAACACTTTGACGCAGAACCTCTGGATGTTGTGTTTGAAAATGAGTATAGAAATGAAGCACAAATATATCATTAGATCCAGCCGGAATTAAGTTTATGTATTTATGGGGTGCATCAATTTTATTTACTGAAGCTTGTTTTGCACCATAATTAAACGGCATTCCATGTACAGCATATGCTATACTGAATGTTTTTAATTCGTCTTCTGCAATGGAAAAATAATACCATTTTCTTGACGTCCATCCCTCTGTTGTCAGTTTCAAATTTAAGTACGATTTTAAATACTCGAACATTTGTCTTGATGTAGAATCTCCAAAGAACCACAACCGTCGGCCTTTCAGACATTCTCTTGTAGAGTTTACACTCGTGTTGACTGTACTTGAGCAGAATAACGGAATCCAGCGTCCCCTGTATGCATAACCAAGCGGGGTGCTTGCTCTCCACGTTGCTCTTGCAGGAATCGTATTGCAGGGGAGATAACTCTGTAGACCGCTTCCATTGAGTTGTTCATTGACACTGATAGTTCCTGCAATTGTTGAAAAGAACGTCGGTGTGGACAATTTGATATTGTTAAGCTTACTTAGACATCCAGAACATTTATTGTTTCTGTACGTTGTATTATGTATGTCGCATTCACAGGTTTAGCAACCTGCTGTTATCTTAACCTTATACATTGTGGGACTCTTCGAATGTGTGTTGACAAATGGATACAATACTAAACATATGTTCTCCAGACCACAAGCCCTTTGGCCATTGCCGTTCACAGGCGATTTAAACAAGAACTAACACATTGTATATATATATATTGTTTTCGACCCCCAACTTTCACGTCTTTAGAACTTTATACTCTAAAAAAAGGCCAGACACTTTGTTCTACCACATTCGCCGTCACGGCATGCAATCAATTAAGACGTTGTATTAAATATTTGTGATGATTTACCTATCAATCCAAATTCATGGAACCTACCACTTAATAATGTAAGTTCTGCAAGGCGACCGAAAGCCGATTTTCAACCTCTGAGTAACGATCTTGGCACAAATGACGACCAGTTAGGTGGGGGTGGCGAAAGCGAGTGTTCTGATTGGTCGATGCTTATAACCATACACAATTCGATAGAATTGACCAAGGACAATTTCAACAGTCTCAGCGCGGTATCGGAATTGATATTTCATTATATCTAAATTTACAATTAACCAATTTTCAACCTCTCTTAAGGTGTTCTCATCTTTTTTGTTCAAAAGACATCAAGAGGCTGTTAACTAAACATGCGTGTTTCACCAAACTTGCTTCACATGTTAGCCATTATCTCTAGTTGTGCCTTTTGAGGGTTATACCGATTTCTGAATTTTATTTGTTTGCGGTTTCCATGGACACATGACCAAAACATGTACTCTGTGAGGAAGTCATTTTGTGCGGAGCATATCTCCCAAACTATAACACACCTATGAATCTGTATGTGCCCATTTTACCTAACAGATATGTTACTCTGTATCCATTGATGTGCCCTTCACTAATTTAAAGTTTCTCTGACCTAAGCAGGGGTATGTGAAGTTAGCTCGCTTCTATTTTTTTTGGTATTGAATTGAAAATAATTGAAACATTCTCGCAAGCCTACAAGATGAATAAGACAAATTATTATGGTTCACATACTCATGCCATCATCCGGGTACTGACAATGTTTCTCGAACTTAAGTTCTTTCACTGCTTGGTTATTCAAAGCCATACAATGATTATTGTGGAATCAGTGTATTGCAGGCGAGTAGCGGATACAAATACAAATATGATCGAACAGGATGTAAACCGTTAACTCAAATACCTACTGTTGATTGCAATAACCTTGACGGATGCGTCCATAAGGCCGTTCTCCTTGCTGAAACAATATATAACAGCAACTCATAAAACGTTCTCAGGATTTTTAAGAAAGCTTACTTTAGGAAAATTCATAAGTATGCATTGTCAACAAGAATAAAGTACAGATAAAACCTCTAACCCTATCTTACCATTCATGAATTTAAATTTGAAAAACATTACAGGCAAATGTATTTTCTCTCAGAATTTCTCCAAAGGCTGTTGCAAAAATCCCTCCTTTATTCAGAAGAAACTTATCGAGTGAGTATTTACACATATAGGATTTGTCCAAACGTTTAATGCTAGCATGTGCATAGCCCAGGCTTTTGATGAAATATCGTTTGATTTAAACAAGAGTGCTCTCACAGCGTTTCAAAGTTTCAAAGGCATATATTTGACAAATCAAAACTTAGAGTTAGGATATATTAAAGTTTTACGCCCAGTCTGAAATAGGTGAGTCAAGTGCTGTTATTCAAGGGGTATAAGATATTATATCAATCAAATCAGCCCGAACGTCTAAAGCACTTGTAAAGTTTCAGAAACTGTTCGAAAAGTCAATGTCAGAACATAAGTAAATGGCCACATGAATAAATACACTTTTGAATGCATGTACATGTACTCCTTTTAGGACGGACCGTCGGATTTTGCGACGACATATGCTTTGTTTGGTTATAAAAATCGCTTAAAATCTTGTTTCAACATTATGCATCTTCACAACGTAACAGGCGTAACGATAAGATTTTCATATCTTCTCCTTCCGTCCTTGACCTCAACCCTCGCATTTTCAGTACTAAGATTTTAACGTAGTGCAGACAAATCGGATAAGCCAACCAGAAGACACTTGTATTTCCCCTGTAACTGTGTCGATCGTCGGTAAATGAAGTGGTTCCGAATGTAAACGGCGATTTCATTGGCTGCATGTTAGCAGATGGTAAGGGACGTAACTCATGATCACAATAGGTGTCGCTGATTCGTTTAACCACTTCTACCTAGGCTGAAGACAAGGCAAAAAATGCATACATCTCGATACATTTTCACCTTGCCGTGGGAAGATGACATTAAGTCACAAAGTTAAAGAGTCCATTAAATGCTTCATCAGATCCCACAAGAATTACAGTATGATTTACATTCTAAAACTTTCTGATAGGCATTCTAGAAGTTTGTGTTATAGAACGACAAGGATATTTTATAGATGATCAACATCTCTGTTTCACAATTGCCCCGTTATTAGGATCATTACCGAAACGTCCCCATTGTGAAATAAATGAGTTAATCATCCATAACATGTCCTTGTCGTTCTATTGTACTTGATGTTGATCAGAACAAGTAAGCACAGATATGACAGAATAGTATTATTTAGTAGACAAAACGTATGATGACAGTAGCTTTTCACTTCTGTACTTACTGTTCAAGGATGCGTGCTTGTTCCACGGTCAATTTTGGTGAACTTTTCTTCCAATGAGTAAAAACCCAGTTTGAGCATTGAATATGTTTCGGTTTTTCACAGAACCAGGGCGAACCATAATTCATGTTTCTGAGGTCACATGAACCGTTGTAAGTCTTGGAAATACTAAAACTTCCTGTGCATGGAAGAATTTCATTCACTGAACCATTCCTAAATTCTCCGAAAAACCGCCATAGTGTGTTGCCAGTCCTGGATTGCCTGTAAATAGTGGCGATTTTTTCTCGTGTTGTGAACACTTTTGCCTTTATAGTTATAGTCCCCGGCCACAGTAACTTGACTCTGCCCGTGTAGGTTCCATCTCCATTGTCAAACACTGTTCCAGCAGCTCCTGTCAGCTGTCCACCTGTTGTCCAGATTCTGATCTCATCTCCTCCCTTGAATTTAAGATTTCCCTCCACGTCTCTGACCTTGATGTTTACAGTTACGGTATCACCAACAAAATATTGTATTTTCTTATTTAAAACACATATTTCCGATTCTGTTGATGATGCAAAAGAACGCCAGTCTGTTACTTGAGGATCGTTGATTGTCATTCTCTCCCAGTCGACTATTGAGAACGTGTTATTCTCCTGTAATTCATCACATGTATTGACCACTTGCATCTTCGGAGTTCCCATGTCCTTTCTTACGAAGGTCGACCTGCAATATAATTTTAAGCATGAAAGCCACTTATTTTGAAAAGTTTAGAAGCGCCATAAGATAACATAACCTGCCATTTACTCAGGTGAGGGAACTTCAAAATAGCAAAAGACTATAGCATATAGCTATGGGAATACATAAAATGAAATATAGCTGAATTAAATTGGTGTGCATGGAAATAGATGTATTTAACCTATTACCCTTAACAATGTATATTGCACTTACACACACGCACACACACACACACACACACACACACACACACACACACACACACACATATATATATATATATATATATATATATATAGAGAGAGAGAGAGAGAGAGAGAGAGAGAGAGAGAGAGAGAGAGAGAGAGAGAGAGAGAGAGAGAGAGAGAGAGAGAGAGAGAGAGAGAGACAGACAGACAGACAGACAGACAGAGAGAGAGAGAGAGAGAGAGAGAGAGAGAGAGAGAGAGAGAGAGAGAGAGAGAGAGAGAGAGAGAGAGAGAGAGAGAGAGAGAGAGAGAGAGAGAGAGAGAGTTCATTTCATATTATAGTTTCATTTGTTTTAATTCATTTATAGTTTCTTATACGCCATGAGTTTTCAAACTAACAGTCAAGGCAGTAAATACGTATACATTTGAAGGTACATTTGATAAAAATAATCATTAAAGTGTTGACATTAATTACAAATTTACCTTTCAAGCAACAGGTATATCAGTATACAAGCAGATACGCAGCAATAACGAACGATGACTCCTCGCTTCATTGTCATCTACCTCTTGCTGGAGAAACCTGAAAGTATTTAGAAAAGTTGATTTATTACTCAAATGTGTGATATCACCAATTAGATAACGATGAGTTCGTAACACACCGCGTGCTGCCGTAACGTCATATTTGGCGTCTGACGTCATTGTCGATTTTGCTTGACGTCACAATATAATAGCGGGTGACCTATTTGCGAGTGAGCGTCACTAACAATGATTTTGTTTGCAATTCAGTGCTATTTACATCATTAAGTAATAAATGAAATACTAATCATGGTCCCGTTTGATAACATGTTTATGAAACTTACATCAGTAAACAGCCAACTTCCCTATTCAAACTCACTGAGGCGGGATTAAAGTATATTCTTTTTTGGACGTATCTTGATAGGAAGTCAGAATTTTGAATTTCTCAAAGCTAAACACGCGCTTTAACATTTTTAGACCTTCTTTCAAGTTTTTAAAAATATGGTTTTGATTTAAGACTATTTCGTAAAAGAGCCTTTTGTTTTTAGTATAAACAACTCTGAAACAAGATAAGCTGTTTGTCCGATCTATTGAGCTTTTTAAAAGAGCGAATTAATCAGAATGTGTATCGATATGGTATTTTAGTCGATTGAGAATATAAATTGTTTGAAATAAAATCTTAAATTTATACACTGTCTTTTTTTGCATGAACAAAGTTTGCCTATTGTGTGAATGTCTTCCTAAATTGATAACGCACAGTTATCAAGAGAATTTTATAATTAAGAATTCACCACTTTTACACTTCTCTCAATATTTGTTTTAATAGTACATACAAAAGTCAACAAATGAAGGTTTGTCCTTGGTGTGTCAATGGTACAAATATACCCTTAACATTTCTATAGAATGACGTGACAAGGGCATTTTAAAGATAAAGTAAATTAATATTCGAGTGTAAACCATGATTTTTTCTTGTCACATTTACTTTTGATACAGTTGTTTACATTCGTAAAGTAAACCAAAACAATCATATTATACCTTTCACAAGACTTTTTTTGTATTTCGAAAGTCGAAAATGTTTTCGATAAAGTTATGATTGATTAAACTTAAAATGTCCAACTCTCCGAAAGAATACTAGTAGTGCGAACACAAAGTATATTTGTCAAATACCGCTGGAACTGGGATTTTGAATATTGATTGTGCAATTTCGAACAGTTACGTGAGTTGTGTTGTTTATGCTTTAAGCAGAACAAACGATTTCTAAAGTCCTGATTTACGTTTTTTTATAATGTTTTAAAGAAGTGATCCGAAGCCCTGTTGGTTTTAACCCGTACTCATCGACCATATATCAGTTGAAAACTGATAGGATTAGGCTTGTAACTTTATGGAACCCCAGGGAGAACCTCTCCCCTTCCAATGTGTGGCGATCAGGATCTGAATCCAATTACCATTTAATTTTTCACATAAAAGTAAATATATACCAGATATTCATCGAATAAAAATGCCAATAAATAAGTAATAAAACTTTTCCTGAGAAGAAATGAAAGGTGTGTAATATAATATTTGATAGATTAAATAAATTAACTGTAAACATTATGATAAATAGTGTTTTGCATAAAGTATATTGATGCTAGTATGTCTGCATATGACATATTTTTTACGACACCATGGCCAGTGTTTGAATATTAGTATTCCCGAGGGATTGCGAGGGATATACTGATATTCAAGTAAGAGTTATATTGAGATCATAACGTTATAGAAGCGTGATGTCATAGCTTTCTTTATGACATCATGCCACCATTGGAAAGTGATATTTTTGCCTAGAAAAATGTGAAACTCGATATGATTGCCCTCGTAGATAAGATATCATGAAGTTCATCTGCATGAAACAGGCATGCAACGACTTGGTTGAAGGGAGATCCAGTCACAAAGACCATTTTGAAAATTTTGGTTTTGCCAGTTGATTAAAGAAATTTTCGATTAAAGTTAATAGGGATAACGCTTAAGATTTGATTATCTTGCTGAATGATACTTTCTTAGAAAGATTTTGGGGTACACGGAAATGTGAAAAGTCACCTGACGTCAATCCATTCCAAAATCTCAATCTCAATCTATTCCATACAATATATAACGTATGTGAACTATACTTTGTACAACAGTTCTCCCTCTATTGGATCGAGTAATAAATGTGTTTGATCATGTTAAAATGAATTCAATACAAACCTTTCCCATCCATGGAAAAAGTATAAAACGCATTTCGCTTTAAAGGGACAGTAGCAGGTTTTTTCGCTGAAATAAGTCGATGAAATGTATTTGAAAAATAATGTCCCAATAATAAAATACCTTTCTCTCTTCAGAAAATCAAGTAAAACAATGAATGTACATAGTTCCGTAAAGCCATGGGAATAGTTTTTGTCACACAAAATAATAAAATGACCGCCATGCAATGTTTGCTATATACACCGTTATTACCACAAAGGATAATTGGTCAGTGTAATAAGATGTTTTACCCTCTAAAGTAAATATAAATGGCATAAACTATCTTTATGATGGGAAATTTGAACAAAATGAAATTGGTCCAAAAAACGTGCTACTGCCCCTTTTAAGACACAAACATGTACATCTTTGATTGATCATAACACATGATATGTTGGAATTACTCAAGACATCAGTTTGTAACTACAGACTTCATCCAACCCTTTAAAGTGTTTATTATATTACATATATACAATTTATGTAAATATTTATTACAATTTACCGCAAGTAATAGTTATTACGATTTACGACAATTTGTATTACAATTTTCGTCTTACATTTTACGTCAATTTTTATTACAATTTCCGTTGGTATTACAATTTACGTCAATTTATTACAATTTGCTGCAAGTATAACACCTCACGTAGTTATGATAATTTACGTCGTAACACGGGGAATAATAATAATGTAGATGAACCTGATAACGATATCCACAACTAGGACTCTACCCGAGATGATGTGTTAAACGTACAACCATTGTGTTATTGGGGGTCACATATGGCAAACGTTATAAATGGTTTTACTTTATTGACAGTTGCCGACTGTTACTGAAAACTACCATTTTGATGATTGTGGACTTAAAATATTGATGAAATAAAGGTAAAAGTAGTATTTCTGATCGAAAACCGGACTGTGCACAGCGTGTGGCGCGCGTCAACGAGTCAAACGTAATTCTGGAATCTTATTTATAACAGAGAAAAGGTCAAATTTGAGTTCATAATGTTAAATAAGTCATATTAATACTGTGCATGTAAATGGGACGTGTAGTTTCGGTTTCTGCACATGCATAATTATGTTACTAAATTTTAATTGGAAACTAGTAATTATGATATATTTTGCGATTGGGGATAAATATGCAAGCTGAATGAATTTATTTGCAATTAAGACAGTATATGTGGTGGGTTAAAACGTATTAAAGCCAAATAAAAGTATATGAAACACAATGGACGTACCTTTAAATGTAGTTAAAAGGCTCAAACGTAATAAAGCTGTCGGGTGAGAACAAATTGAAAATGATACTATCATTGACTCATTGCATATACAAGGCCCTTGTCTGGTATACCATTTTAACTTGATAATTGCCACGGGCTCTATACCCGAAGCGTGGTTAACATGAGTTATAAGACCAATCTTCGAAGGTAATGGTAGCAAAATGAATACTATCGCCCGTTCACCATACTCAGCTGTCTTGGTAATTTTTTTTACTGGTGTACTGAATGATAGACTTACTAGAGTCTAACACGATATTATCCAAGTGTCACTCAGGCTTAAGAGACGGATACTCAACTACTGATAATATGTATATAATGACAATGGTATGTGCGTTTTTAGATTTTTCCAAAGCCAACGCGTTTGATAACGTCTGGGGATCAGGACTGTGGTCAACATTATACAGTAATGGAATAACTGGTAGGTTCTTCACCCTAGAAGAAATATGTTAGAGAAAAAAATATATATATATATACAGCTAAATGATAACATATCAGATTTTATTACTCGCCTGTGTAAGATACTGCAGTGTAATATTTATATGGCAATATTAAACTAGTTGTAATACCGCTGCACGTATGACGTCACAATAGTTTTGGGTTATGACGTCACAATGGGAGTAACGTCGTCACAATGTCATCGGCATTCGGGAACAATAGGGCTGCTCGATTTGTCCGCCGGCAAGAGAACCGGCGTGTGCCGGTTGCCGGTTTCAGCGGCACGTCTGCTTCATTTGACCGGCAAAGCTTGCCGGTTTGCCGGCGGCGTACGCCGAATGCGCCGCTTCCAGGTGACCGGCAAATGATGAAAGGAAAATTATAATTCCAATAATGATGGGACAAACATTTCCATTATTTAGTTTTTTTTATAAAGGAATAGGAATAGGAGATTGAAATTGTCGATAACTACTGTTATCTTGGATTTAACAAAAAAACAAGAGAATTAGTGAGCACAGCTCACTCATACTCATACTCCCGAAGTGAGGGTATGGCACATACAAATATGCAAATGAGGGTATGAAATATAAAAATGACAATGTACACATCAGTGGTTTCGTAAAATTTGAACAATCAATGTCTGAATTATGTGGGGGCGGGATAGCGCAGTGGTTAGTGCGTTCGGCTTCGGATCAAGAGGTCCGGAGTTCGAATCCCGCCAGGCACGGTAACTTTGTCTGCAGTAGAGAACTGTTCTACACGCAGTCAGATTTTTGTGCAACGTTACACACCCATGTACAGTACCACCAATGGTTCGCTAGTTCCAGCCGATGCTCGCAGGTTTCACCGCAATGCATAGCCACATAGCGTTGCGGGCTTTCTCCCTGCCATAATACTTGCAGGCGCGATAAAAGTGAAATACTCTTGAAAGCGGCGTTAAACCCCAACTTACCTCACCTCACCTGAGTTATGAGTGGAACAAAACGTGTGAATAGTGAAGATGAAACAGAGAAAATTTGCATAAATTATGCAAATGAGGGTATGAAACACACAGAAGTCAGATGTACATATCATGGTGATTGCACTTATCAAGTTTCGTAAAATTTGAGCAACTGGTCTCAGAAGTATGAGCGCAACAAAAACTGGACGGACGGACGGACAGAACTATGGGCGGACGGACTGAATCGTTGATATTACTAGATACCCCCTACCGTTGGTCGGTGGTATAATTAGATCAAACGAAAACCTTAGAAAGTACGACATAGTGTTAACTGCATGAACAAAGGTTGTGTATAGTATTGCAAGGGAATATCGAGCAAGTTGTGTACAGAATTGCAACAGAATATAGAACAAGTTGTGTATAGAAGTGCAACAGAATATCGAACAAGTTGTGAATAACATTGCAACAGAATATCGAACAATTTGTTGATAGTATTGCAAGAGAATATCGAACCAGTTGTGTACAGAATTGCAAGAGAATATCGAACAAATTGTGTATTGCATTGCAACAAAATATCGAACAAACTGTGTATGGCATTGCAAAAGAATACCGAACAAGTTAAGCATTGCAAGAGAATATCGAACAAGTTATGTATTGCAAGAGAATATCGAAGAAGTTATGCATTGCAAGTGAATATCGAACAAGTTATGCATTGCAAGTGAATATCGAACAAGTTATGCATTGCAAGAGAATATCGAACAAGTTGTGTATTGCAAGGAATATCGAACAAGTTGTGTATTGCAAGAGAATATCGAACAAGTTGTGTATTCAAAATTTTCGGTGCTGCCTGTGAGGCGCTCCGCGCGACCATATAGGTCCATACATTCCCGTGTTCAGTTACCCATTTGTACAGCTGGGTGAACTGAGTGCAATGTGGATGAAGTGACTTGCCCAAGGACACAACACAGTATAAGACCCAGGTCACAATGTTTGGTGTCTCCACCGGGATTCGAACCCGGGCCGTTGGCGTGAGAGGCAGACATGCTAACCACTACACCACTGTGCTCCACTTTCAGAAGGTGCTATTGTATCCTGCTTATTCGTTTTAGTAAACTTACTTATTCGTTCGACCTATTGCGGCATAGTTGAAACAGGATAATATATCCTAGGCATTTCATAAGAAAAGTTTAACAAACCTGAAAAATCAACAGCATCAACTCCAAAATGGTATGATTCCCCCAAGTTTCAGTGTGGGTCAGTTTATTCTCATCAATTGAACTGAACAGGGAGGGCGGCTTGAACAGTCGCATGTATAGTACATTGAATACAATATGCATAGAAATCTGAATAGCAGAGTTCATTCAATAGCGAATTCTTCTGCTTTGTGCAACCGACATTTGCCAACGCTCAATATGATATCCGGCTCGTTCACTTTCATAACATGTCTATCGCATGTTAAAATGTAAGGTTGTCTTTCGCATTGTGTTTTTCCAATATTTCTATTTGCACGTAGTAGCGTTACTGCTTCACGTGTTGTCACGGGTTGTCATCTTACTTTCTAATAATAAATACCATTAAAAAAGCATTCAAGCAATATTCAAGGCAACCATATACATATTTCTCAAAAAAAGCATGTTATTAGACCACATGATCCAATTAAACAGTTCATATGAATTAATGAAACGTTGCATTCAAATCACATTGGAGCCTTTGGTTCCCCAAGCCTCGGTTTAAGCGAAAGCTATGTAGTATATCCGCATAGCATGTCATTCAAACAAAGTTGCAATATTTGAATACAATTCATCGCATTGAATAATACATAGGTTTAACCTGCTTATTGGATAATTGGAAAGGATAACACCGGGCTAGACAAGGTTGCCGTCTTAGACCCTCCTTGTTTTCTTTCTGGAACTCTCCGCATATAACAGTTAGTTCGCAAGAGTAGCTTGTCAACAAGGAACCAAGTCACAATGGCCACATGTTTAAAGTATGTTTAATAGATTGTAATATCGGTATATACAATATTTAATATTTGAGAATCTCATGATGCCAAACACATGTTTTGCATTTTACATACAAATCATTGTGAAATCATTAATGGTGGTTTCATTAAAACTCTTAAGTTTCTTTCTTTATTTATTTAAGTTGCTAGGCTTTTGTTCAGCTGATGACCTATTAAACTAATGTTAACAACAAACTACTGAATACACATCCCTCTACTTGGAACTGTAACATTGTGAATTTAACAAATGATACATGTACGTAATAACATGTACAAAATCATTCGCCTAACTTGTGAATGTTGGCAATCATCATAACAGCGCGTGCTACAGTTTTCACTGTACGTTTTGGCATGTTAACACTCCAAATGTGGCAACTTTTGAAGCTGATTGTTTCAACTTCATTTGTACATAATGCACATTTCACGTGCAAGTCGAGCGTGTTCTTCGCTTAGTTGCCAATCAGACAATCAAGGCAGTGACCAGCATGTCCTTCATTACATAACAATATCTCTACTGTTTATAAAAATGTTTAGAATTTGTCAAAGTTTATTACAAATATCAATATAAATTTGGATATTGATACACAAGTAATATTTTTGTGATATTATAAAGATGTAATAAAGAATAGTTTGGCCCTGAACTATTATAGTTAAATCATGAGGACGTTAGTAATAATATCAAATGGTTTTGGTCATAACGAATATTATTATTATTATTATTATTATTATTATTATTACATTTTGTTTTCATTTTCCATCCAGTTCATGATCATCTATATATCGGTGTCAAGTGAATAGTGTGCCTCCACGCAATTTGTTCATTTTAAATCATTTCATCTTGTTATGTACGGACTTGATGAATGTCATGAAATAACAACGTTACAACAAATCACATGAACGCTTATTACCAAAACATTTTTGTTCGTTTATCATTATTACGTGTTTGCATTAAAATCGTTTGATAATCGCACAATCAAAATTGGTACGTAGTTGACTAAAGTACTTGGATAGTGTTTTGCTGTACTTAAGCCCCCTGCGTATCTGGAAAGTTTCTAGAAATTTCGAGTTTTTACTTTTTGCGAGATATTCACACATTTTTAGATAGTCTGAAACTGAATAGTAACTTTAGCAACTTTGGAGAATTTCAATTATATGACTCAATTACAACAGCAGCAAATTAATGCTTAGTTTTGTGGTCTCCTCCTTATAACGCGCCTCGCTGAACTGCTCAATGGACAGTCGCTGTCTGAACACATACTACTTTCAATGAATCAAATTGTGACAAATGTACGTCATTGTCACTGTTACCAATTTTACACAGCATTTAATAGTTTCATTGCTTTATCATCATCCAAGCCTGCTTTTTATCAAACAACTGATTAAAGTATGTTTGTACATGTATGTGTAGTTACAATGTCACATTTCCTATCTTAATGATATATATGGATTTTATTAAACGCACATCGGTATGCTCCGAATTACTAAGACTCGATGAAGCTGTAATTAACAATATTCAGAAAGGTATTTCAGATCTTTTCGTACTACCTTCATTAGGTATGCTTATTTTTTTAAATCTGTTATTTTAGAACATATGAATGGAGCTGATGAAATGGGGGAAAGTCAGATATACAATTGTAAATAGAATTGTAATAAACAAGTTTGTAAAATGCAATGAAATGTCCAGCTTATTAGTATTGTTTTTCCTTTGTGTTTAATTTTAACATTATTGGCTTTTCCCAATGACGATTGTTTTAGAACTTTTAAGGTATGTATGCTGAGAAAATGTATCTTCATTTCATCATACCAATGCCTTAAACAGCAGAGAAAAGAGAAGACTTCGCCATACCATGCGTAACCTACTATAAGATAGTCAATGAAGGGTGGCATAAAACGCACAACCATCCGAGCGATTCATTGATGTGGCGATAAAACATATTATCATTGTTCCTGTGTTTGTTAAGAAAAACAAGTTCACAGGCACCAACTCAGCAATCTTTAAACATAAGGCGCATACATCCCCCTGTCCTGAATATAACAATCCATCTTCTTCCAACAGCATACAACGCTTAAACTTAAACCCTTTCCCCCTTCCTATCATTATAATAATGGGAAGAAGAAGAAAAGAAGAAAAATATGTTATTAAGGTGTCACACAACGTACATTCATTAAAACAGATATACATCAATATATAGCACGTTGTCCTGCAAACAATGGCCTACGAGACAACCACATACTATAAAAGCGCTTAAGCGCTAAAATGATTAAAATATACAATGTAAAATCATATTTTGAAAGTTAAATAGTTGCTTACAAAATGGTGCTTTTACTACTCTAAACACTGTAGAAAGTGTAGCGGCGAGTGGTGTTGAAAGTTGGGACAACTGCATAAGAAATATTATTTGTTCTACTGGGGACATATTTATAAACTGATAATTAAAAGCTTGTGCCTTTAACCATAATGACGATCTGATATCCGAAAAAAATTGGCAAGAAGTTAGAAAATGAATCTCATCTTCGACTACATGGGAATTACAAGATTTAATGGGGTTTGGGGGCGGGAAAAACGACCTAATTCTACTTCTAAGGGGAGAGAACCGCATCTTAACTTGGCGCGAATACTTCGCTGAAAGCGGTCTGATACTGAGCTGACATTGGGTGAAACTGTCAAGGTGCTTTTAAATAATCTAAATGTTCGAAGTTTATTACCATCAGCCTGTATGTTATCGTTCCATAGGCCACGTAACCAATTATCCTGGTCTAAAATGACAATTCTTTCTCTAAGTACAAAAAAACTCCCTATGAGTGATAGAAAATAAATCATGAATTTGAACATTAACTTGGCTGATGAGATTTATAGCTACAAGATTTTCTAAACCTCAGCGACCACGTTTTAACACAACTAGTCAACTAATGGGTCCCATAGAAATAAAATCATTGAAGCGTGTCGGTTAACAGCGAGGCCTCTCGGCTCTGAGCATTGCTATCAAAAATGCTGTACGAAGCTTTGAACTCCGCAGCACGGACTGGTGGGTACCAGCCCATGTCGGCATATTTGGCAACGAAAAAGCCGACAAAGCAGCAAACTTACAAATTCACTTCCTTTTTACCATTCGAAACAAGAGGCAAAAAGCCTTTCAAACTCGTATGTAAAGCAGACATGGCATAAGCAATATTCAAACTCCACCAATGCTCACCATACCAAACAAATTCTCCCTAAACCACTAGGCATACACAAAATTTACTCAAAAAACAAAAATATTGATAGGGCAATATTTAAGCTCCAAACGGGGCATACTAAACTAAATTCCCATCTCCATAAAATCACACTAAAAGCTTCACCCACATGCCCGCACTGCCCACAAGCAGAAACAATCCACCACAATCTCACAGAATGCCCACAGTATGCGGCCTTCCGCCAAATACTCAACCTAACTCTAAGGGCCAACAACATCCCACCAAAAAACATTGATCTAATATTATCCAAACAATAACCAAAAATACCTTCCAAGCTTCAAGCTTCTAAAAACATACCTCATACTCATACCCCCCCCCCCCCCCCCCCCCCCCCCCCCCCCCCCGGCTTAACATAAACAAGGTTATTCCAAAATTTCAAAACTTTCCTCAAAAAAACCTTATCGACCATGGCATCCAAATTATCCAATTTCGGAAACCTTTCGTTAGCGGATAAGCTTATCAGCCCGGGTATATACGGATTAGGACAATGGACGGGAACTCCCGTTAAGTCATTCCAAATCTCATTATTTTCACCCGACTCCCAATTTGGCACGGCTTCAATAAGTTATGTAAAGCTACAAACTCACGCAGTGTATATTGTCTGCAAATTGGTGACCTGACAGGCGTGTAATACAAAATAAACAATCACAAATTTCAATCTTAGCACAGACGATATTCGAAAAGGAGATTCTCAAATAAGAATATAAACAATCTGTTGGAAATGCGTTTCGTTCTTAACATTATAATTTTACAATGTTATTATATACACTGTTATAAGGGAGTTCTCGACTTATAAAGTCGGCCAAGTTTTATAAATCATGAATTATACATTAAAGTTGATTTTGCAAGATGATCAAGGGACGGGATGTGTATTTGAAGAGGACATTCTGTGACTATCAATGAATAATAATAATAATACTAATAATAATAAACTAGTGATTTATATAGCGCCTTTATCCAGAACTCTGCTCAGAGGCGCTTCAGTCATATGCTCCCTTGAAAAGGAATGTTTTTAGTTTTCCTCTGAAATGTTCTAGGTTCTCAATAGATCTCAGATCTTCAGGGAGCTTGTTCCAGAGGTCAGCACCAGCCTTGGAGAAAGAAGGTCACCAAAGCGTGCTGTGCGAGTTACTGGAACAGACACAGTCAGACTCGATGTAGATCTTAATGTCGTACTTAGTTTGTATGGTATGATGAGCTCCTGGATGTAGCTTGGAGCTTGCCCATGCAAAGCCTTGAATACTAGCAACAGGACTTTGAACATTATTCTTTCATTGATTGGCAGCCAGTGTAGACCTTTTAATACTGGACTGACGTGATCATACTTCCGGGTACCTGTGATCATTCTAGAAGCACAGTTTTGTATCCGCTGAAGCCTGCCCAGCTGATTCTCAGTTGGTGGTGAAAGACGACTGATGGTCTTGCTGTTTTTGGAGTAATAAGGAGTAGTTCTGTCTTTTCGTCGTTTAACTTCAGAAAATTAGTTTTCATCCAGTACCTGATGTCGTCAATGCAGTTTGTTATTGACTGGAATGTGTCTGATACAGAGGATGGCATTAGTGGTCTGAAGCCAAGGTACAGCTGAGTGTCGTCAGCATATAAGTGAAACTTTAGTTGGTGTTTCCTGGCGATATCTCCTATTGGGGTTGTATAGATGGTGAACAAAATTGGGCAAAGAACAGATCCTTGAGGGACACCAAATGATAGCTTTCTCCGTGTTGACACATCTCGTTCGACGGTCACACATTGATGTCGTCCTGACAAGTAGGACGTTATCCAGAGAAGAGCACCTCCAGATATACCAAAATCAAAAATAATGAATATACATAACTTGATTATACAACATACACAACCGTGCGTTATATCTTCACATGTCAGGAATTACATCAATTTTCTTGCTACAGTGTATCGTCCGTAGGATAATGGAGACACGGTAGACACCTGAATGAAAACATGTAACCCGAAATAAACATTAAGATCCCAAACATAAAGATCCCTGAATATAGACATAGTGTTCTTCATTAAAATGTTTTACGTAACAAGGCATGTTTATAGTTCATCCCAAATACGTGAAATACGCTCATTATTAAACATTGTGTACAAATTATGTTCATGCATAAATGTTAAAAACATAAAAGTCAGTCAGTTATATCTCATATATGTTTATGTTGTATCAATATAAGGTGCAAAATGAGCGTATTAAAATTTTTTATGTAAATGTACTTGGTCTTTACAATGTGAGACACTGGTTACCTGCGTTTATTTTGGAATTCTCGTAAATAACTAAGTGTTTCTTGTGATATTAATGCAAGGATTATGCAAACCGGTTAAAAGAGGGAATTGCGTATATTTGAAAAGGGGCATTCTGTAGGCTATTTAGTTAATGTATTTATGACAGAAGTTTTATCTCTTCAATAAGCTGATAGCTCATGTAACGCCGTGCAGCGCCTCTAACTTACTGATATAGCGTACTGAAGTTTAAACTCCGTGTTTTTTTTATATAATCACTCTAACCTTATCTTTCTTAAATTCAAACGTGTAAGATATTATGTACAATGTGTGACGCAAAACTAATTTATGATGGAATCCACGATTTAACTGATTGTTATTTTATGCAGATTTCAGGTATAACTTATGGACAAACGTTAATTCTATTGATCCCTCCTCCCCGAACTACCCCACTGAACATACCTGCTATCTAATGAATACACAAAGAGATATAACACAACATAACTAAGTGATCGAGTTATTAAAAACAAACAATCGAAAACTCATAATATTAACATACATACGTACCCAAAGCGATTGCAAACCGAAACAATAGCTACATTCGCTATATAAAAAAACCCCCCCAAAACAACGATTGATTCCACTCTTCAAAGAACATAGTTACAAGATTTAGGTTAACAAATAACATCATTGCATGCATGATGTATAACACTGATCATTTGAAGGAGGAAACATAATATAACTGATGTATTTAATGGGATATCAAAATTTCAAAGAATGACTTAAATGTAGTTAGATTTCACTTGGTATTTAGACAGTCAGACATTATTTACCAGTATATTGTATAGTCCAGGGATGTTTTCATTGCATATAGCGTCGTAATAACTCACTTCACATAACGCTAGTATATCAATACACTCATGCTCATTAAGTTCACAAACACAATCAGGAAAACCTGACTTACCGTCATTTGTTTTAGTCGATAGATAACTGCATCATGTACAACATAGAAATCCTCATAGTCCATCCTTGAAGCGTCCAAGAAACAACGAGCATAAACACTTGTTATTAACACTGCACATCCACAATACAATGATGCATATCATTTCAACACGTTTTTGCATTTCAAATTGATAATATAATCATTAACAAAGTGGTTGCAATGTTGTTACAATACTTGTATGACTGTTTATTTATATTTAACACATGTTCAGATCCATGTGTCACACATTGATATTCATGTAACGCTGATATGAAATGTTATTCGCCAGATTACATTAGTTGACTGGTCAGCCGTAACGTTCAAGTGAGCCTGTGTGGACATCTTCTTCACGGTGCCATCCCTCATCTTCACAAGCACCACCCCACCTGTCACCCAAGTAGAGTCGATCTTGACCCCATCCCTTGCCTCTCTCGCCAGAGTCACCCTCTTCTTTGTGAGGTCTTCGTTGATGTAGATTTTCTTACTTCTCCAAATCGTCTGCCTTTTCAATTTACCCCTCGCAGATACAAGCATTCTTTTGTCTCTGTTGGCAATGAACTTCACTATTATGGGTCTTGGTGGGTCCTGTGGGGTTTTGGGGAACCTAGGCACCCTGTGACACACATCGATGTCGTGGTAAGCGATACTGAGATCCATGGCTGATGCAAGATCAATCACTGAGTTAGTGGTAATTTCCCCTTCTGACTCTGGGACCCCCATAACCCTGATGTTGTTTTTACGAGAATGCTGTTCTTGTCTGTCTAGATTGTCGGACAGTATAGTGAGAGCCCTATCCTTTCCACTAATAATTTTTTTCAACGATTTTATTTCTTCTTCAAGCTGATTTTTTACAACAACCGAATTTAATTCCTCCCTGAGGGTAGATTTGACTTCTTCACTCACTGCTTTACCAAGAGCGACATACCAGTTTCATTTTGAGGGCAGCAATAAACCATCTAGATTCTATAACGACCATTTTTAAAAAGCCGTGTTTTTCAGATTTATGAACAGATAATGTTTCAAAATTTACAGACAAACTTAGTTTGCTTTCAGAGACATGGTGTAACTATGTTTCAATCTTGTTCATCACTCGTTGATTAAACTATCTTGCGTTGTTGTATCTATTTCTTTTGCCCCTGAATTTACATTGTTGTCAAATCATAAAGCGGTAACGTTCATTGATTCTGGCAGTTTGTTTCTAAAGTTTTTTTTATGTTTACTATTACCCGGCAAAAGAGAGGGAACTGAAATAACCGAGGACATGAATACTTTTTATATCCTCCAACATTTTAATATACAGCTTGTTTTATAACCAGTGACATTGATTCTAAAATGTAAGTAGTAAGAAAACAATATTGTTTTCGTAATAGAATCTTAATACATCGTTATCGTTTTTTTTATATGTTGGTAAATAAGCGTCTTTTCAAAATGCAAGATTTAAGTTAGGATAAAGTACACGTTTGACTACATTTTTGTTATACGTTTAATTAGTTTACAGATGAAATGAATCAGCCAACAGATATTAATTTTTATTCTCACATGTTATCACAAACATGTTATCGAACGGGCAGAAATAAGTTCTGTATTTATAATATTTTTTAACCTGAGAACATAGCTTGTCTCTCATATCCTATATGTATAATATATTATTAACATATGTCGCAATAACAATTTACAAATTGATATGATGATCAAAAATTTAAGACAGATTTGAATGCTTTTCTTTTTATCAAAATAATATTATGCAAAGGTTCATTGCTATGTTAGAGTGTTGCAGTAGACACCGATTATTATGAACTTATAAGTTGGGACAATTATTAGGATTAAACTGATATATATTTCAATAGATATATGTTAATGACAGTACACTTCAATAAGGGGTTCATTGTACATTCATTTTCAAACTTTTGGAAATGTAATATCTATATATCATTAAATGTCCTACAACTCTAACCATGTGAAATATAACTCTCTGTGACGACGTCTTTCTGGGAAACTACAGTTGTTGACAATTGCTTGGCATATATTTTATATCCACCATATGTCAAGCATACATTAGTTTTGTACTAATATTGGAATATTATAACTCTTAAAAGCCAAATAACAAAATCAATATTGTTGAATATGAACAAAACGGTAATAGATCCTATATACCAAACCAATCAATGTTTATATTCACGGACTCAACATTATGAAATGAATATGGCATTCACTGTAATATACAACAGACCAGGAAAAGATCCACTCCTCTCTATGTATATACACACGTAATCAACATCTAATGTACTGGAATTTTAAATCATATCTTCTATAAGCAGTTGAATGCCCTTGTAATGTATCTGACAATTATTGAAGAAATGAATTGATGTTCAAATCAAAGAAACAATATGTGAGATACAACTGTTAATAGAGCATATACCATAATAGCTAAAATGAAATTCTACCATGACATTTTAAAATCCTTGATTTGATGGTCGAACAGAGGTTCGAACACGATTTTTGTGAACGGCGATATATCTTCGTTTGGATACACGATGACGTAAGATGCTAGGCAAAAACTATGTTATTGAAATAACATGGGTAAATCAGTTATCTTCACATTAAGGTTTCTTTCATATTTTCCTTCTACGCAATTTTATCTGTGTATCTGTTTTGGAAAATAATTCTAATTTTGACCGATGTTTTAAACAGAGAAACTACAGTAGTCGATGAAGACCGCGGTAAGCCGTGAACGAACTGGTTTCGGTTCGGATACAATGACGTCATAAGCTCAACGGAAACAACGGAAATGTGATGCGTCATGCCTGTATAAAAATTGGTTCAACCGAATACCGCATCACTCAGTTCACTTCCGCAGTGTCAAAGAAACATGTTTAAAACACGCTGATAACTCGTCATGTTAGAATGGAGTTAAACCTATTGTGTTTTTAACTTTTTGTGAGTCTAACGTAGATTCGATACCTTTTTTATCGTTCGAAGCCTGGCGCTGACGCGTTCGGTAGGTAGGTTTATCTCATAATTGACGACATATAAGTTAATACATAGTTGCTAAATAGCTTATTCTTTCCCAGATCATTCGTTAATTAGCGCGTCAACCATGCATGACCGGAGGCACACAAGGGGCGTTATATTGAGGAAGCATTGTAGAGTAGGAAAACTTCAAAATTAAATAACTGCTTTTCTAATAAAGTTATAAAGTTGATTTTATATACATTGTATGTGGGTTAAATTTAATTAGCAGTTTCAGAATATACCAAAATAGTCTAGATATCTCGATAAGAATCTCGGACAAATCCCCCCCCCCCCCCCCTCCCCCCCCCCCCCCCTATCTATACGGTGTAAACAATTATATGGAGAATAGTATTAATGCTCAAATCTGTTTAAAGGCACAAGAGCACGCTTTTCGCATTGAAAGAAGCTATTTTAAGTCATACGAGGACATATAAACTCACTTTAGCTTCCTTTCGGTGAAATAAAATACGTATTATTCTTTACAATTGACCTGCAGTCAAAAAAAAAATAAAATAAATAGTTGAGACGGCCGAAGTCACTAAGGAGTATCACGAACAGAAAGCGTCGCTGATGTGCAAAACGGGATATCTAGATTGTAGAAAACGGCTGAGCTAAGATTTCATTTAGCTCTTACATATGCTGTATTCTCTTAACTGACAACAAAGATTTGATAGTCTTCATTAAGGCGTATCTGAAACTTCACCGGTTTGTAATAGGCAATGTAAGCATTATTGTTACATTAACGATAGCTACAGCTTTTTTTTTGTGTCGGGTGCAATTTCTTAAGATTGATGATATTTAAGCTCATGCGGATTCAATGCAACGTTACATTAAATATTTCTGGTCTTTTAAAGTTAAGTTTAAAACATGAATACGTACATATATTCCAGAAAACTAATATAACTATTACCTGAGGATAGATAATATCGAGAGATGTTCATTATCCGTGCATTATTTATATTTTAAAATAATTGACGTGCCATAGTGCCTTTAAGTTTTTATAACAGCAGGTAAATGCTACTGTGTCTGTGTTGAGATGGCACATAATGCTTAAAAGGAGGGTTCTATCGGGGAATTTTTTGTGGAAACGATATCATCAAGACTAAATTAGACATTTCAATCTTTCATTCATGTTTTGTGCTTACTGTTAGTTAGGCAGCGTATTTAAAACAGCAAGTCAATTTAACATGGATATGTAACAATGAGAGTTTATAGCTTAAAAATATAAGTTAAGTTTATAGCTTATTTTTCACTTGAAATAAAAATACAATATTTACATAAATGTATATATCAAGCCAATATGTATTAATTATTACCTACTCTAACAAAAAAAAACTCAGCCACTTCAAACCGTTTTTCCCTTTTGTCCAACAAATAAGGACAAATTAGATTTTGTCCTTTTTTCACTTTAGGAGAGGGGATTTTGACCGGGGTGATTATTTTCGGGGTGATTATGTCCGAGGGGATATCTCCGGGAGGATTTTGTCCAGTATTCGTATGTCAGTGATGTTGTATTAGGATTTTGCTGCTCTTGTAGCCGGTATGAGTGTGAAGACACAGTATGTCGATGGTGTTGTTGTCAGGACTTGGTTTGTCTCCTTAAACTAGAGTTACCAGAATCGAAGGAGGGAGAGTAAGGCTCAGCTCACCAGTTTACAGACAGGAGTCTGAAGGGTCTGAGTCAGAGATGAACCAGGTTAAATAACTCCTCATTCAGATCGCTGTCCAGCAATGCCGACATTACGTCTTCCCCTCTCCAGAGAGACTTATTTCAATAGTACTGCATTGAATCTCTATTCAACAAAACCATGTCCATACCGTGTCCTCATAAGTATTTATTATACCCCCGCTACGAAGTAGTCGGGGGTATATAGCGGTCAGCACGTCCGTCCGTGCGTCCGTCCGGTTTGTGTTCCGCTCATAATTCTGAAACCAGTTGCTCAAATTTTACGAAACTTGATATGTACAATCACCATGATGTGTACATCTGCCTTTTGTATGTTTCATACCCTCATTTGCATAATTTATGCAAATTTTCTCCGTTTTTCGACTTTGCCATTCAAAGTTTTTGTTCCACTCATATCTCAAATACTAATCGTTCAAATGTCTTGTAACTTGATACATATAATAATCACGATGTGTACATCTGCCTTTTGTATGTTTCATACCCTCATTTGCATAATTTATGCAAATTTTCTACGTTTTCGACTTAACCATTCACAAGTTTTGTTCCACTCATAACTCTGAAACCAGTTGTTGAAATGTTATGAAACTTGATATGTACAATCACCATGATGTGTACATCTGCCTTTTGTATGTTTCATACCCTCATTTGCATAATTTATGCAAATTTTCTCCGTTTTTCGACTTTCCCATTCACAGTTTTTGTTCCACTCATAACTCTGAAACCAGTTGTTGAAATGTTACGAAACTTGATATGTACAATCACCATGATGTGTACATCTGCCTTTTGTATGTTTCATACCCTCATTTGCCTAATTTATGCAAAAAAAATTTTTATTATACAAGCGTAACACTTACTCTGCTTTAATAATACTTAAATATAATGGTCTGTTCATTCAAAAGTTTAAACATTGATGCCCTTTTGCTATTTTCAAACATTTCTCTTTGACCAATGTTAAAAGCGGGGGTATCATAAGTGAGCTGTGCTCACTAATTATCTTGTTAAATTAATGTTTTGAAATCGAAAACAAGTGTTTTTCAACGCCAATATTCTTTGTGTTTGTCAAATAAGTAAACAAAATTGACGTTTTTCATTTAGTTTTCAGGGGGATGACAAATCTACAAATTATATTGGCCAAGGTGTCTACACAATATTTCAGTTCTTAGGATTTAGTTCTGACGAAGAAGACAAAAATAGGCTACTAGACCGTTACCATTGAGGCACCAAATATACAATTCCTTTATCCTGTCCATTGGCTGAGGAGTCTGTTCACATGACTTCAGCTTTCGAGAGCTTTCGTTCAGGAAAGACGAACATAAAAAAATGTTCATGGCTATCTCCAATGTATTATCCCAATTGGCTCAGAAATCTGTAAGTAATACCATACCATGCTTTCAGACCAGATGAGCTAAAACGTCACAACAAAAAGAAAAACAGCAAACAAACCTGCACAATCGTAATGGAAGATCTGATGAAAAAAAGGTTTAACCATTCTCAATATGAACATAATCGAAACGACTTTCTACAATTTATTTCTTCTTTGTTTTGCAAACAAAACTGTCATTTTAGACGATATATTTGTACGCATAAATTAAATGAAACATAAATTGGAACCTACATGTTAATGTATAAGATACCAATTCACAGCTATATAAAAGATGTTTGAGTAGATTAAGAGAGTAACACAAGTTGACTGTTACGATGAGTTGGAGTTCAATGCCGCTTTCAATAGTATTTCACTTATATAGAGGCTGCTAGTATTATGGCAGGGAGAAAGCCTGCAACGCCATGTGGCTATGTATTGCGATGAAACCTGCGAACATCAGCTGGAACTAGCGAACCGTGGGTGGTACTACTCTGAAATTCAGTGTAGCATTGTACCCAAACCATACTGCGTGAAGAACATGCCCAAAATTTACCTTGCCTCCTTGTCAAGGTGGACTAGGTGGCTGACCAGCAGCGCATCGGCTACTAAGTGCGCTTCCACCCGACAAATGTCCTCGTCCAGAACAGGAGGTGTCAACGGGACCAGAGGTTTGGTGACCGGAAGGGACATGTGCACGGTAAGCCAGCAGGATCTGCAGTATCAAGCGTCCGTAAGCGGCAGTATCGATCGTCGCCGCAAAGTCTTTTGCTGTGCTGGTGAAAAGGCGATATGGTCTGAACATGTGTAAGCCCACAGAAGGTCTCAAGTCTCGCGCGCTTTGGCATAGGAAGGGGAGTCCTCAACCTCGTGAAGCGAGACCCCGACCACCCCGCTACAGCCGACATCTGCTCTAATCTGGTGTCTCGTCTGCTGTGATGTCGGCCGACAGAATTCTAACTCTGCGCCACTCACGCTTGGTGAAGTGGGAGACCACACAGCGGACGTGTCGGACGGACCCGACGGAGAAGGTGAGACAATGGTGACGTCTGGGGTTCCCTCCGTACACCCTTACCAAATCCCACAGAAGTGACGGCAGAAACGCATCACATTTTTCCATTGTCTTGTTGACGGGGGAATCCAATCCATATCTCCTACTACAGCAGCATTGGAGGTATTAAAAGCATGGAGCGGTTTTGAAGAGCATTGACAGCAGGAAAAGCATACTGTCCCAATATAACAGATCTTAAAACTGACCACACCATGGTGTCATACAGCTGTGTATAGGTTTGGTAATTCATCGCTCCAAGAATCATGAATTTGGACATTAGCAGTCCGAATGCAAGGCTCGCAGCACAAGCGGCGGCTTTTCCCATTCGATAGTAATCTAAATTTTAGTGATGTCGATAGAGAGACTATTTAATGAATGGATGAGATCGTTGATATAGATAATAAAGAGTAAAGGCGAGAGAAGACATCCTTGTCGTAGTGCACATGCAGCATGATTGAAGCAACATATTTAAATCCAAGAAGGTTATTAATGTCATCGTTTATTAATTAAATTTATAATTTTAAAGTTGTTCAAACTAAAATACCAAACATTGCCCAAAAACATCTTGCGAATGTACACCATGTGTATTTGAAGAGACATAAACATAAAAATACTACACTCTGATGTTTGTAAAAGCGTGTGTCTATCGAATACATTTCAAATATACTTTCTCCGACATCACTCTTTTGAAAATGTAGGGACGTTTCTTTTGCACGTATGGTACCGTCAACCAATCGTCATGTCAATCTCTGGCTACTGACCAATCAGCATTGAAAAATACTCAAGAGCACGTGTGTGAATATAACCAAAATAATTAGCTCTTCGAGACATAGTCTGGAAGACATATTGTTATTATGCGATTCCTTGTTATTATTTTCTAACTTTTTTGTTGGTCGATTCCAGAATTAACTACTGAACCGATTTTGATTTTAGGGATTGTAGAATTCAATGAGATCTGGAGTTGTGTATAACGGATTTTTAATAGGGGGAGCAATAAAAGGTCCAGTAAGTTTCTAACTTTGGATTTTTAACATGGGAAACCATTCAAAATGCAGCTAGAGACTTGGGGAAAACAAGATGCGCACTGATAATGCGAGCATAAAAGTAAATCATGGCGAATTCGTAGGTCACATGGTTTAGTGGCCATTTTGATTTGTGTCACTTTTTAAAAGTGTCCGACCCCATATAGCTTTAACAGTCTTCTTCTCTGAAGATAATTTCACCACGAATCTGACATTTATTTTTGTATTTTGAAGCATCGGTGAATACATAGTGTTGTTTTTCAAAAATGAACTTCTAATAGTTTCGCAAACTGACATTTCAAAGTTGGGCGACTTGTTACACAGGACCTACTTCAAGCGGACATTACATTACAAACTTCCCGATCTCACAATTACATGAAATTTTCAGGGCTGTTAGAGCAAGTTAGTGTCTTTACAAATCGATAATAACATCGCTTACGTACAGTCATTTCCGGTCACAATTAAGCCTGAAAAATGACAGAAAATAACGATTTCGAATTTTAACATGGGAAAATTTTTCAAAATTGTAATAGAGACTTTAAACTTTTTGTAAAAGATGGGCAATAACAATGCAAGCAAAAAAGGAAATCATGACGAATTCGTTGGTCACATGTTTTTGGTGTATTTTTTTTATTGAAAATGAAATACATATCTTTTGAGGTTTTCTCAGTACAAGATGTTATGAAGTTTGACACAACAATGTTTGTGACATTCCTCGATCAAACATGGATTTGAGGGTCAAGCAGAAGCCTTGAAGACCTAAGTATTGACTCGTCAATCCTAGTTATTATGTTATTATTTATTATTATTTTTTTTCTAATGTTAATTGAATTTCAGCGGGTGGGATATATAAACAAATTCTATATTTACGAAGCAATTAAAGACAAATGACAGAGAATAAATAGTTCATAATCATTGTCACTATTTTCTGGTTTGGGTGTACGTCTGGATTTTCAATTGCAACAGTCATATCCCACAGATCAAGATACATGACATCATTTTGTAAGTCACTGAATTCCTCAAGTAAAATCTGTGATGCGACATTTCCCCAAAAATCTCCAAAGGGGTACTTGAGACTGGACATTGCATGAGGACCTTTGAGAATCACTTTAGTTTTTGGAGCTCGATACTTCAGCTTTTTTAAAGCCTCAATAGTTATTTTAACACTCTGACGCAAAACCTCTGGATGTTGTGCTTGAAAATGAGTATAGAAATGAAGCACAATGATATCATTAGATCCAGCCGGAATTAAGTTTATGTATTTATGCGATGCATCAATTTTATTTACTGCAGCTTGTTTTGCAGCATAATTAAACGGCATTCCATGTACAGCATATGCTGTACTTAATGTTTTTAATTCGTCTTCTGCAATGGAAAAATCATACCATGTTCTTGACTTCCATCCTGCTGTTGTCAGTTTCAAATTTAAGTACGATTTTAAATACTCGAACATTTGTCTTGATGTAGAATCTCCAATGAACCACAATCGTCGACCTTTCAGACATTCTCTGATAGAGTTCACACTCGTGTTGACTGTAGTGGAGCAGAATAACGGAATCCAGCGTCCGCTGTAGGCATAACCAAGCGGTGTTCTTGCTCTCCACGTTGCTCTTGCAGGAATCGTATTGCAGGGGACAGAACTCTGTAGACCGCTTCCATTGAGTTGTTCAATTACACTGATGGTTCCTGCAATTATTGAAAAGAACGTTGGTGTGGACAATTTGATATTGTTAAGCTTACTCAGATATCCAGAACATTTATTGTTTTATTGGCCATTGCCGTTCACAGGCGATTTAAACAATAAACTAACAAATATTGTTTACAAAATTGAGGCGACCCCCAACTTTCACGTCTTTAGAACTAAATACTCTAAAAAAAATGACCAGAAAATTTGTTCTACACTTTCGCCGTCACGGCATGCAATCAATTAAGACGTTGTATTATACACTTTTATGATTTACCTATCAATCCTAATTCATGGAACCTACCACTTAATAATGTAAGTTCTGCAAGGCGACATAAAGCCGATTTTCATTTTCAGAGTACCAATTTGGCACAAATGACGACCAATTAGGCGGGGGTGTGGTGGAAGCGAGTGCTCTCATTGGTCGATGATTAAAACAATACGCAATCCGTAGAAAAGACCCAGGTCCATTTCAACAGTCTCAGCGCGGAATCGGAATTGATATTTCATTATAACTAAATTTACAATTAACCAATTTTCAACCTCACTTAAGGTTTTCTCATCTTGTTTGTTCAAAAGACATCAAGAGGTTGTTAACTAAACATACCAAACTTGCTACACATTTTACCATGATCTCTAGTTGTGCCTTTTGAGGGTTATACAGATTTCTGTATTTTATTTGTTTGCGTATTTCATGGATACATGACCAAAACATGTACTCTGTGAGGAAGTCGTTTTGTGCGGGGCATATCTCCCAAACTATAACCCACCTATGAATCGGTATGTGCCCATTTCACCAAACTGACATATATGTTACTCTGTATCCATTGATGTACTCTTTACTAATTTAAAGTTTGTCTGACCTAAGCAGGGGTATGTTAACTGAGCTCGCTTCTACTTTTGTTGGTATTGAATTGACAGTAATTGAAACATTCGCAAGCCTACAAGATGAATAAGACAATGGTTCACATACTCCTGCCATTTCCGGGTACTGCCAATGTTTCTCTACTTAAGTTCTTTCACTGCTTGGTTATTGTGGAATCAGTGCATTGCAGGCGTGTAGCGGATACAAATACACATATGATCGAACAGGATGTAAACTGTTAACTGAAATACCTACTGTTGATTGCAGTAACCTTGACGGATGCGTGCATAAGGCCCTTGTCCATGCTGAAACAATATATAACAGCAACTCATAAAATGTTCTCAGGATTTCTAAGAAAGCTTACTTAAGGAAAATTCATAATTATGCATTGTCAACAAGAATACAGTACAGATTAAACCTCTAACCCTATCTTACTATTCATGAATATAAATTTGAATAACATTACAGGCAAATGTATTTTCTCGCAGAATTTCTCCAAAGACTGTTGCAAAAATCCCTCCTTTATTCAAAAGTAACATATCGAGTGAGTATTTACACATATAGGATTTGTCCAAACGTTTAATGCTAGCATGCAAGCCAGGCTTTTGATGAAATATCAAATGTTTTAAACAAGGGTGCTATCACAACATTTCAAAGTTTCAAAGGCATATATTTGACAAATCAAAACTTAAAGTTACGATAGATTACAGTTTTACACCCGGTCTGGTAATAGGTTAGTCAAGTGCTGTTATTCAAGGGGTATAACTCTGAAGATATTATATCAATCAAATTAGCCCGAACTCCTAAAGCACTTGTAAAGTTTCAGAAACTGTTCGAAAAGTCAATGTCAGAACATAAGTAAATGGCCACATGAATAAATACACTTTTGAATGCATGTACATGTACTCCTTTTAGGGCGGACCGTCGGATTTTGCGACGATATATGCCTTCCTTCGTTTTTTGGTTTTTATAATAATCGCTTAAAATCTACTTTCAACATTATGTATTCTAGAAGTTGGTGTAATATTTTATAGATGATCAACATCTTTGTTTCACAATGACCGCATTATAAGGATCTTTACTGAAACGTCCCCATTGTAAAATAAATGAGTTAATCATCCATAACATGTCCTTCTCGTTCTATTGTACTTGATGTTGATCAGAACAAGTAAGCACAGATATGACAGAATAGTATTATTTAGTAGACAAAACGTATGATGACAGTAGCGTTTCACTTCTGTACTTACTGTTCAAGGATGCGTGCTTTTTCCGGGGTCAATTTGGGTGAACTTTTCTTCCAATGAGTAAAAACCCAGTTTGAGCATGGAATATGTTTCGGTTTTTCACAGAACCATGGAGAACCATAATTCATGTTCCTGAGGTCACAAGAACCGTTGTAAGTCTTGGAAATATTAAAACTTCCTGTGCATAGAAGACTTTCATTCTCTGAACCATTCCTAAATTCTCCGAAAAACTGCCATTGTGTTTTGCCAGTCCTGAGTTCCCTGTACATAGTGGCAATTTTTTCTCGTGTTGTGAACACTTTTGCCTTTATAGTAATACTCCCTGGCCACAGTAACTTGACTCTGCCCTGGTAGGTTCCATCTCCATTGTCAAACACTGTTCCAGCAGCTCCTGTCAACTGTCCACCCGTTGTCCAGATTCTGATCTCATCTCCTCCCTTGGTTTTACGATGTCCGTCAACGTCTCTAACCTTGATTTGTACAGTTACGGTGTCACCAACAAAATATTGTATTTTCTTATTTAAAATAAATATTTCCGATTCTGTTGATGATGCGAAAGAACGCCAGTTTGTGACTTGAGGATCGTTGATTGTCAATCCCTCCCAGTCGACTATTGCGAACGGTTTCTTCTCCTGTAATTCATCATATGTTCTAACAACTTGCATCATTGGAGGTTCCCTGTCCTTTATTAAAAAAGTCGACCTGTAATATAATTATAAGCATGAAAGCAAAGTACCATACATAATGTATGTTGCACTTATATCAATTTTAGTGGTATGGAGTTTGTTTCGTATTGACATTTATAGTTTCTTATACGTCATGAGTCATGATAAAAATAAACCTTAAAGTGTTGAAATCAATTAAAAAATTACCTTTCAAGCATCAGGTATACCAGTATACAAGCAGATACGCAGCAATAACAAATGATGACTCCTCGCTTCATTGTCATCTACCTCTTGCTGGAGAACCCTGAAAGTGTATTTATTACTCAATCGTAGTGAGATCCCCCATTAGATAACGATGAGTTCGCAACACGCATGTGTGATATCGCCGTGTGCTACCGTAATGTCATGATTGGTGAGTGACGTCATAGTTGATTTTGCTTGACGTCACAATATAATAGCGGGTGACCTATTTGCGAATGAGCGTCATTAACAATGATTTTTTTGCAATTCAGCGCTATTCACATCATTAAGTAATAAATGAAATACAAATCTCGGTCCCGTTTGATAATGTGTTTATGAAACTTCCATCGGTATTTCACTCACTTTCGCTCGTTATAATACCAAACCATTCACTCGTTTCATAAAAATGTTATCAAACGGGGCATCGTTTAGTATTCTATATATATATATATATATATATGTGTATATATTTATATATATATATATATATATATTGAACTTGTTTGGTGAAAACAAGAATTATTCTGAACTGCAGTTTGGAGCACAGTTAAGATGCTCGCTGCTGTAGGCGTCATATCAAGCCCAAGGGGTGTTGACGTATTGATACGTCATTGACGTTTGACCCCTTGACATACATACGACAAAAGTCTGTGACAAAGTTCTCTGATTCATGAAAAAGTTCACATTTTCCGAATGAGAAATCAATGGGCTTTCACGTGATGTAATTAGTATCCATATACAATTTTTTTTTATTGAGAAATGATGAGTTGAAAATATTGAACGTATTTTCAATCACAAAACTGCCTGCAGGTGCTTGTTTGACGTCATAATAAAAATGTTACCTACTCGATTCATTGGGTTGAAATTCTATAGTAATTGCATGCAAAATGCATAACTTTTACATCACTATGTTCAGAATATCGTAATCTAGCTGATTTACAAATTTGGACATCAAATTTATTTCTGTTAGAAAATAATCGGAGATTTGCGAAAATATCGGCAAATGAAAAGATCAACCGATTACTTTTTGAAAAATCCGTGAAAATAAACAAAGCATTTCACTCACATATTTTAGAATTTCAAAATCTTCCACAAATAAATACAAATGTATCTGTGCATTGTTTGTCAATTCTTGTTTCCAAATATAGTAATATATCCAACGTGTCATCAATAGCAGTGCCAAATCGGCCATTTCTTTAAATCACTCCATGACATGTTCCCGCTATTTTCTGATGTTACGAGAGTGAAAGTGAAGTCAAGCTAGCGGTAGCTGTATCTATTTTTAGAAATGGTCGTCGATCTCACCATAGAGTGTTATTAATTGTTAAAATTAAACAAATTGACACCAAAAACGATGTTGTTTTATAAAAATTGATCTAAAAACAGAAAAATTAAGTTGTAATTATTATTTCATCAGTTCGTAAAGTCAGTGTCCTTGACCCGATAAATTTGCATAAGTGAACCTAGCCCCCGGATGTAACATTGTTTTTGCAATTAAAATCACTGTGAGTAAATTTGATATTTGATTATAATTTTTATATATATGTAAAATGAATGTCATGTCCTACGATTATCACAAATTATGATCATTTATGAGTTTACATTTGAAGTACGAAATGTGTTTTAACACGACATGGACCGAGTTTCCGATCTGCGATTTCACAAGTTGAAATGGAGCCATGAAACAGTAACAGTAACCCTATCTCGCTAAAAAGTAAATTACGAATTAACAAGTCTCGTATATGTGAAATAATTGTATGAATACAATTGCTAAATTATTCATGTTGATTATTTTAAAGTTTTCATTTGGAATTTGATAGAAATTATATCTGTTTTCAAACGAAATCCTAGATAGACCTGTCAGTTCGAATGTCATTGAAAATGAAGGCCATTTAATTTTCTCGGCTTATCACACAATATTTTGTTCTGATGCGAATTAAATGATTGCACATGTTATAACATCCATGAAATTAACAAGAATGACAAACAAATACATTTCAAACAATAAATGTGGACAACTAGTGTTTGATTCGGCGAATTTCCAGTGTAGTGACAAACGAAACATAGATGGTCACATGATCAATTTTGTACAACCAAGCTAATCACGTGACATTGTTTACAAATACGTCAACGCTACCCGAACGAGATTTTGATAGTATTTTTCAACTTTTCAAGGCCATATTTACATTAAATATTCTGCAGACATTTGGGAAAACGTGTTCTAACTTTGGTTTTAAACGGAATATTTACAAAACGATATAGATCATTAGATTTTTTTATTTGAACAAATCTGTAATCGGCTTAGGAAATGCATAACAATGGCGAGCGCCGAGTGTTTGTTGACTGTCATGTTTTGCGATATTGATGAATGATTGACGTTGGAATATATAAAAACTGTAATGTCATATGCTTATATTTGGAACAGAGAAAAGTGAATAGATGTGTTAACCTTTTGTGTAATTTTTATTACGATTGATGCTTTATTTTACAAATATTTCTCACGGAAGTAAATGCATTGTTCATTGAAGAATATCCATTATTACAAGTTACGTCGAAATTTTATAAATACAACGGAGATCGTTTTATTATCTAATCGATTTATCCGTGGTAATGGTAGCAAAATGAATACTATCGCCCGATCACCATACTCAGCTGTCTTGGTAAATTCTTTTACTGGTGTACTGAATGATAGACTTACTAGAGTCTAACACGATATTATCCAAGTGTCACCCAGGCTTTAGAGCCGGATACTCAACTACTGATAATATGTAAATAATGACAATGGTATGTGAGTTTTTAGATTTCTCCAAAGCGTTTGATAACGTCGGGAGGGCTGGACTGTGGTCAAAACTATACAGCAATGGAATAACTGGAAGGTTCCTAATCCTTGTCAATAATATCTACCAGAATATAACATAATGTATACAGCTAAATGATAACATATAAGAGTATTTTCCAAGTCATTCAGGAGTTCGGCAAGGAGAAAACCTGTCGCCTTTATTATTTTGTATGTGTCTCAATGACATTGAACAGTGGATGGAACGTCATAATTGTGATTGCGTGAATGTATTTGATTCGAATGATAATGTCTGGATGAATATAAAATTGTTGTTCTCTATACAGTTTTGTTTGCGACAAGTCCTAAATCGTTCCAACATTCATTAGACTCTTAAAAAAAATACTGTGATAAATAGAAACTGGATATAAATAACAATAAGACTATATAATAGTCACATTTGGAAGTGGTAAAAGAAGAGTTAACAAACTATCATTCTACATTGAGGAATATGAGATTGAGATTGTCGATAACTACTGTTATCTTGGATTTAACAAAACATAACAAGAGAATTAGTGAGCACAATTCACTCACATACTCCCGCTTTTAACATTGGTAAAAGAGAAATGTTTGAAAATGAGAGTATGAAACATACAAATATACAAATGAGGGTCAGAAATATAAAAATGACAGATGTACACATCACTGGTTTCGTAACATTTGAACAATTAGTGTCTGAGTTTTGAGTGGAACAAAAATTGTCAATAGTGACGATGACAAACAGAGAAAATTTGCATAAATTATGCAAATGAGGGTGTGAAACATACAAAAGTCAGATGTACACATCATGGTGATTGTACATATCGAGTTTCGTAAAACTTGTTTCAAGAAATATGAGCGGAACAAAAACGGATCTCTACTACTACTACCGGTATAAACAAATTATCCTCGGTTTGAAATCATTAGTTGTGACCTCTACTATGTTTATGTATATTCTTTTAAGAAAAACTCTTAAGCTTAACCTACCTCTTGATTGTATTATCAAGGGCTTTGATGCAATGATTCTCTCGATATTGTCACATGGTGCAGAAAGCTGGGGCCATTCAAATGTCAATATCATAGAAAAGGTACATCTGAAGTTTTTTTAAGTTGGCAGCAGGTCTTCATATATCTACACCGTAACAAGGTAGGAAGCCACTAGAAACTAATAATACCTACTACTAGAAACTAATATGATGATGGCATAAACATGTATCAGAAGATAGTTACTTATCATGTGATATGTTAACTTGAATCACTTCAGATGTATCTTGCTATTATCGATCACCATGGATTAAGCACACTGAATCAATTTAAAACAATTGTGGGCTTTCATTTGTACTATTGTCACCAAAGCTAACCAATAGGGTAGACTCGGTCCTTGGTTTTCAGTTTTATCAGTCATGGCAAAGCACGGTCAATAACAGTTGCAAATGTTTTTACTATAAATATCGCAAAATTTTCAAACGTTTGAATACTATCATTATCCGACTCATAATTTCTTACCTCATACTTAAATTCAGAACTACCAATAAAAAAATAGCAATAGAAACAGAAACACCAAAGTAAAATAGAACTTGTAAATTATGTAATTCCCCAGCGATAGCAGATGAATGACATTAAATACTTGGTTGTTCTGCTTAAGATATTGTAAGATGCAAGCTTTTTACCTATCAAATTTGTTTTTAAAAAAACAAATTTAACTTCATAAAAAACTGCTTTTCGCCTCAAAAAAGAAATATTCTGAAATAACTCTCAATTTTCACTAATATTATAACAAGAAAAGTGTGAATCAATCAAAGTTTTAATTTGAGGAAGACTCTTTACAGTTAGGCAAGAAACAAAGTACCCCCTTTCTAGAAATTTCTAGAAAGTTTCTAGTGCGTATCTAGAAAGTTTCTAGAAAATTTCGAGTTTTTATTTTTTACGAGATATCTAAACTATTTTTGTATATTCTGAAACTGCTTATTAATTTTAACACACATTTTTAAAATCAACTTTATAACTTAATTAGAAAAGCAGATATTTGATGTTGAAGTTTTCCTACTCTACCATGCTTCCTCGTTATAACGCTCCTTGTCTGCCTCCAGTCAAGCATGGCTGACGCGCTAATTAACGAAAGAGGACTGAAGGAATAAGCTGATTAGGAACTATGCATTTACTTATACATGTATGTCGTTATTTCATTTATGCCATTGTGCATTTATCATGCTTTCTCTTCACCTGGTATATTCTCTGTTAAAAATCTTTACTTGACATATTGTTTCCTTGATGTGAACATCCATTCATTTGTTCAACTATAAAGTCCGATAAGTTACAAGGGCATTCCACTACATATAGAAGATATCATTTAAACTTCATTACATTAGAATTCGATTACTTTTCCCGAAATGTTGTACATTTAAGTGAATTCAATAGTGGGGATAAAACAAACCTATGTAAGTGGTTACATAATATTGTGTCCGTGATTAGAATAATTGATTGGCTTGGTATATAGAATATATTACCTTTTTGGTCATATGATAATAATATCGAATACAGACTTTTTATTTTGCTGTTAAGACATAAGTTATTCCAATATTAATTCAAATACTAAAGTGTTTCTATTGTAGTCTATTCAATTGCTGGATATAATATGTATGTCAAAAGTGCAGTACGCCAGACAGATGTCTTCACAAAAAATATATATTGTACATGGATATAGCTGTCTTTTATTACATGTAATAATATACAGGACTTACATTTTCCAAAAGTTTGTATATGAATGTATAATGAATTCCTTCATTGAAGAGTACTGCCAATAACGTATATCTATTTAAATATCGGCTTAATCCTAACATTTGTCCCAACTTTTAAGTTCATAATAATGTTTGTCTACTGCAACATGCTGAAATTGCAATGTCCTTTAAGATAGTTTGATTGTGAAATAAAGAGAAGCAATATTTTAATATCGTATCAATTTGTAAATTGTTATTGAGTATATGTTAACGATTGTTTATACTGGATAAGGGAGACAAGCTGTGTGCGCAGGTAAGAAACTATTACTATTACAGAACTTATTTCTGCCCCGTGGATAACATCTTTGTGAAGATTTTGAAAGAAAAAAATCAATGTCCGGTGGCTAATTCATTATGTCTGTAAAATATTGTATACATACAAAATGTAGTAAAACATGGACTTTTTCTTCAACTTAATCCGTGCATTTAAAAACAAGTTCAAGTTGCATACAATATATTAAAACAATCGTATGTTAAGATGCTGTCATCAAAATACATTGTTTTCTTAATAATGTAATTTTTAAAAATCAATTTCAATATATATATGCAGGAGAACGAGTTCTATGGATATACAACTTCTTTATTGCAGAAGTCCGACGTTCCGATGTAGATTCTAACACCGTTATGAATCTACATCGAAACGTCGCACTCCTGCAATAAAGAAGTTGTATATCCATAGAAATCGTTCTCCTTCATCTAACCAACTTCTATATGCTATTGAAAGAAGTTCAATAAACTAGTATATGTACAAGAATCATTGGATAGAAAATGAGAAGCGTTACGTTTTAAACGACTGTTATAACAATTCTTTTATAACAGTAACTACTAGAAACTACTGCCGGGATTCAAGTAAAATACATTTTCGATAATGTATATATTAAAGATAAGATTAAATATTGTATTTTAACATCCAGTCACCAATTTGGCATTATCCAAACACTATTTATTTAACCAATTCGAACTCTTGAAGTTAGTCTCCAATTTAGGTCTTGAGATGACCCACTCACTGTTAGATTGTTGACAGCAGTGAAGCGGTGCATGCAAAACCTACATTAAACATGTTCTTAATCATTTGATGTGTCTACAATTCCGGCTGCTCTCTCAATACGATACACTGTTTTATACAAGACATCTTACGATTTTGATGAATAATATTTACGAATAGCCTTTTTCACACAATTTTCCTTCCCCTTAAAAATATCCTGAGTTGAGTCAATTTTAAATGGGCGTTTCCACAATATACTTTCCGGTTTGCATTCAAATGAAATAAGAAATAAATATACCACTGTTTCTAAAAACTCAGATTCTTTAGCGTTTATCCATGAAGTCAGTGAACCGTATCTCCTGAACATTCCAGTGACCACTTGATTATATCTCTGAGTCAACTACACACGTGTAAATTTATTCAGATTGAATTAACAGTATTGGCGACACTACACATCCGTACGTATTTTTAGATTGGTTTATGGTAATAGCCGCACAGACTGCCCCCTTGCAATACACACATATCCCAGTGTATCCAGGCTTGCATATTCTTGCATAGACTTGGCTCCTCACAGGATGACTAGTGATGGCAATTAGATACTACAATACTGTACTGTATACACTGATACAACTTGAGGTTAATAAAGAATTGAATTGAATTAATTCTTTTCAAATATCCCATCAAAAATTACATTTATTATACCATACCAAGACATCAAAATCCATGTCCAATAACTCTCCATTTTCTAAAATGTGTTTATAGAATACGATAATTCAGTATTCCGTCGATTCTTAACTTTTACAATACATGAATTTATTTTGAGTATTCATTTATTCACCATAAACATTGCAGATTATAATTATCTAAATGTACACAAATAAAATGGCTTATGTTCGATTTGTGACCGCAATGTATATTTTATGATAAATACGATGTTTAATCAATGTTTTTACTGTTAAATTCTTATAGTTTTACATGAATTAAACGAATAGCAAATGCGGTCGATCACTGAGAATGAATATCATTCGCGTCTATCCATGACCTCATGATATACAGTAAGTGAGTGAGTTATTGCTTAACGCCGTTTCGTCAGTATCGTAACCATTAGCGGCTCACATGATATACAGCACAATACAATTAAATATATATATGAATATATAAATGATACTTGTTCTTGTCGATCTGGATTTCTTGACTTCTCCCACTATTATCTTATCGAGTGAGGTACAAAGTTTATAGTTTCGCTTGCAGCGACGACGCAAGTGAGAATATACTACTCTTCTACCTCACGAGATGAAAAAAAACATGATATTATATCAATATGTCTGTGTTTCATGTTGAAATTGACGGATTTAAACGGCAACGGTTTTATTGATATTATACATTACAACTTAAACGTAGAGCTAATAATCTGACAGCGAATACATGTGTTTTCTGTGTTGATTCATATAGAAACAAAATAATATTATTAGTTTATGATTGCTTTAAACATCGATACGATTATCGACTGAGTGTTTACAATTCACAATCTGTTACTGTACATGACAATTGAAGTTTCATTACTGCCGTCCTAATGTCACATGTTATATAATAATTGTGCGTTAGTTCTATAAGAACATTTGAGCGTGTCAAAGTATTAACCCATCCCTAATAGTCTGATAGAAGAGGTATTTTGAAATACACAAACACTTAAGTGAGGGTCGGTTAATTAGTTTATGGTTATCCTCGTCCCCTGTACAAATACGCGAATTCACTTGGCCATTGAAGGGTGACGCACTATTCTCCGAGCACGTTATGTAAGACACATCACATATCATCGAAGACCGTTATAAATCATTGTATTGTCGCAATAAATTAATTTTGTAACTTCATTTGTCACAATCAATCCCTGCATTTTCTTGGAATAAGTTATATCGAATGAAACGTGATGTTTGTTCAATATTCCAGTATGCATATGATGCACATGAGAAGTCTATCACTAGTTAATAACTTTCAAGGCTATAGAAAATATATTGTTATTATTTAAATACCTATCTGTTGACTAGACCTACTTTGCCTTACCTCCCAGGGGTAATGCTATTTCAACCTTAATACAGACGAACTTGAAGAATGGATGAGGGGTGCGTAAAATCCCTTATCCAAGGGCCGGTAAGTCTAGATGGTCTCGTGACGTCACTACCTGTTCATATCACTCTCCTAAAAGTTGCAGAGCAAGGCAGACGTGTTTTGTTCTGTGACTGGGGTTTTAGCGACTTGGGTTGCTAACTTGCTATTTTTCTCTTGTTAGTTCAAGAGATATCATCAACGTTGTTCTTCATTAGTGCAGGTTGTGTTTACAATCTGTTTTTCAAGTAGGTGTTAGATTTCAAGGGGCCTTGTTGACATGTGCTAGCTAGCGACCATCCGGAGTAGGTGGATTGCATGCGCCGCACGTGCAGCTCGTGATTCTTTGTTTTCTCTCACCTGACTGTTGGGTGTTTGACTTGCGTAGGGTAAAGGAGCAGTGGTATCTCTCCTACGCGGGTGACTCGCTTGCTTGTCATCCGCTTTCGCTTGGTCATTCGCCATTCGTTCCGAGTGCTGACTGTTAGGTGTTTGTCTTGCGTCTGGTAGAGGAGTAGTGGCATCTCTCCTAATCGTTTGACTCGCTTCGCTGGCCATTCGCTTTCGCTTGTCACGCGCTTTCGGTCCGTACTTTAGTGTTAACTGTGGGTTGTTGACTTGCGTACGGTAAAGGAGCTAGTGGAATCACTCCTAATTCGCTTGTCATACGCCTGTCGGTTGTACTCTAGTGCTAACTGTTAAGTGTTTGTCTTGCGTATCGTAGAGGAGTAGTGGTATCTCTCCTATTTCGTTTGGCTTGCTTCGTTTGTCATTCGCTTTCGCTTGTCATACGCTTATCGGTCTGTACCTTAGGAAACTGTGGGTTTGACTTGCGTAAGGTAAAGGAGCAGTGGTATCTCTCCTACGCGGGTGACTCGCCTCGCTTGTCATTCGCTTGTCGCTTGTCATTCGCCTGCGGTCCGTACTCAAGTGCTTCGCGTCTCGCTTGGCTTCTCGCCTCGCCTGTCACTGGCTCGCTAGTTGTTCGCCTTAGGTGAGTCACTAGCTTGGTTAAGGAGCAGTGGATACACTCCTCGTCAGTGACTCGCGTTGCCCGTTGCTAGCTTTCGCCTACCATTCGCCTTTGGCTTCGCCTTAGGTCGATTCTACGTGACTCACCCTTAGGGTGATTCACTTTGGTTCAAGTGACTCGCTACGCCAGTCACTTAGGGTTTTTGTCATACGCTTATCGGTCTGTACCTTAGGGAACTGTGGGTTTGACTTGCGTAAGGTAAAGGAGCAGTGGTATCTCTCCTACGCGGGTGACTCGCCTCGCTTGTCATTCGCTTGTCGCTTGTCATTCGCCTGCGGTCCGTACTCAAGTGCTTCGCGTCTCGCTTGGCTTCTCGCCTCGCCTGTCACTGGCTCGCTAGTTGTTCGCCTTAGGTGAGTCACTAGCTTGGTTAAGGAGCAGTGGATACACTCCTCGTCAGTGACTCGCGTTGCCCGTTGCTAGCTTTCGCCTACCATTCGCCTTTGGCTTCGCCTTAGGTCGATTCTACGTGACTCACCCTTAGGGTGATTCACTTTGGTTCAAGTGACTCGCTACGCCAGTCACTTAGGGTTTGGTTCGACTTAGGTCGATTATACGTGACTCACCCTTAGGGTGATTCACTTTGGTTCAACTGACTCGCTACGCAAGTCACTTAGGGTTTGGTTCGACTTAGGTCGATTATACGTGACTCACCCTTAGGGTGATTCACGTTGGTTCAAGTGACTCGCTACGCCAGTCACTTAGGGTTTGGTTCGACTTAGGTCGATTATACGTGACTCACCCTTAGGGTGATTCACTTTGGTTCAAGTGACTCGCTACGCCAGTCACTTAAGATTTGGTTCACGCACGAATGTTATGTGAATAAAGATTGATTTATCTTGTAAGTGTTTAGCCTAGTTTTTGGTTTGGCTTGTTCGTCTTTGTTTACCTTGGCGGGTGGTTACTTGATTTTGACTTTGTGCTCTTCGAGTTCAGAGTTTTTGTTTCAACTCTCTTGATTGCATATCGTCAGAGTTGTTGTGCTTTTGCTCCGCCGCTTGGGTGTTTCACGTGTGTGACTCACCTCGTCTACGCTACTATACGCCGTGTAGGTGACTCGACTGTCTCTACCTTCGCTTACGTTACGCGTTTTATCGTTACCGTTCGCCATGTACTCCGCCTTCTGCACGAACTGCGGAGGCAGGAAGTCCGCCTCTAAGGATCCGCACTTGTTATGTAGAAAGTGCAAGGACCTTTGCGAAGAGGATTACCGTTGCGACGAATGCGCTCCTCTCTCCGAATCGGAGTTCCACGCGTACGTTTCCGCCATACGCAAGTCGGTGGCCGATAGGGCTGCGTCACAGAAGCGTACGTCGTCAGCTCAACGTAGGGAGTTGTCTCCCATTCGTCATCCGTCTCCGGTGGAGGATGTAGACATTGTCCTCACGGAACGGGCGGATGAATTCGACAGGGAATCGGACCTGTCCGAACCCGCTGGGGGGTCGAAGTTACGCTCCCCCCCTCCGCCGTCGTGTTCCGGTTCTCGTTCGCGGACTCACCCGTTGTCCCCTCCTTCGCCGGACAAACGGTTGTCTCCGCTTAGACTTAAGGTGGGCGGACCCACTACGCCCAAGAGCAAGAAGAAGAAGTCCAAGAAGGCTAGGTTCGACAAGGTCGATCCGTCCCTCCTTCTGGCATCCGTCAAGGATATGGTCTCTTCCTTGCTCGATGCGCGTTTGGGTCAGCGGAACTTACCCACTCACACTACGACTACGCAACCGTGTGAGCCCTATGCGGATGACGTACCTCAGGGTGCGCGTTCCTCGTCCGCTAGGGCCTCCGCACCCGCGACTCCTTCGCGTACCCCTCGCACCCCTGCGCGGCGTGTCACGGTGATGTCACCCTTACGGGACTCCTCGCCGGACTCACCGGAACGTGACATCCGCTACGTGGACGTGTCGAACCCTCCGTTCATCAGTATAGAAACGGAGGCGGAGGGTACGGGATTGTCGGAGGATCCTCCAGTGGTTGACGCAATAGCTATGCTATCCGAAGTGGCTTCGTTCGCGGACGTTCCACTTAGCCAAGTCAGCGTGACGGGTCCGCGCACGTCGGCGGCCAGGAGGGCTTCCTTTGGCCCTGATGGCGAGGTACCTCCCGCGCGTCTTGCCCTTCCACCTCATAGGCTCCTGTTGGAGGCCACCGAGGATATGGAGCAAGTCGTATCAGCTGCGATGCCCAATCGTCTGCTTCCGCCTTTGGTGGTGCCGGACAAGCGCAGACGGCGTCTGCCCTTGTATCCGGTCCCTTTTCAGCTTGTTCCGCCTCCCCTTGATCAGGGGGCATCCCGGTTGTTTACCACCAACCTGCTTCACCGCGTGTCTGAGGCACAGTTCTCTCATCTTGACAGGGAGGCGCGTTCGGTGTTAGGCTTGGGGAACAACGTGGCTTTCACATGTCAGGCGATGCTGGCTTGTGCTAAGCAGGCGGGCATGGAGGCGGGGGACCCGGTGTTGTTCAAAGCGTTTGGTGATGTGGCTGCGGACCTTGCGCAGATCATGTTGTCAGCGTCGCGAATTTCATCGAGTATAACAGTGCTTCGCAGAGACAATTTCCTCTACCGGTCAGGTCTCAACCCCGATCATAAGAACTTCCTTCGACATGCCCCTGCTCACGCTGAAACTCTGTTTGGTGGTCGTATCCCGGAGGTTTTGAGAGCACGACAGGAGGCCCAACAGCAAGACCTCACTAATCGGCTCGTCACGCAGAGGCAAACGACACCAAAGCGTCCGCAGACCAGTTTTCGTCAGGGGCAAGGCCAGGGCAGTGGCCAACCTTCCCCCAAGAAAGCGAAAACGGACTTTCGGCGGGGAGGTCGTGGCCGTGGATCCACGGGTCAGTCCCCCAAGTCCCCCCGGCCTGGCGCCGGAGGTCGTACCCCGCAAAAGAAGTGGAGGAAGTGACTCGTGGTCACCCCCTCTGCTCCCTCCTTCTCTCGTCCCGGTATCGGGTTCGGAGCCTCTGCCTTTAACACTTTCGGTAGTCTCTCTCGTCTCGCCTTGCGTGATTTCACTTAAGCGTTTTCGTTCTACGTTTTCGTGAGTTTACACTCTGGGTGTTTTTGGAGTAATTAGCTATCAGAAGGGTTGTTTTCCTCCTATGTCAGAACTTCGTTCTTACACTACTCTAAGACTTTGCGTTTCGCGTCGTGAATCGACTGTCATTCACCACGCGCCTGTCAGTAAGTGACCTTACTGTCACTCACCTCGCCCACGTTAGTGTTAACTGATTGAGGGTCAATCTCCTGTCACTCACTTCATCAGCTTACGCGCGTGGGTCAGTGATTGACTATCACGCACGTTGTTACTTCAATATGTACTCTGCCTTCTGCACGAATTGCGGAGGTAGGAAGTCCACTATCAAGGATCCTCACTTGCTGTTTAGGAAGTGTAAGGACTTGTGTGAGAAGGATTTTCGTTGCGACGAGTGAGTGTTGGTGTTTTTGGAGTAATTAAGCTATCGGAAGTGTTGCTTCTTAGTGTCAGGAATTAGTTCTTACACTACCTTATGTAGGTGTTTCGCGTCATTGACTCGTGTGTCATTCAGGGGCGGGATAGCGCAGTGGTTAGCACGTTCGGCTTCGGATCAAAAGGTCCGGGGTTCGAATCCCGCCAGGGGCACGGCAACTTTGTCTGCAGTAGAGAACTGTTCTACACGCAGTTAGGTTTGGCTGCAATGCTACTCTGATTTTCAGCGTAATACCAACCATGGTTCGCTAGTTCCAGCCGCTGCTCGCAGGTTTCACCGCAGGGCATAGCCACATGGCTTTGCGGGCTTTCTCCCTGCCATAATACTAGCAGCCGCGATATAAGTGAAATACTCTTGGAAGCGGCGTTAAACCCCAACTCACTCACTCACTCGTGTGTCATTCACTTCGTCTAGTTTACGCAAGTTAGTGACGCGCCTGTCGCTCATCTGTTAAGTGAATTGAGCGTCACTCACCTGTCACTCACCTGGCCTAGACTACACACGTTAGTGGCTCGTCTGTCACTCGCCTACTAAGTGACTCGACTGTCACTCACCTCGTCTAGATTACACGCGTCAGTGTCTCGTCTGTCACTCACCTACTAAGTGACTCGGCTGTATCTCCTGTCACTCACATCGTCTAGCTTACTCGTGTCAGTGGCTCGTCTGTCACTCACCTGTTAAGTGATTTGAGTTTCACTCACCTCCCCTAGCTTACATGCGTCAGTGACTCGTTGTCAATCACCTGGTAGTGTCTCGAGGGTCTCGTCAGTGACTCGGCTATCAGTCACCTAGTTACTCTACTACCTCGGTGTTTGCGTCACTACGTACTCTGCATTTTGTACATTTGCGGAGGTAGGAAGTCTGTTAGGTCTTGCCTTGTATGAAGTGCAAGGACCTGTGTAACGAGGGTGTCATTCTTTCGTCTTCAGACTTCCGGGAGTATGTTTCGGCCATTCGTAGGTCTGGTACTTCTTCCTGGAAGCGCAGTGGCAACGGAACGTGGCAGTCTTCAGGGGGTTGTGTCTCCTGTTCGGCACCCCTCTGAATCTTTGCATTCTTTCAGTTTGTTAATTAAGAACTGGTTCATCGTCCCATGTTTTGGATTTTGCAACAAGTCTGGAACTGTTACAAAACCCGGCAGCTGTTGAGGCTGGTCTTGCCTCACTCGCCTAGGAGAGCCCAAGGGCTAGATAAGCGAGTGTTGGGGGTGTACCTGAGATCATTGATGCGTACAAGGCCGCTGACCTGCCTCCTCCTTCGCGTTCCAACCCGCATGAGATCCGTGCAGTGTCAGCCACGATGGCTTACCACTGTAACATCGCGGTCTCGGGCTAGCTCAGTCGGTAGAGCGCGGGACTCCTAGTCTCAGGTCCAGGCTTCGTCCACCTGAGGGGGACTTAGCCAGTGTGTTTCTGCCACAATGGCTTATCACTGCAACATCGCGTTTTCGGATGTCATGGCAGGGTGTTTTTGGCGTTCATCAGAGGTTTTCGCCTACCATTACCTACGAGATGTCTCCACAGCAGATCTTGAAGGCATCTCTAGGCTGGGTCCACAGGTCTTCGCGCAGACGAAGGTGGTCCCCCAACCAGACCAAAAAGGGGTCATCCTTCTTGGACGCTTTTGAGACTTATTGTAAATAAACATGGTTTACATTACTAGCTCTCGTGTCTGTTGGTTTTTTCTTTAACTTCATTTTAACCCCCCCCCTCCCTGTTGGGGTTGGGGGGGCGGTGTGTTGATCGGAAGTTGAGTGGCAGGGTTGTCTCTTCGATCCGCTTAGCGGTAGAGATGGTATCTCCCGGGCTGTGCCTTGTCCTCACCACAGGGTGGAGGACTCGTAGGTTAGCTTACACTCAGGGCTAGTCGCTGGTCTCGTCACTACCATGTATCTACTGACCCGCCTCCTTGCGGTGGGATTCTAGGCAAAGTAGGTCTAGTCAACAGATAGGTATTTAAATAATAGTACGTTTTTGATTAAACGTAATTATTTATACTTACCTGTTGACTAGACCTACGCTCTAGGCCCTCCCATCCTCCCCACTTGGTCTGTCTTGCCTTTGGGACTTTCGGAGAGTGATATGAACAGGTAGTGACGTCACGAGACCATCTAGACTTACCGGCCCTTGGATAAGGGATTTTACGCACCCCTCATCCATTCTTCAAGTTCGTCTGTATTAAGGTTGAAATAGCATTACCCCTGGGAGGTAAGGCAAAGTAGGTCTAGTCAACAGGTAAGTATAAATAATTACGTTTAATCAAAAACGTACTATATTTTCGGTCTCACATGGAATGCACAACCATCAGCCTTGTTATGTCCATGAATTTGGAAATGTTTGAAACAATAACACTGTGATGTCCAATTGAAAGTTTTCAACCTTTTAGAAAAGCCAAGACGTCACACATAGGGATTTAGAAACATTTTACCTTTATTCTATAAGGCTATATTTATACCGTCCAATAACCGCCATACAAAATCCGTAGCCACAACGGTTCATAATATGTTATATACATGTATATATTACATTAATTAGTAATAATATATAATAATGTATTGCAAACTACAGTAATGTTACATGAATGACCCTAGGTGTACATGTATAGTTCATACGGTCTCACTTGATTAGTGACATTATCCTATACGTCTATACACTCACGTTCACGTATAAGTGTGGATACTTATCAATACGAAACATATGAAATAAATAGTATGCATAACGTTAAGTTTTAGAAAGTCATGGATTAATAATGTTTTGAAAATGTTGAATAATATGCAACTTTCTGTACCAGTGCTTAACATTACACAAAATGATTTTCCTGTTATTAAGGACTATTTGTTGAGTACTGATTATGATGAGTGGTTAGGTATAATGTGGAATGATAGAGGATTATTAAATGGAAATAAATTAAGAACTTATAGACTTTTTAAAGATTCTTTACAGGTTGAACCTTATGTACTTAGTGTTTCTAAATATCAGCGTAGTATTATGAGTAAGTTAAGATGCGGAAGTTTACCATTAGCTATAGAATTGGGAAGATTTTCTAGGCCTGTTACCCCTCTTAGCGATAGAATTTGTAATTTTTGCAACTGTAATGCAATCGAAGATGAAATTCATTTTATGATAGACTGTAATTTTTATTCTGATATAAGATATAAGTTATTTGTTGAAGTTGCTAATTACCTACCTGTGTTCACTAATTTAGATTCAAAAGATAAGTATCTTACTTTAATGACTTTTAAACATGTTCTTTCATCGCTAGCCTCAGCCATAACATTAATGTATAAGCGCCGACTTTCCTATGTATGAACGACTCTTGTAGTGTGTGTATGTGTGTTTTACTGTATTTTATTAAATTGGTATTTTATTTTGTAGTTATTTAAATTTAATTTATTTATTTATTTATTTATTTATTTATTTATTTATTTATTTATTTATTTATTTATTTATTTATTTATTTATTTATTTATTTATTTACTTTCATTTCATTTCATTTCATTTCATTTCATTTCATTTCATTTCAATTTATTTATTTATTTATTTATTTATTTATTTATTTATTTATTTATTTATTTATTTATTTATTTATTTATTTATTTATTTATTTATTTTTTTTTTTTTTTATTTTTTTTTTTATTTTTTTTTTTTCTTACTTACTATCTCAGTTAGTCAATTGTTTTCTTATGATATTAATTTTATATGTATAAATGTGTTTTAAATATCTTTGTATATGATTTTAAATGTAGAATAGTGTCCCGTAGGCCATGCTTGGCCGAGCAGCATACACAATTTTATTTTATATATATATCATTGTCATGATTATCCGATGTTGTATGTTGTGCGACACTTAAATAAACTATTTTTCTTCTTTCTTCTTCATAACGTTTTGAAGCTGCTAATATTTCATATTCGTGCGCTCACAATTGTTCAAAAGTAGTATCTATGTACACGCTGATTGTCATACTATACTGCAGTAAATACGAAACTTGTGACCTTTCATGTGTGTTACAATTAAAGAACTATAAGATAAGATTGACGATATCAAAACCAAAGAATGTAAACTTCAGTGTTTAATTACGCAATATCAAGAAGTTAGAGACGCTCCACGACAGTGATTTGAATACCCTGCTAATCACGCCTGTGCAGGTATCATAATACCTGAGTATAACAAGTGGTTCCAAATGACCGGAAACTGTCTAGTCATGTACAGCAGCCCCGGTGATTTAATATTTTCGTATATACGTCAACGTATTTATACAATAGATTGCGACACTAATGTACAAACACGTGTCTCTTATGTGTTTTATCACCTCGTGCAAAAGACCATCAACAACCAGTTCATATACTTTAGAATAATTGACAACAGTGTGAACGAACGTTAGTTACTCAAGCTTAGTGTTCCGCTCTACTGATCTAGTGGTTTCAAAGTCGAAAGCAATTTAAAGGGAATGATATAATTGAGTATGGAAATGTTTTACAAAATGTTTATTTTTTACTTTGGTATTTTAGTTTTGTTAGTCTTTAGGGTGTTTAGTATAGTTTTCAATACCCCTTCAAACATGTTACGGATTAGTACTAAATGTAAATCTTCTACGTTTTATTTGTCGAATGATTTGTGAGAACAGCCACAAATACAATATTACTGCCTTGGTTAAGTGTATTGGTTCATGATTGGATATTTATATATCAAAATCATTTCTTAAATACCCATAAACAACTGTATTCTACACCTTTAACGGATCCAATACTTACTGGTTTTTATTATAAATGCAAATGAATGCAAATGAATGCAAATGAATACAAATGAATGCAAATGACCCTAGGTCTACTCATTCAAAAAACTTTAACCCGAACCCCTGTCATGTCAAATACAATTTGTGGTTGTATTTTTTGTGTGTTTTCCATCGATAGTTAGTTGTGGTTGGGATAAAGAGAGATAACGTGTGATATACTTTATCAATGTGCAGTATTATAGTCGAACAAACGAATTCCTACTCATTGATAAGAACTTTTACTTTTGTAACCAGGATTAATAACTTTGGTTCAACGACTACACCTTATGTAGACTCATCATCTGTATCAACATTGCCACGCTAGGTTAAATTGATGATATATTCACTAAATTCACTAACACATGCAGTTGTAGAATATTTACAGAGTAACAGAGTTTTCTGCACTAGTAGCGCCGATGTATAATTTCACTTCTCATTGTTTTTGTTTGTGAATCATGTATACTTGTCTTTATCAAGTTTTCAAATATAAAGTCATACAGATATTACCCTCAGTAATATTTATCATCTGGATTGCGCAAAAGGCACATGCAGTATTAATAAGAAATAAGTGTAAAAAGGAATGTAAGATGATTGATGGACTTTAGAATATGTGATTTTAAGTTCAAATTCAAATGTTAATTCTCTCCATCGGCGTTACATGAGATAATCAGGATATCAGCTTATTGAAGAGATACAACTTCTTTCCTAAATACATAAATACATGGCTGACAGAACACGCTCTTTCAAATATACACCATTTCCTTCTTACTATCGGCTTGTATAACTTCCTAATGTAATGTAATGTAATGAATGACACAACGGCGGGTCCCCAGCTAACCACGTTTGAGTTGCTGAACAGGTGTCCTCAATACCTGGGATGACAGGAAACTGTCTGGTCAAATACACCAGCCATGACTGTTTAATTACAGATATACACGTATACATGAAATACATTGCAACATTGTTGCTCATGCGCGTGTCTCGTAAAACTCTTTGGCGGCCTCTGTGTTTTATCTCTTTTAACGAGCTGACTACCCACAACCAATTCATTAGTAACTGTCGGTTACGCAAGGTTAATTTAACGCTCTAATAATCTCTGGTTTACAGGAAAAAATCAAAATGTCCCCATTAAAGTTGAACACAATTACAAAGGTGAATACAATAATTAAGATTGAAAATGTTTGCGTGACTCAGTGTAATTATCAGAACTTATATTTTAATAACCTGAAAAGGCAATTAACCTTGGACACCTTATGTAGGCTCATTACTTGTATCAGGGTATGGATGTTTATGGCTGAATGATGTGAATGGGTGAGTGTTGACTTTTGATGAATGCATGTCTGATTTAGTGTGCTAATGTTATTGTTTGTGTGTGTTATGTGTGAAACATAAGCCAGGGTCAGCAAGCATCGATGTGAATTACACTTGTATGAATGTGTATAAGATGAAAGTCTGATGTCTGATGAGTAAGGATATAGGTGAGTGTACATAGTGTGTGCCACAGGGGGGGGGGGGGGGGGGGGGGGGGGGGTTGAAATGGTGATGGGCATTTATAATTCGGTAGGTTATACAACGTGTGATATGGATATCAATACGAAGTTTCTTAGCTCATTCTTGCCCCCATGTCTTGACATTCATTACTCAACTCCTTCATTACTTAATATCTAAAAATAAACTCATACACATTTTAACTAATAAAATGTAATCCTTCATTTTCAAAATACATTAAGTGGCTTATGGCAAAATGCCCTCTTTCAGTTATACATTCCTTCTTTAAATCATCTTGCATAAGTGAGTCTCTCCGGATTTATAAATATTGTTTAAAATGCCCTTCAAAGACCTAATATTGTTTCTGTCCATATGTAGTAAGTAACAACAAATGAATCAAAATCAGTCACTTGATTTGGTATTCCAATCAGTTTAGGAGCAAACGCATTCATATTCGTTGAGACTCCTTACTATAAATACTCTGCTACCTATAGTTACATGTTACTGTTATCATCATTCAAATGACACCTTTATTGTTCATTTGAAAAGTATGCTTACAAATAAGGATTCAAAATATGGCAAACTTAACATATTTCTCGAATTCAGCTAAGCAGATAACATTAATCCCAGAGACACTTCTTTAGTTCAATACGAAGTATTAAAAGGATAGCATAACTACAAACAACGCAGTGAATCAGTGTTTTACATTGTAAACGCCAACAACATTAGTACGCAGGATATAACATAGCATGTTTATAGAGTAACGTGTTGTGCATGAATATACAACAAACACAGCCTATTATAATGCTTTGTTATAAATAATGAGAGTATTTCACGTTTTGGTGACAACATTTTCCGAAATTATAAATGACACATATTGTTTTATTTCATTCAGGTGTCACCATGATTTTAGGATGATTAAATGTAGTAAAACAGTTGATGCAACACCGGGGTCTTACTGTTGCCCCTTGGGTTGATGAACAACATCTTTGTCATGTTTCCAAGGATGAAGCGTGATTAGTGATTTAAAACAATATGTCCAGATGGTACATGGAAAGTGATTGATAAACATTGCCATTTCCCTATATGAATGGTTGTCTACTTATCGTTCCCCGTGACGTGGACTGTATTTATGCATTATTACACATAACATACATTATAACAAACAAACAAAGAAGTCACATAACATTTACAGAGCATCTTTGGTGAATTTGCTTTCTGAAGTATCGGGATCGTTTGCTTTAGTCAATAAGAAACTAATGTGTAAGTTAGTATCATGAAATAATTCACTGTTGCCATAAGAAAATAGGTTGAAAATTGCTTTAAACATATTTTATTCATTAAAATGGATTGGCAAGGAAGCTGAGAGCTTATGTCAGTGCTTCAATAAAACTTACAAATGTGACATAAAAGAAGCAATTATTACGATGATAATGTATTTCGATTTTCGTTTTATTAAGATATCAAAAGCAGACATGAGCTATGATATTACATATTTTAAAACATTCTATAATAGATAGTTTGTTGACTAATATGTTTGGACGAAGATATAGCAATGGAACTAGTAAATGTTTTGTAAAATGGCACATGATATAGAATGTAGAATGTTAATGATCGTAAATTTGTCACAATTTATTCACTGAAAGTTGTACAGGATCAGTTTGAGTCGCTAATCGATATCACTGAGGTATCACTTAAACCATCTTACATTGTCTACAATTATAATTCTTCTTAACAAACACATACTTCCTTTTATCGTCGCTGAATATCCTTCATTGATTAACTCGCCAGCTACAAAAGATCACTGCAGGGGCAGGACAGTTTGAAACTTTAAACGGCGACTGCTGTACAAGTAATTAGACTGCCCCTGAGCAGTTCAGTGGGGCGCGTTATAATGAGGAGACTACGAAACTAAACATCAATTTGCTGCTAATCTAGTTAAGTGACATTGTTGAAATTTTCAAATTATGGCAAAGTCAACGTGTAGTTTCGGAAAATGAAATAAATATTTGAATATCTCGTAAAAAATAAAAACTCGAAATTTCTAGAAATTTCTAGAAATTTCTAGATACGCACTAGAAAGTTTCTAGAAACGTTCTAGAAAGTTTCTAGATACGCACTAGAAAGTTTCTAGATACGGGGTATGTTTATTTATTGGACACCTGTAGCTACGGTGAGTTAACAACGGTGAGTATAAATAATGATGTTTACTCAAAAACGTTGTAATCTTTACATACTCTAGTTGATAACTCACGTAGCCAGCATGCCATGCCAACGCCAGGCAGTTGTCAGGTCCTGTTGTTGGGTCTCCTGCCTCTGATGAAGAGCATTGCCAATCTAGCCTCCGAAAAGGGTTGAGGCAGCCGGTGGTACTTCAGCGTGCTAGTCCGTGCGGGACAGGAACCCGTCACACCTGACGTTGGTCAATCGCTCGGATATGCACGCAGCTCTCAGCATCACCTGTGCCACCCACTCAGCCACCGCATCGAAGCGCTGATATAATCTATTGGCCCCGTCCTCCATCTCCGCCTGTTTGGCAAATAGTTTCATCGCCTGACACATGCCCACAATTGACCTTGTCAATGTGGACCAGGTGGCTGTCCAGCACCGCATGCGAAACTAAGGGTGCTCCAAACCGACAAATGTCCTCGTCCAGGATAGGAGGTGTCAACGGGACCAGAGGTTTGGTGACCGGAAGGGACATCTGCTGACGGTAAGCCAGCACGAGCTGCAGTATCAAGCGTCCGGGAGCTTCAGAAGCAATTGTCGCCTCAAAGTATTTCACTGCGCTGGTGAAAAGTCAATGTTGTCTGAACATGTGTCAGCTCAGCGAAGATCTCAAGTCTCTCCCGCTTTGGCATAGGAAGGGGAGTCCTCAACCTCCTGAAGCAAAGAACCCGACCACTGCGAGGCAGCCGACATCTGCTCCAATAGTTCCTCTGTCTCGTCCGCAGTGATGTCCGCCGATGTAGGGATGATCGGAACCCCGGAGGGGTCTCCTACTTCACGCTTGGTTAAGTAGGAGACCACACCACCGACGCGTCGGACGTACCCGACGGAGACGGCGAGACAATGGTGACAAGCCGGCAGGGGATCGTAGTCGTCCTAGGGGACAAGACGTCTGACGCGATGAAGACTGAGACGGCGAGTCCCTCCGTACACCCTTATCCGACGGTACGAGTCTGGCGTCGATCAGAGATGACACCATGCCTAGGGTCAAACGCGGAAGAAGAATAGCAAACGCGCTTCTTCTTCTTGATGGTCAACCTTGACTTGAGCCAATGGTGCTCCAACGGAGAGCAGACCTGGGACCGCTCGAGCTCACGTACCAACGACAACTCCTTGTCCCCTTTCACGATAGGCGGGTACTGACAAGAAGTCAGGGGAGGAGAGTCGAACTCCTTGGCGTCCTCATCAATCACTTGCTCAAACTGTGATCGAATGGAGGAGGAGCCGGGAGAACTGGCAGCTGTCCGTCCGCCCTTACGTGAGTTCCGAGACTCTCCCTCCGACTTCGTGAGGGCCGCGAGGTAGGCCTTGTGCTCGTCTGACGTTAGCATTTAGGATTCCGTGCAACGGTCATTGTCCTCACACTCTGTACGGAACAAGTGGCAGTGGGAGGTCCGGTCATACATGAATGACTTCCTAACGCTGCACCGTCCTCAGAACCCAGAGTAGGGTGAAGCCATCGTGACAGTGAGGGCACTGATCGACACGCATGCACGTCATCGAGCACCCGACGTAGTCACCTAACGAAGCTGACTAAAAGAAACGCAACCAAAGTGCAATATAGGACAGCGTCGTGACAAACTGATGACGAATCAAGACGGTGTCGTTAAGATTTGGCATCATTATGACCATACGCTCCGACCCGGAGTGGTAGCCCAATCAAGTACGAGACGGCGTCGTCACTTGAAAGCGCCTTATCGAAGAAGAGGCCTAACCAGAAGGTGTCGTCTCCGTTTGCCTGCCTAACCGTCAGAGGACGGAGGCCAAGCCTACAATGCGTTGTTACGTCGAGACGCCGTCGGAAGGAAAGGTGAACAAGTGGCTAGACGACGGAGCGTCTAGACGATTAAAGCCATTCAGACTACACGCCTCCAAGCAGACGCTACACGCGAGTAGTGACTGTCCCACACGTGCCAAGCGCTCATGCACGAGTTAGCACGGGCCGCACGAGCTGCAATGTTCAACTCTCCAGTCAACACAGTAAGAAATGCTAACCTGGATAACCCGCTACAGCAGAGATGCACACTATAGCAGGAAATCCAAAAACCATCCTTCAAACCCAGCGGGGAAAGAAGAACAACAAATAACACATGAAACAACTCAAAACAAGAGCTAGACACATCGGTCGATGGTATTTAATAAAACAAATTCGCAAGGTCTGAGAGCTAGCAAAATTGACGTCCTATCTTGCTGGCGACAAAGAAAGAAGTGACGTCACTTGGGATAAGCACTAGAGAGCAGCGATGGGGGAGGTAACTCAATTCATTTTGCTATGTTATTTTGGTCGAATGATCAATTGAGGAAGACTCAATGGCTACAGTGAGTTATCAACTAGAGTATGTAAATACTAGTATTAATACTCTCTTCCACGAATGAACATAGATTTGATATTTCTATTTTCTAACTGTCATCTTGTCACCTTACGTATGTTATATTATAGTATTTCATGTACTGTAATATTATGCTATACAACCATTGGTGGTCTTATGGAATAAAGCGAATACTGAATATGGAATCTTCTTAGTTGCATGAGTAAACTTTACATCTAGATTACAACATTTTTCTCACATGACTCATCTCTTGGTTGAAGCGCAAGCTGGCTTTCGTCAAAATTATTCAACTGTTGACAATGTAAACACTCTTAAAGCCTTAAAGACCCACAAACCCCGACCATATCACTTTTCGGTTTTTATTCAAGCATATTCCAAGATGAAAAGGATTCCACTTGATATATGTCAATTCAACCAATAAACATATTTTATAACGCTTTTTTAGAACGCCGCTCAATTACGACTCGTAAAATTTTAGCCGAGAGCCGAGAGTCTTGTGACGTAATACGCAGAAGTCGCCTGGCGCCTAATGACAGAATCCTCTAGAATTAGCCTTACATAACTGCCTACCGGTAATTAACATATTAACCTTTGTCTTTGTACAACACAATTACATATATACACGCCCCGTAAAACGTACTTCAAATGGCAGCGGATGTCAACACTGTTGTGGCCATTGCCGGACCCGTAATTCTGCAACGTGATTTGGAACAACTCTTATCGTTGCCCAATATGGCAGCGGCACTCATGTCAGATGATGAAGATGTTCAAACGTCACAGATCTATTACACATTTCATACGGATTGTTAGCGGTGTTAACACGCCTCATTCATTGACTAGTGGGTATATTGAATCATTTTTGTTTTCACATTCGTCCTTATGCAAAATAACAAAATATATTTTCAGTATTTTTGTTTATCAATGTAGCGATATGTAATAAGTGATGTAGTTGCGTTATTGACATTCGAACTTAGATAAGTATTAAATAAGAGGGGAAATCTACACGACTGAACTATAGCCGGGGTACTATTTTTTTTAATTTGCGAACCAAACAACACACAAGGTCATGGTGAGTTGATCAAAGTTCTTTATTTCCAATACTTTCATTTGAAATAAATACATTTTCCACATTTTTATCCGAAGATATTTAAACAGTATTTTATTTCCAAAAACACATGAATTGACCACCAAAAAATAAATGTCATATAAAGTGCAAGACCATTCATATATCATGCTATGAAAACGGTAGTGGTATTACTTTTTTATTTTTGAATTGTCAGTTATTCGTTTCAAAACATATTGTAGCTTATAAGATAACCTTACACTCCATTTGATTGGGATAAGAAAAAAATCAGAAATTGAATATCGAAAAATTATCCTTAAACTCCCTAAGGACGCACAGATACCCATTCGATCGGAAACTTGTAATGTCAAAACGTTCTTATTATGTTTTAAACGAATTATCGTCGAAAATCGACGTATCGCTTAAGAAGAAGAAAGAGAAGAAAATTATTTTATTTTCGTGTCACATATTTTCATACACAATATATCACATTTTCATTGCACGTTGATAATGAGAAAATATCCGGCCAATCAGGCCTATGAGACACGATTATACAATATAAAATATTCAAATATATATATATAGGTATAAGACACATGGATAAAATACATACATAGCAAATAATACCACGATTGATAGAAGTTTAGGTACGGTGTTTTAGTCGCTTGTCATACATGTTATTAATAGAAGCGGCTAAAACCTTAGCATTAGCGTCGTTCTGCATTATATCTATAAACAGGTCATGTGGAGATAATAACGACAGTGAATTGTTATATAATTTGTGAATCATATCCGAACGGATTTCTGCATAGAGACTACATTTCACCAAAAAGTGGAATTCATCTTCAATCTCGCCAAGATCACAGCATTTACATATTCTGTTCTCGAGAGGAGTAGGGGGACGGCTAAATCTTCCGAGTTCTATCTCAAGAGGAAGAGTGCCACACCTCAGTTTTGCTAATACACTTCGATGACGTCGGTTTGATACACTACTCAGGTACGCCTCAGCGTGCAGACTGTACTTGAACTGTCTATATGTACGGAGTTTATTCCCATTTGTTAGACCCCGGTCATTCCATAACTGATTCATCCATTCGTCTGCGTCAATCAATAACAATCGATCTTTTATCAGTAGAAAATCACCTGATGATATGTTGCAAATGTCTAAGATGTTTAAGTTTAAGGACTGTATCCAGTTCTGAACATTGTTATACCACGATTTGCGAAAACCTTTAGACCACTTGTTCACAGCATAGACCAGTCGATCATGATCGATGTAAGAAAGCCTCTTCCACATGCGCACGACCTCGATCCGCTGGAGAGTGACCGATGACAGCCAGCCCATTTCACCTCTTACAGCTATATTCGATGTTTTACAACCAACTCCAAGGAAAAATCGGCAAGCACGATGTTGGATATTATTCAGGCATTTATATTCCCGCGTCCCCCAAATGGCAGCCCCGTATAACAGGATAGGTTGCACAAGATTACTATACAGGGTGTTGAATACAGTTAATTGCATTCCACCGACGGATTTGAATTTGCTTATTATTACGCCTAGTGCCCGACTGGCAGATTTAGCAAGCTCCTTGGCAGTGTAGTTTAGATCCAAGTGTTCCTTGAACCACAATCCCAAATATTTGTACGAATTTGCATAAGATATTTCTTCATTGCCAATTTGGAATGTACTTTCACTTAATTGTGTCCGATTTGGTCGGTAATGAACAACTTTAGTTTTCTCTATATTTATAAACATTCTCCATTTCGAGCACCACTCAGCAACCACGTCAAGCATACGTTGTAGACTCGATTCATCAGGCGCAATTAGGGCAATATCATCGGCATATAGTAATAAACTTAAATCACGGTCCCCAATTTTCACTCCACATCCAAGATTGTTAATTCCACAAGCAAGATCATTGACGAAGATTGAGAAAAGTGTGGGGGAAAGAACGCAACCCTGCCTAACTCCGGATTGTACACTGAACGGGCTCGTGAGGAGGCCATTGATATCCACTTGACTAGAAGTGTGATTGTACATTGATTTAATAGCTTCATAGAAATTACCGGTTATTCCTAGTAGTTGAAGTTTATACCACAAAGAATTTCTATCCACTTTGTCGAAGGCTTTCATAGCGTCGATGTAGCAAACAAACGTTGATTGTTTCGCATTCTTCCTATTATGTAATACTGAATAAAGGGTATACAGATGATCTTGAGTTCCCCTATTTCTTCTAAACCCATTCTGTTCATCACACAATATGTTATTATCCTCCAGCCACCGAGAAAGACGGAAGTTTAGAACACCACTGTAAATTTTACACGGCACCGAAAGAAGTGAAATACCCCTATAGGTGAGGGGATCGTAGGGGATCGTGTTCTGTTTCCTGATTGGAAGTAAAATATTTCTCTGCCATATATCAGGACATGTACTGTTGTTAAAACAATACGTGGAAAGCTTAAATAGTATATTTATACATGAAGGGTTTCTTAAGCAACTCCTGTATTATGACGTCACATCGCTAACGAAAGCTAACGGCGGGCCGGCAAACTGTTGAAGGATTGAGATAATTAGCAGGCAAATGTTACTCACTTTCAATGGCAATATCTTGATAAGCAGCTGACGCTTCAAAACAATATTTTGTGTTTTGCTTACTTCAAAGTAGTGTTTATATGAATAAACGGAATTAACATAGAAAAACAACAGAGATATGATATTTTCTTTAATTGATATCTACCAAAACTCAGATAAGAAATTGTACTGCGCTTTCGATAAGGTTTGGAGACATGGTCTTTGGCTTAAAATGTTTCATAGTAATATAATAGGGAAATAGTTCAAATTTGTATTTAATGTGTACCAGCAGATGAAGTCATGTATTCTGCATAATGCTAACTTTAGCGATGTCTTTTTATGTTCATGTACAGTTTGGAGTAATACAAGGTGAAAACCTGTCGCCGTTTCTTTTTGCCATTTATTTAAATGACTTAGAGCTTTTTCTTAAAGCTGATGGTACTGTTTTATTTGCAGAAACCCCTAAATAATTGTAACAATGTCTGTGTCACTTTTAACGTTTTTGTACATTTTGGAAATTTAATGTTAAACATAGCTAAAACGAAGATTTTCTCTGAAGGATATGTACGCAAGCAACTACATTTTACTCTGTTTGATGACTCAATTGAAGTCGTTAAGAAATATCAGGGACATTATATACATGGGCTGGTCTCTTCTGCACGTTACATGATCAGTTCTACTGAACGACGCAATTAGACATCGCCTCGTCGCGCTTCAGCGCACAAGCGACTGGGTGCTTGCGTAAGCGCTTATTTTGGAATCGCAGTATATTGTTGTTACCAGTTAGAGTCTCCGAATCTTGCTGACTCGCTCGGGCGTCGATCGGCAATCTTCGTAAAGTCAAGAAACATTAGAGTAACCTCCCTTTGAGACTGATAATTTTTATAATGATACGGTAACCTCCCAAATGCAGAAAGCAAAAACGAGTATGATACTATATATACTATATACTATAATGTTAGGTTACCTAGTGCTTTCGAATACTTGACGGTATCCACATGTATTATTCTATTATTTTTAAAGTTGATAACTGTTTTTTGTTTTGAGAAAAAATAAATAGAACATGAACTTATACAAACAATAATTATTTTTTATTTATACTGTTGCTGCAAAATGACAGAAAGGCCATTCCTCGAGGAGTTCATTTCAATTTTATTTGTGAAAACAAAGATTACTTATTTTATAATTTATTGTCTTAGCTAAAAGTAAATGTTTTTGATTTCCCTCGAACCATTACACATATCATCTACGCTCCTTACAGACAAGATTGCGAACTGACTCGCTAGTTTAACTTCAAAGTACGAGCGTATTACATGCTGGCTACTTTCCCCTAAAATACAGGCTTGACGCAGACGCATCAGAAAACTATTCATCTTTCGGTAAAATAATATTTTAGAATTTATTGTCTTTCTTAAAAGTAAAAGGTTTTGATTCCCCTCGAACCATTACACATCTCATCTACGCTCCTAACAGACAAGATGGTGGACTGAATCACTGTTTATAAAGTGAGTAACTGGATATATACTAGTGTGCTACGCCAGTAATTAGAGCACTACAGGCGCCAAGTCAAAATTTGCGTTGAACCATGAAGAGGGGAGCTCCGATTGCTAGTTGCTTAGTTGCTAGTCCCTCTTTAGAATGTCGCTGGGAGTATGTATATCTTGGTATATTATTCTCTGGTAATGGAACCTCTTGTATAGCTAGTAAATGATTATCGGATCAAGCCTCTAAAGCAATGTTCTCTATTTTCATTATTATTCATAAATTAGATATTCAATCAATCAATCATGTGTATGAAGTATTGCAGGCCACATGGCCCATGGTACAATTGTATTTGAACAAGAGAAAAATAATTGTCACATGACCAGAATTATAATAACCTTAAACTGAAAATTTTACTAAGGTATATTGAAGTTAATCGAAGTATATTTATATCATGCGTGTTAAATATTAGTTGCAATGTCAATTATATCATTTATATCAATATATATTAGATATATATAAATTAAATTGTTTGATTCAGAAGTCTGTTCAGCCTATTTTATTATATGGTAGTGAGCTCTGAGGTTTTGAAAATTTATGGAATATGTACATCTTCGATTTAAAAAAAATATATTTTAAATGCTAAACAAACGAACCCAGATGTTATGGTCTATAGCGAATTATGGAAGGTTCTCATTATCAATTAATATTAAAGTTAATATTTAACTTATTTGGGTTAAATTACACTGACGGACAAAATTAAGTCCATGGATCAGTTGTATTTATCATATGTATAATTTTCAAAGTCAAATATCTCGAGTTTTCGATATCGAATTAAAAAACGGACTAGTTTGTGAAATTAGTCCAAAACATTAAATCAGTCAAAGAATACCTCTACGCGGTTTGATTTAAAAAAAATTAAGATTAAAATTTTACTTTTTGAAACTCCCCTAAATTAATTTTGATAAAATACAACTGTTCATCGACATTAACCATTACGCTGTGTGAAAATCAATAAATGTGCTTCGTCCTGTACACATTTACAACAATTTGGACATAGTAGGGTTCATGTTGGTGTCAATTTCATTTCTTACCACTGTCTCCTTTAAATAATGATATTTTAGTTCAAAATAACGAACGAATTTCATGTTTTACTTCAATGTCAATATAATTCTTTCCAAGTTGTTTCTGTGTACATCCAACAGTGTCTAATTTTGTATATCTAATAAGATGTGATTATGAAACTTTAAACCTTTGAATATATCAAATGCTGTCTACCCCTATTTAAATAATGTCATATTCGTTTATCATTTGTATATACCTGTATGTTTCCATATTACTTGTGTGTGTTTTTAAGAATAAAAGCTGTTCTATTCTGTTATGGCGACGGACCTTCTTTAACAACGTTATGTTGTCACGCTATATCTAAATGTATGTCATTGTCTTATGGTCAAGTTAAGTTTTTAGCGTACATGTACATGTATGTTCCTCGAGTCAATTATAGGGTAATTGTTAGAACAAGTTATTATAAATTAATCAACGGCCACGTTAACCAATTCTGCGGCCCATATTGGAATGAACATACAAACTTCCACAATACACACTGGTGCAGTCTGAGCCGTGGTATGGATACAGGCTGCTTACAATGCCGTTCCAAATAGATAACATGACTCAGTATGTAAGAAGTATAGAACATAGACATTGGTTCATAATTATATATTTTGATGAATTCAAGATGTGGATAAAGAAAACTATTACTGTTAAGAAAAGAAAAGCTTAAGCTTACCTGTATATTGTGTTTCGAGTAGCAATGACTGCGTAGAGGGTAATGTCCGAGTAACCCTACATTCCTTAAAAATAATGGAGCCTGACACGCCTGATCAGGTACAAGCTGTACAGCCAATCAGTAGATGTAAAGATATATTGGTAATGTATATATATATATATATATATATATATATATATATATATATATATATGTATAAATATTTACCTTTCTGTATAGATAGCGTTACCTGTATTCGTTACCTTACATTACTCCATTTTAAATTACACTTGTGACGTCATCCTATTGTTCTTTCACTCCATACTTTGCTCAAGACTTTGTATGTAATTTTAATATTACAGAATTAAATCATTTTAAGGTCGATATTACACAATTCTCTGTATTTTTTAAATTGATATGACGTTATCAGCTTTATCTCATATTGGTATGGTCACGTGACGACGCTGTAACGGACGGATGTGATGTAAGCAAAATATCGACTTCTCGCTTTGTATGAAGCAGGGTGGAAATTATCGAGGTTACTTTGGAGTATCAAGAAATCAAATTATTGTCAGATTTCAAATTGCAGACAGTTTTCAGCTCAAGCTGGAATCTAAATGACAATCACTCGACTTTAAATGTTTGAAATCGCCCGATAAAGTAATTTGTTATTAAAGCTTTTTTTAAAAACACAACCAAATCAGAGCCGACTGACGAAATAAAAAGGCTTCTGTGGCCATTGAAGCGTATAATGTCGTGCGTGATGTGCGTGGTGATTTAACGTACAAATCGTCATCCAAAACGACTCAAAATCGACGGCTTTATTATCCAACTGACCAACGACACACAGGTGCCTGACGCTAAATATACACCTACGTATATCTACCTACCTATGTAACATATAAACGTATCTGTCACGCTCTAGGTCAGTTCTTTGCTACCTACGTTTGTACACGATTGGTTAAAGAATATCAGTTGATTTTGTGTCATGACCTGGTCAGAGGGCATAGATAAACGGATATATACTTTAACTTATATATATATATATATATATATACACACACACACACACACACTAACACATTGATGTTAAAGGTGGCAAACGAGGACACTAAGAAAAACACATGTAAACGTGGGCATTTTTTCTAGCTGCTCTACAGCTGCACTACTTGAAAAGCTTACTTCCCTTCCATTGACTTGCTCTACATGATAAATTTGAACGAGTATGAACTTTCATATAGGAACCGGGGACACACACCGATTGTGTGTGTGTGTGCTTTTCTGCATGCAAACGGGGACACTGTGTATCATTTACACATTAGAACCGGGGACATGTGTGCAGCAGTTATTTCTCTATGGAAACGTGGACATTTGGGTTCATTTTGGTATATAAATCATAAATATATGTGTGCGTTTAAGGGGTTATTGCAATCTGACGGTCATACTCAGCCTGAGAATCCATTTTACTACGATAAGTGCATATGTGTAAGTTTTCACAAGTAAACGGGGACAGTGTGTATCATTTACACCATGGAAGCGGGGACATGTGTCTCTCGGGTATTTCTCCATTGACACGGGAACATTTGGGTTCACTTTTGTAAACAAATAACGGATATATTTGTCTGTGTGTGTTTTAACAGGATATTGCAATCTGACGGCCATACTCAACCTGATAATCCATTTAACTACAAGTACGTATATATACGGTATGTGTAATTTTTTCACAAGCAAACGGGAACAGTGCATGTGTATCATTTACATCATGGAAGCGGGGACACTAACTGTGTGTTAATATTGTCACTATGGAAACTATGGTGTGAATTAGTGTTTTCACTTTGGCTTAAATTTGAGGAAATATGCGTTGGTGTGTATCAGAACTCTTTTGCTGTCAAGCTGTCATCCAAAACATGAGAATCGATTTTCCTATGATATGTGTGCATGTTCTGTTTCACTTATGCAAACGGGGACAATGTGTGTCGTTTTCAACATGGAACCAGGGACATTTCGTTTAACAGTTCCCAAAGCAAACGTAATGTATTGTGTGCAGGTTATCATGCAAGCGTCAACAGTATTGATATGATTTATTATATGACGAGCATTGAAATACTAAGATTTATCAGTGAAATAAAAGGTTATTGGAATTTGTTCAAATACATTAAAAACAAGGAAACATTTACTGGAATTATGTAAGGTTTATCTTTTACAACGATAATCAGGATACGTATAAAAGAACAACACAAGCAGAAATTTGAAAGAAAATACGGATCCCAATATAAGGGTGTCGATAGGATAGTGTGGCAGGGTGAATTAAAAATGTTCCTACTGGCTTCGGCTATCCCTTTAACTGGTAGAGTAGACTTCGAATCCCACTGGAAGCGATCTCACAATCACTACAATACTAATCACGATACGTACAGCTTGCTTCTAATCCATGACATTCCATTCCAACAATAAACAAACCTCACAACAAACACCTTGAACCTTTTTCATAAACAAGATACAGAACAAATAAATATAATACTGTACTGTCTATGCTGTCACTAATGAACAAAGTGTTCATGAGTAGTATACATTTTAGAAATCACAAAATCAGTTATCACTGGAAAGACTTGATATGAAATTAAGTCATTGACATCTAAATCACAACGAATATGCTGAATGCTGAGATAAAAAGTAACCAACTGTCAACATGAACTTGATAACAAAACTGGATACTTTAACATTTTTTAGAAATAACAAAGGTTTGTTATCACATGAGTCATTTAAAGGGACACTCCGTATGTTATTGTAGTAACAAAGGTCAACATTTACCAAGGGTGTTATGTTATCGAAAAGTAATGTCTGTTGTCGAAAATTACCATTTTAGAACCAATCTGTTCAGTATAGTATCATTTTTAAGACGTTTAGAATTGAATATGAACGAAAACCGGATAATGTTTCGCAGCTGGCGTGCGTCCACTGTTCAAATGTAATTTAGAAAACTTATATGTAGCAAAGAGACAGAAATTGGTTGGTACTGTTCAATGGAACATATAACTAGTGTACTTATAAATGGGGAGCGAGTTCGGCTTCTAATCGTGTATTAAAGGGGAAGTAGCACTGCTTGAGTTTCATTGAAAGCAAGTTATTGTCATTAGTTGGCGTATATACATATTCAAGTCGAGTTAGATAATTTGGACGTAAATCAGGACATTTGATATTTTTGTACGTATCAAAATTTTAATCTAAAGAAAATTTCATGAAAAACACGTAGTGTCCCTTTTATATTGTTATATCAAGCCATGGACATGAATATATGCAAGTGACATATAGATCTTGCAAATGTCAATGGCAAACTGGTTCTTTGTGCATTTTGTTATTGACATGTTGACAACTATCGATGTGAGCGAAAAGTGCGCAGCTCACATATCTCCACCTGTTGTTTGATCGCTTTTATACAGTATAAATACAATGGAAAACATAATCTAGTCAATCATGTCAAGAATAACAATTGTTTTTAATGAGTGAGTGGGTGAGTTACTGCTTAAAGCCGCTTCCGCCATATCGCAACCATTAGCGGCGATGTGTTTAATGAAAATATTTTTGTAATTATTTGAGTCGTTGAGAAAGCCACAACAATACCATATAAGTAACAGCCAAAGTAAAGTTTTCAAGTCATATATTTATACCCCAGAAATGACACAAATGACCGAGTTGAATGTTTTTTCGTCCAAGTTTCATAAATTATTTGGGCATTGGGGCCACTAAAGGGCACAACTGAACCATATAGGTTACTTTGATACCAAATTTAAAGTTTCCAAGTCAAATAGTTTTTTTAAATATGCTCCGGAAATGACAAAGTCCACAAATCAGAACGTTTTAGGTCAAAATTTCAAATATTATTTTGACCTTAGAGTCAAGAACCCTAAAAGGCACAACAGCACCATATAGGTTACTTCCATACCAAATTTGAAGTTTTCAAGTCATATATTTTGATATATATATATATATATATATATATATATATATATGATCCGGAAACGATTTCGGACGGAGGGACACGCGGATCGCTATATACCCCTGACTACGTCACAGCGACGGTATAATTATAAACCTGTACATATAAACATCTAATGGGAAATAAAAACATACAATTTTACTTTTAGAAAGTTACTCAAGTGATGATCAATTGAAGGTGTAAAACATCCAGTGTGCAAAACTGTAACATGATGAGTCAAACTTTAAAACTGGAAACTTCATACAGAAATGAAACTTTAAGAAAACACTACTGTTGTCACTTCAGTTGTTAAACAATAGTTAACATACACTTCTAGACATAAATATTCAACTCCAAACTTCAAATGTAAACAATTTAAGTGTATCAGTCTACCAGAGTATGTAGTAGTCTTGCTGAATATAAAACATTTACAGATCTTTAAAAAATGGAAACTTTACACAAAATTAAACCTCATTCACCTTATAACAAGTTGAAAGGAAGCAAAGTTGCACATGGTATGCTCATGCAATCGTTCACCGTATATATTTCATTAAACTTTTTAGCATTTAACTACATATTTATATTACTAATGAGATATACTCGTCATCGGACATTTAGACCGAGAAATAAATCATAATGGTCACCCGTACAAATTGAATATATAATGGCAAAAATATCAATTAAAAACATTTTGGTTTCATTTATAACGTTATAAACTGGTTTTCCTGTTGCTTTGTACAGATGTTGATGAAATGTTGTACAAACTTTCTGCTTTAAGTCGAAATATGACAATCACTTCAATACAGTTAGTTAGTCAATGTACTTATTCGAAAGAAGATACAATGTTAAACCAATACCAGCTCGAAAACAGGGTTAACTCTGAAATAACGAACATTTTAAAAATTGATTGAAATTTTGCTCAGGTCTAATGTGCATCTTCAAATAGTGCAGTAGAAACAAAACTACATGAATATTGATTCTCTCACATGACAATGACACTTGATTAACTAGATGAGCGTTTGCGGGACACCGCAAAAGCAGAGCAGCTCCGAAACTTTGGGTCTCGCCTTTCCCTATTCCGCCTTCTCGATAGCATAAATAAAATGGGAAACCTTTTTGGACAAAAATGTGTTCATTATTTAAGTCATTCTAACAAGTTGAATCATCACTGGGGTCGCTTTTCACAAGTTTGTTCTTAAAACCTATTTCGGATTTCAAAATTTGATCAAAGGATTAACATGGCCTTAACAATATCTCATGACCTTTGTAATGACTAGCTTCTCATTCAGGGATATTTTAGTAGCGCTTCAAACAGCATAGATCAAGGCGTGGGCACTGTAATGCAAGGGAGATACTAAATATCGTCTTCAGCGATGTACCAGAAAGCATAGTTGTGTCTTAACTGAGCGAGGGCCGTGTATGTGTCGAGACGGCCGATACTACAACCTTGACCTTTGACCGTCAAGGTCACACCATCAATGATTACTTTTCATTGTGTAAAACAATTATGCAATGACTCAAAGTGTTCATAGTTAACATAAGGCATATTCACAATAGCATGCTTAAGTTGTGACCTCACAGTGACCTTGACCTTTGACAGATATTAGCGAAAACGTTTTCAAATCTTGGTCTTTCTCCATAGTTGATATACACCAAATAAGAGCCTGATAGCACAAATATTTTTCAAGTTATCGTGTTTACAAGGATTGTTGTAGTGATTTCAGAACTCATGACCTTGACCTTTGACCTTGAATGTGAACATGTCAAAATCATTCACCAGGTTTATAAGAAGAAAAACTATGTGTATAAGGTGTTAATACCTTCTTGGAAAACAGTTATTTAGTGATTTCAGAACTGGTCACCATGGCCATATCTCGTGACCTTGACCTTTGTTGATATTCAAGGCCAAACAGTCAATGATCACTTTTCATTGTGTATAAGAATCATGTAATGATTCAAAGTGTTAATAGTTGAAATAAGGCATGTTCGCAAATGCATGCTTAAGTTGTGACCTTGACTTTTGACAAATTTTAGCAAAAACCTTTTCAAATCTTGGTCTTTCTTCATAGTTGATATATACCAAGTAAGGACCTGTTAGCACATAGGTTTTTGAAGTTATCGTGTTTACAATGATTTTTGAAGTGATTTCAGAACGCATGACCTTGACCTTGAATGTTAGCATGTCAAATTAATTCCCCAGGTGTATAACAAAGAAACTTTGTATATGAGGTGTTGATACCTCTTTGGAGTTATTTAGTGATTTCAGAACTGGTGACCATGACCCTATCTCGTGACCTTGACCTTTAAAATTCAAGGCCAAACAGTCAATGATCACTTTTCATTGTGTATAAGAATCATGTAATGATTCAAAGTGTTAATAGATAAAATAAGACATTTTCGCAAAAGCATGCTTAAGTTGTGACCTCGCTATGACCTTGACCTTTGACGGATGTTAGCGAAAACCTTTTCAAATCTTGGCCTTTTTCGTAGTTAATATACACCAAATAAGAGCCTGATAGCACAAATATCTGTCAAGTTATCGTGTTTACAAGAATTCTTTTTAGCGATTTCAGAACTCGTGACCTTGACCTTTGACCTTGAATATGAACATGTCAAACAAATTCAATAAGTATGAAGTTATGTATATGAGTTCTCAAAACCTTCTATGAAAAAAGTTATAGCCAATACAAAACGCGGCGGCGGCGATGGAAACTGCGACAAAACTGATACTGCTTATAACAGTTAAGTTGATGATGCAAAGTTTCAGGAAACGAAACAAAATAAATTTTCAGAAATCTGAAAATAACAGATGTGTTTGTTAAACAGATGCCCCCGTATATACCAAAGTTTTCTGAGATGTCCACTGCGGCAAGGTCAAGGTCACAAGGTCAGATATGATGACCTCATCTGAAAGGTCTCATCACAAGGTATGCACATGCCAAGTATGAAAGCCCTAGCTCTGAGCAATAGAGTTATGGCCAAGTTTTTGTGGACAAACACACAGACAGACGGACAGGTGAAAAACAATATACCCCCGGAATCTCCTATTCGGGGGCATAAAAAGCACCACTTTAGTTGGTGGGTAATACACATGGAAAGTTTCAGAATGATATCATGGACGGTTTTCGATTTCTGCTCCGTAAATGAAATGATAACGGACGGACGGACACTATATCCGACGGCATGACATACCAGTGGGACAATAATACAATCTGTTCTAATAACATTAAGGTTGACACATAGTTCTGTTACATAATTTATGAGGGCATTTTCTTAGAAACTGTTCGGTTTCCTACGAAGTCTTTGACGTTTCGTCAAGTCCTTTTGTCAAACGTGATTCCTTTGACGGACATCGGTCAATTTCCCTCTTCTCAGGAAGTTTCTTCAAAAGAATGTGTCAGCCAAAGCATGCTAGGACAACAGCTTGCTCCCTCCAAGACCAGGGTCGTTTCACTTGTTTTGACAAACCTAACAAATAGAAATGGGCGCAAATATGGGTGCCATCTATTTTATATTTATGTCAATTTTAGGCATTTCGATATTAGTTACAATAATAGACTGGTGTTTTGCGCTGATTCCATGCAAATGACATGCTCTAAGCACATACAATAATACTCTGAAGGAATATCACGATTAGCTTAAAAACCTGATGCATGTAAAGATTAAGATTCAAGATTCATTTATTTTTTAATCGTGTACATTGCAAGCCATAACTATTTCACAATGTTCAGCAGCAAAAAGAATGTGTACTTGTCACTAATTGTCTAAAGAGTGTTATAATTATCTGTAAATTACTTTTCGTCCTTCGTTTCATTTTCCCAGTTGAAGATGGCTCTGGGTAGTCTTCTTCACTGTCATCTGTTCCTTCTTAAATAATAGACAAAATAAGATGTGAATCAGTTCGATGCATAACATCTTTTAAACAACATTTGGTCAAAAAGAGCTTTTTTCTTTTATTGCATTACTGATAAAAAGTGTCATGATGATCAGCAAATTTGAGGACATTTGGTACCACGGTTCATAAATCTAGCATTAACAGTAATGGTGACCTTAGAAATAACATCAAAGTCACCAAACTAGACTGGTGTCTGCACAAATCTGCCAAAATAGGCTGACACAAAATTTGAAGACTTTGGGAACATCCAGTCATGGGATATTACCTTAACAAGAGTTCAACAAGTGGTCAAAGTGTGTTGGTGACCTTGAAAAACACATCAAGGTCACCAAAATCGACTGGGGTTTTCGTATTCCTCAATGTAGGCTGACACCAAATTTGAAGACATTCAGTCCCCCTGGTCATGAGATATCGCGTTTGAAAAGTGGTCCAAGTGTAGTGATAACCTTGAAATTAAGGTCACATTGGTGTCTGCGTTATCTGCTGCCCCCCTCGGTACCACTTTGCAATCGAACTGAAGAAGATGCATCTGCATGTCTACATACTTAAATCGTCGGGTAACGACCGACAACCTCTTTTTTGGCTTTCAACCCTCTCTTTATATGTAGTACATACAAGGAATGTTTCAATGGATTAAATATAGGTAATCAAACTTATTACTTACTTACTCATGAAAAATAGTGCTCTGAAATAACATATAAAGATATATAAACTAATTATGCATAAATACAAATTAAAAACAATTTTATTATTATGGTAAGTTTATTAAATGTATGCTTAAGGTTATGTTGCAGAGAACAGTAATAAATGATAAATAAAAATATCTGTCTTCTATCTACTAGAAACTATTAATTCTATAACACACCTTCAAAGTAAACAACAATTAGTTATCAACGTAATAGTTATTCATGCTGATAATTGAATATAATAAAATATATATAAGAAACTCTTGTGATACATGCTTATGTATATTTGGAAACAAGTTTTTTTACTCGTACCAGGCATGCACTCTTCTTCACTAGATTCACAATCATCGCTTTGGACACCTTCAACATCGACATCTGTAAAATGTAAATTTTGTGAAGTAAAACATTCCAAACATAATATCAGTCACATCATTATAGCAATTCATTTAATATGCATTATTCGAGGACATTTATTAATACGTTTGCCATGTCAAAAATAACTTTAAATATGTGTTGGTATGTAGCTGTTTCATCTTACCAAATTATGCTCTCAACTTCTTACAGAATTTGTACTCATAATAATGGTTTATCTTACCTTCTTGTAAGCCGACTTCAATTTCATCCAAACTCCGTCCACGTTGTTGGGTATATTTCCCCTGCTCTAGTGTCAGAAGAAGTTTGGAGACTTAAGCCACCTGGAGTGTCTCTTCCGGGAGGCGATAATACTCTCGATGGACTTGGATGTCGTGGCCAATGAAATTTGCAGGGATGTCGAGCTCATGATCCCGAAGATTTAGAATCAGGGATAAATTCCCTATTTGTTTTCTTAGCTTTGTTGATCGAAGAAGTTCAGGTTCCTCAGGTCCACATTGCTGGCTCGACTCGCGAAGACATCGGATCCACGAATATGACCTTGAGAACCATTGTGGTTTCTGGCAAACACAAATGTGTTGTCGTGGTGGACACCGGCTATGTCTCTTTTGTCAAGCAAGATGATTCATCCAGCTTGTCAATTCCGATGTCAATAGCTTGGGAACTATCCTCCCACACTTGCCAATTATTTCTTCCATATGTAGCGTATTACAGAGGTTTCTCTCAAGTGGAGTGCGTCCTTCATGAACATCTCCTTTTCCTTTGCTTGTTGTCATCGATTTTAAGCTTGGATGCCTCGCCCTGCCTTCTGTTGAAGAGGATTACCCTTGCCAATGCAGCTTCATTGAGTATTTGCCATGCACTGGCATCACCGGATTGCTCGAGGGTAGAGGCGGCCTTGTTGCCAACTGATCTAAGGTGAGAGGCAAGCAGCATGGTGTCTTTAACTAGAGGTACAAATTTCACCTTATTTCTTATCCTTTCGTTCAGTGTTCTATTGGCATGTTCAGTGTTCTATTGGCATGAGCGTTGACTTGGTATGGCCATTCCATGTCAACTAAATCAAGGAAATCATGTGCTTTCTGCTTTAAGTGTTCATCTTGTGCGATCATGGCATCTCTTCTTACTATGCCTGTGCAAACCTTCATTGATCCCCCAAGCTTTTTTGCGAGAGTTGGAGTATCATATTTGTGAGTTTACTCATTGAAACCAGCAATTTGTCTTGCAGAAGTGACAATATTTTATGGGCCCACTTGCAAAGATCGTCACTTCCCCCTTAGCCCTACGCTAAGGGCGACCCCCACTTTCACAAAGCACCCTTACACTAAGGTAATCGTAACTAAGATTAAACAATTAAGGTGAGTATGACCCACCCTTAGCATTGTCGTAAATATGGCGTCATACATGTTGTGCACCGAATTCGATGAAGAAGACAATGAGTTCCACCTTAAAGGAGACCGCATTTTCCGTGATCGTATCTCACAGCTGGACTGTCTATGCGACACCGATTTGATCAGTCGGTACAGGATGCCGAGGGCGGCTATTTTTAGCCTGGTTGACATGGTGAGGGATGCAGTGGAGCACCCCACCCAGCATTCGCACGCCCTGTCCCCAGAGACACAGGTTCTCCTCACCCTTCGCTACCCCAGCAAGGGTGGTTTCCTTTTGGAAATGGGAGACCTGCATGGAGTGTCCTGCTCAAACGTGTCGAGAGCCTTCCACAGGACGATCGACGCCTTGTGTAGGGCACTCCCGGCCATCAGCTGCCCGGCTCCCCCACATCAACGAAATCTCCATCGGGGATTCCACTCGCTTGCTGGTTTCCCAAAAGTTCTTTGAGCGATAGATGGAACGTTGATTCCGATCAAGAGGCCTGGCAAAGATGAAGAGGCTGTCTACGTTTGTCGTAAGGGGTACCACGCGGTGAACGTACAAGCAGTGTGTGATTCTCAGCTCAGGTTAGTGTTTACTAAGTGTTGTTTCTTTCTAGACACATACGTAAGTCACAATATTTTCTGTGTATGTCTCTTGAAATGAATGATAGAAGTGTCAGCAACGGCTGTCGTATATTCATAAGCGGAAGTAAATTTTGTTTACATTGGATACGACCTTGACCCAAGAATCAATGCATGGGGCCCCTTTGAGGATTATATTTTGCAATTTGGTAATAAATTCATTTTTACGGTACCTATTGTCGCTAAAAATTCATTTAAAAAAAGGAAAAATACCTCTTAATTATGTGCATGAGAGGAAATGTTTATAACCGTGTATATTCCATAGATTACCTTATAGCAGTTGCAACAACATGGTAAATTATGTGTTTTCAATTTTCAGATTTGCCAACGTCGTGAAGTGGCCGGGATCGTGCAACGATTTGTTTATGCTAACAAACAGCATTTGGTCAAGCGTTTGAGGACAAAAAAACCTGACGGGTGGCTGCTTGGTGATTCAGGGTAAGATATTTGAAATGTTTTAATTAATTTGATTTTAATTTTTGAAAAAATAATGAACATAAGAAATCTTCATTTGAACCGTTATTTTTCAAATACATTTCATCAACTTATTTGAGCGAAAAAACGTGCTACTGCCCCTTTCAAGGACTCTTCCTATTGATAAATGCAAGTTGAAAAAGTTATAGACTCTAGGCCTATTATTTTATATGTAAAAGGTAATATAAAGTAATTTATATGTTGAGTGTCATTATAATGTAATGAATTAAACACACTGAACCAATTTTTAAAAGTTTGCATTACTCTCTTCCTAGCCTCTTGATTAAAGTTTTGACAAATCTATCTGTTTGCTTATCCTTTTCCTATTGTAATTATTAAAACGAATTTTATTTAACATGTTTTTGAAAATAAAATAATTTTTAAAAATATATCCAAATTAATTATAAATATATAGATAAAGAGGAATTTTGCTCACAAGCCTCTTCAAATTTATTTATTCTTATTTTACTATACCTAATATGTGTACATACAACTCTACAGTTATCCTTGTCGGCCATGGAGTCTGACCCCTATCTGGACCCAAAGAGCCGAGCCGAGGAGAAGTACAATACCTCACACATGAGGACAAGAAATGTCGTGGAGAGGGCATTTGGTGTTCTCAAGTCTCGCTTCAGGTCAGTTATAAATTTATACTGTTCATATTCAGTATTTATTTTTTTTTATACCGGTTATATACAATATTTTCATCTCAGCCTGTGCAATTTGTGTGTAACACACCTGTAACCCACCTTAGGACTAACCTGAAGCAGCTGAAATCAGTTGTTAATTACATTCCTTTTTTGCAGAAATAGTATAGATAATTATGTTTTATTACACGCAGTAAGGTTTGGGTGCAATGCTACACTTCATTTCAGCGTAGTACCATCCATGGTTCGCTAGTTCCAGCCAATGCTCGCAGGTTTCACCACAATGCATAGCTACATGGCTTTGCAGGCGTTCTCCCTGTCATGATACTAGCAGCCGCAATATAAGTGAAATACCCTTGAAAGCGGCGTTAAGCCCCAACTCACCTCACCTCACCATATGTTATGTAACAAAAATGTAATTGTTGGTTGTAGGTGCCTTCACAAGTCAACGGGATGCCTACAGTTCACTCCAGTGAAGTGCACAAACATAATTCAGACAGCCTTCCTACTCCACAACCAGTGTGCGAAATTTACGCTGGTCCTGTGGTCCCTGGCTAGTAAAACAGCCTCCACGACCACTAAATGTTCAGTTTCCAGCGGTCCTTGTGGCTAGTGATAATTTCCCAATGTGGTAATATAACATTTTTGTTTATATTTTAGTAATATTTCAACGAGAAAGCTGATCGTTAATGTTTACGAAAATCGAATCGTAACGAAATACTCTAACCAGATTTACATTCGGAATCACTCGTCAAGTCATTCCTAATAATTCGTGTATTACCGCCACTCTGTTAAAAACGATATATCCGAGGTATGACGAAATAAATATGACGTTCCGATTGCATATCGATGACACTGACAGGTCAGCGAAGAAATCATCGTAAATATTACATCATGATATACTTATAATAAGAAATTCAGAATGCATCGTTTCTTAGGGATAGACCCCCCTGCGAAGAAAACAAGAGTCATCAGAAGATGACATATCCCACCGGTTCCACAAAATTTGTAAAACACATCTTTTACAGATACTTGTGTATCTACTACCGTTCTTCAGTTAGTGGGTATTACAGAGTTTCAGGAATGTTAAGGGTTTTAGACTTCTGCTCCAGAAGCAGTCAAAATCAACAACAACCAACATCCCTCTCATGTTTCTATGGAAACAGAAAAAAAAAATTTTTCAGAAAAAATCTGAAAATATCAAAAGGCACCACTTCAGTTAGTTAGTTCAAAGTTTCAGGAAGATATGATGAACGGTTTTGGAGCTGTGCTCCGGAAACGAACCTGTCTTTGAACAAAGTCCAACTTCAACATGTTTCTATGGAAACGAAAACAATTTTTTTTCAGAAATCTGAAAATATCAAAAGGCACCACTTCAGTTCGTGGGTAACACACATGCAAAGTTTCAGGAAGATATGATGAACGGTTTTGGAGCTGTGCTCCGGAAACGAACCTGTCTCTGAACAAAGTCCAACTTCAACATGTTTCTATGGAAACGAAAAAAAAATAAAAAATCAGAAATCTGAAAATATCAAAAGGCACCACTTCAGTTGGTGGGTAATACACATGCAAAGTTTCAGAAAGATATCATGAATGGTTTTAGAGTTCTGCTCCGGAAACGAAATGATTACGGACGGACAGACGGACGGGGCGATGTCTATATCCAACGGTATTACATACCGGTGGGATAAAAAGCCAAACCTGACAATAATTACGACTCAACAAAAAGAGCACGTAAATTTAAAAAAACATGGTTAGATGAATTTTCATGGTTTGAATGCCATGATGTAAACCAGGACACCCAAAATGTTTTGTAAAATATTCAGGAAGTTGACAAAGCTGAAAGTTTGTCACTGGGAGTAATAATTTCGTGCACATGAAGCATCAAAAGGTCATGTAAAATTAGATTTGATGACCAAAGCAAAACTCGCTCCTATCGGGACAACGGCAGCAGAAAAAAATTTGAAAGACCTGGACAAAAGTCTTTTTAGTCGCTTGTCGGTATTATTCCGTAATGCACACGTTCTGGTGAAAAATGGAAGACCTTACAGGTATGTATTTAAAGTATTTTACGATTTGAAGTTATATTTTTGGTGAAATATTTACCGGTAAAATCTCGTATTACTATTGTCCGGTTTTCGATCACTCCTTTCATTCGATGACGATCTTTTACCGAGTTATTTCAATAAATGTCCCGACAATTCCACACGCATTATTATTTAAAAAATGTGTTTTTTCAAAAGTAGAAATACATTATTTTAGACACATCCATTCCTAGATGAATCAATTTACGTTTTGAAAATGTAACATAATTTTTAGTTATAGCTTAACATGATTGTTACAAGTCACAAAAGCCCAAACTCGTTAAAGGGAGGTAATACTGTTATGTTTGACCTAATTTTTTTAAACAATATGAACAAATCAAGAAATGACACTTTAATTTTAGAATAATTTTTGGAGTAAATCATTATCTTTCTGAACAAAAGATTTAAAAATTTTAAATCATAGAAACTATAATATTATAACAATTGAATTGAGATCATTTTGGAAAAATTGAAATATCTGCATTTTTACCTGAATATTATCATATGCATGCTACTCTTTGTAAATATGAACTTGTCTAGTCAACTCATAGAGGCATCTTTAAAGTTAAAACATTCTATTTGAATAAATCACTTGTGATATTTCAACAATTTGTCAATATTGTCTTACCTGAAAATATATGTTTATTTCATTGATTTTTTTACAGAGACTTCCCTTGGCTTTGCAAACTTGATAAAGCAAAAGGTATTGACATTGGAAATACCTATCTCAATGATAAGGCGGCTCAAGTGTTCATACATTTTATAGCCATTACTCAACTTTATGACATTCGACAATCTTTTGAGGAGTCACACTTCTTTTCACTGATCAGTGATGGTGGATCTTTTGAGGAGTCACACTTCTTTTCACTGATCAGTGATGGTGGATCTTTTGAGGAGTCACACTTCTTTTCACTGATCAGTGATGGTGGATCTTTTGAGGAGTCACACTTCTTTTCACTGATCAGTGATGGTGGAACAGACAGCTCTTTTTCTGAAGCTGAAATTGCTTACATCAAGTTTGCTATCCAAGGTCGAGTGGAAACCCATTTTCTTGGAATTAGAAACGTGGGCGCTGCTTATGCTGAACACATTTCTGGGGCACTGACAGAACTTTTGGATAGGAAACTGCCTCCATCTTGGGTCAAACAACTTGTTTGCATGGGCACCGATGGTGCCAGTGTGATGACGGGGGAAAATTCAGGTGTCGTCAAAAGGATCTCCGACAAAGTGGGCCAGCCTCATATCCTTGTTGTGCACTGTAGTGCTCACCGACTAGAACTGTCGTACCAAGATGCATGTACTACTATTATAGAAATGGTCCACTCAATAGGCACACCCTTAAGGAGCCGTTCAAGGTTTTTGGGCGAAAACCACTCATGCCTACCCGTGTTTGAGCAACCAGATGGCTTCACACACCTTGCCGTAACTTGCATTACTTTAAAATTTTGAAAATAAATTAAAATCAAGATTTAGTTTTGAAATTACTTCTTCCATTTCGTCATATAATATTTCTAATACTTTTACTGCTAAGGTAGTTAATGAATAATTTCCATTTTGATAAGAACTTGGATATCATATTAACACTTTCAATAAATTATTTACACACAAAATAAATTCAACACTTTAATAAATTACAGCTACAAACTGATGGAGCCAACCGGACTGACAAGGCAGCCAAGGCCAGGAACTTCCTGCATCTGCTGCGTTCGAAGGACTGTCTGTTCTTCCTTCACTTTCTCCTGGACCTGACAACGTGTTTGTCAGAAGTTTCCTTGACCTTCCAGAACAAGTCTGCGACAGTTTCTGACATTTATGTCGAAATCGAAGCAGCCAAGGCCACTATGGAGTCCTTAAAGAAACAGTGCGTGGTCACTTATCTTAAATGCAACATTATGAATGCTTGCTTGTAAAAATGTATCCCAACATTTACATTGACGAATCGTTTATAACCACTGTCACACAGTATATATGCATTGTGAATTAAATTTTATAGAATAGCTGTAGCCATTCAGTTTTTGTTCCACTCATAACTCAAATACTAATTGTTCAAATGTCTTGTTACTTCATACATATAATCATCACGATGTGTACATCTGCCTTTTGTATGTTTCAAAACCCTCATTTGCATAATTTATGCAAATATTCTCCGTTCTCGACTTAACCATTCACACTTTTTGTTCCACTCATAACTCTGAAAGCAGTTGTCCAAATGTTAAGAAACTTGATATGTACAATCACCATGATATGTACATCTGCCTTTTGTATGTTTCATACCCTCATTTGCATAATTTATGCAAATTTTCTCCGTTTTTCATCCTCGCCATACACACTTTTTGTTCCATTCATAACTCAGACGCTAATTGTTCAAATGTTACGAAACCACTGATGTGTACATCTGTCATTTTTATATTTCATACCCTCATTTGCATATTTGTATGTTTCATACCCTCATTTGCATATTTAATGACATTTTTCAAATTTTTCGACTTTTACTTCTGAAACATGCTTACAAGTGTAATACTTACTCTGCTTTAATAATACTTATATATAATGGTCTGTTCATACAAAAGTTTAAACACTGATGCCCTTTTGCTATTTTCAAACATTTCTTTTTTACCAATGTTAAAAGCGGGGGTATCATGAGTGAGCTGTGCTCACTTATTCTCTTGTAAATACTATAATACATGTACAATATCCTACATACCTTCTGCTCAATGTCTGTGAGCTGGGTTGGTGCAGGCCCACTCCCAGTCTTGTGCCCCTCTCTCCTTACTCCACAGGCCTTCTTTTTGACAACATACCTTTAAATTGATGTGAAAATGAATAGATACTGTTATCTATTAATTTGTATTTGTTTGACATGCTTGAATCTTGTTGATAAGCATTTGGGACATAAGCATTAGCATTTGTGTATATTCCAAATTTATTCCTTTCATTGAAGTAAAGTGGTCACATCATCTCTGCAACATATATTTCTTAAAAATAAACTTGTGCTGCTTGGCAATAATAATTGTTCTATTGTAAATCTTTTGTGTCATGTAAATAAACAAGTCTATTTTTATAAACACATGTTGATTGTTCTATTGTTACAAGAGAAAATGTTGACAAAAGGTAGAAGTATCACATTTAAAAACTTTTAGTCTTGCCATTTCTTCCTGATTTCATCAGGAGTCCTGTTTGAAGCACAGGAGGCACTGACACTGGAAATGAAATGTTCGAATTATAATTTTATTATTTTACAAATTTATCGAGGCAATTCAAATGTACTGATAATAAGAAAATGTCGATTCTTCGATTCTTCATCTAGGCTAAATATTATTTCATGAAATCTTCCTCAGCCTGTTGATACTTTATTTTAGTGTCAAACTAAGCAGATCGAAATAATAAATAATTTTAAATCAATGAAATAAACTTGCCGATCAGTTATGGCCCTCAAAACTTTCTTTTTCTCCTCGTGAGTGACGGTAGATGAGAAGAGCAACCCTCCATGCTGCATCACTTCATCAGCGATGATATCCATCTCCTGCACGGAGAAGTTGCTCTTCCTCACTCGTTTGTTGGGCGTTGGCTGGGACATTTTCACGCCGCTTCATTCACTCAGCCTGTCGTCTGCTGCTCGAGTACCTTGCGCACCTTGGAAGGGGAGCCTACTCTCGTTCCGTAACTAGCGGTAACTAAGGAGTGTTTATTTATTTCTTGCACTGAAGATTTCGCTCGTAGCGCTAAAGGCGATCGTAAATAAACTTGTCGTAAGGGCGTTTTGTGAAACCGGTGTAAGTTTTTCTTAAGGGCGTCCTAATCTTCGTCGTAACGGCTAAGGCCGCGCCCTTAGTAAAGGGGGCTTTGTTCAAGTGGGGTCAGATCACGGTCGTGTCCATGCTTGTGAAAAGCCTTTCGCCAAATTTCTGAATCAGCTGGTCACCTTTACAACAGAGACCACTTAAGTCTGTCCTCATTGTGCTGTATATCTCATTAAATCCACGTAATGATCCCTCTGGAGCTGGTAACAAAAGGCCTGATCTTTGTAGTATCCATTTATGTTTTTGTTGTTTAGACGCAAGGCTACACCGTTTAACATGTTGCCAAAGCTCTTTCTTAACATTATACCCATGGCAATGTTCGCAGGGAACAAAGTCACTCCAGGGAGTGCTTCAACTTGGTCTGTATGCCACGATCAGTTCTTCAGTGCCCCTTATAATCACTTCTGCATTATGAAGGTGACTTCCGAGGTTTCTTAGCTTGGTTAGAATGGTATTCTTTTCAGCTGCGTTACTTGGCAACATCTGTCTCTTCCTTATGTTTTGCAGCCAAGTGCCTAGGTAACTTAGATTGCTTGGATAGGCAAAAGAAGAAGTAAAACAACTTGTCATATATGTGCGTGCATTCTCGTTCTTTGTAGTTGTAACCAAAATATTTTGAGCCTGTACAGTCTTTCTGTGAACATTTTCTTTAGCGTCATCAAGGGGGTAGATAACGGAAACTCCTGATTCACATTTGGAATCGCTAACCTTGTAACTGCTCCCTTAGCTGATTTCCCCTGAAGCTGTGGAACATATTCATCATCAGTATCTGATGTTTGTTCTGCTGACTGTTCTGTGGTCGTTTCTACCGCCTGACATGTTTTTGATCTTGTTCCCATAGTAGTCTGTGATGGTCGGGTTGTTGCAACAATGTCAGTCTCTGGTGGGAAGGTGGTTGCTTCCATGTTTGCCCGTGGTGGCGGGGATATTGCTCCCATTTCTGTCTGTCGTATTTGGGTTGTTGGTCCCATGTCTGTCTGTAGCGTAGGGATTGTTGCCATGTCTGTCTGTGATGGTGGGTGTCTTGCTGCCTTGCCTGTCTTTGGTTGTGGGGTTCTTGGTCCCATGTCTGTCCGTGATGGCGGGGTTCTTGCCGCCTTGCCTGTCTTTGGTTGTGGGGTTCTTGGTGCGATGTCTGTCTGTGATGGTGGTTTTGTGTTCCCATGTCTCTCTGTGATGATGGGTTTCTTGCTCCCATGTCTGTCTGTGATGGTGGGGTGTCTCTCTGTGATCGTTGGGTTCTTGTCACATGTCTCTCTGTGATCGTTGGGTTCTTGTTCCCATGCCTGTCTCTGATGGTGGGTTTCTTGCTGCTATGCCTGTCTGCGATAGTGGGGTTCTTGTTTCCATGTCTGTCTGTGGTTGGTGCCCTGGCTTTGCGCTATTCTGTAATTGAATTGATTTATAGTGTCAGTAATGATTAAATAACTCAAATGTCACCAAAAAGGCAACCATGTATTTCTTACTTTTATAATATATTTAGTGTATATATATATATATGTATTATTAAGAATATTAGCACGTAAAGCCATGGCAATCGTTTTTTGTCATTCGAAATAATAAAATTGTGTTCGCATAAAATGACCGCCATGCAATTTTTGCTTTATACACAACAAGGGTATTACCACTATGGATAATTGGTTTATGTAATAAGATGTTGTACCCTCTAAAGTAAAAATAAATGACATAAACCATTATTCTAAATAGGAAATACAAAAAAATAAAATTTGCAAAAAATGTGCTACTGCCCCTTTAAGATAAATAGTGCTGCCTTTACTGAAATAAGAATGTTTTCTTAAACCAAGGCCCTGTTGTTACCAATTCCGTTTCATTTCAGTCATTTTAGGGTTGATACATGGGTTGATTCCAGAGCTCTTCACAACTTTGTCATTCTTTAATCTTTAAACTTCAATGGTGACCTGAGAAAGAAATTAAAATGAATCTTTATACTAGAATGCTTAACTGAAAAATAAACAAGCATGTAAGCTGGCTCACTAATATCCCAAACCCTTATTATGCAATCTCTTTAGTATCATTTCATATAGCTCAATCATATTAATCCATTTTAAAAATGTATTATGTAATTATCAGTGTCCAATCTTAAACATATTTCTCATATCGAAGATTATGTAGTAGAAGATAGTGTAAAAGATTTTTAAAATTGGCTGAAATGGTTTTCTGCAATCATTCAGACAATAATTTAGATGTGAGAATACCACGAAGTACACAATACACAGAAATTCCAAAATAATTCACAAAATCAGTTGCAATAGAGCACTACACCTCTCTTGGTAGTATAGAAGATTTGTGAAGTTTGGAAAGGAATTGGATAAATAGATTTTCTGCAATTGGTATAAAATAAAAAATCTCAGAAAATGACATGAGTAAAAAATACAGAAATTCTCTAAAAATTCATAAAATTGCTTTGCATTGTAACTCTCCTGGTAGTGTTAAAGATTTGTGAAAAGTTGGGAAAGAATTCGATGAATAGCTTTTCTATAATTGGTCGTTCAAATTTAAATCTCAGAAAATGACTGAATAAAAAAAATAAAGAAATTAAGAAATTCTAAAAGTTCATAAAATAGACTGTTTGAGAGGCATTCTAGAAGTTGGTGTGATGAAGAAGACAAATATTTTATGAATGATCAACTTCTTTATTAACAATAGCGACGTTTCGGTATAGATAACGGTATAAGGATCTATACCGAAACGTTGCTATTGTTAATAAAGAAGTTGATCATCCATAAAATATTTGTCTTCTTCATAAAATAGCTTGTAATTTTTGCATTCCGGTACACGTAATGCACCTCTCCTGGCTACTGGTAGTGTAGAAGTTTGGTGAAAAGAATCAGATGAATAGTTTTTCTTTCCTTGGTGAGAAAAAAAACATGTCTGTGGATGGATTGATGGTCAGGGGTACAATAAATTGTATGATACCTGATTAATAGAATATAAATAACTTGCATCTTTTTAAAAAAAATGATTTTTAAACAATGAATATGAATTATGTCTTGTTCTTAAATTTTCTCAAACATGTTATCTTTAACATAAATACAATATATGTGATGTGCCAAATTGTATTGATTCAAGATAAATATTTTAATGCTATTTCTGTGTTGTCAAATTAAAATTCTGTTTTTCCAAAATGATTAGCAAATAATTGCTCAACATGTCAAACTTTAACTGCAAGTCTTGCATCATTCAAGTTGATGTTTCTATGTTTACAACTCCAGTGCCGTGCCATAAGTTAACGGACAGTGACGTTTTTTCAATAGACTTACATGTTAATTTAGTGTAGGATAAAATAAGTTCTCGTTGTATAAATCTCACATTTCACAGCTTTATTTGAAATCATTTCAGCTTGAAGTACATAATATAAATTATATTTTCTGACTTCAATTTCACATAGATTCATTCGGTTTATCTGCATATGTACATTAAATAAAAACGTTTTCCATAGATCGCCACGTTAAATTATTCACAATTTTGTCTGTATGTTGTTCAAATTACTGTAATTCTCTAGATAGAAAACGGAAAATTAAACATAAATTATGAGGTTGTAGCCTACATTAAAATTGTATATAATGGCCCGTCGAAATATCTAGACTCACTTTTGGTGGCATTGTCACAAGCATTTCTACTGAAAATTTCTATTATTGTAGGCTAAAGGTACGCAGGCACAGTTTGAATGTACCAAATATTCCAAGCTTTAACTTGATTTTCAGACTCTTTTCAGACGTTTAACAAATATGATGACATTAACGAAATGTATAAACTTTGCCAAGGAAATGATTTATTGTGTGATTATCCAGTTCATTCATAAACAAGGATGCGCGAATCGGTATCTTGACCCGCCGCGTAACTTTAGCCTACAATGCTACAAAGTAAGTTGCACATTGTAAAACGATCAAAAATATTATCGAATCAAGTTAGGCATACTTGATGACCTCATCATCATGAGCCTCATGTGAAGATAAGTGTACATCATGATCGACACAGTCAACGGCTGTAGGCCCTATATTTTGGAAGGGATTATTCAACTATTTTGACAGGCATATAACTCCTTGATACAATGAAAGTTTAAGTAAAAAAAACAGAAGTTTATACTCACCCGTACAACAGCAGTCATTGCGACTTTTCCGACCAATCGAATCTGGCAACTTTTTGAACTGTGCCAGTGTCTTGTGTGTCTTAAAAACATGCGGGTCTAGATCTATCTATAAATACTTTCCCGTAACGTTAATTTCCTTTGATGAAAATAATCCAAGGTAGAAATATTCAAAATTCTATAATAATGAACTTAATAAACCGTGATAAATACGCAATTTCTGCGACAAATGTTAGCCTTGACACGGTTCCCCTATGCTGATGCACTGCGCTGCGCTTCGACTGCAGTCGAGAAAACTGCGATGGCGACTGAATCAGCCTGGGCGAGTGCGCTGGATGTATAATTTCAAATTTTTTATTTGAGTATATAATGAACTTATTTTTGAATTTATTCAAACACGTTAATGATGGTATTGTATAGTAAAAGTTTGGCTACGATTATATATATTCATTTCCGAGATATTGCTTATCAAAAGTCCGGAGCCAAAAAGGTACCTCGAAATTATATACAGATTTATTTTCTTGATTTTAACTAAAAATATCGTTCACTAGTAATTGTTTTCACTTCGACATACCTCTACTGTTACCAGAAAGGGAATTTAACAAAAGATCTGGCGTGCAGATGTGCATGAGTAATAATGACAGCCTGATGTTATTTTGGCTCCACCAACTGGAGCCAAAAAAGGTGGAGGAGCCAAACTTGTAGTGTAAAAAGCCCAAATGGTAATGATTGTACTAATATATATATATATATATATATATATATATATATATTTATATATATTTATATATATATATATATATATGTATATATATATATATATATATAAATAAAAATGAGTCGTTTCTCACGTAAAGTAAGGTTATATATAGAAACGAGTAAACATCAGATGGGTTTGACTGGATCAATCTTCTTTAATACCTTTTACCTTCTTTAATGTTAATAATATTAAAGAAGATTGATCCAAACCCATCTGATGTTTACTCTTTTCTTTATATATATATATATATATATATATATATATATATATATATATATATATATATTCTTAAAAAATGACATACTAAAGGTTTAACTTTCAAATAAGTTCATTTCCGACTGGTTTCACAACAGGAAACTTATACATTCTGTTGATAATGATGTAGCGTCATCAATGGCAAGGGACGTAGTTCATGACGTCATATGCATACCACAATAAAAATATATAGTAAATGCTACGTCAATATGTTTTCATATTAAGTACAGTTAAGTTTGGGCGTATATCCTTCAATAAATAATCTTTCTTTGATTTTCCTCAGCTCTTCATTCTCTGTGTGCATTTTGTAAATTGGACAGATTGTAAACTGGGGACTGCAATTCTTTGCGCATTCATCAATATGTCCGCTGAGGGGGATACATCTATAGGTTGGGATTTTAATTTGTTGTTTGTGTACTCGTACTCTTGTTCTAAGGAAATCCCCCGTTTGCCCAATATACTCTTCACCACTATTCAGTCCGTAGTAGGTGTTATTCCAGAAAACAGGGGCAATGTAGCCAAAACGTCTGTGTCCATACGACTTCAGTTTCACTGGCGGAACACTGAGAAGATGATTGCCTTCAGATCTGAGTGCTCTAGCTGGATTGAACAGTGTCAGTAGATGGGTGAGGTAAGCAGGTGCTTGTCCATTGACACATCTGTACGTCATGCTAATAATTATGTACTGTATGCGCTCTTTCATAGGTAACCAATAGAGACACATCAGTAGCTGGGTGACATGACTTCTTTTGTTGGCTCTACAGATAAGCCCAGCAGCAAAATTTTGCACTTTTTGCAGCTTAGATAAGAGGTCCTGGCGTATATTTCCTAGAGCACTGCTGCACTAAACGAGATAAGATCAGGGAGTGCACAGGATTGTGCGTGGCTTCATATTTCAACAAGTCACGGCTCCTTACAATCGCCCAGATTTGAACATAGCATGTTTTACAGATGTAGTTCACACGGACCTCAAGAGTTAGAGAACCATTATTGAAGATTCCAAGGTCTTTGACACTCTTACTGAAAGGCACAGGTGAATTTCCAACCATCATAGAGCAGACATCAACCTTTGAGATACAGGCATGAGATTCTGTGAGAAGCACTTCTGTTTTTTGCATCATTCAGTTTTAGTTTTCCGCTATTAAACCATGTTTTAGCATTTGACACACATTCCTCCATGCTACTGAGGACACTGCCAAGGATTTGTGGTTTGCTGGACCGAAACAACAGAGTGTCGTCAGCTTAACAATGGTATCTCGAGTGATGAATCTGCATTACACTGCCAAATTTCTTCATGTAAAACGTAAATAGAAGTGATTCAAGGACCAAGCCTTGTGGAACACCGAACTGCAGTACATGAGTACATGATGACTTCATTCTGTTTTTCATGACAGACTGCTTCCTATCTCTCAGATAAGATGCAAACCAGGAAAGCACTTCATATATTAATCCAAATCCACATTCTAGACACTCAATCAGTTGACTGTGTATAGTGCTGCCGAGAGATCTATTATAAGTATTTTTTTGTTCTTGTTCATGTATATATAAGTGCAATTTTCGACATATCAAAACATTCTTGAAAAGACCGATACACTGGTCGAAAATGAGCTCATCATACTAAAGAAGCTTGATCCAGTCAAAACCATGTGATGTTTACTCTTTTCTATATATAACCTTAATTCACGTGAGAACCAGCTCATTTACATATATATATGTAGTTTGCAGCAGAGGTGAAAGTTAATAGAGTGTTTTCTTTCTATGTCTCCTATCAGTAGAAATTGTCTATTCAAACCTAATTGTGTTTTGTATTATTTCCTGATTAGTTACTGTGTATCTCTGTGTAGGTTGATGGGACCACGTGTTTCGGAAATTTAGGCCACGCCCCGTTACATGAGAGTCTTTGATACAAGTATCTCACGATTGGTCATCATAGTACGATACGTCTGTAACATCTGTCAATATATAAAAAACGAACAACAAAAGCAATCATTAGCTGATATCTTAATGTTACATAATTTTCAATAGTTCCGTCCCACCCTATAACTGTACACTTTTGATCGTTACTCAAGACACAACAAACAATCAAAGCCTGTTTATGACAAGTAGGTTTCTCTCTCACTAAATGATAGGTGAAAAGGCGTGATTAGTCTTGATGCAGCCAGGTGCTAGACTTGCGGGCGGCTCAGGGATTGAGCTGGTAAGTACCTATCAGCGTTAATGAGGTGAGGTCTAGCGTCGCGTTTGTCAACTGATATCTCTCCCGTCACCTTTGAGCAAAGGGTCTGGGGGCCACAGCTCTTCTTGTTCCTCCTAGGGTTCGCCTAAGAAGAAGAAGAAGGTAAACAAAAGTCAAGAAGCATCGACACTCTTAGTCTCGTACACACAGTGCTGGGTAGAAAACTGTCTGTACAACTCCTCACATCTAAAAAAAACACATTTTCTACCCCGATGGCAGGCTTGGGCCTTAAAAATCAGGCAACCCCCTATGTCCTTGATTCGGCACTTGCGTCCGCCGACATCATCTGACATGACCTTACCGACACTGTCTTGACCTTTACTTGTGTCAGAACTGTAGTTTCACATCGTGGTCTCAAAGGAGCTGGTGGACAGAATCCCCCTCAGATTTGAGCCCAGGGTTCTAGTACCATATGTTCGTCAGAGCCAAACAGAACAAATGGCAGCTGATACATGACATGAAGGAATTCAACTCTTATTTGCTAGTTTCACAATAATTTTCGACACGCTGGACGCATGCGCAGAACGATAGAAACATCGGCTGGTGGAGTTCCGGTCTGGCCGATTGTAATCGTTAGCGTAGAAACACTGCAATATCGTGATGAATCTATTGAATGTAACTGTAGTAGACTCAATAACTTCAGAATAACAACAGCCAAAAATGAGTTTACACACCCCTGAGAACCTGCATTTTAGCAATCCTTTTACAATGATGAGTTATGATAACGACAAAGAGTTGTTTTTGAGTAAAGACAAAGGAGATGTGTTGACAGAAATGGCAGAGGCGGCAAATCTTTTTCAACCAAAATAAAGTCATATTTCTAACTAGTCCCCTCTCTTGTTTTTTTTATCAACATTAATGTACAAATACAGTTGAAAATATATTATACATATTTACGTGTTATATTGTTTAGTGATTTAATTTAGGTACAATCTAATTGTATTATAAACATCTCCACTCAGCATCAATTTCAATTCATGCAAGTTTTACTTATTCTCATTCATACTTAATCATGATAGGTAATCAAATATTATGTTTACATTAAATCAATTTTATCAATATGTGTTTGACATGTTTGTATGTAAATGTATGATTTTTATTTTGTTATACTAACTTTGAACATTGACCTACAAATAGTGCTTTTAAATTAAATCACCAATGGTTTAACATATTTTGTATTCATGATAATAAACTGGGATTGTGAAAACACTGTCAGTAATTTTAACACTGCTCCAAAACAACATATGATACAAAATGAATTAAAGTTGTGACATCATTAATTTATACTTTTTGAAAAAATGACAACCGTATACATACACAGTAATATTAGTTTTGTATATTAGTCCATCTGTAGTAATATAAATCAAATATAAATTAATTAATATTCTGTTGTGGACATACATAGTTACGGTTCAGTGTTTCTGACAACCTAACTCGAGAAATATAATATAATTCAATCAAGTGAGTGTAGTTATTTCAAATGTTGTGGCTTGATGATGAAAATGTGAACCGATTCGACTTTTTCTAATTTTTATGATCACTAAGTCCTCGGTTCGTACAAAATGGTCTCCAGGCCATATAATCTGTGATATGTAAGAACAGAATTACTAGTTATGTGTAAAAACACGTACTGGATAAAATAAGTATAAAATTCATTACACAGTCAAGTAATAAATACCTAATTATTCATAATTTCAATATTTCAAAATATCTCTTACTAGTTGGGTTAAGTATATTATCGACAACACTATACACCTTCAACTTGTGACATAACAATCTCAACGGTGGACACATTTTAAGTTGTCCTGCTATACATGTTTTGTTTTTGCTCTCTCTCAATTTATTATTTATTGCTTTCTTATGTACATTGAAGGTATGAATGGAGATTGTTTATGATGTGTGAAATAAATATGCCCAAATTCTTCCAAAAGTACATCTCTCCTGTATACGATTAATGTTCATTGAATCTTGTTGTACCAGGAATATAATTGGATAAAATTTCTTTTTCAGGATTATAAACAGTTCTTTTTAAGAGCAAAACACAAAATAAAACTGTACTCAACATACTTACATACATTCTTTATTCAGTAACAAGTGAGACAGTTCAGTTGACAAGACATTACATTACTGTACAAGATTAAACAAACTCTATATTTATCAGGTTTTATGAATGTGCACATTGTGCATACGTTAACAACAATATGTGTATGTTTACTGCACATACTGTGTATGATACTTGAAATTTATATTTGAAAATTCATGTGACTGCTTATATGTTGAATATATGAGGTATTTCCTTGCTTCTCATACAAAGATAAAATAAATCAACTTATTTTGCTGGTACTTGTGTTTTTGTGTGATTGTTATAATTGGAAAGAGCAACACAATCATAAGCTGAGAAAATGAAACCAACTATATTTTTTGGGTTTTTGAAATAGAAAACGATTTAAACAAAATAAGGAACATTTGATTTACGCAAAATGTGATCAAAATAACATTTTTAAAAACAAATTATTCTGTTAATGTCTCAGAAAATGTTTTTTCAACTATTGATCAATGTATGACAGGTTGAGTAGCTTTGAGGTAACAAGGAAAAAACAAGTAAATAATAAAGTCACAATAAACACAAATACTGTCAATATAGAACTTTGAAATGAAAATGCATTCATAATTCATTCAAAAGAGGTGGTCAATTTAGAAATGGCCAATTTTATCATTGAAACTTAACTGTTTGTTCGATGTGAGTAAATAGTTTTGCTCGATCGATGGATTCTTAAAAAGTGATGTATCTTGAGTAAATCAGTCGAAATATTGCTTGAAACCAGTAAATGTTCATTCTGTAAATAGTTTCAACACCTAGGGATACAACAAAATTACCTGGAATAATTTATTTATTTCTGAAACGAGTAGAAATCTTATTGGCTCTGTGAAACTCGTATGAAAGACTATGCGACAGCTGAACCGGAACTCCTCCAGTCAATAGTTCTCTTGTTCTGCGCATGCACCCAGCGAGTCGAAAAGTATTGTGAAACTAGAGAATGACAATTTTTTGCTACTTTATCCGGTGGTTCATGCGTCTTGGTTGGCTCATTATCAAATGCAAATTACGCAATGCTACTACGAACACACGATCATTCACAATACGAGCATGACAGCTCAGAATGATACTACAAATACACGATCATTCACAATACGAATATGACATCCCAGAATGCTACTACAGATACACGATCATTCACAATACGAGCATGACCAAATATTAGCCCCGCCTACAACGTGTTCATCAGCCAATGAAAATGCACAACGCAACTAGCCATGAACCTGACGTCATGGGTGCGTGGATAAATGTAAGTTCATGCAGGTATGAACTGAATCTCTGTGAGAGTGTTCAGTGAATCAGATTCACGCAAAGCAATTGCTATTTATTTATAATCATATAACGCCATGCAATACACCAACATACACTCCTGTTTCTTCTTAATTTGTATAACTGCACATGACAACCCCTCTATATACTATATGCTTTTCATACACCTTTGTACACACCATGTTTTTCATACACTGTTAATACACATCAATCATTTCATCAATCTTTTATACACACCATCCTTTTCATCAATCGTTTATAAACCTTTTAGACAGTATACTTTTTATACACCATGCAAGCTTCTTGCACATCGCCTCACCATACAGACACTCAGTACAGTCTAACCGTACTACTATATGCCACATGCAGTTGAATGCACTTATATTGTAGTCTTAACATCTGTGGTTTAGGGGCTAGAAAATAGGTAACGTTGGGATAGGTCCATTAAAGCAGATACGTACAGTAAAGGATGAACACATTTGCACTTTAAAGTGATGTGTTACATTCCTTATTCAGTAAATCAACTGTAGCACCTGCTTTCACTAACAGTTCAACACACTCTCGAGATTCGCGCTCTGCTGCTCTATGGAATGCTGTGTCACCTTCTTTATTCTGTATGTCCACTGTAGCATCTGCTTTCAGTAACATTTCAACACACTCAGCAAATCCCCTCTCTGCTGCTGTATGAAGAGCTGTGTTACCTTCGTTATTCAGTATATCCACTGTAACACCTGCTTCCACTAACATTTCAACACACTCTCGAGATCCGCACTCTGCTGCTTTATGGAGTGCTGTGTCACCTCCCCGATCTCTAATTTCAATATCAGCACCTTGTTGCAGCAACCAGTGGACAACCTGAATTTGTTGATATCCACATGCGACTAGGAGTGGAGATAGAAAAGGATCAGTAGAATCAATTGTAGCACCTTTGTCAACAAGTAAATTCATGATGTCTACATTGCCTCCCTCACTTGCTGCAGATAGAGAACTATTTAAAATATCCTTTGTATCCAGGTTGTCTCTTTTTTCAAACAGCAATTCAACAATTTGAAGGTTTCCTTCTCTACATGCTTCAATGAGTGAAGTCCCATCAACTATCGCTCCTTTCTCTATCAACAGTTTCACAACTTCTAGTTGGTTGTTTCTGCAAGCATAATGTAAGGGAGACTCTCCCCTCCCTGTACCAACCAATGGACATATCTTGTTAGTCTTAACATTGAGGTCAGGACTTAGTGACAAGATCTGGTGCACAAAGTGAACATCTCTAGTTTCAACAGCTACCATGAGAGGTGTTTTATCAATGCTACATCCAAATCTTATATTGATGTCAAGTGATTTTCTTGTGTTTATCAAGTATGTAAGTACCTCTGACGCAGCATATCTACATGTCCCATACAAAACAATTTTTTCATCATGTTCATTTAGAGTAATGTCTTGACAGTTGTCTATATACTTCAGTAGCTCTGGGGACTTGTTGCTGGGCACCAAGCTGAAAACTGTTATTTCATTTGTCCAATTGGGAGATCTCCGTTTCATCAAAGATAGTTGTTCTTTGATAGGCAAGTGAAACAGTGAGTTCAATGGTGTTATGATTCTAGTCATCACATTTCTGACAAATGTTCCATCTGTAAAAGCTTGATGTGAAAGCACATGGAAGTTTCGAGCCATAATCGCATTAGCAAACCGTTCAGCCAGATCATCTTCATAGCACCTTTCAACAAAGACAACTAAACTGGATTCATAACTATTTTCTGATTTTGTATCTTGTGAAAACTGAATTCTTATTCGTTCATGGATAAATGACAAATGACACATTTTAATAACAAATTCCGAGTCCAGTGAACACAGGTGAAATGCCACACTGTCATAGATAGATTGATGGTCAAAAACAAAACAATCCTGTTCAACTTTGATGTAAGTTCCTACAAGACTATTTGCTGTCTGAATTATCTTGTATTGTGGGTCCACTTTTCTAAGTTCTTTCTTACTGATATTTCCATCAGCTTTAACCATTTCTCTAAATAGCCTCAACTTATTTTTATCTTTAAATAAGTTTAATATTGATGAATTGAGGAATTCTAATGGTTTCCTGAAAAAATCAACTGCACAAATTGTCTTGTTTTCTTTATAGATTGTAGTGAAAAGACGACAAACATGAGGAAATCCATGAGGCACTTGTATCCTCATGATTTCATTAACCGTCATCTCATCTAATTTAGTACCACTTGATTTTGATATGGACTCCAAAATAGCATGTTTTTCTTCTAAACTTCTGTTCATACTGTGATCCATACAGACCACATGTTTCTCTGATGTTAGGAAGTTAGAGAGTCTACCTAAGTCAACAGATGCTGGGTTCAGGACATAATCACGTCCGATCAGAATTACAATCACATCTTTCTTGGATGTTTGATCTTCCTCTTCATGTGATTTGTGTTCGCGTTCCTTCAACAGTGAACTGATAGCATGTTTCCATGTCGACCATTCAACATTGTCGAACTCCAGATTACCAAACACATCATCAAGCATTATGACAGGACGAGAACATGTCTCAATGATCTCTGTGAAGTCTTCTGGTGATCTCACCTCGAACACCTGTCTTCCACACCTGTGTAGTTCTTCTAACGCCATGTAGCCAACTGTGGTCTTCCCTTCACCTGGATTCCCTTTGATAGTCAGCCAGGTTATTCCCTTATTCAGTTTGTCCAGGACCTGACCCAGTGCAGCAGTTCTGACCATGTCTTGATTCCAGTCCTTGATGCGACTGATTGTTCTCTCTGTAATATCAAATATGATACCACATGCAAGTTTACATTCATAATAAACTAACGTATTCGCCGTAATAGAAGCCCTGGGCGTTTAAAAAATTGGAAAAATGGGGCGTTTATTAAAATGACTTTAAAACTCGTAAAAGGGGGGCGTTTATTAAAAAAAATGTCTGTTGATGTCCAAAAGAAAAAGAAACATCGATCTTATTTCAGAGATTTAATCAAAATAAGTGTATCAAATAAATGTAAAGAAGAGTTAAATGTCGCAGTTTATTATTTGTATCAAATTCCAACTTGTACTGATACACAATTTGCAATGGGAATTTAAACTAATTAAAACTCACGAAGATACATCAAGTGATTGAATTCGCCATGTTGTCCTGTCATTACTCTTATCCAATGAAACGTTAGTTTGCTAGGAATCTAAATATAACCACCAATGAACGGCAGCATAAACACAATCAGCTGATAATCACATGGTGCAGAACGATTATGTAAACACTATTTTCGGATCATGATATTCTTTATTTAAATCACAATAACGAATATATTGTCGTCATTAGAAGCAAAGACGTGTATCACATCTAATTCCTTGTTAGAAGCAAGAGATATAAGAGGTTGATAGCAAGATTGAAAACTCTTCTTCAGTGAAACATCAGTAAGGTTAAGTCGATACAAAAGGGGGCGTTTATTAGGGGTCATTTTCCGCGAGGTAAAAATGGCTTAGGGGGGCGTTTATTAGGAGAGGGCGTTTATTAGGATGAATACGGTAATACCTATTTGCAGTTCATTTCTTAAAACATTTGTATTACTGCCGCATCGCATTTACAATATTTCCTATGTAGAAACGTCCAACAAGTAGTGATACTTTAAAAAACCCATTCATGATTAAATGTTTTCAATCATTAACAGGCTGCCTCAAGGAAATCGCAATGATCAGTGTATCATGGTTGATGACCATTAAACAGTCGATATAAGTGATTAAGTTTGATAAATAACATCTTAGAAATATATCAAGAAGCAATCTGAGTTTATTACATATGACACATTACTCACTCATGATGACGTCTTTTCTACTGGGTTCGTTTCTTTTCTGTCTTTCATAGATAGTCTCTGTTTTGCTGATGTTCTGACTACCACCAAACATCTGGTTTACGTGAGTCGCCTTCTCCACAGTGACATCTCCAAACTGTTGTTGGGTCACATTCAGCTGCACAACTGTTGTATTGGAACCACCTGTTGAAGTCAAACAGGGCTAAATTTGATACTATAACGAGATAGGCTACAGAGCCATTGAGTATGTTGTTGAAGTCACGTTATAGCAACCATTATAAATGGTGTTATTTTGAGTGACTGTTGCTGAAAATCATTTTATTGTTAGTTCATTTTGTACAGTGACCATATAAAGGTGAGTTCGCGATTTTTTATCGTAAACTGGACAATATCACACGCAAGTTATTAAACTTATTTTGGAGACTTAACTATATAAAACAGGAAGACCGATTTGGATTGTTAATGTTTAAAAGGCATATTGAATACTATGCAATTATATTGGATATTTCATTTCTTTGTTTGCACATGTAAAAGGTGTTTGCTCGATTTTTATTGGAAACATGGAATTATCACATTTTGTCAGTGAAATTTGAACTTCACTCAGCACATGTGATCTTTTGGCACAAAAAACCCCCACAAATTCTGCAACGATCTTAATAAAGTGTCTGGCAAATCAACTTGTGCAATTATGATTGACAAGAGTGATCTGAGAGGACTCCCATCTGGCATGTTGGTGCAAAATCTAAACTGTCGTCCAGGAGTTAGTATAACACAATATATAAAAAAAACTACAAAATCAGATACTGTTCACATTGTTGTCAGTTGATTTGAGGTACGGATCTGTTACTAATCTGTCTACACATGTTCAATTGAGTTCATGTCTGATCCAATAATTGTCCTGCTAGTCCTGAGTCAGTGGGGCGTTGAAACGTCTTGCATTGGAAGATGACACCATGTGATTCGACATTACAATACCACCTGGCAATGTAGCTAACCGTTCATCAGCGTGTCTGTAAACTTGTTGACGGCAATCATCTCGAACAAGCAGAATCTGTTCTCATCCGTAAAGAGCACAATTAACTAGTTTCAGAATTGCCAACATGAAACATGTCTTGCAGCTTCTTGCGGCTTCATAAGTGTGTTGTCCACAAATCATTTGACTCGCACGATGTCCGAGAGCCGCTGCTGCCATTGCTGTTGAAGGCATGAATTGATTTATTAAGTTGATATCCAGTTGCAGATCCAGAACAAGTTGAATGGACTCCAAAGATAACCCCTTAATTTATGGATCCGCTCATGATACCTCTGATGTAGGTTTATGTCTGGGGCTCGCCCACTTCTCATCCTGCCTTGTCTGTCTGCCATAGATTTTACTGCTGTTCCATGCATGGTTGTAGTGCTGATGGAGGAAAGGTTGGAATTTTAATCCTATTAGACCTCAACGCATCGTTTGACACCATGGGCCACACCAAGCTGTTATGCGGATTGCAGAAAGACATAGGAATATCAGGAACTACACTCACTTGGATCCTAACGTACCTGTATCATAGATCCCAGATGGTCATCATAGATGATGTCAGGTCAGAAGCGACACCACTCGACTACGGTCTCCAAAAGGATCAATTCTTGGCTCCATAATATGCAGCTCCGACTAAGTCGGAGCTGCTATCAGTTTTTGTGCAGTTTCCATCGCCGCCACCGCCGCCGGCGCGTTTTGTATTGGCTATAACTTTTTTCCTAAGTAGGTTTTGAGAACTCATATACATAACTTCTTACTTATACCCCTGGGGAATTTTTTTTACATGTTCACATTCAAGGTCAAAGGTCAAGGTCACGAGTTCTGAAATCGCTAAAAAAATCCTTGTAAACACGATAATTTGAAAAATATTTGTGCTATCAGGCTCTTCTTTGGTGTATATCAACTATGGAGAAAGGCCAAGATTTGAAAAGGTTTTCGCTAAAATCCGTCAAAGGTCAAGGTCATAGTGAGGTCACAACTTAAGCATGCTTTTGCAAAAATGTCTTATTTCAACTATAAACACTTTCAATCATTACATGATTGTGATACACAATGAAAAGTGATCACTGATTGTGTGACCTTGAATTTTATAGGTCAAGGTCACGAGATAGGGTCTTGGTCACCAGTTCTGAAATCACTAAATAACTTCTTTCCAAGGAGGTATCAACACCTCATATACATAACTTCTTACTTATGACCCTGGGGAATTATTTTGACATGTTCATATTCAAGGTTTTATTTTCAGAGCAGAAGACCGAGGAGGAGTGTTTTCTCCAGCTTATAAACCGTCAACTATCAAAATTTACGAGTTATAATTTCGGACGCTCAAAGGGCCTAATTCCTCCGCTTAGACCATTTTAAAAGCAGAAGACGAAGGAGGAATGTTTTCTTCCTATTTATAAACGTCAAATGTAAAAATTTACATTTTATAATTTTTGATTCCCAAATCGTGTTTTTATAAAGGGTATGTCGCCCTCGGTTGCGTTATATCGAGGCAAAGAAGGTATGACTATAAATGGAGTAATTCAACTCCACTCATCATCTCGGTCTGCATAGCCGAGCAGTCTAAGGCGCCAGTTTAGAGAGCGAAGGGTGCCAGGTTCGAATCCAGCTATTTCAACTTGGAAATTTTGAACTTTGTATAATTTTCGATAATAATTGCTGCTTGTTGGCTATTGCGTTGCAAGTCTGAAAATTTATTCTAAGTGCATTTCCAGGTCTTACTTTAAAAAAAACCTTAGGTTCAGGTCTTACTTTCAAAAGTAAAACCTCATACCGGGTTATTCTCGGAAGTAAGACCTCATTAGAGGTTATTCCAAGAAAAGAAGATACCTACACAACAACAGACAGAATCCGACCTAGGTTTATAAGATTATGTAAGATTGCAACCAGTTGGTTGCGCCCTGTTTCTTATATCTATATATTTTCAGTCTATGAAATGTGGTGATTGTCGCTCATCAGTATTACAAATATTGTTCAGATTCATTTAATTGGCAGGTTATATTATGCCCTCACAAGCTTTACCCGTTTACCCAATCAAGGTATTGAGCAGTTTTCTGGATTAAAATATCCTGATCGAACACGATATTAAAAACTTCATACAAATGACAATGTACCTGTGATACTCCTGGTGTAGAGTTGTTGTGTATCCTTCTTCACTGCCACTACAGGAGCTGCTGCTCCGAAAACATCCACCTCTTCCTCCTCTTCATCATCACTTGAATGATGATAATCCAACCAATCTCTACCATCATCACTGGAACTCGAGGACGGAGAAGCTGCCCGGGGATCACCAGACTCCTGTTCATCATCTTCATCACATGTGTGGTAATCGACAACGTCATCATTTTCATCACATGTGTGGTATTCTAAATCATCATCTTCTTCATCACATGTGTGATAATTTACATCATCATCCTCATCACATGTCTGGTAATCTAAATCATCATAGTCATCACTCGAACTGGAGGAGTGGACATCAGACATGTTGGTTCTGAAATATAAATACCTATTGGATAAAACAAGGACTAAGAAATTGCGTTCATCATCATTTACTTTACATATTAGGAAGTTGAACATTCACAATAACATCTTGGTATGGCCATAACGTAGTTATAACTCGAACCAACATTAAGTCGTGCTGCGTTTCATTAAGTTTCTGGCCACACCACTGACATGTTTCTCTCTCCAGAAACCAGCACCGCTGGGAAACGCAAATTGGAGAACATCATCTTTGTTGAATGAAAATTAACATGTAGTGTAACTTTCCAACTCCGAAGAATTATGAACGTGGATGGGATGAAATTTAATGTGTTGCATGCCGTAAAAGACTATGATAACAAGTTGTATGTAATCGAACCAATCTAATTTCATACTAGCCGTAGAAATGCAACTACTAGTGCACTTTGGGAAATAGCATTATGTATTTAGCTTGCATAAGCTCAACTTCTAAACGCAAGGCATAACTCTTGCCAGTCTGCATTACTGGCTGATTTAACCCTTGCGGTATTTCTCTCGCTTTGTTGTGCCTAGATAGTAAATCGCTGCACCAGAAATGCATAGCGGGCCTGGATTTCTAAACAAAGTTTTCTAAGGGAAATACTGCCTAAGGCCTAAATCAGCCAGTAATGGAGACTGGTAAGAGTTATGCCTTGCATTGGGAAGTTGATTTAAGCTAAATCCATGTTCACTTTTGTCACAGCTCGATGATTGCATTTCCCTCACCGATGAGTAAAAGTTTAACCATGTCATTTCATTCGCCTAATAATGAAAATCCTGCACTTGATCGACAGCACTGAAGAGGTCGCCATTGCAGTTTTAGTCCTCAGATGTAGTTTCCGGTAAGAATATCATTGAGTTAAGATGCAACATACTGACAAACTAGCACAGAAAAGGTGACATTACAAAATGTCTTATTTTGGCCAGTGGTAGATTCTGGCATTAGTTATGCCTATTAGGGGAAGTTGACTTTAAAGGCGCTGCTTTTGAATGTTTTGGACACATTGTTTTCTCAAATTTGCTATTTATTTATTTTATACAAAGTATTGTTATGTTAGAGTATATGCATCCCATTACTAGACCCGATAGTCGTATCCATAAAAACACGTTTTTTCGTTTGCGTGGAAAAAAATGATGCCGCAAAAATTTACAGTGTGAGAGCTAGGTTTGTAGGTCTTGTTGGATTTTTATAGACCTACGCTCTAGTCCCGTCCAGCCTCCCGGCTTATAATCTACACTTGGGCCTGTTCGGAGAGTTAGCAATCATGGGAGCGACGTGACGTGACCACGGGATTACTGCCCCTTTGGAAGGATTTTACCATCCCCAACACTTCTTCGAAGTTTCGTCTGTGTTAAGGAGAGATGGGACGATGAAACATAATATTTTAGAATTCGTTTATTTTTTCAAAATAGCAGGTTTATTGTGTCTTTTATCCAAAAATGTAAGAAAATGTGGGGGTCACCGAACGATTTAAAGAGTTATCGGCATTAATAATAATAATCCTGTCGGCAAATTACACCATTTTTGACTTATTTGATGTATTTAGATGAAGCGCTCGCTTTCAACGAATAAGCTCAGAATCCTTTTAATTACATTTCAGTTACATACGGGGATGCATAGCAAGTCTATATTTTGAAAATTAATAACACTGGGAAGAGAAACAAAATTTAATTAAGCACTTTTTAATTAAAAACGGCATTTTCCCCATCATTTTTCGCATATTGAACACGATTTCTCACTGACACACATATTTTAGATATTGCTAAAAATGCAATATAATGTGCACATTTGAATAAACAAACGAATTCAGAAATAAAAATTGGGGGTCACCACAGGTTTTTCATCACTTTAACGACATTTTTTAAATTACCTTCATAAACGTAAAAACCTAACGTCACGGCAATTTTGATGGTTTCAAGTGTAACTTTGACGGCCTACTGTGTAATCGTTATTGAACATACAATCAATCTAGGAGTGCATGATAGAAGAATAACTATCAGTTGATTATACCAGGCGATTTAAATTCGTCAGTAATTAAAGATACATATGTAATTCGAATAACACACACAGTAACATATTTACCGCGGATATAGGTGACGATAAAATTATGCGGCATGTCGTAAAATGACCGTTAAAAAGGCGTTACAGAAAATTTAAGCACTTTCCGTTAGTGTATGGATAAGCGTATGCCCAAAACAACGTATTCCATATATTTTTAGACTTATTCATTACAATAATTGGTTGTCGCAAAATGTTACCGTAAGCGAGTTCGATTTCTGGGTCCCATCTCTCCTTAAGGTTGGTTTAGCCCTGTCTGGGGGAGGCAAGGCATAGAAGGACTAGTCAAAATGTATGTTTAAATAAGAATGTTTAATCCAAAACGTACCATTATATGATGTTGATGACTTCAAGGTGTGGATAAAGAAAACTATTACTGTTATAAAAAGAAGAGCTTAAGCTTACCTGTATATTATCCTGCGAGTAGCAATGACTGCAATGGAGTAATGGTCAATCACGTCAAGTTGTCGTTACATCTCGTGCCTTCAAAGTAAAGAATACAGGTAACTCTATCTATATATCTACTGAGAAGTTGTACCTGACCAAGCGTATCGACATGGAGCTTTGTTCTCCCAGTAAGAAATCAAGTGCATGCCTAAGATTAACTGATAGTTTACAAATAACGTTGATAATTGTCTTTAAAGGCGCTGCTTTTGAATGTTTTGGACACATTGTTTTCTCAAATTTGCTATTTATTTATTTTATACAAAGTATTGTTATGTTAGAGTATATGCATCCCATTACTAGACCCGATAGTCGTATCCATAAAAACACGTTTTTTTGTTTGCGTGGAAAAAAATGATGCCGCAAAAATTTACAGTGTGAGAGCTAGGTTTGTAGGTCTTGTTGGATTTTTATAGACCTACGCTCTAGTCCCGTCCAGCCTCCCGGCTTATAATCTACACTTGGGCCTGTTCGGAGAGTTAGCAATCATGGGAGCGACGTGACGTGACCACGGGATTACTGCCCCTTTGGAAGGATTTTACCATCCCCAACACTTCTTCGAAGTTTCGTCTGTTTTAAGGAGAGATGGGACGATGAAACAAAATATTTTAGAATTCGTTTATTTTTTCAAAATAGCAGGTTTATTGTGTCTTTTATCCAAAAATGTAAGAAAATGTGGGGGTCACCGAACGATTTAAAGACTTATCGGCATTAATAATAATAATCCCGTCGGCAAATTACACCATTTTTGACTTATTTGATGTATTTAGATGAAGCGCTCGCTTTCAACGAATAAGCTCAGAATCCTTTTAATTACATTTCAGTTACATACGGGGATGCATAGCAAGTCTATATTTTGAAAATTAATAACACTGGGAAGAGAAACAAAATTTAATTAAGCACTTTTTAATTAAAAACGGCATTTTCCCCATCATTTTTCGCATATTGAACACGATTTCTCACTGACACACATATCTTAGATATTGCTAAAAATGCAATATAATGTGCACATTTGAATAAACAAACGAATTCAGAAATAAAAATTGGGGGTCACCGGAGGTTTTTCATCACTTTAACGACATTTTTTAAATTACCTTCATAAACGTAAAAACCTAACGTCACGGCAATTTTGATGGTTTCAAGTGTAACTTTGACGGCCTACTGTGTAATCGTTATTGAACATACAATCAATCTAGGAGTGCATGATAGAAGAATAACTATCAGTTGATTATACCAGGCGATTTAAATTCGTCAGTAACTAAAGATACGTATGTAATTCGAATAACACACACAGTAACATATTTACCGCGGATATAGGTGACGATAAAATTATGCGGCATGTCGTAAAATGACCGTTAAAAAGGCGTTACGGAAAATGTAAGCACTTTCCGTTAGTGTATGGATAAGCGTTTGCCCAAAACAACGTATTCCATATATTTTTAGACTTATTCATTACAATAATTGGTTGTCGCAAAATGTTACCGTAAGCGAGTTCGATTTCTGGGTCCCATCTCTCCTTAAGGTTGGTTTAGCCCTGTCTGGGGGAGGCAAGGCATAGTAGGACTAGTCAACATGTATGTTTAAATAAGAATGTTTAATCCAAAACGTACCATTATATGATGTTGATGACTTCAAGGTGTGGATAAAGAAAACTATTACTGTTATAAAAAGAAGAGCTTAAGCTTACCTGTATATTATCCTACGAGTAGCAATGACTGCAATGGAGTAATGGTCAATCACGTCAAGTTGTCGTTACATCTCGTGCCTTCAAAGTAAAGAATACAGGTAACTCTATCTATATATCTACTGAGAAGTTGTACCTGACCAAGCGTATCGACATGGAGCTTTGTTCTCCCAGTAAGAAATCAAGCTGCATGCCTAAGATTAACTGATAGTTTACAAATAACGTTGATAATTGTCTGTACTGTAACTGCGCAAGTGAACTCACAGTTGGTCTGCTGGCAACATTCCATAAAATCTCTCATTTAATCTTGAATTCAACTGTCTAATGGTAAATAATTTTATTTTGTAAACAACGCGTAGGGTAACATTTTGTTGTTGAATATCCTAATAAATGCTCAAAAGTTGAATTTTATGTCTTTTTAAATTATATTTTAGGCAAATGAAAGAGTGAAATAAAATAGTCAATTTCATACATTGCACTTGTATGTAATTCTAATATTACATAATAAAACAATTTCCAAGTCGATATTACACAATTCATTACATTTTGTATAGGTCAGAGCAAACAAAAGTATACAAATACAAAAGTAGTTATTTTGGTTGTCGCTACGTATTTTCAATATTGTTTGGTAATACTCTGTATTTTTAAAATTAATATGATGTTATCAACATTATCTCCTCTGTTTAGTTGTAAGGTCAAGTGACGAAGCTGTAGCGAACAGATAATGATGTGGTGTGGTTTAAACAATATTTATTCATGTACAGTGGATCAACAAACAGGATGTCCCCTATATAAATGTCTCTCCCAAAAAGAACAATAATTCAGGATAATCACATCATAAATACCATCAATATATACATTGATGTGGGAAAAAAAGATAATCTTTTTAAAGATATTTCATGAAAAACGTTTGCTATGAGAAATAAACGTATGAATAGACTGAATTATTTGTGTATTAATATGAGTTGACAGGATTTTGTTACCAAATAATACAAGGTCGTAACCATTAACATAAAAGAAGCTTACATGGCGGATATTAGTATAATTTGGACACATGATTTGATAATGATGTGCATCTTCATACGCATGACCACAGGAACATCGTGAATCATCATCAATAAATCTATCAAATTTATGTCCATTTAAGTTGCTACACACAAATCGGATACGACAATGCAGTATTTGGTCATTTCTAAATCCATAATTTTGAACAATTTCGTGAACGTTGCTTTAGTTGTCATTTCATTCATTTCTAAACATTGCGTACGATTCGGATTCCTTTTATATTGTCATCAAGATTAGCCCATTCGACCACAGCAGATGGTAGGAATGATCTTGTGTAAAGTTCTGTACGACAATTACACCCTGAATTGTTTAAGAATTTCTTAATTCATAAAGTGATTGACTATTTGTCTTTGGAGGAATCAGTTCCATCAGGTAATCAGGCGTCATATTCGCGTTCATTTTATAGAATAAGCACATTTTATGTTTGTATCGTCTAATCGCTAATGAAGATAAGCCGGTTTCATCATATCCACTAAGTGTTCTTAGTGCGTCTAAATGCAACTTTTAAAGGAGTAACTCTTGTGATTTGGTACAGTTATTCCATATTTGATCGCAATAGTAACAAATTGGAAGAATGTAGGAACTATGTCAAGTCTTTAGACGTTTACGTGTTAATCAATATTTAAGACTCCATACACAGTTGATCATCGGACTAACTCTATTAACACTATGTTCTGTATGAGAGTGCCACTGGTCACCTTTTTGAAAATTTAACCAACATGTTTATGATATTCTACATCTGAGATGATTCGGCCATTCATGATTACATTTGGTAGTGAAGTTTCAATTCGTTTCTTTGTAAACAAGATAGTTTCAGTTTTTGAATAAAGAAAAAAAATTACTTTCCATTTATCAGCCGAAGCAGAACTCTTCTCAATATCATTATTCAGCATGTTGTAAGCTTCGTTTGGGTTGTCTATTATAACATAAAGTGAAGTATCATCAGCACATAACATTTTATTGCTTTCTATATCATTAACAATATGATGAACATTGATGAATACTTAAAACAGGAAGGGTCATAATACCGATTCCTGAGGGACTCCAACCAATACAAATTCTTCTCTGATTTAGAACCATTTGTATACTGTAAGGTGAGGTGAGTTGGGGCTTAACGCCGCTTTCAAGAGTATTTCACTTATATCCGGCTGCTAGTATTAAGGCAGGGAGAAAGCCCGCAACGCCATGTGGCTATGCATTGCGGTGAAACCTGCGAGCAAAAACTGGAACTAGCGAACCATGGGTGGTACCACGCTGAAATTCAGTGTAGCATTGCACCCAAACCTTACTGCGTGTAGAACAGTTCTCTACTGCAGACAAAGTTGCTGGCGGGATTCGAACCCCGGACCTTTTGATCCGAAGCCGAACACGCTAACCACTGCGTTATCCCGCCCCCTGTTGCAACTGAAGAATGCTGTCTGATCAAAATCGAATCTGAGGAATACAACCAACAAATCATTTCTTTAGGGCCTTTAAATTTGAAATACGCAAGACATGTAAACTTTTCTGGATAACACACTCTTTATTACTGTAACAGACGAGGTTTTACCCTGATTCAAGAGACTACCGTGTGATATGACTTTGAGTTGTGTAATTTTAGAAACCTTGTGAATGTCTTGAAATCAGGTGTCTTCGACCAACTTGTACCATAACAGGTCAATTCCTTAACAAACCTCGCTGCATCCCGTTTCGAGATGTAGCCTATGGTCAATGACATACAAATAAATTACCATTCACCATTTCATTACAAATAGAACCTCAACAGAATAGGACATATCAACAAAATATACAACATGTACAATACAAGTATACTGTGGAGCAAACAACCCTTAGAACCTAATTGTAAAACCTAAACTGACCATATGACCACCCGTCCATCCCTGCCTACTTGTAATTAATATAGTCCTTACTCCTTACTACTAAATACTACACTGTGGAAGGGGATATTCTGTTTCATCACGAAACAAGGTCTCTGTTCAATCGCAGAACAAGAGCTACCCATTCCAAGTGAGCACATGGCTGATGTTAGTCAATCACCGACCAAGCAAGGCAATGAGCTTACAGTGAAACCACCCTTATATACCCTGCCTTGGGCCTATCCCACTTGTTAGAAAACACCCCTGCTAACAGAATGGACTAGCCCGCTGCCCTCAACATTGTAACAAACACAGTGCATGTACATTTCACTCACTGTCCTATGTGATTCCTATCACACCCTTATGAATATAACTTCCCAGTATTATGAAAACTAACTTATATCAATCCCCCTTTATAACGCACACGTTACATTACGAAAAAACGCGTCAACATTTCAGAGTATTCACCTTCTCCATTTGGTGGAATGAAGAAAGCGTGTTAACACATCTACAATTTTATCATGTTGTGGCAGGGTGAGGTCAATAGCGTTCTTACTAGCTTGGACTAGTGGGATGTCCCTTTAGCTCAACTGGTAGAGCGTCTGACTCTCACCCGGAGGTCCCGGGTTCGAATCCCCCCGGATGTTGAAATTTGTATTTTCACTCCTGCTACATTTGGCGCCCAACGTCGGTCCGGGACTATTCCTTAATGTCACTGCACCTTTAAGTCCTTTTCAGATATGTAAGTCCTTCATAGGCATATCTCCCGAATTGTTGACTCGAGGACGAGTCACTTCGTGGAGGGGGTGTGTGTGGCAGGGTGAGGTCAATAGCGTTCTTACTAGCTTGGACTAGTGGGATGTCCCTTTAGCTCAACTGGTAGAGGTCCCGGGTTCGAATCCCCCCGGATGTTGAAATTTGTATTTTCACTCCTGCTACAATGTCATTTCGATGTTCATTTCCTTCGAGGGCAGTCATATCCGGTTAATATTTTCCATAGGATGCCCTCAGTTAAAATGTCACCATGTCATGGTGACGTGACGTCATAAACAATGTGTTGTTATACTAAATAATCATTAACAGTTGTGTACCTTTCGCTCTAATGAATGCAGTAAAGCAGTGACAGATTAACATTCACAAACATGAACCAAGCATAGGACACGTGAGGCTGTTAGTTAGATTAGTAGGTAAAACAAAGTGTACTCACAATAGGTCAGATCAAAAAGACAAAGAAGTACGACGAATGATATAAGATTGAGACGTATCTCTTACTGGCCGCCATTCTCCAAACAACTCAAAACAGAAAGTTAAAATTAGAATTGCCCAACCCAAAGCTATTGCGTTGTGGATTTAAAAGCAACATTAGATCAGCCATTCAGCAAGTGTACAAATGATTGGTGTAGGGCATTCAGCAAACACTGTATCGACGAGCTATTTAAGTGGTTTATGACAATCGATCATGTTTAGTGTTCAGCCTACGTCACGACAACCAAGTGCATGGGGTGCAGGACAATTGTTAGCGACGTCTGGTATATTGGTCCCATGCACATGTCTAACAAAACAGCGCTATGCAGTATGCACTTTGTGAATGCGGCTTGCACAAACCATCCGTGAAAGGAAGAGATACGCCCTCTGACTATATATATCGCAGTTACGTAATAGTTACCGACTGAGACCGAGGTGTTCAAGTTATTTTTAGATGAACCCCACGCACGTGAATCATGAACGCCGAGGCCGTAAGCCCGAGGTGTTCATGTCTTACGTGAGGTAGGGTTCATCTAACTTGAACCCGAGTTCAAGGTCGGTAACCATTTTATTTATAATTTTTTTTGGGGGGGGGGGGGGGGGGGGTTGTTCATTTTTTAATCCTAACTTATGTTGTAATGAACGCAAATAGATGTTTATGACGCATACCTCAATAAACTGAATGATACCAGATATTTTTTAGATATTCAGTTATTTACTTGAAGAACTATTTAATTTACGGTTAAATCCTTTTCCGTTTCCTATTTTATATTACCAGATCACATTTCAGTTCGCAATCCTAATTTTTGGTACTTTCCAACATGTCAGCCTCCAGTGAACATCCTGACTGGTGTGTCCTTAGTATCCTTTCCTAATTTCCTGACAAAAAAGTTTGTATCCACATAAAGAAATAAAACTCAAGAAATCACAAAACATCTTGTCTTCGCTCAACAAAAGAGCCAGTGTGTAATGTCCGATGTTTTCTGTTTAAAATACGCCATTCATACGGACATCATAAGGGAACAGGTTATATTGTTTTGGATGTGTAGTGAATTAAACAGTGCATTCATAGGAATTGAATGTTATATTGTATATATGTTTGAAGACAGTGACAAGCTTATCTTTGAAACAAAGAATAGATAACAGATCCCCCTGCACATCGTCTCCATCACTGGCTACTGTGTAACGGAAGTGATTGTGAGACAATTTGTAACAAACTCATACAATATGTTATTACTGAAACACTTATATATCTGCATAGTTTTTAACTCATCGTTTTGATCAATGGATTCAGTGTAAAATTCATATGTTGATCTGAGGGACTAATCGTTTGCAGCAGTCGTTCATTATAAGTTATAACATTCAGTGGAGGGTCACACCGATAAATTACGATGTCACCCAAACACATTGAATGTTATAACGTATTTAGTTTACCTCATGTCTCAAAATATCATTAAACAAACAAAGAAAACATTTGACAGAAAACAGCTGATCCGTAGACAAACTATGATCTTATCTTGTGTCATGTGACATTGACTGATTGACGTAGATGCATGCTTTATTCATGTTGCGGGATATTAAACATTTATCACTCTCGGGAAGATTTATCAACCCGTATATCGGTGTTTATTGATATCTGTTAATGGTCAAGTGGACCAATCAGGGATCGATGTCCTTACACGAGGAAGGATAAACTTAATTATAATCAAACTTTATATTTCCAAAGGAATGTTAATTTAACCGAATTGAAATGTGCAACGTAAAAGATGATTAAAAGTGTAAGAAAACGAGAACCTCAGCTCCATAATCGTACAATTTTCCAACTTGGTGGGGCTATACTCGACTCGGTATGCTTCCATTGCAAACATAAAGAATAGCATGCAGTACATATATATAGGATCCAGCAAAAATTTAATTATGACGCGTCATTTGTATATCAATTTAACGGCGTCGCTGATTGCACAACAAGATTCAAGTGCAACCAATGAGTACACTCCATTTCAAGACGATAACGTCCTTAAAGTAGAACAGAGGTAATGATCGGGAATCTGAAGGGAGTAGCCTTCTGTGGTAAAAAGAACGATAAGAGAAGGAAGTTCTCCGTTGTCGTATGCAATATTTATGAAACCGCCCATACTGCTGTAAAGCATAAGAGAAATGTTTTGTTCTCCAAAGATTAGATAGTTAACAGCCGCTGCTCGTCAGCAAGTGGTCAGAAGACGTCAAAAGGCATTACATGAAAGAGAGTTGTACATTGTTCCCCTCACTTACCATAGCTCTTGCAACCACTATATTTTATTCTGTCCCTCTTCAAATATCTATATTTTTACCCTGAGATGATTAAGGTGAGGTGAGTTGGTGTTTAACGCCGCTTTCAAGAGTATTTCACTTCTATCAAGGTTTCTAGTATTATGGCAGGGATAAAGCCCGCAACGCCATGTGGCTATGCATTACGGTGAAACCTGAGAGCATCGGCTGGAACTAGCGAACCAGAGATGATAAATTCAAGATGGAAGTGTGTAGAAATGAACTACTATCACTATAGAAAAATAACTCCCAACGATAGTAAGAATCTACAAATGTTTTGCCGAATGACAGACTCGGACCAGACACCCTCATACTTTATTAACAATGACTTGAATGGTATGGACTTCCCAGGTCCTTTTACGCCCACTACTGACATTTGAAATATTTTACGGACGACTCTTTTTCTTTTTAAAGAAAGCTAGGCAAGCCATTATAAGAAACAAACTGAATATCTGCGATGTTCAGTAATAAGAAGGAAGAAAACTTCGCCTTGGCCTAGCCCTCCGGTAGCGGGCTCCGGGCTGCGGGCTGCTGGCTTTCTTTCGGTCTTTATCCTTTACATATTTTATATACTCAATTCATTTTGCATATGTTTAATAATATAGTTTCTAAAGCTATATTATCGCACATAGTTATATGTTACAAATGTTCAACAATAAAATAATTTACCTATTTCTAGGTTGATATGTTCAACACTATATATAGAGAGAATAGTATACTGATGTACGGCTAATACAAATCGAATGTGAAATTGTGTATTGCCTTTTCAAGCGTGTATACAATACATAATTTTGCAAGAGTTTCCTAAAAGTCGTACTACACACGTACAAGTGTAATACATTCTACAGTTATAAATAACATGTTGACAGCACGAATTTTAGAAGGTCTTCCCACTTGGGGTAAGCGCGCAGTTATACAATAATTGGTCAGTTGGAAATGTAGGTCACCAAATGTAGTGCGAAGGATGAACACTTTTATACCATAAACGCTAATTAACAACGACAATTTCAAAACAATTATAGGCAAGCGTTGTATTCTATTAATCATTAAGGCATGTGCTTGTTTTTTTCATTGTAACTGATTTTGCAAGCGTTTTTGATTGGGAAACGAAACATGTGGCGGTTAGCAGAGATGAGAGAGCACTGGCGACGGAAACGACAACAAGTGGTTGAAGCGCCCGGTCAATCACTTCGGCGGTGTTTGTCATATTGTTACTGTTCTTCCAATATTTTCGACTAATTGTTCAAACTTTGAACCATTTTGTGCCCAGGTATTTGCGTTATATGGGTTGAAGCCACTTCCTGATTTGTAGCCTTTTGATCTGCTTTTATCACTGGGAATGGTGATTTGTTTGTCAGTAGAATCTGTCCCTTACCCTTTGAGGAGAGGTGAGGTTCTAAGGGCATTTCACTTATATCACGACAGCTAGTATTATTCCTGGGAGAAAGCCCGCAACGCCATGGTGGCTATTCATTGCGATGATACATGCGATCATTGGTTCGAACTAGCTAACGATGAGAGTTACTGCGCCAGTGTAGTTATCATGCAGTTATTCTTTTATCAATAACAAACAAAAACGTGAGCGTGGCTCATACCCCCGACTGTTAAAGTTTGACATTTTTATTTTACTTAAAGAGATAACTAAGGATTGATAAGCTATGAAATGTAATTGTTAAGATTAAACTGTTTGTGAAAAGAGAGGACAAGTCTCTTCATGTAAAAAAGGTGGTTTAAGTAAAAGTAGGAATAATAGTAACTTGAATAGGTAATACACTACTGCCATTACCACTGATTTCAACTTTATTTTGGAAATTAATCCATCATAATGATTCATTCGAATGATTTGAAACAACAGGTACATGGAAGCACACCCCTGTAAGCACAGTGAGGGATATACAGCAATTTAACTTTTCCAAAAATATAACCAGTTGAAATATAAAATAGTAAAATCAACAAAAACACAGAAGGAGCTTATGATTAAAGTTACATGAAAAAGAAAATGATAAAGTCAACAAATCACAACACAGAAGTAGCTTCATTCATTCTAGCTCCGAATATGACGAAGTAAAAAAAAAAACAATTCGCCAGAAATGCACCATTCCATTACATTTTTGCACTGCACCTCTCCTAGTGGTGAAAAAGACAATTGCCAAATTTGAAAAGGAGAACGAATAGTTTTTCTGTAATCGATCGGACAAAAATTGTCTTCGGACGGACGGACAGACGGAAGGACATACTGATCATTGGTATAACTATATACCCCTTACCTTTTTAGGTCGGGGGTATAATAAAAAGGCATCATGAGAAATATTGACGCATAAGGCCTCAAACTATAAGCCGACTTCAAACACAAAATCAATCACAACAACAATTTAAATAACAATTACGTTTATAATAAATAAAAACAATATCGTTTTTATTTTTGTATTGTCAGATATTTATTTTAAAACATATTGTAGCCTTTAAATAACCTAACACTCCACTCGAATGGGAAAAACATATCTAAAATCAGCAATTGAATATCGAAATATGCTCCAAAAAATCCGAAATTACTCCCTACAGACGCACAAATACCAATTCTATCGGAAACTTGCACTGTCAAAAGTTGTTATGTTTTAAACAAATTATCGACGAAAATCGACAAACCGCCTTAGGATTTCATTGTAAGCAATTCGTGTGGATGACGTCACATTGCTAACGAACGCTAACGGGGCCGCGGGGGCTGTTTCAGAACAGAACAAAATTGCAGCCTAATTTTACACACTTTGAACGGCGATATCTTTGTAAGCAGGTATTGTCTATATGTAAACAAGAGTCATCAGAAGATGACATATCCCACCGTTCCTCAAAATTTGTAAAACACATCTTTGACAGATACTTGTGTATCTACTACCGTACTTCAGTTAGTGGGTATTACAGATGCTGAGTTTCATGTATGTTAAGGGTTTTAGACTTCTGCTCCAGAAGCAGGCAAAATCAACAACAACCAACTGTTACATCCCTCTCATGTTTCTATGGAAACAGAAAAAATCATTTTTTCACAAAAAAATCTGAAAATATCAAAATGCACCACTTCAGTTAGTGGGTAATACACATGCACAGTTTCAGGAATATATGATGAACGGTTTTGGAGCTGTGCTCCGGAATGAACCTGTCTCTGAACAAAGTCCAAATTCAACAAGTTTCTATGGAAACGAAAAAAAATGAAATTTTCAGAAATCTGAAAAATCAAAAGGCACCACTTCAGTTGGTGGGTAATACACCTGGAAAGTTTCAGAAAGATATCATGAGCCGTTTTCAAGTTCTGCTCCGGAAACGAAATGATAACGGATGGACGGACGGACGGACGGACGGACAGACGGCCAGGGTGATGACTATATCCCACGGCATTACATACCGGTGGGATAACAAGAATTAACATTGAAAAACCAGAGGGATTATGATTTCCCTAAAGGGACACTTAGCGTTGTTCATGTAATGTGATAAGCTTTGATAAACTGAACTAAACTGAAAAGAAATGTTACCTCTTTGAATTTGAATACCAGAAAAAGTTCAGTTCAGTTAACTATCAAATGTGCTGATTTACGTTCTATCATCTCATTCGACTTGCATATTTATTCCCTAGAGTCAACTATTTGACAATCACTAGATTTCTAAGAAATCGAACAAGGGCATAATGCATGACGAGAAGCAAAACTATGCGCCCCATTTACAAACATACCAGTTATATGATCCATCGGACAATACATAACAATATATCTTTGTCTGCTACATATAAGTTTTCAATGTTACGTTTTACCAATTGACGGGCGCCAGCCTCGGTACATCGTCCGGTTTTCGGTCGTAATCACGACTAAACATCTTATAACGTTTAACACAATTTGACAACATACTCATTGGCTCTTTATAGCAAACAAATGAAATTCCTCATTTGTGAAAGACAATGACTGTAACCGAATTTATACAGGCTTTTACAAAATAAAGCTAATGTTCTTCTATATTTCAATATTCTCTTGAACTTTCTTAAAATGGATAGATAGTACTTTCACAAAAGGTTCTTTTTTTAAATACAAAATACATGTTGTTATTTTTTTTTAGAAATATATTATGTACAGGAATCATTTAAAATTAATTATAGACATGAGAAATACTTGCCATTTAGATAGTGAACAAACTTAACATGGTTATATTTGGGATAACATTACCTTCAATAGTACAAAGTAAAGTACTTTTTCGGGCGGAGTCCCATGCGGAATTCGAATCCACACCTTCAGAGTAAGGCAACTATCGCCAGCATTGACTGTACCAATGCAATGTGTGGTAAGCTGTTGGTACAATCAATAAAATCGAAAGTCACATATTTCCCAAATCCAACTATTTGTTCATTAAATGAATCATTACACATATAAATTAACATTTTAACGGCGAGTACGCTTCTCATCAATGAAATTAATATATACCATTTACAAAGATGGCACCTCTTATGGTACCTCGGTTATGCTTGGTTATGCTTCGGGGAATAAGACCTCAAGCTTCGCTTTCGGTCTTACTTCCCGCTCAGCTTTCTTACCTCGGGTTTTACAATCACAAGCACACCCTCTGTATCGTGTTTTATCCTACACATAATATGTGGCTTCCATACGTGCCATAGTTATATGTCCTGTTCAACATTACCAACCCAAATTTGTCTTATTGCCTGTTGTAGATAATTTTTCAAAATTACTTTTGATGAAATGACGCGCGTTAGCCTAGGTGCAATGGCTCTTTAATCAAGTTGTAAGGTTCGGCGATCTAAACATGAACATTTTTATTGGAATCATGTTTAAATATTGGTATCAATTATGTCCATATCAATATAACCTTGTTGATTGTAAAATAATGCAACATAATCTAGTATGAAACATTATGTTTTAATCACTGTGACATACTTCCACATTCTAATTTGATGAAAGATAACAATCAGATGCATGTATCCTTTTGCACTGATTCACCGCCTTGTTAAATGACACGAGGTGCACGGACTGCAAGCTTTTCACGTGCTACCGGAGGACCCGTTTCAGTTTATAAACAACTCAAACTGAAGACTCCCGTCACATTTCACGTTCATGTTGACATCAGGCCCAAAAAACAAGTGGCATTGCGTGATCTCGTTACTGAGATTTATCCTCTACCCATTCTTATATCAGATACTAATTTTTAACTAACTCATGAGAGCCAACTGCAAAACTTTCAAAGCTGTGTTGATCGATCATCCCACGTCAAATTGCTTCTAAAGCACGGGTATTGTCTTGCACGTGAACAGCTGAGTTTTATTATGAAGTTTGCTATACAATGTACAATATTTCAACAATTTGTATAATCTTGCGAACACAAACTCTGTTCAATGGTACCTGTTTCGTATTACGGTAAATCAGGACACATTGACAGCTTCTGTAAATAGTTTACAAAAGTTGGCATCATGTAGTTGAAACGGAATCCCAATTCGAGACGAAAGAAAGGACCGACGGAGTTTTTAGCTTAAAGATGAGGTGAGGTGATTATAGGTTTAACGCTGCTTTCAAGAGTATTTCACTTATATCACGGCTGCTTGTATTATTGCAGGGAGAAATACCGCGTTACCAACGTGACTATGCATTGCGGTGAAAGCCCTGAGCATTGGCTGGAACAAGCGAGTCATGGGTGGTACTGCGCCGACATTCAGTAAATCTATTGCACTCAAACCTTCCTGCATGTAGATCAATTCTCAACAATAAAGATTCCATGTCGATTTGAAGCCCCGAATATCTTGATCCGAAACTATATATATATATATATATATATATATATATATATATCATAAATACTCCATAAACGAATTTGTAAATTACAACATGTTCGTCGTCACCTGTGTCACCATTTGTGCAATGTTTTCAGAATATAAACCAACAGGTAGAGGAAGTTCAACCAAATACTTTATTTTCCAAAATATCAAATTAGTTTTCAATCGGGAATATATTTATTAACATCACATCTAGTACAACTTTAAACATACCCAGTGGAAATTATGTATCTTCCCAAATGTTGACCTTGACGAACTTAGAAAATGTATTGCAACTTAATAACAAGATGGGACCAAACGGTCTGAAAACAACCAATCAGCATGTTAAGAACCACTGACGTAGCAACCACAATACCTGACATACCAAGACTGCACGTACAAGAGCCAGCGAGGAAAATGGGTACCCTGCAGTTTGGAACACTACATGCCCAGGTTAACCATATTTACCCACAATACCTCGACTGTAGCCACGTTGGATACAAACAGGCCAATGGCAGACACAGAATAGGAAAATCGAGGGTCATTACCGCCAAAGAAAACTTACACCGGCGTACTGTACATCTGCGTATTCACTTCGTCTCTGTGACGTCATCAAAAGAATTGTTCTTACATCATGTGGCCAGTTACAGTTATCAGGCGTGTTTCATATCACGGTATTAAATATTACCGGCTCTTCTGCATGATGACGTCAGTTATATGTAACCCTCATACAGCCAGAATCACAAGATAATTCGTTTCTGCAAATAATGGCGTTATCTTGCGAAATTGTCCGATTTTTGTGCGATGCGTCATGCAATGCGTTGGGTTGCGTTTTTCCGCGTACACAAAACGCGTTGAGCAAGTGTGTTAGATATTGCGTTTTATTAAAATAATCATATAAAGTGCTATATATCTCTAGTGTATTGTAGTCCCAGCCTTACCACCCTTCGAACACTAGTTGTATCATCTGCATTGGCAAATAAGGAGGACTAAAGTCAACAAAACATTCATTCGGGATCGCATTCGTGACATTCCCATTAACGTCATCTCTGTAAACGAGTTTATTTGGACCACTGTTCCTAGTGTGAGATTACAATGCGTAAACTGTACATAGGACTTTGTGGAATTGCGGATAAACCATGTTATCATCCAAAACTGGCTCCCACTGTTGATATCGCTCGTGTGAGATCAAACGATATCTACAAGCCTCGAATATGTTTTTATCTGATATACCTGCTAGCACCAAAGAAATAGTTTCCTTTGCACAGAGTTGTATAAACACTATTATCAACCTTCCAGCCATATAACGTGATACTTGAAACGATCTTTCTAAACCGTATCACCCGGTACGAGGGACTTACAACCTTGTAATTCCCTCCAGGAGGGTTTACACATACACTTGTAAACCCTGTTAGAAGGAATTATAATGATTGTAAACCCTGATATATTTGTTAAGATGACGGCTTGAAAGTAAAGATCTGAAGAAACTAACTTAGACTAATTTTGACAAATTTCATAAGTTTACGACAGAATGTTTTGCAGAAAGTGCGTCTCGAACCCGTATCCACTATCACCTGCAGTTACTGAGTCGGCGCCTCTGACTACTGCGCTAAGGGGGCAGACGTGATATCACGGTACAAAAGAAACTCATATGGCGCGGTTGACATCACCCAGGGATCCTCAATATTACGCCAGGGTTCCTCAATATAACGCGATAACACGTAAAAAGCCTGTTTTACACACAAAAACGGTTGATACTATTGATAACCCATTCTACCTCGGATATGGTACGGTTGTAGACCCTTCCTATCAGGATCAACAACCGTACCATATCCTCGGTATCATGGGTTATCCATATAATATTACATTTTAACATGAATGTCCCTGTCACCAGGTGATTGTGGTAATGTGATTGTGTACTCCTTTACCCGCGGCAGAAACCTCAACAAACAATCAGACATAATAGCAACCAAACCAATACTAATAACGACAAAACACAAGAGCAGGAAATGTATTCATTTTTGCAAATATACAAACCAATCAGTCTCAAATTTCAAACAAATTAACTCCATTATGCAAACACAGGACACACTAAGTCTCAAAATATCAAAACAATTACTCGAGTTTGCAAATAAATAAAACCCAAAATAAGTCTCAGATATCTAGTAACGATACAACAAGCCGTCAATACGAAATAACAAACACGATTTACATCACTCTGCAAATACCGGCCATCAGTATCAAAAAGCAGATGCAATTTCCTCGAGTCCAGTCCCTTCCACACAGTACCATAATGTTTATTTATGGAATCGAAAAATGTGAATGAGTCTGTATCACTAGTTTGATACCAAATCATTAAGTAATAAAATGGTATCAAATCGGTCGTTTAGTATCCTCCATGTATAAAAAAACACAGACAATTTATACGGGTCTGTAAATACTTAAGGATCACCTGAGACCATTCATCCTATTCTGTATACATATAAAACAAACAAAGGTAAACTATGCAAATCCACGATAACATAGCAAGACTATTGAAATGAAATACAAGAGTGCAGAAAGAATCTAGTCAGTGATGACTGTCGCAGTTTGTTCATACATCTGGCTCTGTATGAACTGCAGTGTTTAGACCGGAGCAACTATCAATGTCTGAAAGCTACCCATGTGGTCAAAATCTGAATATTCCGCTGAAAGCACAACCCCTGAAACACTACAGTTAGGGCTTACTCGTCTTGCTTCCAGTTTAGCGGAGTTGCAGATTGTGTAGATGAGGAGGTCTCCGCTAAGATACAGGTAGTAGAAATTCTTCACCTTAGTGTAGCTCTTGCATAATTTTCTTCCTTTGTCGTCAAACTTGAACAACGCAATTTTATACTCTCCAGGAAGTGTTTCGTCCTTCCACGCCACACAATTAACCAAGGATGTCGGTGTGAACCACATGCTCCTGATGTTGATGCATGGACGGACTAGTGCAAACACCTGGCGTTTTGTAGCTATGTCTAGGCATGTTAATTTAGCGTTTATATTCAGTGAAAATGTATCCTCTTCACAGGCCCTGGCAACGAAGCACACCATGTTTCCTTCAACGGTTAGAATGATGATGATTCCATAACTATCATTATACCATTGTTTATAACTGTTTGGAGTCGACTTGGAGTGAGTATATATTGTACCGTTGTTTTGCAGATGTACAAACAATAGCCCGTCCTTGTAAACAGCCAACCTGACCTTATCTACACTGAGTCCCCTCTTCGAAGAAGTGTGTGTTAGTTCTTGTGTGAATATTCCGGATTCTTGTGACCAAAATATATGATTTGTTGTTTTGTCATACACAAGAGAGTAGAGGTCCCCCGATACCGTTAATCCTGTCCTTTCGGTCTTGTTTGATGTCATGGACACCTGTAAGATATCGCGTTTGAAATTGCCGGTTGCGACGGTTACAAACATTTTGAAGTTCTCGTCCGGTTGAGGTCTAATTACCTCACCTTTGTTGTCAACTATGATGTAGCGTCGTGCTGATTGGCTCCCGTGATGCTCGCAAACCTTGCTGTACACGGCTCCAGAAACAACGTCTGCAAGGATACATCCGGGTACAAGTGTGCATCCCACAGCACACATTATAAGAGTTTTACAGTTGATGTTTGTCAGATGACCTGTTGCGTTAAGAGAAACGTCAGGTTTATAAACGAAGAAAGAAGATTTTGTTTCATATGAGGTCAACGTCATGGAAGCCAGCAGCAAAAGCATCAACATAGTGAATCAGCCAACAAACAACTTTTCTAGCACTTCCGGTTCCTGGTCTCTATGTTACAACAGGTGTGATAGAAAGAACTAGTACACGATTCAGCATTGATATACAAGACAATTTTTTTCAGTGACTCCCGTTTCTCGCTAAGGTTCAAAATGAAAAATATTTCAACTGAATATGTGCTCTCAACAGTGCCTTAATTATTAAAATACAGTTTGTTTGTACTGTGTCTATGAGAACGATAGGGTGATATTCAGCCTCACTTTCTTTAGCCTAAATTATTCATAAAGCTAAGCGAACAGTTTCAGCTTCACTATGTTCTTTTTAAAAATTCAGTGAATTCATGAATATTATAATAAACCAAACATTTTAATAATTTATGAACGTTGAAGAGGTTTGACACAATCTTCGTCCAGTCCTTTATGTAAAGGTTAAAGAGCCATGAAGGATGTTGATGAACATATCGGAAAATTTGCCGAAACTCTATCACCGTGAAATAAATACACTTAGTTTTTTTTTCGACCCAAAATAAGCCGAGAAATTGCACTAATTAGTAAAGGTGTTTTCCAGTCTAAATATAGATCAAGTCCTAATTTTCAAGCGCAAAGCATCGTAGTCTAGACATGAAAGAATAACAAAATATATGAGCAATGAAAAAATTGAAATATATATTTTTTGGTGGCTATTTATTTACCATTGCATCTAATTATGTATTTGCTACAGATATTGGAATAATTGATTTACCCAACTAGGTATTTTGCTTGAATTTTATAATTAATGAGAGTCAAAATTGTCATCATATTGTTGGTCTTAATCTCAATAAAAAAAAGTACATTGTGCAGGCAATAATTTGTATATTCTAAGGACATTTTGAAACATTGTTCGTAAAGCAATCGTCACATTCAGTAATATGTATTATCAAACATAGGACTTCGATCTGCCCTGCTTGACGGTTGGAATGACAACACCGGACCATCACCGTGCAAACTTGGGGGCGGTATAGCGCAGTGGTTAGCGAGTTCGGCTTCGGATCAAGAGGTCCGGGGTTCGAATCCCGCCAGGGGCAGGGCATTTTTGTCTGCAGTAGAAAGGTTTTGGTGCAATGCTACACTGAATTACAGCGTAGTACCACCCATGGTTCGCTAATTTCAGTTGTTGCTCGCAGGTTTCACCGCAAAGCATAGCCACATGGCGTTGTGGCCTTCCTCCCTGCCATAATACTAGCAGCCGCGATTTAAGTGGAATACTCTTGAAAGCGGCGTTAAACCCAACTCACCTCATCTCACCGTGCAAACTTGCTTGTGTCTGCCTTAGACGCTTCACGGGACTTCACGCCGAGCTTCACACAGTCACGTGACTCTTCAAGGCGTGGGCTTCAGAGCAGAGAAACGGCGAACCGATTCTTGGAAACATGGTGACATGGTGTGATATGGAGAACTTGCAGTGAGTGGTTATATAGACCTCGGCTGAAGGTGTGTATATTTCGTTTTATATTGAAACTTACATTATGCACTCGATTGTTCTTAATTTCAACAATGAATGAGTTTCATGCACAATACATGAATCGTTGTGGTAATTTCTTAGATTACTTCTGTTTAATCCTCAACATGCAACATGTTGTTAAAAAAGACAAACCAATGATGTGTGAGACAAGATAAACCTATGCATCATACGCTATTGACTTGTATCACCTTGCAACTAGAAATATATGTGTTATGCTTTCACAGAAGGCAATTTACCTACGTAAAACATGAACAGACACAACAGGTAGTTGAGGGTCTATATGGGTGTCTACTGAGAACCACATCAGCCATTTGCAACCATGCAATATATACCATGTTATGTCGTAAAAAGTGTTTCATATAAAGGGTATTTACCATTGAGTATTTATTTCTATGAAGTGGCAAACGGGACTTTAATCGACATTTAGTAAGCTTACTAAATCCTTTAGTTAGCTTATTAATTCGTTTATATTAGCTTACTAAATCGAATTAGTAAGCTTACTAATTCGATTTAGTAAGCTTACTTATTCGACTAAGTAAGCTTACTAGATATGTGTCTGAATTAGTAAGCTTACTAAATAGCGATAAAAGTCCTGTTTGGCACCCCATATATTTATACGGCGTCGTTAAAGCCATGTAGAAAACAAGAATAGACAGAGAGTTGAGGGTCTGTAAATACTTATTACTGATTTCTGATTCACTCAAACTTCTGAAATAATTCTTAATATCAATTGTGTTGGGTATTATGATATGAACCTTTCACAAAGCACTAAGGTGATCGTAAGTCACTAAGGTAGCCTTAGCGCAATGTTAAAGAATGGGAGATAAGGTTAACCTTAGTAAAGGTTGCTTTGTGAAAGGAGGCCCAGGGCCTACATTTGCGGGAGCGGGATAGCGCAGTGGTTTATAGCGCCTTCGGCTTCGGATCAAGGGGTCCTGAGTTCAAATCCCGCCGGGGCATGGCAACTTTGTCTGCAGTAGATTACGGTTATACACGCAGTAAGGTTTGGGTGCAATGCTACACTGAATTCCAGCAAAATACCACCTATGGTTTCAGCCGATGCTCGCCGATTTTACCGCAAAACATAATCGAATGGCGTTGCTGGTTTTCTCCCTGTCATAATAATAGCAGCTCGCATATAGGTGAAATACTCATGAAAGCGGCCTTAAACCCCAAATCGCCTCACCTCACCTATATTTTCAAAGATCTCTTAGTGCTAAGATAGTCGTAAGCACTATACAGTAACATTGGCCTTAGACAATCTTAGCGTAAAGAGAGCTTCATAAATCTTGGTCGAGGTGTACAACCCTGTTTTGTCATGGCTGGATAGTTGAGGTTCAATAACAACGTTTACTGTGGAAGTTGTCAATCAATAGTGCTCAGAGCGCAGTCAAATGCTTTGGTCCAATCATATGAGTACATCGTGGTCACGTGGAATACAATTATATCCCGATAGATGTACACTTGTCTGGTTGCGTTCGGGTATCATGCTCATAAAACTGGTTCACAGACTTTATCAAAAACAACAAACAATGCCAACTGATTATTTTATTTGTGTTGAAAGTACACAATACAACGCTTATTTGTTTAAAAATTGAATGGCGGTGTTTCCTTTCCGAAAGGATATAGTCGTTTCCGTTGATGGGGGTCATCCATGTCCAGGACCTTGATATTCCTAAAAGAAGGATATTAGCATGTAACTAAAGCAAGTGATGTGAAGTCAACTAGCTGAGATTTGTTGAAGTGTATCTCATTAACATGAAATGGTGGCATGCATCAAACCGTGTTGCCAATGTTTGAAAATATAATTAGAATATTTTCTTTTTTGTTTTCTTCCACGATATCAAAAAATAATATTCCGCAGCTATAAAGAGCGATATAAAGAATGCGGAGAAATTGACATAAACATCTACCTTTTTGGAGTTTTCGTTAGAGGATGGAGGTTGCAGGGTCGTTTCACTGAAACCCTGTAATGTAACACAGCGTCCGAGCGATATCCAGTACGATGTTACATACTAAATCCTTTCCCAGATCATTTAGAGCAATTTCGTTGCAGCAGTTACCTGACATAATTTATATGCAATATAGACATTTAGCATATGCAACAATAGATATTACAACTCTTAAATTAGTAATACAGCTCAACTTGTCACTTAACATGAGTGAAAAATATTTGAATTACAAAAACGCTAACTGTTAAATAAATATAGAATACTAAACGACGTCACGTTTGATAACATGTTCATGAAACGAGTCAATGGTTTGGTATCGAACGAGCGAAAGCAAGTTAAATACCTATGCCATTCACGAATTTCATAAACATGTTATCAAACGGGACCGAGTTTAGTATTTTATTTATTACTCAATGATGTAAATAGCGCTGAATTGTTAGAACATCGTTGTTAGTGACGCCCACTTGCAAATAGGTCACCCGCTATTGTAGTCGCGCGACCAATATTGTGAAGTCAATCAAAAACGACTATGACGTCACGCGCCGATTATGACGTTACGGCAGCACGCGGTGGTATCACACGTGTGTGAAACCAACTCATTGTTATCTAATGAGTGATCTCACTACGGTTGAGTAATAAACCAATTTTAGGAATATAAGTATTTTAAAAATAAACGTTTGAAGAGTACGGAGTAAAAACTAAAGTTACCTTTCCTGAATGAATAGTGTACTTGTCCTTCTACTGTCCATGATGAAGCCATTGTGTGAACTGATTCATTCTAAAAAAACACTCAGTTTTTATAGGCGATGAACTGTATAAGTATTGCTATTAGTGCTCAATGTTTCTGAATAAAAACGTGCTTATCGGGAATGCTCGTGATTCAAGCACGACGCTTATGCTGTTTTATATAAAATGTACGCCTCATGCATCTCGGAAAAATTAGGAAATTCAGTGCTCACAGTGCCGAAGATGACGTCAATGTCCCTCAAATTTACATATGAAAATGAGAAATGTCATTGTTGTGCCGTTGTGTTGGAGAGAATGTTTCCCAAATGTGTTGACGATTCATTTGAAATATATTCATTTTAAAACGTTTTTTCAATACTCAAGCATTTGACTGTGCTCTAAGATAGATAGAGAACTCGTAGCAGTACTTTATCGGAATATAAATGTACGATATTGAGAGGGTTTGGTTTGGCTGACGCCTCGCCCAACTCTCTCAAAGCTGTACATTTATATCCCGATAATACTGCTACTCGTCCTCGATCTATTACATATAATCCACCCATATAACTGTTTGTGTTAAAAATCCAAATACATTATCTAATGTAAACATTAATTATAAAGGTATATGTGCCGACGATAGAAATGTTTAACCACTACAGTTAAAGAAAGTGAACGTTCAAGATAGATAATATTGATCTTTTCAATTCAGAGTAACGGTGTGATGAGCACATTGATTACGCGGTAAACCCGGGAGAACATGTACAGACAGAGGAGACGTTACGAGGGTCTATACCAAGAGACATATAGTTTATTCAGATCTTCTCTCAGTACATACAGATACGTACATATATATATATATGTTATGAGCCAATCTAATTATATATACGAGGGGCGTTCAATAAGTGTTGCAAGCGGGGCATTGGTGTTTACATAAACAGTGTCAGCTTATAGCAGCCAATTGACATAAACTAATTTACATTTTTGGAGTGTTTGTTAGAGGATCGAGGCTGCAGGGTTTGTTTCGCTGAAACCTTGTGATGTAACACAGCGTCCGAGCGATATCAAGTACGATGTTACATACTAAATCCTTTCCCAAACCATTTAGAGCAATTTCGTTGCAGCAGTTACCTGAAATAATTTATATGCAATATATACGTGATGCTCATTAGCATATGCAACACTAGATATTACAACTCTTAAATTAGTAATATTGCTCAACAGGTCACTTAACATGATAGAAACATATTTGAATTACAAAAACACTTACTGTTAAATTAATATAGAATACTAAACGATGTCCCGTTTGATAACATGTTTATGAAACGTGTGAATGGTTTGGTATCGAACGAGCGAAAGCGAGTTAAATACCTATGCCATTCACGAATTTCATAAACATGTTATCAAGCGGGACCGAGTTTAGTATTTTATTTATTACTTAATGATGTAAATAGCGCTGAATTGTAAGAACATCGTTGTTAGTGACGCTCACTTGCAAATAGGTCACCGGTAGGTCGCGGGGCTAACATTGTGACGTCAACCAAAAACGACTATGATTCGACTCGTGATTCAAGTACGACGCTTAAGCTGTTTTATATAAAATGTACGCCTCATGCATCTCGGACAAATTGGGAAATTCAGTGCTCACAGTGCCGAAGATGACGTCAATGTCCCTAAAATTTGCATATGAAAATGAGAAATGTCATTGTTGTGCCTGTTGTGTTCGAGATAATGTTTCCCTAATGTGTTGACGATTCATTTGAAATATTTTAATTTTAACACGTTTTTTTCAAGACTCAAGCATTTGACTGTGCTCTTAGATAGATAGAGAACTCGTTGCAGTACATTATCGGGATATAAATGTACGGTTTTGAGAGGGTTAAGTTTGGCTGACGCCTTGCCCAACTCTTTCAAAGCTGTACATTTATATCCCGATAATACTGCTACTCGTCCTCTATCTATTACATATAATCCACCCATATAACTCTTTGTGTATAAAATCCAAATACATTATCTAATGTAAACATGAATTATAAAGGTATAATATGTATTAGTGCCGACGATAGAAATGTTTAACCACTACAGTTAAAGAAAGTGAACGTTCAATGTTAGATAATATTGATCTTTTCAATTCAGAGTAACGGTGTGATGAGCACATTGATTACGCGGTAATCCCGGGAGAACATGTACAGACAGAGGAGACGTAACGAGGGTCTATACCAAGAGACTATGTACGAGGGATTAAAATTTGAGTCATTGCAGGTCTCACATCCTGGCCCACAGTCAATGAATATACATGTATTTATGTATTATCCTTTAGATAAATTTGTTTCATTATGATTGGTCAATAGCCAATACATACGAAACCGTGTAGGTGGATTTGCCGGGCAGTACCATCCGTATGACCCGTGAAGACAGGTCATGTGACTAACTAAACAGGTCTTACGGATGACCTTGACCTTAGATGGAATGCGGAAGTTAAACGGTTGCTCGACTCGGAATTTCAGAACCGAAACTTACCTTAACAAACATAAATACCGTAATTTCAACCTGCATAACATTTTTTTATTTTGTTTGTGTCAGTAAACTAATTCAATAAGAACATGTGTCTCTCTATTATTCATCAGGTAATAATAATTTAAAAATCGATTTTTTTTTTAGCCGCAGAGTTATCTCCCTTGATATGGAGCGGTAAACTATTTACACTGTTTTCGCTGTTTCACACTGTACGGAGTTTTTATCACAAACGAAAATATGTATGTAGCCTAGATATTTTAAATTCGGAATATACAAGGGTCTTACAGTCCCGTACACCCTGTCAAAACACTGTGTAACTAATAATATCAAGAATATATAAAGAATGCGGAGAAATTGACATAAACTGTCAAAACACTGTGTAACCTTAAATCAATAGATTAGCCGGTTATTAAAATACATATAAATGTAAGCCTATTATAAAAATGCGAGTATTTCACAACGCTATCAGATGAAAAGGTAAGAACATAAATTATGACAACGTGATAAAAGAAGAAAATAAAATAAAAAATGTAAATATACCTAGATTTGCTTTTCTAATAGAACATACTAGTTATTGCACAGGTATACACATTAAAATAGAAACATACCAGTGCAGATAGTAGCCATTGTTAACTAACTATACATTCAATAACACATAGATTGGAATAATCTGAGACTCATTAGTTTAGCAGAATACCAACTGGTTTGTAAGTGAAACATTGTTACGAGGGGTAATATCAGTTTTGCTGATGTAAAATATGTAAAATAAATTCAACCAAATTAAAATAAGAACTACATGTACATGTAGGTAGGAAGGTAATTAGGTAAGGTGATACGTGGTTCTGTGCATAGCTCAGCAAGTTCAAATGAACTATTTTTTGGTATTTGTCTCTGATTCGGTCTGCTTTATTTATAAGCAATGTATATGATCAATAGTTTTCACAAAATCAAAAAACATAAAAGAACAGAGGTTAAGATCGGAAATCTGAAGGGAGTAACCTCGGTGGAGGAGAATGCAAATAATAGTATTTAATTTTGTTCTTGATCGATTTCAGCAAGTTTGATTGGCATTCTAGAAGTCGATATGATGAAGAATGAAGAACTATTTTCTGGATACACAACTTCTTTATTCTGTAAAAGGCGATGTATGATCGACATAACCCCTTTAATATAACGGAGTTGTATATCCATAAACTAGTTGTAAATTATTGATTTTAGCTAGTGATAAATAAAATACTATACTCTCTCCCGCTTTTCCCCGCCCAGTATCAATTATAAGCTGATCTATTTAGCTATAGTATCATCTTAGAACAAATTATTTCATGAAATTTTTCTATTAAAATTAATACTTCATTTGTAAGGTAAATGTTGTGATTGGTGTGGAAAATCCATAACAGATATGTAAAATACTTTTTTGGCGTACCATCGGTGACGTCCCATTGTTTTGATAATTAAATACTGAAACAATGAACTGTTGAAAATTCACCGAGTACGTGAACATCATCTTCGGACATTTCTTTGCATATTATGAGTGTCATAAAACTCCGTAGTTTGTTAACTCCTCATCTAAATAAGCTATCGGAATATTAAATATAGTCGCAAGCGACGATAAAAGGATTCAGCACATATATGATTCAATTATTTGAAATACAATGAACTAAGACATAATAAATGCATATTTATATTATAATGAATGCATATTTATATTGCGCTAAATCCATGCTTACCATGCTCTAAGCGCTACACATATTATTACCCTGAAGGAATTGTACTTTCAGGCTGCTACTAAGCGCTCCGCGCGACCGGATAGGTCCGTACTTTCCCGTGTTCAGGTACCCATTTAAACAGCTTGGTAGACTGAGTGCAGTGTGGATGAAGTGCCTTGCCCAAGGGCACAACACAGTGTGAGACCCAGGTTACAAATGTTTGGTGTCTCCACCGGGATTCGAACCCGGGTCTCTGGCGTGAGAGGCCAGCACAACACCACTGTGCTCCAATACATCTTTTCAGTGTTATTGCGCATCTTTTAAAACAAGTTGCAAGTTTCTAGCATGTTCCTAGGGTTATTGATCCCCAATATGTACATTTTAAAATCAATGAATTGTAAAGAAAATCAAAATGGCGGCTAAACCACGAGAGCTACAATTTTGTCATGATTTTCTCTTGCTCGTTTTGTTATTGCGCATCTTTTGTTAAAAGTCCCTATGTGGATATTGTAAATATTCTCCGTGTTAAAGTTTTCTTCATTATGACCGGAATTGACTGTTCGCGATCGATTTTATTATTGATTCACAAAGACAATAGTCCATCGTTACTCTACTGAAAAAATCATAAAGGTCGATGGGTAGGTCTTTGAGTTACGTCCCCTTGAAGTTTTCATTTTTCCGAAATTGCCAGATTTCGAGTGCACACTGTGCAAAAAAGTATTAGTAATTGGCGGCTGCAATGAGCAAATTATAATATACAATGCTTCAGCTACATTATGTGTAAATATGAGCTTTCTAATGCTAGTATCGTCAGAGGAGAAGATTGTCAAAGGTGCATGGGGTCGGGAAATTGTAAAAACTGTTTAAATTCAAAATGGCGAATAAACCAGATGCTCTACGAATTCGCCATGATTTACTTTTTACTCATATCGTTATTGTGCATAAGTTTTAAGTCTCTAGGTGCATTTTGACAATATTCCCAATGTTAAAAATGGACATTTGGATTCGAACTGGACCCCTTATGCCTGGGCTGATTGCGCCCAAAAGCTTCGCAGTTCTGTTTTATTATAAGGGCTTTCAGCTTGTTAAGTTTCGTTGCATTTGCTTCAGTCGTGTTTGCTGAACCCTCTACACAAAATCATTATTTTATTATATTTATGAAAAACACGCCTTTACAAATTTAGAATTTTGGAATCTCCTTAAGTAGGCTAAGTAGGGGAGAGAGTTGGCTTGTCTTTATGACGTCCTACAGTAACCAAGAGTCAAATGCGTAACATAATTTCGACAACACATTTTATAAACAATACTTCCATATCTGTTAATTAAAATTTAATATGTAAACAGTTGTGTCCGAAACACCCAATTAGCACCCAATCGCTGCAGCTGTTTGAACAGCCGTAAAAATTAAAAAAAAACATCATACCATGATAAGTGAAATGTTCACTACTTCTTTATGGAATATTATACTTATCAAATATATTCAAGGTTGTCTTTGTACGGGAGCAGTATTTTGTATTTGACTCTGTTGATAGGGTGGTAGCGTTTCTTTTGACGGTTAGTTTATATATTAACATAACAAACTTCATTTTTCTTAATAAGGATTACAGATGATTTCAACAAATTTTGTTTTTGCATATCCCACCCCACCCTAACAATTTCCTTAATCCATAGTTACAGCATTGATATACGATCACCTTAAAGGCACTGTAGCACGTTTTTTTCCATTTGTTTGTTTTCTTAAAATTTTCATTTATTAGTAAAGATTATGCAATGTATTATTACGTTAGAGGGTAAAACATGTCAATACACGAAAAGGGTTATCGGTATTGAAAGAATATGGTGCGACGTATAAAGCGACAATGGTGTCGATCTCTTCAGTGTGAGAGGCAGATGTGTAGGTCTCATGCGAATTTGATAATTCAGATAGAAAGATGGTTGACCATTCTATCATGGAACCATATTTAAAACTCTACTTTGTGTGTTCAGGTATCGCCACATCAGTTAGATCACTTGAACTATCTTTCAACAACCATTTTAATTTGAACACCTTAAAATGGCCTCTCGAAGGGAAATTGACATGCCACGCTTAACCCCCCAAAATGCATTCGTTTAGACCTATTTTTATGGATTCAGGAGTATTGTTTAGCCATTGGTAAGACTAAATTTTTTTTTTCCGAGGTTACTTTATATCAGTAAGAAAACCTTGCTACAGCGCCTTTAACGAACTATGTTATCCTTATTACTTTGGATACTGTTTGAGTATACCCAGATAGTGCTTCCTTATAATATGCTTAATTAGATGACGACATATCAACTAAATAAAATATGGCATTTTCAGCAAAGGGGAAAATGGCTCAGAGAGGTAGTAGGGACCCCCTGGAAAAGGAAGATTGGAGTGAAGAAAGCGACGAAAGCGATCCGGAGTTATCTCCCATTATTCAGCTTGGGTCGCGAAACGAGGCAAATTTTTCTCAATCAACCAAAGGGTGCGTCATACAAATTGGAAAGGAAAACTTCATCAACATTTACACAGAAACTAGAACGTTTCAGATTGAAATCAGCTCAAAACAAACAAATGTTGAAGCTGTTGTTGCAATCAACATGGTTTTACCAGAAACAGGTAAGAATGATTTTTTAAAGATCTATAAGAAATAAATATTTGGATATTAGCCCTCCTCCGTTGTCCGTACACTTTTCACATTTCGACTTCTCCTCCAGAACTGCTTGACTACCAGTACAGTTGAAACATTTTGGAGAGGCATCCTCCACATAAGGGATCAAGTTTGTATAGTTGGTCCTGACCTTTAATTAAACGAGTTCCTCTTCGAAACAAATTGGCATAGGAAGTTGAATATATCAGAATAATACTAGGAAGTTCAAATGATGAGAATATTATATTCGCATGATGGCAACCGACAGTTGTAAATGCCATTGTTTTAGTCCCACAATAATCATATTAAAGGGGCTGTAGCACGTTTTTACAAATTTTATTTTTTCGAATGACCCATAGTCGTTAGTTTATATCATTTAGATTTACTTTAGAGGGTAAAACATCTTATTACACTAACCACTTATCCGTAGTGGTAATAACGGTGTTGCGTAGAAAGCAAACAATGCGTGGCGGCCATTTTTATGTGAACACATTTTAAAATTTCGAATTACAAAACCGATGGCTTTACCGAAGAGAGGATGCTTGTTTACTATTAGTGACATTATTTTAAAAATACATTTCATCAACTTATTTGAGCGAAAAAACGTGCTACTGCCCCTTCAAAGCCAATAATCAGTTCCGCCTTCCTCCTCTCTATCACATGCTTCTCCCAGCTGGACTTGGCGTTATGTATAGGAATCATTGCATAACTACATGTAGCCCGTTTGTGCCCATGTGCCTTGAAATAATAACGTGTTAGACTTCCTTTGAAATAATATGATTTTTAAGTCCCCCCTCTCTCCCTTCTGACTGTCTCAATTAAAAAGTAGTACCTTTTTGGTATCAAATTATTTGAGGTCAGTTTGTGATCTTTGGTTTAAAGGATTACCATAAATTATAAACCATGCAACTGATAAACTTCAGAGCTAATGACTCTCCTTTATGTGACTTAGTTCGAAGTGTGCCTCTGTCCACCCAGCAGTAAATGGGTACCTGGTATGATACGATGGTAGTCTGAATTTGAACCTTGAGCGCCTGACAGGCGGAAGTGTTCTGTACTCGTTGACTGGGGGTAATATGTCGACCAGCGCTTTGAGCATGCAATGTGCATGGATATATGCGCTATATAAATGGTCTATTATTATTATTATTATTATTAACAATCTGTGATAGTTCCATGGAATAATTAACATATTTACCGCTATGTGTGTCCAATCGGTTTCTCTGATTCCGTAGACTAACTAAAAAACTACATTTCTTGGAAACCATATTCATGTGTTGTTGTTAAAAAGTTCAACTCCAATGTTAAACTCCCATTGATCCATGGAAACTGCATCTGCTAGGTAGGTTCAGTAGGTCACGCATGTGCGGTCAGCCATGCTCTCAGTTTGCTTGTTCATGTTTACAATTCATTATGTGGACATGAGCTCGATATACCAGTCCTTGTTGTGGTCCCGCATATTTAAGACTATTTTGCAAGGGTTTTTTTTAAGATCACCTTGATCCACACCTTTTCACAAGGTCACAGGCGCAACGAAAATATGTTCATATCTTCTCCTTCCGCCCTTGACTTTAAACCCTCGCATTTTCAGTGCTAAGATTTTTACGTACTGCAGGCTAATCGGATAAGCCAATCAGAAGACAGTTGTATTGCCTCTGTGACTGTGTCGATCGTCTCTTATTTTGAATTGGTTCCGAATGTAAACGGCGATTTCATTGGATGTATGTTAGCAGATGGTATGGGACGTAACTCGTGATCACAATAGGTGTCGCTGATTCGTTTCACCACTTCTGGCTAGGTTGAAGGCAAGGTAAAAAATTGAGAGATATCGATACATTTTCACCTTGCCGTGGGAAGATAATTGATCCACAACAGCATGCATGTTAGTAAAGGTATGCTGTTCTGTTCCAGGCAATGATCCAACAGGGACAGAGTTACCTGAAGGGGAGACGACCAGACATAGGCCAAATTCGGGAGAAGAAATACTCGTCCGCATCGAACACCTTGCAATAAGACGCACAAGGCAGAGAACAAGAACTTTTCTCAGAAATTTATTCAATCATGTCAATATGATTGTCAACTATTTCCACACGGGCTCAATAATCTTAGGACTGCAGCCAAAGACAGACCGAGCCCTCTTCACCTTTCTCAATGCTCTAGAAGGAGGGTTCATCAAGGAAATGGTTTGCACCAATCAAGATGATGATAGATGTAAATGTTCCTAAAAATATGTTCCCGAACGCTTTTCCTAGCAAGGCGTTTGCAGACATGAAGGAAATGTTGGAGGAACTCAATCTCAGGGAACGGGAAAAAGGACGAATGGAGAAAGAAAAACAGTATGTCAATTATTTCACGTTTAAAGCTGCTAAGCTGTTTAAATTTCCAATTCTTCTTTCAGTCCCAATTAGCTTAAATCATATGATGTTAGATCTATTTCACTTCGCGGATTCGAATCTATATTGTCACAGTTCGGTAGCTATTGTTAGCGCCAAATGTTCAACGAAATGTGTTGGGATATTAATTTGGCATTTGCTACCCGACTCTGAAGAAGGTGTGGTTTCTTATCTTTTGAATGGCGTTCTGTTTCAGTTTTTCTACAAAGACAACCATGGATTCAAACGAAGATGATGAAGTGTGTTTTGATGAGATGAATCTTGGCACTGAACCTAAAGCTAAGGACGACCAAGATCATGGGTCAGCAATACAGAAACAAGAAATATCTGTTAATGCAGGTCAGAAAACAGTATGCAACTAACTACCTTTTATATAGAGAGTTTATTATAACTTTGTAACTATGTCACTGTAATTATCTGTAGCAAGCGGTTGACAAGCCAATTCTACAACATGACGCCACGTACGACTGGAACTGAAACACAGGTTGTTGGGCAAACGTGATATCTAACATGTATTATGTAGATTTATTACCCACGTGGTACTTCGTAAAATGGTTTCATAACAATCTGTTAAGACACATATGTGTCATGACACCTTTAAGTAATTTGATTGGTTGACAATGTACTTTGACACTGCCTGGACTACTTTATTCATTTATAAAAGGAACGTGAATTCATTCATGAAATTACAAGTGTTTTACGACAACTCTTATAATTAATATGTATATCATTGTTCAGTTGGTTCATGAACTCCTACTCACCATAATGATTGATTTTAATGAATAATTAACAAATACACCATGACTCGAGGAGAGCTAATAAACAAGAGTTTTTGCTCTTAATCTTACCGTTGGGAATGACGTGACAGGGTTGATAATACTCCACTGTTCCGTTCCTTTATAGGGACAACAAAAATATCTTTTAAAACACAATAAATCATATGAAATACATGTTGGTAATAAATAGTATGTTTTTGGTTAAACGTCATTATTTAATACGGACCGTTGATATTCACTATATGCCCTATTATCCTTTATGGCTATCTTCGACAAATTATTACACAGTAAGGGAAGAGTTACTCACTTTCCCTGTCCCTATCTCCCGAATCGCATAGAGGGGAGGCCGGGCGGAAATAACGATAATGAATATCAAAGGTAGGTATAAAATAATCACGTTTATCCAAAAACAAACTATTATTTACTATACCATCGTTGATATTCACTATATCCTCGATTGCCACAGCGGGAGGAGGGCTGCGAAGAGGTTGGGGAAGATGAGATACTCTCCCGGCATCACAAGGGGATATTGGTGACTAGAGGAGTCCGAGAGATCATGAGTCTCCCCGAGTACATGATCCATATGGATGCAAGGAAACCAAACCCTGACCCCGCTTAGGGTTGAACCTAAATGCTCACCACTAATAAAAGACAACAACACGTGACTGAAGTTCAATTTGAACAAGTTCAGATTTATTAACCCATTAGCGACCCGTTGCTGTGCGTAAACTTGAGCACCCAACCGGTTAATCCCTTCTAGGTCCTCCGTGGATACATCACGCAAGTAGTGGTTGGCGAACATTTATCCTGACTTCCAGAAGCAGCCAGCCATGATGTCTGTCACCGCCAAGTTACTATGAAGAGCCAAAGTTGCTGATATGGCCCTTATCTCGTGCATTTGAACTCGCCGGCGGGTTTAACCCCGCTGCCTTGTATGCATTCAACACCGCAGAGGATAGATACACGTCCAGTTGTCTCTTATAAAGTTCCTTGACAGTGGTCTGGGAATGAGGAAGAAACAACCTCCGTCTCCCCTACCGTAGTGTCGTGGTCTCTGGGTGCAGATACGCAGTGCCCTCACCGGACAGAGGAGACCGTTCTTCTCGTCTGTGGAGTCGATCGTACCGGAAATGGATGGTAATGAGAAGGTTCTACCCCTATCGTCTACGGTCTGATTCTTGCAAACAAAGTCAGGCGCTAGTCCCAGAGTGGCCGATCCCCCGTCTCTCACCTCAAAACGTAACCGATCCGCCTGTAGAGCATGAAGCTCTGAAATCCTGGCTGCAGCCCCAATGGCCACAAGAAAAGCTGTCTTTATGGTGAGACAGAGGAAAGTCGTTTCTGCCAACGATTCGTGTTGGTCTGACTTGAGGTGGGTAAGAACCAACGCCAAGTCCCACTCTGGGTGCCTAAGTTTTTGCCGCCCTTCCACATTCCAGTAAGTACTGATCAATTCTTTCAGAATCGACACATCGATCTGAGGCTCGCGCTTCAGCAAGACGGACATGATCGCAGCTAGGTTGCTGTAAATAGAGAAGGCCTTTTGCCCCCTCTTCTCCCTCAAGTGTACTAGGTAGTCGGTGGTGGACCGTGACTGTCTGCACGTCATACCCCTTCTCACTACAGAAGGTCGCAAAAGATCCCCACTGGAAGTTGTACAACTTCCTTGTGGAGGTCCTCTGTGAGGTCGCTACTGCCTCAGCAACGGATTCTGAGAATCCTGCTCCTGTCAGATTCCTTTGGAGACAAACCAAGCGTGAAGCTGAAGAGTCTGGGAGATCTCGTGAACCTGTCCGATTGGTTTGCTCGATGGAAGGTTCCACCTCAGAGGGAGAGGAATTGGGTCTAGGCAGCACGCCCTCCGGAGGGGAACATACCAGGCCCTGGCTAGCCATAACAGTGCTACCAACAGGAGTTGGAGAACGCGTGTTTCCTTAACTTTGCCACCACGTGAGTTACGATGTCGGGAGGGGGATAAGCGTAAGGGACCATCCCCTCCCATCTTACAGCGAGCACATCTATCGCCCACGCTTTGGGGTCCGGTAAAAGCTGCAGCCAAGTTGTCCATGTGGATGCACAGGACTTGCCCCTGTAGGCAGCCCGACCAATGGCTGATTGCAAGCCTTATCACATCTAGTTCTAAGACATTGATGTGCCATCTCGTTTGCATTGACGACCCACCCACGCTGTCTGTTCCGTATCTGTCCCTTGGGTGGAGGCGTCGCTGATGGCCACCTGAGTGGCACTCCCGCAGTACATTGGTTTCCTGCTGCCACCAGGAGAGATTGTGTCTGATATTGGCGGGAATAGAGAAGACGTGGATGCACGTCTTCTCTCACTCGTGTGTGTTGACAAATATTTGTTGACAAATAGGAACCGTAACAGCTTCTGCCACTTCCTGAGGACCAGTGATCCTTGAAGCGCTAGCCCCAGGAGGTCTTTGTACTGCCCCATCCGCTCCTTGGTAACGAAACCCTTGTATTGCACTGCGCCCAGAAACACCAGTTCAATTGTTGGCTGAAGGTCCTACTTGTCAAGATTGACCAGCCATCCCAACCGACTGAACAACGCTATTACTAAGTCTATTTGAGCCTCCAGAACAGATTGGGATCTGTTGTGACCGAACCCATCGTCCAGGTACATCATGAACTGGACGTCCTGTTTAAGCAGGTAATGGACTATGGTTTGGCTTACGCGTGTGAACAGCCAAGAAGCTGACGATATCGTAAACAGGCTCCAGTAATCGCATTAATAATGGCACTGTCAAGAGTCGAAAATACGGCGGCCAATCTAGGAAGGAGTGGTTGAATTCCTTCAAATCGTGGATCAGCCGCCATTTATTCGACTCTCGTTTTGGTCTGACATAGACCAGGGAGTAAAATCCGTGAACAAGGTCGTGAAGCGGGAGTTCCTCCACTGCCCCCTTGGAGATGAGAACCTCCACCTGTTCCAACGTCAACACGACCGATCTGGAACTAGCTGACGTTCCATTGGCAAGCTGGTTATCGTTGGGCAGTGTGTCACGGGAATATGAAACCCCCGTTCCAGAACATTGCAAACGTAATTGTCCAAACCAAAATGTTTCCAGTTGGTACGAAGCGGGAGAAACGTCCCGCTACTGGCCCGTCCCAGGCCGGGACAACCTGTGGGGGTAGCTCTGGAGGGACCCACAAGTCATTGCTTCCTCGGGGTATATCCGTAGTCATGTCCCTTCCATGCTGTGCGTTTTTCTTTGGGGTGTGTTTCGTAGAGGCCGGTAATGAAGTCGCGACTTCTGCCTTGCCGACCCCCTCCTCGAAAGAAAACATCGCCAGTCCTGGCGGCACTGCCACCACCTGTGTTGCTTGGCGTGGGTGTGGCTCCTCTCTTCTTTTTTTGGGTGTTGTCGGTTGGCAAGAGACTCTAATACCGCCCCGGTAATTTGCCCATCAAAGAGCAATGGGGATGGAGCAGGGGCTGAACGCAAATTGTTCCTAATCTCGGCGGGGGGTGGTACTGCACAGGAAACCCTCACGCCTGAGATTTGTGACCCCAACTGAGATGTGGGAGACGCACAAAATCATTTGCGTGATGTTCCCCGTGACCGCACCAAACCAACGGTACAAGGCCCTTGCTCCGTTCTCCATCCCTGTGTCATTTGCGAAAGTCGCCATTGTCTGGCATGTGTGTCGAACGTGGTTCGCTAACCCCAGGATACTTCTGGCCTCACGATCAAAGTGGAACAAATGCATGTCCGACACTGATGGGGCACAGAGGGTGAGGCGCGCTGTTTGTCAGAGATTACGAGTGGAGGCAAGAGACGACCTGGCGCCGCGGTATCCAAAGGCAGGGATAGCCCCTAACCCAAACAGAGTAAAGTTCAAATACCTCTAAGTCTGAAAGGTCCTCTAAGAGAGACGGTAAGCGCTAGCCAAGAGGGACAGGAAGACCACAGGATATCCAATCAAACTTTCTACACTGAAGAGGCAAGCCAGGCGACATGCAAGGAGCGCCGTATGTCCACTGGTTATCCAGTCCAATGCCGCCCCATCTCAAGAGGCACGCTATGCGCTATAGCGAGGACCCGATCAGACAATTAAGTCTCCTCCTGCTTAAGTCTCCAAGCGCTATACAAGCCCAGCGGTATAGCGGGTCCCAACTCGTTACTAGCGTTATACAGACAAAGACAAATCAGGCGGTATGCCCGACAAGCGGTTTATCAGGATATCCACTTGTTACCTCAGTCCCACGGAGGCACGGAGACAAGACAAAAGTCACCAGTAATAACCCTGGCGGTATGCCCGCACCAAGCGTTATGGCGGGGATTAGCGGTATAGCGGAGATCAAGCGCTAGGTGCGATCCTATCCACTCCCGTGTTGCGCCACGCCGCCAAAGGACAGGCGACTAAATCCAATGAATCACCTAAGGTGAAACAAACAACAGCCTGCTGCCAGGAAGACTAGCGTCCTCAGTTACGATATGCGAACAAGAGGGAAAGCCAACACCTGGCTGACAATAGACCCAAGTCCCTAAGAGACGCATGTGTGGCCCGAGCATGCAAAGTCCGTGCTGCAATAGACAACTGCACTGACACAGAGTCAGCTAGCTGTCGGCTTAGTCAAACATAAATGTGAATTACCCCAAGTAGCCTTTTCCGCAAGGAATAGACGACAGAGATAACCTGACACAGAACTGCAAAAACACCCAATAGAGAAAACAACTTTAATTAGGAAGTTGAAGACGGGAGAGCTATCATCACATGTCTGAATAGCTTGCCGACATAAGGAAGAATGGTAATCCGGGTCTTGGCCACCTATCTGGAGATAGGGACAAGGAAGGTGAGTAACTCTTCCCTTACTGTGTAATAATTGGTCGAAGATAGCCATAAAGGATAATAGGGCATATAATGAATATCGACGATGGTATAGTAAATAATAGGATACATAACTCGTTCCCCTTTGATATCAAGTTTATGTCCCTCGTGAAATAATTTTGGTTTATTTCTCGCCAAGGCTCGAGACAAAGCAAAATTATTTCACTCGGGACATGAACTTGAAATGAAAGTGGAAGCTCGTTAGATATCCTATAAATGAAACCTTTAACTTCAATTATTTTAAACCTCTTTATATAGCTATAAGTATGATTTAATAGGCGACCAGATCATTGAGGTGACTGCAGACAAGGACCCGCACTCCACTCTTACAATGGCCACACTGCAGAAGGACGTAACTGGTACCGGGGAAGGTATATACCGGAGTATATAAAGTTTATATTGGGCTTTAACACCGCTATAATGTGTATGTTTGTTATGCATAAATTAGGGCCTATAATACTATAATACAACTTGCATAGAGTCCACTAAATGATCCTCGTTTCAGAATCCGTCCGTCCATCCATCCGTTTCACTTCTTCGACTTCCTCTCAAGAATCAATGACTCTAAAGAGCTAATATTTTATTTACAGACTCCTTAGACAGACAATCTTAAATTGTAGACTTGGTGATCATGTGACTCCAAATGTGGATCACAGGAGTCACAATCGAAACAAAATTATGTTCAGCTTATTCCCCAGTACAAAAAGCTCTAGAAAGCTGAAATGTTGTGTACAGACACCTTGGCCAGGCGATTCTAAATTGTATATTTGGCGACTCTGTGACCAAAACTATCGGTCACAGGGGTACAAAAAGGCGTTTCTGAAATCATGCCTATGGACAGTTTAAAGGACCCTGTGACCCCAAATATGAGTCAAATAGGTCAATACCTTACAAAAGCTATTTTTCAGTACTAAAGGCTCTAGACAGCTGAAATGTTGTCTAAAACATTCTAAAAGCACAAGTAAATATAAATCTCATTATTAGATTATAGTTTAAAGGAATACTAAACGACGCTCGGTTTAATAACATACTTATGAAACGAGTGAGTGGTTTGTCGTTTATAAAACAGTCGGGGTTAAGTATTTTATTTATTACTCGTTGAATAAGTATAACGAACTCGTGCGTTACAGCATTTTCATTTATATATCACAGCTAACAGACCCAAGATGGCGACAGGAGGCAAGCTACCGGACGACTTTCTGACTTGCAGTGTATGTATGGAGTTGTTCAATCAGCCAGTGACACTTGCTTGTCAACATAGCTTCTGTCGCAACTGCCTGAGAAAATATATCCCCACAAAAGAAGAAGCCGTTCGAGACAATTCCATCCCTTGTCCAACATGTAGACAAGACACTCCAGTTCCTCACCCTGATAGACCAGTGGATGAGTGGGCGGAGCAGCTGAGACCAAGTTATCTTGTAACTGAACTTATGGGTTCTATCTCACAAGGTACTTTTCAGATTAATCATTCTTTGATCCCCATCGAAAAAAAATCAGTATATCAGATATATATAGAGACTATTTCTTTGTTTTTGCCGAATATCATTTCTATATCACTTTCTTACTCCACGAGATGTGATACAGCGAGTGACGTTCGTTTTTGTCTGTCAGATACCTCTCGCCTCACCAAGTTGTTCACGAGTAAAATAACTACTATGCAACATATCAACAATACATGAAGTTCAGAATGTTATGGAATATTGAATATGATTTTAACACCTCAAAAGGTCAACACTAATTGACTGAAACATCGCAACAGCGTCGTTCACCGTCAGACGTGGAAAACAAGAGACGTAATCACTTTGCAAAGGGAGATAATTTCATTTCATAAAAAGTAATTCTGGCCACACGTTAGTCACTGCAGTGAAAATATGAGTTATATTTTCACTGCAGTGAAAATATGACTTTCTACTGCTTATGTGCAAATATGGATTAATTGTCATTGTATAATCACATATTTGATTGCTAGTTATATAATAAATATTATATACTTGTAGCTATTGCCTCGTCTGTCTGCCTGTCAGTACGTCTTTAATTATCTTTGGTCAGGATCCTTTTTTTTAAACTGGTAGGTATTATACTGCCATATTGCCCTTAGTAAGGAGCACAGAGTGACAGAAGCAATGCGTTTAACTTGTTTGTGATTTCAATTAGAATGTTGTACTAGTTGTTAATAGACGCATTGGCTGATTGTAATATGTGGTATTCCTTGAATTTTTTGCGAACTTATGACCTATATCAGGGGTCATAGAGTTCCCATCATGAAAGCTCTTTAAATCTTCTCTTAAAGACAATACTAAAAATAGCAACAATCTTTTATACAGACTCCTTGGCAATTTAGTTTATGCAAATTGCAGTTTGGTTAACGTGTGACATTCTTTGGCAATTAAGGTTTAAAAATGGCAAATCTTTTGAAAAGATTCCTTGTTATGGCTATATAAAACATTTCTAACTGCTGAGCCAAATCACAGAGCATCATGACTTAATTTGTTTTAAAGGATATAGTATTATTTTCAAGCACATGGAAGTGTGATTATCCTCTGGGTATCTAGATGATAAATATGGTATCATTGATGTTACTTTGAATCGTCAAAACATCAATCTGTTAAGTGTTTCCTTTTGATATAAAGGATGTGTACGATTTTAAGTTTGTTAATTATAAAGACTACATTTCAGTTTAATATAACTTATTATTACTCGCCCGTGTAAGATAGCGCCGTGATATATTTATATGAACATATTAAACTAGTGTAATACTGCTACACGTATGACGTCACAATAGGGACTATGACGTCACTATGGTAGTACCGTCGTCACAATGGTATCGGACACTCGGGAATCATAGTTTCATCTCCATGTCGACTATTTCACTGGATTAATGGGCGAGTAATAAACAGAATTAAACTACCTTCTATTTTAATACTAAATTTGTTCGTAGATGATTTGGTTTCAAACTCGCTTTCGCTCGTTTTTTAACACAATCAACTCGTTTTATAAAAAATGGTATTGAAAAGAAGGTCGTTTAGTACTCTCTCTCTCTCTCTCGCTCTCTCTCTCTCTCTCTCTCTCTCTCTCTCTCTCTCTCTCTCTCTCTCTCTCTCTCTCTCTCTCTCTCTCTCTCTCTCTCTCTCTCTCTCTCTCTCTCTCTCTCTCTCTCTCTCTCTCTCTCTCTCTCTCTTGCTGTATACATGTTGCGATGTATAAACTGTCACTTTATTTTAAAGGGGCAGTAGCACGTTTTTTGCAAATTTTCCATTTATAATGATAGTTTATGTCATTTATATTTACTTTAGTGGTTAAAACATCTTATTACACAAACCAATTATCCGTAGTGATAATAACGATGTTGCGTATTAAACACAAATTGCATGGCGGCCATTTTATTGTGAACACATTAAATTATTTCGAAGTATGAAAAAACGATTCCCACGGCTTTACCGAACCATGTACACTCATTTTATGTTGATTTTCCGAAGAGAGAAGGATGTTTTACTATTGATGACATTATTTTTAAAATACATTTCATCGACTTATTTGAGCGACAAAACGTGCTACTGCCCCTTTAACGTTATGAGCATTTAGTTGACAATTCCGTTGTAATTGAAAATTCTGATTCACAACAAATATCAAAAATGATGTGGTGGATATTTCCGCTCGAGCAGAAATTCATGATAAACTAATTCTTAGAAACTTTTCAATTCACGTGTTGCTGTCCATTGATGTCAATGGCCTACACTACAACACCTAACCCATTATAAATCTTAATAATTACAAATAATGATTATCTTATGTTTTATATTTCTAAAACTGATGTTTGAAACATTCATGTCTTCCAGGGAAAGACAATTGTTCCGTGTGCCAAGACGAAGGGAAGACAACTCTAGCCACACACACGTGTTCTGAATGTGATGCTTCGTTTTGTGACGAATGTCTTCAACAGCACAACAGGATGCCAGGTCTGAAGAAACACAAAGTTGCCCACGTTGCAAAAGAAAATCGTCAACCGAAGAAATTTAGAGGTAAGAAAATTGCGAAAAAATCAACGACTTTGACTTAATATTTATAGTCATATCGGGATCATATTGTTCAGCCCTAGGGCAAAATATCACTTTGTCGTGGTGATATGGCATTATAAACAATGCCGTAACGTCACGTTTCGTCTATGACGTTGCGTTCCAAAAGCTGAAAGGACAGGTCGTCAAATAGTAGAAGGAAATGGATTTTAGATTTTCCTTAATTTCATTACCTCAGAATATTATATTCGTGTCTTTGTCATACTGTATATACCACGCTTGTGTCTGTTCTCTCGCGCGGGAAATACAGAACACGGATATAACGAACTCCAAGGGACCAAATAATTCAGTTCGCTATATCCGATGTTCGTTTTTCACGTTTGGCATATGATATAGGGCTTTTGACAGGACATATACATTTGTTCACTATATCCGTTTGTTCGCTATATCCATGTTCGCTATATCCTTGTTCTTCTGTACTAATATTCAGGTACTCGTTTCGTACATAGTACAGTGTTCCGATCTAAATACTTTCGCTCGTTGTATTTTCAATATGTGACTCTTTAACAGCCAACAACAAGTGGTGAAAGTCGAGAATGAATATAGTGTTTGGAATTTTGAACAATAACCCCGTTATTTATATGAATAAATATGTAATTTAGCAGTTTTAGGCGAGTATACCAATTCGCCCAAGGTTCGGACAGTTTTGACCTTGGTTCGGACAGGGTCGCCCGAAGTTCGGACAGTTCGTTTCCAGTCAAGCATGGACACAGAAAGGGTGACAGATAAACTGCAGTGCGATATTTGCTTCAGCCTGTAATGTACTTTTAATAAATAATTTGTGAAAGTAATTAGTAGGCAGGATAATTAATTACATCTATTCACATGCAGGTAAGAACGTTTTGTGTCACGTGTAAAAGCTCTGAGCAATAAGAATAATAGCTCATATTTTAAAAAATCTATTCAAATTGATTTCACCTTTACTATGGGCCGGGTACAGTGTCATTTGATTACTACTTGCTTACAATTTAATACACATGCATCTGTTAAAAAAAAATTCAGAGCACCGTAAATCGTTGATTAACTACATAAACATTATCAAGGATTCTAAACAGGCTGTCATTGTAATCATAATCGATCAACAGCCGTGTTTATCCCGCCGTCCTAAGTGATGCGCATCATATTTTAGCGTTTGTGGTTCAAATACATCTTAAGAAATTTCGAACAGTATATAAAAACAATGAAAATATATGCAGGTAATGGTTAAAGTAATTACTCGGCTATAATTAAATGATTTACGGTACTGTAACCACGTGTAGACATAAACAAAACCAATTTGGGGGGGGGGGGGGGGGGGGGGGGGGGGGACCGGGAGGGGGGTGTGCGTTAGCAACAATGTTGTACATGTACATTAATTCTTTGATTGTTATTCTTTTCATAGGTTATAAAATATGATAATGCTTAGTAAAAACTACAGTGTAACACATTGAAGTTATTAATCCTAATAGATACAGCTGGAGTTATATGATACGCAGTGTTCATTTGTAACACATTTAGGTAACTTGGTATTCTTTGTTACATTGAGCTAAACAAAATATGCGAGTCGACAAGTGACACAACACAAATATTTAATCAATCATTTCAACACCATACAGTGCCCTGTTTAGCGGACATGTCGATAACTTTCCTCTCTTCAGTGTCGGTGAGTTGAGGTTGTAGCATTCTTAGCATACACTATATGCCTTTATTTATTTACATTGACCCGATCAGAAATTGTAGATTTCGCAACTTTATACATCTTGGAAGCTTTTCTTATAAACAGCAAAACTGAACAGCTTTCATAAGCCTGGGGACTGTTTCTAACGCAGCTTTTACTTGTCTGACTGACTGGTTACCAGAGATACGGCCATTATGACGTCACTGTAATGACGTCATACGGGCATCACATATAATGGCGCCATATCATTACAGCACTGTACCATGCAAAACAATCTTATTTTGTTGTTTTACTGTCAATTATGAAATTCCCGCGTGAAACCAAAAATGTTCCCGCCATTTTATAAAGCAGCCGGAAGTGTCCGAGCCTTGGTCGATTTGTGTCCGAACTTTGGTCTACTTGTGTCCGAACCATGGTCAAACCTGTCCGAACCAAGGTCATTTTGACATGTTATCATAATCGCAATTCTAAACCCAAGAATAAATTTGAAAGTACTTAAATACAAAGTTAATCGACTACCTAATTGTTTCTTCATGTATGTGCATATATTTGAAAGAATATGATCGTTTCCTTCATTCCCTGAATTGTAACAGAAAATTTACGTTCACACAAATATTTCGTCTATTTCTTTCATGAAACCGTTATTTGTACCTACCGCTAACTTTCGTTTTTAAAATATACCTGACTGTCAGATATTTCTCAAATGAATCAAGTATTGTCAGAAAATGAACAGAAATATTTAGAAACCAACGGAGTGTTACAATTTGCTTTGTGTTTGTGTCAGCTGTAAATTGAAAGTGTCCGAAGTTCGGGCGACTTCGGGTGGTGTCCGAGCTTAGGTCAGTTCTTCTAATTAAGCATTTTAATTCACTTACGGCTGTAACATTGAAGTCTTAGCACTGCCCCAACTAACCACACTAACATATATAATTATGATGATAAGTGAAATAAGATAATCTTAAAGGCGCCGTAACACGCACTTGGCATATTCCTCTTCCTTAACTTTGCCAATTATTATCAAAGCATATATATATATATATATATATCTGATCGGCCGAGAGGAATGATCATCGACAATGATCAAACGTTATGTTGACCGCGGAAAGCGTCACGTGAGGTCGACATAAAATCCAATGACCTAGAGCTAAAAATAGAACACCACTACGAGGAGCGCTGTTCAGAGTTGCTTATATTAGTTGTATCCCCAAAAATGTCCCAATTAATGTTATGTTTATGTTCAGTTATTGAGAATAACGTTTTTTGTTGTTCAATCAAAATGTATATGTTGTCATTCATTTTAGGTTTACAAGTGTAATTTAAAAAGAGAAACCTTTGGTGAAAAACAAAAAGAATATATGGTTGATCATTCCATTCCATCATTGCGCCATATGGGAAAACTCTTCTCAACTCGCTTCATCAATCAGATCACTTGGACTTCCTTCAAACAGTCATTTTAATGTGAAAACCTTAAAATGGCCGCTTGAAGGGAAAGGGAGTCGCATGTCAAAACCGAACCATGTACATTCGTTTAAGAAGTGTTTTTGTTTTATTGAATCGGGGATATTATTTAGCAATTGGTAACACTTATATATACTGAGCAAAAAAGTTTAGGAGCTTTTTGAATTTACCAATGTTTTGAAAATGTGAGTCATGAAAACAAGATTATGAATGACATTCTGATGAACGTCATTTCAATAAAAATAATGAACCAAACATCGGCATGTTAATGTTTTTAATCTGAAATGTACTGATGGTTTTGGAGTTACGTGTACGTGCCGGAATCACATTGTTTTAAACATCATTTTAAACTGGATTGAAATAAACTTCCTTGGTGTGTATTCCCATTTCGTGCATTAATTACTGCTCAGGAGAGTCTTGAAAACCTAAGGAAAGGTTCTGAAACAGATGATATGAAATCTGATGCAATTCATCATCAAGGGCGAGTTCATTTAGGGTTGTTGGTGACGCTGGACATTTGGAAGTGCTACATTGAAGCAGTGATGGTAGAATGGGAATAAAATGGCAAGATCCCAAAATAATGTCAACATAAAAAAAACGGTCCTTAACGTTTTTGCTCAGTTGAGAACACATTAGTTCACTATGAATGGCGTGTTAGTATACCATCTTATATTTCTAAAATAGTTGTCTAAAACATTGATGTCTTCCAGGGAATGAGCTTTGCTCTGTGTGCAAAGATGGAGGGAAGACAACTCCAACCACACACACGTGTTCTGAATGTGATGCTTCTTTATGTGACGGATGTCTGCAGCAGCACGACAGGATGCCAGGCCTGAAGAAACACAAAGTTGCAAAGGTCAACCCTCCACTGACGAAATGTAATGGTAAAGAGCATTGCGAGAAAATAAAATATTTCTGCAGTGGCCATGACAAACCTGTGTGTACTGTCTGCTACGAAAGTGATCACATGTGGTGTAAAAAGGTCATCACAATCAAGGAAAAACTTCTGGAACGTCAACAGAATCTTGCAAAGAAAATAAAATCGACAGATGACAAGATACAAAACCATGACATGCAAACAAAAACGTTTTTGCGTAAGAGGTCCTTGTTTGTATCAGAAATAAGGGAAAGCATACAGGAAGCTATTAGAAAACTGAATCAGAAAGAAACTCGACTGATCCAAATAGTGAAGGACCAAACAGAAAAAGACAAAAAGAAGCTGAGATCAATAATGAAGACAAAACAGATTGATCTCCAGTCGTATCAACAACAGTCTCAGTCCATCAAGCAGGCCTTGGAGTCGGAGGATGAACATTTGTTTCAGATGTGTTTGTCTGAGTCAGAAGTTGCAACATATGTCACAGGGACAGATGATACTAACAAAATGGATGCATATGATGTCAGATTTATACTTGATCTTGATAATCTGAGAACCAAACTTGAACAAATGGATTTGAAGATTGACATGAGGGGTGATATGACCAACACATATCAGATAACAACACTTGTACAAGATGAGCACATTCAAACAAACCCATCTTGCTATCTTACAGATGGTTTGATAATGAACTTTGCTGGCGGACAGGTCACAATTGTATCTGATTATATCATGCAAAGTCTCCAATCATTTTACAATACTGGAGGAACGTCATCTTCAAAAATATTCAAACTGCCAGGAAGCCCTCGATGTATGACAGTTATCAGTGAAGGTAAGGTAGCTGTGTCTCTTATAGACTCTCAACGTATCATCACAGTTGCTGTGACTCCTGACCTGGAACTCCTGTCTACAATACAGACGCATAAGAACTACAGGGGTCTGTCTTCTCTAGATCCATCAACACTGGTAGCTGGTTCTGATGATCCACCCTCTGTGGATCTGATTGATATGGAGGGAACCATCTTGAAGACCTTCACAACACTTCCTGCCATAGGAAAGAGCTTCATCAATCCTCACTACATACATGTAACAAGACAAGGCACTATCCTCGTATCAGACCCGAGTCTGCAGTCTGTCATCTGTCTTACACAGTCTGGTGACATTCTGTTCACATACAAACCTGGAGAGAAAGCGATGAGCAGCCCGAGTGGAGTAACATCCACCATAACAGGAAACATACTGGTCGCTGACTGTGACACACACAAAGTGATTCATCTCAGTAAGTCAGGAGAGTTCATTAGAGACATTCTGACAGCAGCGGATGGTTTGCAGTTTCCAACTGGTCTGTGTGTTGATGGAGACAAGCTGTGTGTTACATTACGGGACAAAGATGCACTCATATATAGATTTGGCGAGGACTGTCAAGTTTACCGAAATCGACAAATTGCCAACTGAAACCAGCAAACATTGAATTATTGATGTTTGCAAATACTTTAATGTCATATTCATATGTATTTGTCTTTTAAACCAATGGTTTGGATTCTACAATACAATTTAATGTGTGTTTTACACGCCAGAACAACCTTGTACAGTTGTCACACACCTGTCAAGGGTGTAATTCTCATGACTATGCTGGTAGACGTAGTTGCAGCTCACTTTCAACGTTTTCACTTGATTAGTTTGACCAGGAAATAACATAATAATAAACTGTGGTCCATCGTCCGTCACCATAAACTATTCGTTTTTTGAATTTCTTCTCTGGACCTGCTGGACCCCTCAGCTGATATTTTGTGGGGAAGTACCGAGGGGGTTAAAGTTTGTCCATTTGGTCCTCTTCCCCTTCAAAAATGGACATGACATTTTGTCCCGACGACCAACTCCCACCGTAACCATGACATCCTGAAGTGACAGTGAAGAGGAATAAACACAATATCAGCAACATTTTTATCGCACTTTGTTCAGAAACAGGTTTGTTTCCGGAGTACAGCTCCAAAACTCTTCATCACATCTCCCTGAAACGTTGAATATGTATTACCCACTACCTGTGGTGGTGCCTTTTGCTATTTTTAGTTTTCTTAAAAGTTTATTTATTTTTTCATATCCATAGAAGCGTGTTGAATTTGGACTTTGTTCAGAGACAGGCTCATTTCCGGAGCACAGTTCCAAAACTCTTCATCATGTCATCATCACGTGTTTGATTTGAACTTGAACCCCTCATCAAAACTAGAAATCAACATGTGTATTTTCCATGAACTGATGTAGTATATATATATATATATGTGTGTTTTACAAATTATTTGGGACCTGTTCGATGTGTCATCCTCTGATGAATCTTGGTCTTTAAAAAATGGTTCTTATCTGACCTGGAAGGAGATTCACAAATCGAAGAGCTAAACTATGTGTGTTTCAGTGATGACATATCTTGCAAAGTTACATATTTTGCGTTAATCATTAACATGAATGCGTGTTTGTATATATTGTTATGAGTATATTATTTTATTTTTGGCTTAACACTGTACCTTGTGTCTTCAGTGCTACAGTGAATTCGTCCACACATTTCGGTGAAATCTTACCCTTTCTTGAATTTAGGATTTATTTATATTAGATTTCATTGCATTTTGAAAGACAGAATGAAAATATTGTATTTTTCTGATCTGCATTATTGTGGAAAACAAAGATTTATATTGGAATACTTGTGATTGGTATTTTAAGTCAGTAAAAATATAAGTATTATTCATTTCACAATTTAAATCATCTTTCCCTAACTATTTTGTCCAGTATATATATCTGATAAATGGAAAACTCAGACAGTGATAAGTGATAACTTCTGAAAATGTATATTACCTGTATTTTGTTGTGTAGTCTTTCCCCGAATGGTGGCAGACCCCGTTTGCTGCAAAGTTCAATACTTTTAAAACATTGGCAGATTCCAATATCCAGGAGAAGAGGAGATATCGGATTATCAGTTCACACATTCAGCGTAGCACTTCTAATGGCAATATACATTTTGTATCGTTTGCTGAAATCACACCTTCAGCAAGTGAATTCAACTGCACTTATATGGTCTACTCCTATTGTTATTTGTTGTGTTCTCTTGGATTATGAATCATGAAATCCTTATTGATGCTGCATATAAACCAACTTCCTAACGCAAGGCATAACTCTTGCCAGTCTGCATTACTGGCTGATTTATCAGCCAGTAATGGAGACTGGCAAGAGTTATGCCTTGCATTGGGAAGTTGCATATAAACATATACATGATTGAGTCATTACATTTCTTTGTATTTCATTTTAGAACTATAATAATTTTATGTCAGCCAACTGAAAAAAAAATAAAAATATAGAGTTTTTATCAGAGTTTTCCTTATTATTTGTGTACCAATTGTGTCTGTCCCGTCCAGAAGTAACGGCTGGACCGATTTTTATGAAACTTGAAACAGGGACGATAGCCTTTAACCAAGCTTACTGCACCTCGAAGCCCGATGTTCGTGAGTTATCTGCCCTTGTACTTAAATTATAAATCTCAATATTTCGAAAATTTATTTAGGATATTTATATAAAACTTCAAATATAATATGTGTAACGATATTCCCGTCGCTTATTATCATAGCGCTCGTCGGCTGTTAAACATGTGTGTGTGCTATTTCGAAAAACAATTTCTGAACTTTGGCGGGTGTTTCAGGTCTTCAAAAATCTTGTCTTCCAGATCGGAAATATATACAGACACATTCGAACCAACCTGCAGAGGTTGCAGATTCTTTGAAGGGGATTCTCCTTGGGGTATTTTTAATAAACATTCATAATTATGACAGGTTGCAGCTTAGGTTTTACATTATTAGAATTTTGAAAAATAACAATAGCAGCACGGGGCCTCTATCACTGTCGGTTGCTAGCCAAGCCAGGGGCAGATAACTCTCATCTCATCACTTATCAATCTGACAGAACAAGGGGAGGCGAAAGGCCCTACACCAAGGAGGATCCCCTTCAAAGAATATGCAACATTTGCAGGTTGGATCGAATCTTTTTCAGAAGTGATTTCCATTGGGGCAAAAACAGACTCCCAAAGAAGAGTCCCGGGAGTTGAATTCTGTCTAATGCCCCTATTTCACTACGACCCGAATTGCCACGAATCGCCACGAATTGGAAAATTTGCACTTTCGTGAACATTCGTAGATAATTCGTAATTGATTCGTGATATTCGTAAATGATTCCTAGTTGATTCGGCAACATTCTTGTTATTCTTGGCATTCTTGGAAACATTTTTGTTTGTCAAAATATTTTCACGAATCATCTACGAATTTCAGATTCGTAGTTGCTTCGTAAACTGTTCGTATTTAATTCGGGACGTTCGTAACAACTTCCTAAACAATTCTTGGAAATTCGTGGTTGATAATTTTTATGTTCTCATCCCGAATTAACCCCGAAGCTTTTACGAATTGTCTACGAAGAGCAAATTCAATTTGATGATGATATTGAAGTTCAAATTCGAGTGCCAGAGCAACACGTGCTCTCCATTGCGCCTCCATAATGGTTTGATGACTTGCAATCGCCGAATGGTCACGAACTATCGTAAACTATTCGTACTTGATTCGTGATATCGTATCTTATTCGTGGAAATTCGTAGTACATTCGTGACTGTGTCTTAATCATTTCTTACAATTCGTAGACAATTCGTAAAGAATTCGTACATGTTTCGTAGGTTTTTAGCATGAAAAGCTACGAATGTTCGGAAACATTTCGTACAAGTGTAAATGCTGTTCAGGAATTTTGCCGAATGCTCACGAATATTCACGAATTTATGCAGCCGCCTATTCGTGGTGATTCCTGGCAATTCGGGTCGTAGTGAAATAGGGGCATTAGAGTACAAAGTAAATGTCAACCTGACTGTATGTGTGATGACTCTGGGATCAGACACACCAATGATCAGGGAACTATAAGGCAGGCACTGAACAGCCACAATTGCGAGTTTTAACGCCAAAACATCCCCCCTTTTTTAAACAATGCTACTAATAGTACAGTGAAACACCTCGAGAGTTCATTCGGCTAGAGGATATGCCTTCCTCTGGATCCACCACTGCTTACGATCACTCTGGCTCATTTAATCTTCAATCTATACTTCTCTTTGAACGACATACGGGTGATTTTTCAAGATTTCATTTTTCTAGAGGCACTACTTCTTGGAAACATTGCGAATGGACTGGTGTTGGACTCATTACCATTCAAATTCAGTATCTGTCTATCTACAGTCTGTGAATATGACATTATTTCAGGGTCATCATGTTTTCATGTGAGTGTATGGCATGCTCATTGATATATTGATATATAACACTTGATATTGCGAGCATTGGCGAAACTATCCGTTGTCTTTATCCTGCCGATAACACGATCTATCGTAACATGATCAGATATTAACGAAGAAGGTTTCCTTTGAATCATTATCATACCACGTATACCCCTGACAAGACAACGACTCGCCCCTGCCATTTCCTACTAAATGTTATCACTCAGAATCTCGTCACGATGTGTCTGGAGCCTTCTTACAAACAAATTGGATGATTAACATCCGTCTGATGAAGACTTCCCTTTGTTAAGCGAATTACTTGCTAGTAGGCTACACAGGGAAGAGAGTATGATAACAAGTGATGTCTTCCTAACGACTGCTCATGAATCCCCCAACATACAACCACACCCAACCCAACCCCAACCAACGTGGGTTCAAGTTTAATCCAGGGGATATATATAAACCCATATTTAATAAAATTAGACTGAAACGTAAATAAAAAAGCAGTGCCATGTTGGACAAAGTAAGATTTACTTGCAATAAAATGATCTAATTTCATTTTTAATGGTCCTAATGTGTTCCTTGCCCCCAAAACGTTGAACAAGACATCTATAACATATAATTTGAGTGAATAGTAATGGACTTACAGTCATTTGGAGATGTCGGCGGCCATTTTGTACGCCATCTTGAAAACAAAACACTTTTCCGGGGGTCCAACTTTTTCTCTCCGTATATTGACCTGATTATGTTCATTTTCTGGGGCAAACACACAAACCGACATTCAATTCTTAACTGATTCTGTACAATAGCGACGTTTCGGTATAATTATCAACCTACCAGCCATATAACGTGATACTTGAAACGACCTTTCTAAACCGTATCACCCGGTACGAGGGACTAACAACCTTGTAATTCCCTCCAGGAGGGTTTACACATACACTTGTAAACCCTGTTAGAAGGAATTATAATGATTGTAAACCCTGATATATTTGTTAAGATGACGGCTTGAAAGTAAAGATCTGAAGAAACTAACTTAGACTAATTTTGAAAAATTTCATAAGTTTACGACAGAATATGTACAGCAAATGTTGTGCAGAAAGTGCGTCTCGAACCCGTATCCACTATCACCTGCAGTTACTGAGTCAGCGCCTCTGACTACTGCGCTAAGAGGGCAGACGAGATGGTCAAAGTGTACCACCGTCACAGACTTCGTGAAGATAACAACACAGCCATCCACCTAGTGACGACCGGGCCCTGAAGTTTGTCAGCACGCTGAGGAAGAGAGCTAGGGAAGAAACGACGCCAATGCAGCAGATCTACAACAACGAGGTGAACCATCAGGAGGAAGATCTTCTAGCCCACCTGCCGTCTTTCCCCAGCGTGAGCAGCGCCATGTACCGTCCTGGATGCAGTCGGACCTCTCGTGATGAAGATGTGAATGAAAGCAGAGATTGAACAATGAACAATGATAACCAATGTTGTAAATTATTGTGTCATTGTAAGTTATTGTAAGTTATTGATATGATGTCAGAATCATATTATATATGAAGAGATACATAATGTACAAATTGTTATGATCACACTATGATAGAATACATCAAAATGATGAAAACATCCAAGAAATCCAAGAAACATATGATTAAAAAACGTGCACAATACATGTTTACACAACAACCTGTATTTCGTCTTCATTTCCTTGCGGGCCGTTCCATTATATTATGAGGGTTCAGGTGTGTGCAACCAACCATAAATGTTTTTTTTTTAGCAGTTCTGCGTTTTGACAGGATACCACACCACAGGATATCACGGTACAAAAGAAACTCATAAAGCGCGGCAGACATCACCCAGGGATCCTCAATATAACGCGATAACACGTAAAAAGCCTGTTTAACACTTAAAAACGGTTGATAATATTAATAACCCATTCTACCTCGGATATGGTACGGTTGTAGACCCTTCCTATCAGGGTCCACAACCGTACCATATCCACGGTATCATGGGTTATCCATATAATATTACATTTTAACATGAAGGTCCCTGTCACCAGGTGATTGTGGTAATGTGATTGTGTACTCCTTTACCCGCGGCAGAAACTTCAACAAACAATCAGACATAATAGCAACCAAACCAATACTAATAACGACAAAACACATGAGCAGGAAATGGATTCAAGTTTGTAAATATACAAACCAATCAGTCTCAAATTTCAAACAAATTAACTCCAGTATGCAAACACAGAAGACAATAAGTCTCAACATATCAAAACAATTACTCGAGTTTGCAAATAAATAAAACCCAAAATAAGTCCCAGATATCTAGTAACAATACAACAAGCCGTCAATACGAAATAACAAACACGATTTACATCCGGTAGATTCCGGCAAGCGGATTCAACCACTTTTTGTCCTGTGTGGGTGATCAACTTCTTTATTTTGACAATATCGACGTTTCGGTATTGATCTTAACCATGTGATTATCTTCATTCCCTATAGATCCTTTTCTATGATAAACTCATAAGTAATGCCACTCTAAATGTTTGTCAAAAATGGCACATATTTCATGGACAAGTGTGTTTAAAAAGTACTTAAACTCAACTTAGGATCTGAAACTTTTCGATTTTCAGTATCTCTTTATAAAGAGAGCAATTTACACTAAAAGATTTGCCGCAAATGGAAATAATAAATCAAAATGTAGTCTCAAGCGACGATGGAATGGATTCGGCTCATATATGATTCAATTATTTGACATATCGTCATTGAGATATGTTTCCAATATATAGTAATTGTGCATCTTTTAAAAAAGTAACAAGTCTCTAACATGTCTGTGGGATTGAAAAATGTCAAATTTCCAAATCGCATAAGTCTAAATTACAACACTAGGTCAAGTTATTTCCTTTGTTCTGACGAGTCTTTTTTTCTGGATAAGCGACTCTAACCTCGGTTATCTGCTTGTGTTGAAGTAGGTTTTCTTGGTTATGTACCCGTCCGAGGTAGTTATTTGAAGTTATTTGCCAAAGCATTTTTTAAAATATAGCTTCGCCTCGAACTTGGTATCTTCTCTCGAAAATAACACATTGGGACTTTTCGAATATTGCCTCTCGGCTTCGCCTCTAGTCAATATTCGAAAATTCCCAATGTCAGTTGGTTTTCTGAATTTTTAAAACGACCTCGAAATAACTATCTTCAGTTTGTGCATAACCAAAATAACCTACCTCCACAAATACAGTCGTAAGGTATGTCCATTGTTCTTGGACATTGCTTCTCCACATACCTTGGATAATATTCTGCCGCCTGAGCATAAATGAAAGTTAATCTATAGCAATGCGGACTTTTGGAAAGAGAAAACACAACATATATTTGAAGCATTTAATTAAAGTGAACCACCGTTTTCAAATTACATGTTTGCTTGTTGACATTTTCATGTGACTTTGCCGCGATCTTGTTCAACTGTGTAATTCTACCGTCAAAGATAGCACTGACGGGTCTTCGTTCCTCGTAATCTTGTTTTCAAATAGGTTCACAGAACTGAAAGAGTAGGAAAATGTAAAATGTAGTCAATAAATATTGAAACGTTAACACATTCAAATCCAAATTAAAATTAAAATATGCACTTAGACATGATATTTAAGTATTACAAACATCTAATTCTTACTTTTTAAAATGTTTAAACTGTTAAAAAGGCGCCAAAACTAGATAGAAATGTACGCAAACGTTTACAGTACAAACAATTTCACTCAACTTGCATATTCATCCATAATTGCCATATATATTATAATTACTAGTTTCCAATTGAAATTGAGCAACATAATTAAAGAAATTTACAGAAACCTAAACTACACGTCCCATTTACATGCACGGTCGTTTAAAAAAGTGGCATGAGTCAATCGCGTTGCAATGTCCGATTTCGATAATCGCGTTGCATTGTCCGATTTCGATCAGAACTAAGTTTTGCCTTTCATAATATCGTCAAGATAGTCGACTATCATCAAAATGGTTGTTTTCGGTAGCAGTCAATACTCGGTAAATTACACCATTTATAACGTTTGGAAAATGTGACCCCCAACAAAACAGTTTATATATAAATAAAAATACAGTAGAGAGTTGTTTACCGTCACGTGGCAATATTCCAGTCACTACAGAGGGAAATACTTGATTGTATTGTTTACATGTTTACATGTACATGTATACATTACGACGACCTCACCATATCTTTGTCTGATTCCGAATGCATCTTGCCACACCTCAGTACAATGTGTTGACAATCTTGCACGAGAATCACGTGCGCTTGATACCACCCGGTTGCTGAGTTTTGCGTTTAGATGTACTGTACGGTGGGGCGGAAAAATAACTGACCTAGGGCAGGTTATTTAATAAGAAAAAATGAAGCTACACTTTTGTTGATGCTTTTAATCACACCTAATAAGCTACAAGCGTAATACATAAGTATGACCACGTGGTGTTAGTCGTTTAATCACCCTCACCACGGTAGTTATTGAAATATTGATTTCAATAACAACCTTGCGAGGGTGATTAATCTTAACGTAAATCAAAATAACGGCTAAACAATGTGATCTACGAATTCGAAATGATTTACCTTTTTGCTCGCATGGTTATTGCACATAATTAAGTCTCTAATTGCATTTTTTTCGAAATTTATCTCATGTAAAAAATTGACATTTAGATTTGAACTGGACCGATGGGGCCAAAAAGCTGTGAAAATATTCCGCATTAAGGGCAATCAGCATGCACCATTTGGTTGCATTTGGCTCAGCCGATTTGGCTCAATGTTGCAACAAAATTCGTATAATAACTATAAAATTCATGAGTTCTATATATAGCCTGACGGCTAGTCTTGTTTAAGTTCTCCATAAGCGAACAAATCTTGATAGCCAAGAAACCATATGAGATACACATTTAGCATAATTTACTTTTTTGTTCGTATGGTTATTCTACATCTTTTGAAATAAAATTGTATTTTTCCTTTGTGCATTTGTAAAAAATAGAAGTTCGCAAATCATTTGACTGTTTGATCGCCAAGCAGTCCAACATCTCCATGCTAAATGGAAAACTGTTATAATAATATATACAATTATAAACGGTTATAATGATTGTATTACAGATTTACTTATTTACTTACATCTCGGCTGCTAGTAGTATTGCAGGGAGAAAGCCAGCATGTGGCTATGCTTTGCTATTAAACCCGCAAGCATTGTCTGGAACTGGTTAACAATGGGTGGTACTGTATGCTGTAATTCAGTCTACATGTACAATAATGTCATTCTGCGAACCAAAAATTGGCAACAATAATGTCATTGTGCAAAATAAACATTGACTACAACAACATCATTCTGCAAAACAAACATTGACTACAATAACGTCATTCCGCAAACCCAAAATTGACTACAACAAGCAAAAAGTGAGCGTGGCTCACTAATACCCCCGACTGTTAAAGTTTGACATTTTTATTTTACTTAAAGAGAGAGGTGTCTGCACACCTAAGGATTTATGAGCTATTAAATGTAATTGCTAAGATTAAACTGTTTGTGTAAAGGGTAGGACAAGCCTCGATCTTCATGTAAAAAGGTGGTTTAAGTAAATATAGGAATAATAGTAACTTGAAAAGGTATTGGTAACATAATACACTACTGCTAGTACCACTGATTTTGGAAATTAATCCATTAGAATGATTCATTCAAGTGACTTGAAACAACAGGTACATGGAAGCACACCCTTGAAGGCACAGTGAGAGATATACAGCAGTTTATGGCTGAAAGGAAAGAAAATTTAACTTTTCCCACAATATAACCAGTGGAAATAGAAAATAGAAAAATCAACAAGAACATAGAAGTAGCTTTTGATGAAAGTTACATGAAAAAGAAAATGATGAAGTCAACAAATCACAACACAGAAGTAGCTTCATTCATTCTGATGAAGTAAAAAAATATAAAAAATCGCCAAAAATTCAAAAAATCACCAAATCGTGTTACATTTTGTCATGCACCTCTCCTAGTGGCGAAAAAGACATGTGCCAAATTTGAAAATGATGAGATGAATAGTTCTTCTGTAATCGATCGGACAAAACATGCTCAGAATATGACTAAGTTAAACAAATAAAAATTCGAGAAAACTTAAACAAATCACCAATTCCGTTTAAATTTCGAAGTACACCTCTCCTAGTGGTGAAGAAGACATGTACCAAATTTGAAAAGGATGACATGAATAGTTTTTGTGTCATTGATCGGACAAAAATTTTCTTCGGACGGACGGACGGAAGGACGGACGGAATCATTGGTATTACTATATACCCCGACCCTTTTAGGTCGTGGGTATAATAATGTAATTCTACAAACAAAACGTTGAAATTACAATAACGTCATTCTACAAACCCAACATTGACTACAATAACATCATTCTACAAATACAACATTGACTACAATAACGTCATTCTGCAAACCCAACATTGACTACAATAACGTCATTCTGCAAACCCAAAATTAACTACAATAACGTCAATCTGCAAACCCAACATCGACTACAATAATGTCATACTGAAAACCCAACATTGACTACAATAATGTCAATCTGCAAACCCAACATTGACTATAATAATGTCAATCTGCAAACCAAACATTGACTACATTAATGTCATTCTGCAAACCCAACATTAACTACAAAAACGTCAATCTGCAAACCCAACATTAACTACGATAACGTCATTCAGCAAACCCAACATTAGCTACAAAAACGTCATTCTGCAAACCCAACATTGACTACAATAACGTCATTCTGCAAATCCAAAATTAACTACAATAACGTCAAACTGCAAACCCAACATCGACTACAATAATGTCATACTGAAAACCCAACATTGACTACAATAATGTTAATCTGCAAACCCAACATTGACTACAATAATGTCATTCTGCAAACCCAACATTGACTACAATAATATAATTATACAAACCCAACATTGACTACAATAATATAATTATACAAACCCAACATTGACGACAATAATGTCATTCTGCAAACCCAACATTGACGACAATAATGTTATTCTGTAAACCCAACATTGACTACAATAACGTCATTCTGCAAACCCAACATTAACTACAATAACGTCAATCTGCAAACCCAACATTGACTACAATAACGCCATTCTGCAAACCCAACGTTGACTACAATAAAGTCATTCTGCAAACCCAACATTAACTACAATAACGTCATTCTGCAAACCATACACTGACTACAATACCGTAATTCAGCACATCCCAACATTGACTACAATAATGTCATTCCGCAAACCCAACATTAACTACAATAAAGTCATTCTGCAAACCCAACATTAACTACAATAACATCATTCTGCAAACCAAACACTGACTACAATACCGTAATTCAGCACATCCCAACATTGACTACAATAATGTCATACTGCAAACCCAACATTAACTACAATAACGTCAATCTGCAAACCCAACATTGACTACAATAACGTCAATCTGCAAACACAATTTCACTACAATAACGTCATTCTGCAAACCCAACATTAACTACAATAACATATTTCTGCAAACCCAACGTTGACTACAATAATATCATTATACAAACCCAACATTGACTACAATAATATAATTATACAAACCCAACATTGACTACACTAATATCATTATACAAACCCAACATTGACTACAATAACATATTTCTGCAAACCCAACATTGACTACAATAACGTCATTCTGCAAACACAATTTCACTACAATAAAGTCATTCTGCAAACCCAACATCAACTACAATATAGTCAATATGCAAACCCAACATTGACTACAGTAATATCATTATACAAACCCAACATTGACTAAAATAATTTCATACTGCAAACCCAACATTGACTACAATAATGTCATACTGCAAACCCAACATTGACTACAATAATGTCATACTGCAAACCCAACATTGACTACAATAATGTCAATATGCAAACCAAACATTGACTACAATAACGTCATTCCGCAAACACAATTTCACTACAATAACGTCATTCTGCAAACCCAACATTAACTACAATAACATATTTCTGCAAACCCAACGTTGACTACAAAAATATCATTATACAAACCCAACATTGACTACAATAATATAATTATACAAACCCAACATTGACTACAATAACGTCATTCTGCAAACCCAACATTGACTACAATAACGTCATTCTGCAAACCCAACATTGACTACAATAACGTCAATCTGCAAACCAAACATTAACTACAATAACATATTTCTGCAAACCCAACATTGACTACAATAACGTCATTCTGCAAACACAATTTCACTACAATAACGTCAATCTGCAAACCCAACATTGACTATAATAACGTCATTCTGCAAACCCAACATTGACTACAATAATGTCATTCTGCAAACCCAACATTGACTACAATAACATATTTCTGCAAACCCAACATTGACTACAATAACGTCATTCTGCAAACCCAACATAAACTACAATAACATATTTCTGCAAACCCAACGTTGACTACAATAATATCATTATACAAACCCAACATTGACTACAATAATATAATTATACAAACCCAACATTGACTACAATAATGTCATTATACAAACCCAACATTAACTACAATAACATATTTCTGCAAACCCAACATTGACTACAATCATGTCAATCTGCAAATCCAACATTGACTACAATAACGTCATTCTGCAAACCCAACATTGACTACAATAACGTCATTCTGCAAACCCAACATTGACTACAATAACGTCAATCTGCAAACCCAACATTGACTACAATAACGTCAATCTGCAAATCCAACATTGACTACAATAACGTCATTCTGCAAACCCAACATTGACTACAATATCGTCAATCTGCAAACCCAACATTGACTACAATAACGTCAATCTGCAAACCCAACATTGACTACAATAACGTCATTCTGCAAACCCAACATTGACTACAATAACGTCATTCTGCAAACCCAACATTGACTACAATAACGTCATTCTGCAAACCCAACATTGACAACAATAACGTCATTCTGCAAACCCAAAATTGACTACAATAACGTCATTCTGCAAACCCAACATTGACTACAATAACGTCATTCTGCAAACACAATTTCACTACAATAACGTCATTCTGCAAACCCAACATCAACTACAATATAGTCAATATGCAAACCCAACATTGACTACAGTAATATCATTATACAAACACTACATTGACTAAAATAACATATTTCTGCAAACCAAACATTGAATACAATATCGTCAATCTGCAAACCCAACATTGACTACAATAACGTCATTCTGCAAACCCAACATTGACTACAATAACGTCATTCTGCAAACCCAACATTGACTACAATAACGTCATTCTGCAAACCCAACATTGACTACAATAACGTCATTCTGCAAACCCAACATTGACAACAATAACGTCATTCTGCAAACCCAAAATTGACTACAATAACGTCATTCTGCAAACCCAACATTGACTACAATAACGTCATTCTGCAAACACAATTTCACTACAATAACGTCATTCTGCAAACCCAACATCAACTACAATATAGTCAATATGCAAACCCAACATTGACTACAGTAATATCATTATACAAACCCAACATTGACTAAAATAACATATTTCTGCAAACCAAACATTGAATACAATAAAGTCAATCTGCAAACCAAACATTGACTACAATAACGTCATTCTGCAAACCCAACATTGACTACAATAACGTCATTCTGCAAACCCAACATTGACTACAATAATGTCATTCTGTAAACCCAACATTGACTACAATAATGTCATTCTGCAAACCAAACATTAACTACAATAACGTCAATCTGCAAACCCAACATTGACTACAATAACGTCATTCTGCAAACCAAACACTGACTACAATACCGTAATTCAGCAAATCCCAACATTGACTACAATAATGTCATACTGCAAACCCAACATTGACTACAATAATGTCAATCTGCAAACCAAACATTGACTACAATAACGTCATTCCGCAAACACAATTTCACTACAATAACGTCATTCTGCAAACCCAAAATTAACTACAATAACATCTTTCTGCAAACCCAACGTTGACTACAATAATATCATTATACAAACCCAACATTGACTACAATAATGTCAATCTGCAAACCCAACATTGACTACAATAAAGTCAATATGCAAACCCAACATTGACCGCAATACCGTAGTTCAGCAAATCCCAACATTGACTACAATCTACAAGGTACCCTGTGCCAGTACGTTTGGGTTACTATCCAACACAAATGTTCTCAAAGTTCTGCTCTCATGAACCCATTTACTAGGCTCTCTGACACTGAAGACGTTCATCGGCAGACAACTGTTATCTCTACAGTTTGCCGATAGCACAGCAGAACCTCATAGTAAACATCACAATCACCAATGTGTATGAGTTCTTCCCTATATCAATGTCATACGGGAGACACTCACGCCTGACCAGCCCCATCTAAAAGATAAACATACTTTGTCCATCTGAGAATTATTACAAACAGCGAAGTCCAAACGTAAACCATCCTTCCCCTAATATAATTGGATGTATGGCGCAAAACTCAACGTTTGAGAGTCCAGGGGACACATATTCATAATTGAGCTTGAACACACAAATATAAATATACTATTTTGACTATGACCAACTTTAAATGATCATGTATACACAAGAAAAATGTTAAGTACCCCATAGTTTTTTTGCTAAAAAGAGTTGTCTGACAAGAAAGAAGTCAGCGTGTCAGTAAAAGTAATTGTAACATAAGATAGAATCATAATTAAGCAATTTATGCTATAATATTTCAGTCAGATGACGTTTCACCTTTTTCGATATTTGCACAGTTGGGTATTTTAGTGTCTAAACAAGTGATCAACGGTCAGTATAAATACCGACGTTGACTCAGAAACGTACCATTATACTGCTTATTATACTGCTCATCATTACACACATGCGTCCGTTCGAGATAAGTGTGAGTAGTTTTCTCAGAAACCATTAAATGTATATACTATAACAATCCATCACATATTCAGATGAGTCCCATCAATGTCAATAAGTCAAATATTGGCAACTATTAATCTTTTCAGATTGGTGTAACCGATGACGATCCATCAAATATTGGCAACAATGAGTCTCTTCAGCTGGGTCACACCAATGTCAATCCTTCAAAATTGGCAACTATGAGTCTCTTCAGATTGGTGTCATCGATGTCTATTAGTCAAATAGTGGCAACAATGAGTCTTCAGATTGTCAACACCGATGTAAAATTGGCAACTTTGAGTCTCTTCATATGGGTCTCATTGATGTCAATCAGTAAACTATTGGCAACAATGAGTCTCTTCATATGGGTCTCATTGATGTCAATCAGTAAAATATTTGCAACAATGAGTCCCTTCATATGGGTCTCATTGATGTCAATCAGTAAAATATTGGCAACTTTGAGTCTCTTCATATTGGTCTCATCGATGTCAATCAGTAAAATATTGGCAACTTTGAGTCTCTTTATATGGGTCTCATCGATGTCAATCAGTCAAATATTGGCAACTATGAGTCTCTTCATAGGGGTCTCATCGATGTCAATCCATTTAATATTGGCAACTGTGAGTCTCTTCATATGGGTCTCATCGATGTCAGTCAGTCAAATATTGGAAAATATGAGTCTCTTCATATGAGTCTCATCGATGTCAATCAGTCAAATATTGGCAACTTTGAGTCTCTTCATATGGGTCTCATTGATGTCAATACACACAAGGTACAGCGAGTAGAATCACAAGTTTTAACTTGTGAGCCATATCTAGAACTGGCAATAACTGGGCACAATCCAATATACCCGGGAGCTGTGTATACATGTTGATAAAATAAACATAAGCATTCCTACAGTGGGCTATTGTTCACGATTTAGAATTAGCATGTCATCGATGTTATATTGTTTAGTTTCGTCTATAATTGAAGAGTCTCTACATGTCACGGCAACATTCAACAAATTGCCTGAAGATTAATTTAGACAAACTGTATAAACCACCATATTCCACAAAAATTCAAATCCAATTACATGTATCTTTGCCAAGTGCAAGTATTGCACCTTTTTGAAATCCGCATGAAGAAATACTAACAATGTGAGAAGGTTTATACCCCATAATTTCCCTATGACCCTGTGTTTATAACAAACAATAATGGTGGTCGTGTGGTAAGTTGTTGGTACAGTCAATGCTAGCGATAGTTGCCTTACTCTGAGGGTGTGGGTTCGAATACCGAAGGGAATCGGCACGACAAAATACAGGAAATTTGTACCGTTGAAGGTATCCCAAATGTAACAATGTTAAAGTTGTTCACAATCTAAATGACATGTATTTCTTATGCATCCAGCCTTGGGAGCTGCGCCAATGTACGTCTATCAGAGGGGTACTGAATGTAAAATTAGCTTACCTATCGATTGTTGGACCCCGAATTTTGTCGATGCCTGGTGGTCGTGTGGTAAACTGTTGTTAGGGTCAGTGCTGACGATAGTTGCTTTACTTTGAGAGTGTGGGTTGAAAAAGTACGGGGATATTTAATATTGAGGGGAGCGTTATCCCAAATGTAACAATGTCACATAATTAAACATTTCTTGTAAACTAATTCGTGTTTGAAATCGACTTGATCCGCGTGGCAATAGATCCATTAGATCAAGATCGGAGTCTTCACTGAACATTGTCAGAAACCCTTCGATGATGAGACTGTGGCAAGTTTGAGTTCGAAACCCCAGAAGAGACATCCATACTGAGATATTTATCCGTTTCTCTCCATGTTAAAAATCGAAAACCTAAGTTACAGTCATTTGTCACTATTCAGAGTGACAAATACAAGTATACATCTTATTTAATTTTACGTAAATAGATATTTATTACATTTTAAGCGCAAGTAGCAGTGATTACAAATTAAAATTTGGTACAGTATTACAATTCAAGTCGTTATTACAATATACTTTGTAACACACACGCTTTAACGAGATATATGGCAGGCTTCGAGCGAGTAAAGAAGTAAGTTATCACAATGTTTATGATTTATTTTCCTTATCACACGTCGTCTACAGGACAGGATGCCGTCTTGAGCTTCAGATCAAGAGGTCCATGTTCGAATCTCACCAGGGACTCTGTTCTCCTCTTCCTCTCTACTGCTGTTGAGAACTGTTGTACTTGCAGTAAGGTTTTGTGAAATCCTACACCGAATTTCAGCACAGTACCACCCATGGTTCTCTAGTTCCAGCCGATGCTGGTTTCATCCCAATGTCATCCCAATTATGTTGTGTTTTTGTTCATCCTGCAATAATACTGTTTAAGGTTATATCAAAGCCTAAATCACTTCAACTCAGTCTGATTAAAATCGACGGTCTTCCGTGGAATAAAAATTGCATAATTTTGCAAATTGTATTCCTCGGAACAAGGTCGATTTTAAACAGACTGCACTTCAACTCACCTCGTATTTTGTCATCTACAAAAAGGTTAACGGATAATGTAACAACTACGATAATATATTTACGGCATGACACGTAAAATAACGTTCGTTAGTAAGCAGCATTTGAATACAAGGCCGGGGACAATAAAGATGTTTAAAGTGCTGTGTTAGATTAATGGTTGTTGTGATAAGGATACAACATACAATAACTGGTGACTTGGTCGTTATAATTGTTACATAATTATAAAATTAGCACTTTTCTAACTAGAGTTACTTAGTCAATTAAAATTTAAGTTAAATGAGATCGATATAATTGAAACCTTTGTCGTTGGTATTTTAATTTGACGTCTCTTGCATTGAGATAACGTACACACCTTTATCACTGTACAAACGAAATAAATCGGAAACTCTGCGGATGACATTTGTCAAGTGCTATGATTTACACCAACAAATGTAATTTAGGTACTTTTGTATATGGTGTGATTTGGTGTCCACTAGTATTTAAAAAGTACTGCATCTGAAGCGTAGTAAAATCATTGTGATGTGAATGTGAGGAGATGATTCGACGGTACCCAGGGATTTGTACTGTTTATATCAGTATGGTAGCTTGCTTGCTGTAGGTTGTCAAATAGTCCATGTTTAAACATTCATAACATCTTGGATTATCCGTGCATATCCAAATCCATAGCTGAATAACATGTTTTTAATAATGGTAGCCCACGATGTGCGTCCAATATCATCTAGGGCTGTGAGTATCCTGTAGCTACGATGGAGTACGTAGTTTCTCAGGGTCATTTGTATCAGCCGACACCAGACACACCAGCCGACTACTCTACCTTATATCCCAATTCCGGTCTCGTTACTGTGGTTCGCCGATACACTTACACTTATTTTCTGATATACCTACACTTTTCTAATATATCTGCACTTTTTAACAACTGAGAAATAAATGGAGTAAATTTTCGGAATTTCCAAACCTTAGCAAACCCACGGAAGCCAGAAATGATTTTAGAAAAAGGCCCAGGTTTATAAGCAGGACTAAGTTTCGTCTGAACCAACACAAGGGAGACACGACCTAATGGAAGTACACAGATGCTGAGTGCTCTACTAATTGACAAATTGACTTATTGACAAACAAAACAAGTAACTCCGATTTCTCAATTGTAACAACTAAGGAACTTATATTGAATATATAAAATATTAACTTAAAGTTACATATAGTTACATATACGTATTTTATAGACCAACACATATAGCGCACCTATGACGTTGTGCTATACGTATTTTTTAGACCAGCACATATAGCGCACCTATGACTTTGTGCATTACATATTATATAGACCAGCACATATAGCGCACCTATGACTTTGTGCTTTACGTATTTTATAGACCATCACATGTGGCGCACCTATGACTTTGTGCTATACATATTTTTTAGACCAGCACATATAGCGCACCTATGACTTTGTGCATTACATATTTTATAGACCAACACATACAGCGCACCTATGACTTTGTGCTATACGTATTTTATAGACCAGCACATATTGCGCACCTATGACTTTGTGCTATACGTATTTTATAGACCAGCACATATAGCGCACCTATGACTTTGTGCTTTACGTATTTTATAGACCAACACAAATAGCGCACCTATGACTTTGTGCTATACATATTTTATAGACCAGCACAAATAGCGCACCTATGACTTTATGCTATACATATTTTATAGACCAGCACATATAGCGCACCTATGACTTTGTGCTTTACGTATTTTATAGACCAGCACAAATAGCGCACCTATGACTTTGTGCTATACATATTTTATAGACCAGCACATATAGCGCACCTATGACTTTGTGCTTTACGTATTTTATAGACCAACACATATAGCGCACCTATGACTTTGTGCTATACGTATTTTTTAGACCAGCACATATAGCGCACCTATGACTTTGTGCTTTACGTATTTTATAGACCAGCACAAATAGCGCACCTATGACTTTGTGCTATACATATTTTATAGACCAGCACATATAGCGCACCTATGACTTTGTGCTTTACGTATTTTATAGACCAACACATATAGCGCACCTATGACTTTGTGCTATACGTATTTTATAGACCAGCACATATAGCGCACCTATGACTTTGTGCTTTACGTATTTTATAGACCAACACATATAGCGCACCTATGACTTTGTGCTATACGTATTTTTTAGACCAGCACATATAGCGCACCTATGACTTTTTGCTATACATGTTTTATAGACCAGCACATATAGCGCACCTATGACGTTGTGCTATACATGTTTTATAGCCCAGCACATATAGCGCACCTGTGACTTTCTGCTATACGTATTTTATAGACCAACACATATAGCGCACCTATGACGTTGTGCTATACGTATTTTATAGACCAGCACATATAGCGCACCTATGACTTTGTGCTATACATATTTTATAGCCCAGCACATATAGCGCACCTATGACTTTGTGCTATACGTATTTTATAGACCAACACAAATAGCGCACCTATGACTTTGTGCTATACATATTTTATAGACCAGCACAAATAGCGCACCTATGACTTTATGCTATACATGTGTTAAAGACCAGCACATATAGCGCACCTATGACTTTGTGCTTTACGTATTTAATAGACCAGCACAAATAGCGCACCTATGATTTTGTTCTATACATATTTTATAGACCAGCACATATAGCGCACCTATGACTTTGTGCTTTACGTATTTTATAGACCAACACATATAGCGCACCTATGACTTTGTGCTATACGTATTTTTTAAACCAGCACATATAGCTTTTTGCTTTACATGTTTTATAGACCAGCACATATAGCGCACCTATGACGTTGTGATATACATGTTTTATAGCCCAGCACATAAAGCGCACCTATGACTTTGTGCTATACGTATTTTATAGACCAGCACATATAGCGCACCTATGACGTTGTGCTATACATGTTTTATAGCCAAGCACATATAGCGCACCTATGACTTTGTGCTTTACGTATTTTTTAGACCAGCACATACAGCGCACCTATGACTTTTTGCTATACATATTTTATAGACCAACACATATAGCGCACCTATGACTTTGTGCTATACGTATTTTTTAGACCAGCACAAATAGCGCACCTATGACTTTGTGCAATACATTTTTATAGACCAGCACATATAGCGCACCTATGACGTTGTGCTATACATGTTTTATAGCCCAGCATATATAGCGCACCTATGACGTTGTGCTATACGTATTTTATAGATCAACACATATAGCGCACCTATGACTTTGTGCTTTACGTATTGTATAGATCAGCACATATAGCGCATGTCTGAATTTGTGCTTTACGTATTTTATAAACCAGCACATGTAGCGCACCTATGACTTTGTGCTTTACATATTTTATAGACCAACACATAAAACGCACCTATGACTTTGTGCTATACGTATGTTTTAGACCAGCACATATAGCGCACCTATGACTTTGTGCAATACATTTTTATAGACCATCACATATAGCGCACCTATGACGTTGTGCTATACATGTTTTATAGCCCAGCACATATAGCGCACCTATGACGTTGTGCTATACGTATTTTATAGATCAACACATATAGCGCACCTATGACTTTGGGCTTTACGTATTTTATAGACCAACACATATAGCGCACCTATGACGTTGTGCTATACGTATTGTATAGACCAGCACATATAGCGCATCTCTGAATTTGTGCTATACGTGTTGTATAGATCAGCACATATAGCGCACCTATGACTTTGTGCTATACGTATTGTATAGACCAGCACATATAGCGCATCTCTGAATTTGTGCTATACGTGTTGTATAGATCAGCACATATAGCGCACCTATGACTTTGTGCTATACGTATTGTATAGACCAGCACATATAGCGCATCTCTGAATTTGTGCTATACGTATTGTATAGATCAGCACATATAGCGCATGTCTGAATTTGTGCTATACATGTACATATTTTATAGACCAACACACCTACTGTACAACCCGAATAAAACATAAGCTTGTGAAGTATAAGTTTTATTGATTATAGTCAATCATGGATTGAAATTGGTTTCTGTTTCATTCAAAGGCCTCCTGGTATTGCAGAGTAACAGATGTTATTAGATGTGGAAACGCAACCTATTGCGGTGTTGTTGTTTGCATGGTAAGTCAGCTTTTAGAAAAGTGATCATTTCATGCAAAACACTCAATTGGGAATGTAATGCTTGTTTTCACTATATCCATGATCCTCACGTTGACCACGTTTGACTACATTATGCCCATGAACCATACTGGAACGTGTTATTATTGTTTGTGTTTTCGTTCGGTTCGAGTTTTTTTTTTGCGATACGTTGTGTATAACGATGACCGTGACAGAAGGATTGCGACTTGAGCCTGATGAGCTAAAAATGTGATCACATCACCCCTGTTCTGGCGTCCTGAAACTGGGTCTGAAACTGACTCTGTGTCTGGTATATAAATCACACCATGATCAAGCTCCATCTTACCTCTCCAGTTTACTCCAAACCTACAAACTAGGTAGATCACATCGCTCACAAACTCCTCCTTGAAGTTCCAACACTTAACTTGGTCATTTGCGGATATAAAACTTTTTCAATTCACCATTTTCCAGTTGTGACGTTTAGAGTTATCCGCCCTTTACAGCGGGTAAAGTCACGCTTTGTGCAATGGGAAAGAGTGTTACCTCGCGACCGGTTGTTGTCGAAATAGCAGCTGATGAGCATGAGAAAATCGTAGTTTGAAAAAGAAAATTGACTAGGATTTACACCTGAACAATCAAGTGTATTTTCTTCTATTTTATAAAAAATAAAGCATTGTGACAGCGACTACCGTACGACTGTATTAGGCATCATAAGGTCAAGCGTTGCGAAAAAATTGTCATAATTACACTTCAGTCGAATTTCTTTCAAATATGTGTTACTCTGTTAGAATTAATCTCGGCGAGATTATATAATTTACAGTTTAATGGTTTTGACGATTATTTAGATATCAGCACAATTTTAAATACACATTATACATGCGCAGTTTCGTCACAGTTAATTGTTGGCGCCGTAAATATAAAGAGTGAATGTATTTCAGTTCTATGTTCACGGAAATACGATATTTATTATTTGAAAAGGAAAATAATATGCCATTCTACAAATATTTTAAAGTTGTCAATACATGTATGATTACGACAAAATTCATCAAAATGTGCATCAAAACGTTGACAGCATGATACAATAATCAGTTTATCACTATTTTAAACACCCCGTCTTTCAGGTTTATGAATAACGTAGGTCACAGCAGAGACCATAAAATAAGTATCTTATGGTCTCGTGCTCCAGGTATCAAAGGAGAAGGTGTGAAATTAAACTATTTTTTTAATAAATGAAGAATAAAATGAAAAGTGTGGTTTCAGATAAACACTCCGAATACGTTCGCTCAAAATGACCCTATAACATGTCCAGTTACGTAAAAAATAAGATTCATGTAAAGTAGGCCATTGGGCAATCTAGATATAAGATATGCGAGGAATTTAATTTCGTTCATTAACAATTGTGAAAATTGTAGTATTCGATTTTCAGAAATTCTAACGTTCAGATATGTTAAACAATGACGCATAATTTACATAACATATATTTATAGTATGTGTATGTGTTTTTTCAAGTTGACATGTGTCCAGACATTACAGGAATATGTAAAGAGTCGAGTATTACTCAGTATCTTTAGCTGTTATTATCGTTCAATACTACAAATTGATACAAGTTCCGCCCGACAGTGTTAGCTGTCCCTTCGTCTGTTCGACATGAATCGATATCCAGCTTCATCAGGGCCGTGTTCAAGAGAGGTTTCAAAGTAATCGCTCAATTAGCGATTACTTATAAACCTCTCTTGAACGCGATTGCTCTATGTAGCGCTACGCAGCAAGCAAGGCGAGCAAACTTTGAGGAATTTGCACTGTGTCGTTCAAGAGAGAATGAGCGCTACTTGAGCGCTACATTGAGCGATCAATGAGTGATTATAAGCGCTCGTTGTTATGGAACGGAGCCCAGATTATATTGATCTGTAAGTCTCCTTGATTAAAATACCCTGATGGAGCAAGATGTTTCACATGCAGGGTTTTCGTTTTGTTTCAAAACACAATAAGCAACCATTGCAAATATGCATTTTTCTATTTTGGTAGCGTGTTGGTATTAAAAATATATATATATAAAAAGCTGGACATCTATCCTCAAATTTGGTGTGCTTTTATTCAGAAAATATTTTTTTAAAAATCAATAATCTTTCATAACTGTTGTTCATGTAAGTAACAAAGATGTACGTATTGCTATTTGGAGTGAGTGAGTTATTGTTTTGCGTCGGTTCGGTAATATCACAGCCATGACTAGCGGCGATTGATAGTTGACACGCAAACTTGTATCCATGACAACAACATGAGCTTAGATCTGGCACGAGGGTATTGTTAAAAAGGGAGACAAATTATTGAATACAGCCATAATTATTACATATGAAATGAATCTACATTGTAGCGAAACATGATATGATTGCGGTTTCCATATTTATGTTTTTGAATATCAGCTTTAAACTCCTTCAATAATTCAAGTACAGTCAATATTTCCGTGAAATGAAAACCAACGGTCATTACTAGCGACCTAATTACACTTTGAACCTGGTGTTGGACATTTGTTACACGACGACACTCAAAAGATTACTCAACAATAAAGGATCTCAGCTTCCATAATTAATTACGGTTAATGAATCTCTGTACTCTTGAATGTTATGAATGTACTTGAGAAGAATAGTTAGCGATGAATGCAAATTTGAATTGTTTTATGTGGATTTATTTGCACATTTACACACTGATTAAATATCAATAATAAACTTCCAATATACCTAACCTATTTTGGCATGTATATTTACCATCTGAAGAGACGAACTTTAAAATCTACCTCAGTTGTTAAGTGTTCTTATTGTCATTTACAGCATGTCGTCAATAAAACTACTGCTGATATGAGGTGTATACATCTAATTACATATTACTTATTTGAGTGGTGTTTTGTAGGTTTAAAGTGAAATAAGAACAATTAATTTTGAATAAATGAGATTGTTTATCCATAAATGAGTGTTCTTATTTGACTTTCATTTAATTACATATAATTCCAATCAATTTTTTAATGAAGTAAAATGAAGTAAGACTTCTAAATAAGAACTTCGTAAATGTGAACAGGAATGGCGAGTCGACTCGTAGTTTGTGCTTACTCCTTTTTCAGGTCTGAAATATATGCTTATTCGATTCTCTTTATAAAACAATCTGAGACCAAGTACACAGGACAAAAAAAATATCAAATAGATAAGAATGTGCCTCATTTAAGCAAAACATATAACTTCTGTCATATGTTCAATCCTTTGCCAGAGCCCCTTTCAAAGCTAAACAAAGTTTTATGTTGTCAGTTGTCTCCAAACCCTAACCCGTTGGAGCACGCTATTCCTAATGAATTGAAATAAAGTGTTCTCACAAAAAGGTTAATAAGTGTTACCAATGGCTAAATAACACTCAATAATTCAATAAAGAGAGTTCTCAAACGTATGTAATGGTTTGTTTAAGCCACTCGAGTCCATTCCCCTTCGAACGGCCATTTTAAAGTGTTCACATGAAAATGGCCGCTCGAATGTGGTACAAGTGTTCTGACTGAAGTAGTGAGAACTAATCACCCAATAATATAGTTTTTAATATGACACTATGACGGAATGGTCAACAATCTGTCTGAACTCTCATGACACCTACAAATCTATCTCTCACACTGAAAAGTTCCATAACATCCTTGTTGTGCTCCAAATTGTAATAAATGCTCCAAATTGTAATACCTGCTCCAAATTGTAATAAAAACTGCTCCAAATTGTAATACCTGCTCCAAATTGTAATAAAAACTGCTCCAAATTGTAATAACTCGATTTTCGTAAAACATACTGTCAAGCTGCTCCAAATTGTAATAAAAAGTGCTCCAAATTGTAATAACTGCTCCAAATTGTAATAACTGTGGTGAAAGCTACATCTCGTGTTGCTGAAAATTAAAATATATAGAGTTGATGAAAAGAAGATCTGATACAGATGAAGATACAAGAGTTTATGTAGATGTTGATAAGATGTAAATCGACATGTAGATGAAGGTGATGATTTCGATCTTGATGTATGTATTGATGTACAGCATGATGTTGATGTAAATATAGGCGTTGATGTAGATATAGATATAGGCATTGATATAGATGTAGATATAACTGTTGATGTAGCGGTAGACAACTTGATGTAGATAACAGACTTGATGTGGATGTACATGTATATGTTGACGTAGATGTAGATGTAGACGAATATAAGCCTGCTAATAACATTTAAATGTAGATATGTAGATGTGATCTTTTTAGATGTATATGTACGATAAGACAAAGGTTTTATGTGTACAACAAAACCCGATACAGAGGTAAGACTTGTAATAACATGAGTGAAGCTAATAACATTTAAATGTAGATACAACTGAATGTAAATGCTTAGATATAGATGTATGCGTAGCTGTAGTTGCAGATAAATTGTATATGCCATTTTATATGTTATTGTAGGTGTAAATGTAGATGTGATCTTGACGTAATTGTTGATATTAATTTTAGTTGTATTTTGTTTTAGATGTATATGTACGATGAGGCAAAAGTCTTATGTGTACAACAAAACCCGATTCAGAGGTTATGCCTTGTAGTAACATGAGTGAAGTTATATCTCATGTTGAGAATAATTAATTTGTAAGTGTTGATATAGATATCGATATATAAGTTGATGCATATGTAGAAATAACTGATGTAGATGTAGATGTAGACACAGATGTAGGTGTATATACAGACGTAAATGAACAGGATGTGGGTGATGATTGCGAAGTAGATATTGGTATAGATGTTGTCATAGATGTAAATATATTATTTAATGTAGAAATAAAAGGCTTAGATAAGTAGATGTAGAAGTACGTGTTACTGTATGTATAAATAGAGATTAAGAAGCAACGTTTGACGTTGGCTAATATATTTAGTTGTAAATGAACAGATGTAGATGTAGATCTTCGTGGTGTTGTGAATAAATATGTAGGTGTGAAGTAGTAGTAGTAGCAGTGGGGTTTACATGAAAAGATGTAAATTCTGATATAAGAGTCGATGTAGATGTAGATGCAAGGGCTGGTGTAGATGAACATGTAAGATTTGATGTAGATGTGACAGTTGATGTAGATGTTGATATGAAAGTTGATGTAAATGTAAGAATTGATGTAGATGTTGATGTAAGAGATGATGTTGATGTAAGCGGTGATGTAGATGTAGATGTAAGAGTTGAATGAGATGTGGATATATAAAACTTGATTGAGATATGGATATAAGAGTTGATGTAGATTTATGTGTATGAGGTGATGTAAATGTAGATGTAAGAGTAGATGTAGATGTAAGCAGTGATGGAGATGTAGGTGTAAATGTAAAAGTTGATACAGATATTGAGAGAATTGATGTACATATAAAAGTTGATTGAGATATGGATATAAGAGTAGATGTAGATGTAAGAGTTGATGTAGGTGTAGATGTAAGAGTTGATGAAGATGAAGATGTAAGTGTTGATTTGAGGTAGTTATAAGAGATAAAGATATAGAAAGAGTAAATGTTGATATGAGAGTTGAAATAGAAATAGATATAGATATAATGTAGATGTATATTTGAGTTGACATGAGTTGTCGTAGATATAGATGTTGAAGTAGACAGAGTTACAAATGAATAATAGATAGGTGTTGCTTTAGATGCAGATGTAGGAAAAGATTATGCGAAGATGTAGATGCAAATGCAGTTGTATGTGTAAATGCAGTTGTAGACGTACCGGTAGAGATAGCTTGATATGTAGGTGTAGATGTAGATCTGGGTGAAGATGTCGATGTAGATGTAGGCAAACATGTATGCGAAAATGTGTATATAGATGTAGATATAGATGTAAATTGAAAATGTAGATGATGATTTAGACTTAGATTTAGATGAAGGTACAGAGACGTAGATGTAGATATAAGAGTTGACGTAGATATAAGAGATGATGCAGAAGTATATGAAGATACATATACAAACTCAGGCGCAGATGCAGATGTACGTAAAGTTATAGATTTAGACGTAATTGAACATGTAGATGTAGATCGAGACGATGATGTAGATGAAGATGTAGGTGTAGATGTAAATAGATATGTAGCAAAAACGGTAGACAAAGTTTTAGATGCATACATGTATCTTAATCTAAATACAGATTTAGATCTTCATTTAAATGTATATATGGGTGTAAGTGTAGATGTGTATGATGATGTAGATGTAAAGGTACACACAGAGGTACGCGTAGATCAAGGTTTTGTGTGGAGAGGTAGATGTATTATGTAAACGTAACTGTATGCGTAGGTATAGATTCAGATACAAGACTTAGTGTATATGCCAATTGGAGATTTCATTGTATGTGTTAGTGTAGATTTAATCTTGATGTTATGGTTGAGTTGATTCTAGTTGTACATAAAATGTATTAAAAAATAAAATGTTGATACACATGAAAGATGAAAGTCTCATTTCAAGAGAAAACTATGTCACCCATTTATACACTAGTGCTCAAAAGAACGTATACAGTTGTTAAACCAGGCGTCAAATGAAAATAAATTCAAATATTTTTTTAAATCTTGTTAATTTCAATAGAGTATTCGTTTTTACAACAAATGTTACAGATACATTGCATTTGATATTGAATATTAGGTTTAATGATCAATCAGAGACAAGTGGGGTACTAATGTAAATTAACACTTTCAAAAATATAGGATAGAGTGTCTTTCATTGCTAAAATGTCAACAATAACGAACTCAATAACGAGTGTGACCTCCATTGGCGTTGATACAGGCCGTAACACGTCGACACATTGATGATGTAAGGCGACGAATGACGTCAGGCGTGATTCTTTGCCATTCCTGTTGGAGACATCGTTCCAGTTGCTGGACTGTGACAGGGGGCACTGGTAGTCTTCCGACCATCATTTCTGTAATGGCAATACCGACTTTCGTCGGAAAACATCACACATGCCCAATCACACCTCTGCCACCGTTGAACCCGCCTGGCCCACGTCAGTCTACAACGTTGATTTTGACCTGTCAGATAAAACCACGGTATGGTCGATGTCTTCGAAGTCGAGTGTAGACGGTGTGTCGACTGATAGGGTGACGTAATGCTGTTGACGCCGTTGACGTCGCCGTTGCGAATCTATTTCTGAAATGAATCGTTCGAAAATGTCGATCCTCAGCGGGCGTCGTGACACGTGGTCGACCGCTTCTAGGCTTGTCCGATGTACTGCCTGTGTGTCTCAGCCGATGTATCAGTTTTTACGATTGTAGTTCCGGTACAACCAAAGGTTCTGGCAATGGCGGTGTGTCTTTTTCCTTGCGTGGCAAATTCGACAGCTCTCTCTAATTCGACGGGACTCAAACGTGGCATACTTCTTATGTTTTTCCTACTACTGCATCCCTAACGTCTCGCTTAGGCTGTTTTATACAATCAATTTGCACATGCAGTTTGTGTTACACAAGAATATGTCATTTTGGGATTTCATCCAACGTTTTTGCGAATCGAAATTGTTTTCGACATTTTTTCCACAGAAAGTATGGGTCTATACGTGGGACACAATTTCCAGTATGGTTGATCAATAATTTTTTAATTTTGAAAAAAGTACTCGTATTTTTTTAGGTGTATACTTTATTTTGAGCACTAGTGTATCATATAAGTTCTATTTTATCACTATATAATTTACTAATTATTGTATCATGGCAGATTGATAGTGTAATATTCCTGATTGTCGTATATGTATACTGTCATCAAAAACAAACTACAATATCAGATATTTATATTGTTGATTACAATTTTGATCAAGTATTACAATTAGGAGCAAGCCTTTGCTCCAAATTGTAATAACGGCTCCAAATTGTAATAACAGCTCCAAATAGCATTTACAAGTGTAAATACCTGAAAACTAGTTGTAATGTTTTGATGATGACAATGGTAAATATAATATCAATACAGATTTATTTACGCCTACAGCCTTTGGTTTTTGCAAAGACAAATAAAAGCCTAATGCGACTGAAATGAGTTCTTCTTTTACACTTAAATGACATAAAAATTCATTCGGTCATCAACCTGGTAATGTCATTAATTTTCAAATAATGACGTGTAAGTCAAATGGATGTTATTCCGAATTTTGTCCGTTTGGATATTTTTGGTCACATGATATTGGATTTATGGAGCTTTTGCTCCAAATTGTAATAACTGTTCCAAATTGTAATAACAGCTCCAAATTTCACTAAACAGTGTAAATACCCAAAATTTGGTTGTATTATTATGATGATGGTACATCTGATATTAATAAACGTTTTTTAATGCCTACAGCATGTCTATTTTTGGTCACATGATATTGTATTTACAAGCATTATTATAATTTGGAGCAGTTATTACAATTTGGAGCAAGCCGTTGCTCCAAATTGTAATAACTGCTTCAAATTGTAATAACAGCTCCAAATTGTACTAAACAGTGTAAATACCCAAAATTTGGTTGTATTATTATGATGATGATAGTCACAATGGTACCTCTGATAACAATAAAGTTTTGTTTATGCCTACAGCATTTCTATTTTTGGTCACATGATATTGAATTTATGAGCATTATTACAATTTGGAGCAGTTATTACAATTTGGAGCAAGCCTTTGCTCCAAATTGTAATAACTGCTTCAAATTGTAATAACAACTCCAAATTGCACTAAACAGTGTAAATACCCAAAAGTTGGTTGTAGTATTATGATGATGATAGTCACAATGGTACATCTGATATTAATGAACGTTTTTTTTTTATGCCTACAGCATTTCTATTTTTGATCATATGATAATGAATTTATAAGCATTATTACAATTTGGAGCAGTTATTACAATTTGGAGCAAGCCTTTGCTCCAAATTGTAATAACTGCTCAAAATTGTAATAACAGCTCTAAATTGCACTAAACAGTGTAAATACCCAAAAGTTGGTTGTAGTATTATGATGATGATTGTCACAATGGTACATCTGATATAAATAAACGGTTTTTTTATGCCTACAGCATTTCTATTTTTGGTCACATGATATTGAATTTATGAGCATTATTACAATTTGGAGCAGTTATTACAATTTGGAGCAAGCCTTTGCTCCAAATTGTAATAACTGCTCCAAATTGTAATAACAACTCCAAATTGCACTAAACAGTGTAAATACCCAAAATTTGGTTGTAGTATTATGATGATGATAGTCACAATGATACCTCTGATAACAATAAAGTTTTGTTTATGCCTACAGCATTTCTATTTTTGGTCACATGATATTGAATTTATGAGCATTATTACAATTTGGAGCAGTTATTACAATTTGGAGCAAGCCTTTGCTCCAAATTGTAATAACTGCTCCAAATTGCACTAAACAGTGTAAATACCCAAAATTTGGTTGTAGTATTATGATGATGATTGTCACAATGGTACATCTGATATTAATAAACGTTTTTTAATGCCTACAGCATTTCTATTTTTGGTCACATGATATTGAATTTATGAGCATTATTACAATTTGGAGCAGTTATTACAATTTGGAGCAAGCCTTTGCTCCAAATTGTAATAACTGCTCCAAATTGTAATAACAGCTCCGAATTGCACTAAATAGTGTTAATACCCCAAATTCGGTTGTAGTATTATGATGAAGATAGTGATAATGGTACATCTGATATCAATAGAGGTTTTTTTAATACCTACAGCATTTCGTTTCGCACAAAGAAATCAAGACCGACAGCGACTAAAATGAGTTCTTGTTTTACATTTGAATGATATAAAAACATCATTCGGTCATCAACTTGGCAATGTCATTAATTTATAAATAATAACATGAAAGTCAAAAAGATCTGATTCCGCGTTGTGTCCGTTTGATCCACATCTACACATCTAAACCACTCTTTATTTATAATTCATATCCACATTACATCAACAGTTACATCTGCATCATAACCTAAGTACCCATTATACATTAACAATTACATATTCATCCCCGTCATGTCCACGTCTACATGAACATGTACATCGTGATATACAGAGCTCTACATCTTCATATTCAGCTTGATAATCAGGACATTTTACATCTCCATGTCCTTCAACGTTAACATGGCTACGTTTTAATCTACATTAACATTTACATCTTCATCTACAACTTCATCTATACGTATATGTCAACTTAAATATGTAAATCGTAATCAACATCAACATCTGCATGCATATAGATACAACTTTCGTGTATATCAACCTTACTGTTTACACAAAATCAATCTTAAAATCAATACAAGCAGACATAGTCTACTATAAGTGGAAACCTGTTACAGAAATATGTATTGAACAATGATTGTGAAGCTTAATGCTATAATAAATCCTAAATCACTAATTAGTTATTAATTCATGCTACAGAAGGAAATGTACTGTCTATCTAAAAATAACCAAGTTCTGTTCCGGAAGCAATATTGTAGAACGCATTTCGTATTTTGCTCGGGAATCAAGATGTAGATGTTTTCCATGGCTAAAAATAAAATTCAAAAGAAGTTAACAACCCCAAAAGGAACATCTTGATATGATGATTGCTCCGGACAGACAGACGGACTGAGGTCATTTCCTTATCCATTATTATTATTTCGTTAACACGGGGGATAATAACAATCTTCATAAACATTGTAATTACCATTATCAAAACGAACACCGAATCAATGATCACCATAAAACCAAAATCGTCAAATAATCAGAACTAAAGATATTTAAGCTTACATCGCCTTTATCTGTGTTATTACAATTTGGAGCAGTTATTACAATTTGGAGCACTTTATATTACAATTTGGAGCAGCTTGACAGTACGTTTTTCGAAAATGTGGTTATTACAATTTGGAGCAGTTTTTATTACAATTTGGAGCAGGTATTACAATTTGGAGCAGTTTTTATTACAATTTGGAGCAGGTATTACAATTTGGAGCAATTATTACAATTTGGAGCACTACAATCCTCCCTTAATACGTCGTCCCATTTTCTACCAATACGGATAACCGTTTTCTATACATGCGGCCTGTCTTGTCGTGTAATAGGATGTTGTAATCTCTAACGTAACACAATATTGTATAATCTTAAATAATAAATGGCAAATCTGAGAAAAAAAATAATGTGCATATAATTATAATTATTTGAAACTAACCGTAACAGTATATTCGCAAACTACCAACGAAATGGACATTAAGGGAGCATTAACGGAAAGGCAATATTCCCTCCATAACATTTTAAGTGAACAATCCTTTATTTAGAAAATCAAGACGGAACTTCGAAATTACATGATTTAATGAGACTAACATAATTATGTTGATTATGAAAAGGACAAAGGCAAGATGCTTAGGTGTATCCACAACTCGTGGATACGTATAAAACGAAGTGATCAGTGCTTTATCATGCTATCTCCTACGTAGGAGATACTATCTCCTACGTAGGACTTAGTATCTCCTAGATACTAAGTCCTACGTAGGAAACAACCCTACTATGTCATACGTAGGAGATAATATGTCCTACGTAGGAGATAGTAAAGGTCTAAGTAGGAGATATTAAGTCCTACGTAGAGGATACTATGTCCTACGTAGGAGATACTATGTCCTACATAGGAGATACTGAGTCCTACGTAGGAGAGGAGATCATATGTCCTACGTAGGAGATACTAAGTTCTAAGTAGGAGATACCGTGTCCTAAGTAGGAGATACTAAATCCTATGTAGGAGATAGTTATACATAAAGGGTGTTGTATTTAAAACAAGTAGAATAAAAATAAAATAACAAATTACGTTTTGTGAAGTATACATTTCACAGGACGAAATTTCATATCAATCTGAAACAACATATGTATTATTTAAAATAAATGTCATACTAGCTAGTATACCTTACATTAACACAATATATCATTACCCTCAAAGAGTATCGCTGAATTTAGAACTGTACTCGTTCACTCTAAGAGAAACAAAAGAATAAGATGGATTTACCTTTGAAGATCGTTCTTACATGCTTATGTGTAGATAGGGCGTGTACTGACACACAGAAATCATACCAACCTTATGGTCCCAAAATGTGTGAAGCACTGTATCAGAACAAGGCAACGCCATGGGACTTTGATGAAATACAGTTGGTCTGCAAGCCACGGTTCAATAGCACAGAGGAACATGGACTTCACAGCAGGAACCGTCACCTCGTCCAATCAATACAGCCCGGGTCTACAAAGAAAACAGACACTTCATTACATGGTGATATAATATAATATAATATAATATATTATAATAAAATAAAATAAAATAAAATAAAATAAAATAAAATAAAATAAAATAAAATAAAATATAATATAATATAATATAATATAATATAATATAATATAATATAATATAATATAATATAATATAATATAATATAATTTATTATATGTCTTTGGTTCAAGGAAAGTATTTCTGCAGTTCTTTAGAATATAAAGCGTGTGAAATCAAACAATAACATGATGACCGGTATAGGGTAGGAGGGACATGCCTCATGGTGACAACCTTCAGCTGATAGCATGTCTAAACAAATGTGGCTCAGGTTGTGAAACTAAATGAACTAATCTTACATCAGTACTTCGAGTCCATTCTAAGTTGGGGTGATCAACATTGGGATATTTTGTCTTCCTCTAATATATCTAACATGTGTGTCAAATGTGGCTTAGTTATAATACAACAAAATATAATAATACAAAAAGCATAGTTTTGGTTAAATCCTAAGAATCGGATATTAGTTTTGCCAAATGTGACGTCTTAAATAACTCACTTCATGTTTATGTTCTTCAATATAACACCACGACAGTGCACAACTTGCTATTGTAAGTAAGACAATTAAGAAGAAAAAAAATCTCATTGACAATTACATAAAAGAGGAAGGTGAGTGATTAAACCAAGCAGAACAGAGAACGTTGTCTAAAACCAAAATTAAAGAAATCAAATTTAACAGCATTGTTAAAAAAAATAAAGATTGATAAAGATGTATCTGTTGCCCGTTAATATCATCACACCATCATAATTACCATAATTTAACAGCTGTTTGTTCACCTCTTTGTGTATGTTCGTGTAAATATCATATAAGTTGGCATCTCTTTGAAGTATCAACGCGAAAAATAGATTGGTAATTTTGCATATTTACGCCAAGTTGTTGAGTGATCCGTTACATGATCTATTTTGATATCTCGCAGTAACCAGTTACATTTTTCGCAGCTGTTTTAAGTGACCAGGGGTCAATCTTTTAAAAACTACGTTCAACTGGATTTAACACATATCATATATTTCCTCTTATACTCATTCAATGTATCTGTGAAGAATTCTTTCTCATTTAGTCAATATGAACTTTTTGATTCCCAAATAAATGAAATTTAATTTTCAAGATTTGACTCCTTCTGTCTTTTTCATTATGCGAAGATTCATAAACCATTGCCGTGACAATCACTGGCTTCGTTTGCGAATGGTTGTTTTACTCATGGATATATGATGATTTATTGACATTTATGTGATGTAATTTTATTCAAGTTACAATGAATATGTTGTATGAGATGATAAATATTCTAAGTCACTTTAAGGAAGTCTTAGTGAAATATTCATTATTATCATATACTCTTTTTTTCACGCAATATGTCTTTATATTCTCTATAGGGTTTATAATGCAAACACCAAATACACTATTCCATGTAGACCTTACAATGAGAAAACATAAATTGTTCGTACCACACAACCACTCCGAGGATTGCATCTACTACTACGACAGTGACGACGACATAATCTACATGTTAAACAAGAACACTGGAACCATCTACACAGGAGTCACCAGAGACATGCGAGTGTACTTTACAAGATATCGACAGATCAGAGGTTAAACATTGTAGTTCTGTATATATGTTTTGTTATGTGTTGAACTTTGTGGTAAATGTTTTGTAGTTCTGTACATGTGTTTGGTTATGTGTTGAACTCTGAGGTAAAGGTTTTGTAGTTCTGTATATATGTTTGGTTATGTGTTGAACTTTGTGGTAAAGGTTTTTTAGTTCTGTACACGTGTTTGGTTATGTGTTGGGGTCTGAGGTAAAGGTTTTGTAGTTCGGTACACGTGTTTTGTTATGTGTTGAACTTTGAGGTAAAGGTTTTGTAGTTCTGTACACATGTTTGGTTATGGGTTGAACTCTGATGTAAATGTTTTGTAGTTCTGTACACGGGTGTAGTTATGGGTTGAACTCTGAGGTGAAGGTTTTGTAGTTCTGTACACGTGTTTAGTTAACATAAATTGTGGAGATAATTAATTTTAATTTTGCTGAATTTTAGCGCAGTACCTCCCATGGTTCGCTAGTTCCAGCTGTGGATAGCCACAATGGCATTGCGGGCTTTCTCCCTGACATAATACTAGAAGCCTTGAAATAGTTAAAATAATCTTAAAGCGGCCTTGAACTCCAACTCATCTCACCTCTTGTTTGTTCCAGTCAAAACAGTTGTAAAGATAGCCGTCGATCATAAGAACAACTTGGTTGCCATGATTCGTATCTCAGCAATTCCAACATTTAAATTCCTGTGTTACAACACTCGTACAAGGAGAGCACGAAAACTGGCTGAGGAGAATTGCAATGACAATTCAATAGCTATTGACAAACAGAAGAGGTAACTCTAGTCGTAGTGTCCAAACTGTTTAAGGAGAGATGGGACCCAGAAATCGAACTCGCTTACTGCAACATTTTGCGACAACAATTTATTGTTGTGAATAAGTATCAAAATATATGGATACGTTGCTTTGGGCATAGGCTTATCTGTACACTAACGGGGAGCGCTTAATTTTACCGTAATGCCTTTAAAACGGTCATTTTACGACATGCCGCATAACGTTACCGTCACCTATATTCGCGGTAAATATGTTACAACGTGTGTTATTCGAATTACATGCGTATCTTAAGTTAGTGACGAATTTAAATAGCCTGGTATAGTCAACTGATAGTTATTCTTTCACCGTGAACCTTTAGATTGATAATATGTTCAATAATGATTACACGGTAGGCCGTCAAAGTTACACTTGAAATCATCAAAACTGCCGTGACGTCTGTTTTTTTCTTTTATGTAGGTAATTTAAAAAATGACGTTAACGTGATGAAAAACGTTTGGTGACCCCCTATTATTATGTCTGAATGTGTTTGTTCATTTGACTGCGCACATCATATTTAAGTTTTAGCAATCTCTTAAATATGTGTGTTAGTGACAAATCCTGCGAAACACTATGATAAAAATGCCGTTTTTGATTAAAACGTGCTTAATTTAATTTTGTTGCTCTTTCCAGCGTCATTAATTTTCAAAATATAGATTTGCTATACATCCCCGTATGTGATTAAAATGCATATGAAAGGATTCGGAGTTTATTCTTTAAAATCGAGCGCTTAATTTAGATACACAAAATCAGTAAAAAATGACGTAATTGCCGACGAGTGTATTATTATTAATGCCGATACCTTTTTAAATCGTTCAGTGACCCCCAAATTGTCTAACATTTTTGGATAAAAGACATAATATACTTACTATTTTGAAGAAATAAACGAATTCTAAAATATTTGATTTCATCGTCCCATCTCTCCTTAAACAAGGAAAACTATTGATTCCTGCATCAAACATCTATTTAATTGTAAAAAATGGTCAAATTGTTTGTTTTTATTTTAAGTTGAATTTTACATAGCTTTGGCAATATCTTCGTATCTAACACGCAGTAAGAGGTGGTGATATGACGTTGCTGTAGGCAGTAAATAATGAAACAAAAGCTTGACGGATACTCTTTTACTGTTTTAACCAAATGTTATTTAATTAACAATTTTCCACTTTTTATGTAAGAATGTATTTCATAAAATCTGTATACCCCTCTCATTCATTTTAATCACACTAAACTATTAGTTTAAGCCCTGGTAGCGGGATATTACGTTTTGTGTCATGTATCATTCTTAATCTCTCTCCGAAATCTCCCAAAGACTACATGTAATATTAATAATTGTATTCCAAAATGCATAATGAAATACTTCAAATTTGTATTTGGTTAACAATGATCAAAGTAGTTTATGTAAGTTACGTCATATGAAGTATGACTTATTCTGTCTCATTCAGTGAGAGATAACATAATGTAACAATTCAAAATAGATTGATCACATATAGCCTTTGGGCAGGATTTGACGCTATATCATCATCATGTTCTGGCACTAGAGGGGCAAAACTGTTCTACATGCAGTAAGGTTTGGGTGCAATGCTACACTGAATTACAGCAAAGTACAACCAATGGTTCGCTAGTTCCAGCCGATGCTTGCAGGTGTCACATGGCGTTGCTGGCACATGGCGTTGCTGGCCTTCTCTCTGCCATAATACTAGCAGTCATGATATAAGTTAAATACTCGTGAAAGCGGGGTTAAACCCCAACTCACCTCACCTGTCGCACCAGATCTAGACAATCTTATGACACATTCCTGCCATCTCAACTCTGTGAGTGAGAGGCTTAAGGAGAGATGGGACGATGAAATAAAATATTTTAGAATTCGCCTATTTCTTTCAAAATATGAACTTTATTATGTATTTTATCCAAAAATGAAAGAAAAGTGTGGGATCCCCGAATGATTTAAAGAGAGAGCTAACATTGTAATATGGTGTGCGCAGTTTAATAAACAAACGAATTCAGAAATAATAATAGAGTGTTCATTACTTTAACGTCATTTTTTAAATTACACACATAAACGTAAAAAAACTGATGTAACGGTAGTTTTGATCAATTCAAATGGAACTTTGACGGACTATCATGTAATTTTTGTATTATCAATCTTAGAGCGCTTGATGGAAAAACAACTATCAGTTAATCATACAAGGTGATTTATATTCATCACTTTTTTAGACTTATCCACTACAATAAATCGTTGTCGTAAAATGTTACCGTTAGCGAGTTTGATTTCTTCGTCCAATCTCTCCTTAAGCAAATTCCTTCCAAAATAATATATACCATCTTGAAGCTTATGAACATATTTGGTATTTTCAGGGCCATCTACTTTACCCAACGGTTCAGACTTTGTTCAGTGGACTACCTTGGGAAAAACAAGATGCTATTCAACGACATAAAACTGCCTCATTCATCATTCTATCTCGAATTTCAAGGTAGGATAAGCTGGAACCTTACTAGATGTAATTGTGATAAATAATTTCCAATTTTAAATACCATTAACTGAGTAATTATTTAATTGATTAAACGCATCTTATTCTACACAAATGAAGTTTGGATTGAGAGTTTTTAATTGATTTCAACGGCAATTCAGTACATGCTTGCAGTAGATGTTTACAAACACATTTATTAATCTGGGAAATATCAAACTTGAGGAAAATTAAAATCTACACAATATATCAGATCAATGAATGCATAATGAACACATATCAATTGCCATGATGCTGGATCTGAGACATCCTTGGTTATCCAGTTTTGTTTTATAATGCTCCGTTAGGGCCCTGTCACACTTATGAAGTGAGTATGAGTTGCGCATAACAAATATCGTTTATGCAACCGACACGCTCAAAATTAAACTTCTATTTTTAGTACTTTTCCTTACTTGTTTCGCACATGAAACGCACAGTTTGCGATCATAGCATATGATATGCGTATGGCATGCGTGGGAGTTACGTATGTGATGCATATGAGATGCATATGAGATGGACATGATTTGCGTGTCACTATTTTGCTGTACCAGATGACTCACATTTCGACTTCTTCTCCAGAACTGCTACACTCCTCAAACTTAAATTGTGTGGGGAGGTAGCTTGCAAATAGGGGATCAAAATTTTAGCATTTCCTCTCTTTCCTCTCTCTCGACATAAACTGAAGCTGACGTTTCTTTTGTGCTTCAGTTTAGGAACTTAAATCTTAAGAATAAAATCTTTGATTGTTGGATGGGGATATTAGTTTGTTCATTTATGGGCGTGACAGGAGGTTCACCCTTAAATCTTTAAACGACTTTACCCCGAGACCCAGTACTGTTAGAAGACTCAAATTTTGAGAATATGTTCTTTGACAGGTGGATACTTCGATTTGTCAAAAGTTCAAGAGTCAAGAGTTAAGAGTTTATTAGGTCAAAAACTAATACACATCCATTCGTGAATATATATCTATGAACGTAGCGAAGTACATATCTAGACAATAATTACAAATCGTAAATTTTTATTGCCCAAGAGTGATGATATAAGTAATCAAAATCACAAAAAGTTAAGTTTGTTTCTAACCTTTAAGATGTAATAAATACACAGGACAAAAAGGTTGTGGAATCAGCTTGCCGGATACTTCCGGATTCTCCCCAAAATTTGCGGATCCTGAAGAATCCAGCAAGCAGATTCCACCACTTTTTGTCCTGTGATACACTTCTAATAAGCTAACATACTTCTATGTTGCAGTAAAACATTACACAAATATTGTTTACGTATCTAGTTATTTTTGACAGATAACGAGTACATGGTATTTATCTGTTTTTTCGTTATGTGGACAAAAGGGACATAATCTATCAACAAAAGGGAGTTTAGCCACACTCACTCACTCACTTCCTTTTTCAACCATAAGCATTTGTGAGCCGAGACGGAAGCGTGTAAGTGCAATTTTGTATTTTGTTCACATCAATAAAAGTTAGATATGTTTCTATGCAAAGGGTTTTTGATATGAAAATACACTCTAGTTGACAATTCATGATTCCACATTTGGAAATATATATCTTTTACCAGAGTTTGTGTAAATTCTCCCACAAAAGCATCACTATTAGTAACATGAGCGACCCAAACATATCCAAAATAAAACTTGAACAACATAGTTTCCAATCCCAGGGTTCTCACCTGAAGCATTCAACAATACATTGTATATCAAAACTATATATCGATCCGAGGAATTTAAAACAAATTTAAGCCAATATTTAATAACCATGACAAGCAGATTAACTTTTAAGTAAAATGTACCCAATTCGCCATCTGAGAATGCTGATGGAGTTGACATTATGACATATAGCATATTTGTAATAAGTTTCCCTTTCCATAACTTTAACTTATATAAAGCCCCAAACCTCACATATTGGAGAATAGGAGAAACGTTTGATTGAATCAAGGAAGCCTTTAAAAAGGCAAGCTTGGGGGGCAACTGAGTGAATCTAGTGAATGGAACATGAGGTGGTGATTTTTGTGAATATCGGTGCTCGATGTACAGGCGGGTGGACAATGCATGACGAGGGTCTTGCCTGGGTGTTTGCTAGTCTAGTCATACATGTAGTCTTAAAGGGACACCGCGTGTTTTTCATGAATTTTTATTTAGATTTGATGCATACACAAATATCAAATGTCCTGAGTTTCGTCCAAATCATCTCACTCGACTTGCATATGTATCCCCTAACGCCAAATAGTTGACAATAACTTGTTTTCAATGAAACTCGAGCAGATGAGCAGCCGAATTCATGCGCCCCATTTACATGTAGTGCATATTATATGTTCCATTGAACAGTACCAACAAATATCTGTCTCTTTGTCTGCTACCGATAAGTTTTCAAAATGACGCTTGAATAATTGACGCGCGATAGTTGTCCGGTTTTCGATCATAGTCAAGACTAAATATCTTAATAATGTAACTATACTGAACAGATTGGCACTAAAAGGCTAATTTTCGACAACAATCTTTACTTCTCGATAAAATAACACCCTTGGTAACTTTTAACTTGTGTTACTACAATAACAGACGGACTGTCCCTTTAAGTTTAAGAAATGACTGTCAGTACCTTTTATAATTAGGCCTACCATTACAATAAACCCATGAATGATTATTTGGATAACTTGATAACATGAAAAAATGTTGTTTAACCTTATTTAATTTCATATGATATTTAATCTATGCGAAATCAAATCCAAACAGAGTAGCCTACACTGGGAAAACACAAGCTATTTATTACCTTTACAAATATTTATTATTTTGTAAATATCATCTTTAATAGATATTTAATCTTTGTAAATATCATCTTTAATCTGTATTAAATATTTGTAAATGTTTGTAAATGTTTGTAAATATTATTAAACATTTGTAAATATCATCTTTAATCTGTATTAAATATTTGTAAATATCATCTTTAATCTGTTTTAAATATGTGTATAAATCATCTTTAATAATGTTGTAAAGGTTTGTAAATATCATCTCTAATCATGCTGTAAGTTTGTTGATAGCATCTTAATGTATGTAGTAATTAGTGAAGGTGACAGATACCATGGGGGATGGGTGAGTGGGGAGAGTCTGCGCGGGGGTAGGGGGAAGGATGGAGGTGCGGGTTTGGATTTTGTCTTTTTGGGTCAGGTTCTTTTTGGGTCGGGGTCGAGGTTGGTGGACTGCAGGGATTGGAGGGGAGAGGGGTGTCTGTTGGTTAGGGGTTGGAGGTTTGGGGTGACTGATGTGGACTGAATAGAGATTGAGGGTTAGAAGAGGTAGTGTATGTTGGAAGTGAGGGTGGTTAAGTTGTGAAGTAGGGTGACTGGGGTTTCGTTTTGGTTGGCGTTTGTTTGTGGGGTGGTGTAGGGTATACCATTTTTCTGTGTTGAGCTGGGAGGCGAGAGGCATGAGTGCGCGTGTGTCTGTAGGGATGGGGTTGGGCGGCAGGCGTTGCCTGTGTTGAGTTGGGGGTTATAGGCGAGTGCATTTGTATGTATGTTTGAGGGGGTAAAACTGGCGAGGTGGGTGTCTGCCGAGTTGGGGATTGCGGGTGTTGACTGTGTATAACTGGAGGGTGATGGGAGGTAGCTTTGGGTTAGAGTTAGTTGTGGCGGGCGTTGCCTGTGTTGAGTTGGAAGGTTGGAGGGGAGTGCATGTGTATGTAAGTTTGCGAATGTTGACTGTATAACTGGAGGATTAGCCAGGATAGTAGTCGTTGATTGTGGGTCAATTGGGGTTGTGGTATATGGTACTTGACAGGTTTAGGAGTGCGTATTTGAACAGTGGTTGAATTTCATTGTAGATGTACATGTAGAGGCACAGTTTGTAATCTGCCCTAATTTTAGGAGTTGTGAAGAGGTCGATCTAGGGTGGGTGATAAAATGATAGGTAAAGATGGAAGCTGGGGATAGTCAGTAATGAATATAGTGAGTGACTGGGGGTTGGGAGAATTGATCGACTCGGCCTATGGTGCAGATGAGGATGTAAGATGACTAAGGCAGGTTGGATATGGGGAATTTGATGTAGGGAGAATGCCAGTCACGGGATATACTGGGAGCTGGGGATACATGTGCCTAGCGGTAGACAAAGGGGTGAGAGCTTAAATGTCTATGCTGAGAACATAGACAATGACTAAGACATAAAATGTAACACATAAATGGTTTGTTTAGCGTATAGTTGTATTCAGTGAAATTTATAGTTGATTATCGGTGTGACATGTGATTCAACAGTTATATAAGGGTCAAAATACAGTAAAACATAGTCATAGTCAAGATGTATCATAGATTTAGCGATCAATGTTTGGGTTTCAAACATCATTTTAATTTCGAAGTGCTACATTGCATTCTTGTATAATTTCAAAGATTACAGACGCATGCTAGATTTATTATACAAATACGTATAAAAGCTTGATGTATAGTAAATGTGATTAGTCTTAACATAGGAAGATTAATAATTATCATTATTAACCATATAAATGGTCTTTTCATACTATTTCCCTCGTTTTATGCGTGAGTAGTTGTATAGTATATGTCATTCCAATGTCATTCTGTTCTCAAATACAAAGCTGTACTACCATATTGTAAATGTACCAAGTATCGTTAAGGATAACAGTATTTAACGAACCCTATTGGAATTGTGAACTTCATAGATTATTTAGATCCTTTTGAAGAGCGAGTTCATTGGGGCAATAAATTAATTAGGGAATAGTTGTTTGTACCGATAACAGTGATTAACGATCTGTAACGGAAATGTGAACTGCCTAGATTCTAAACATCCTTTTGGATAGCTTGTTTATTGTGGCAATAAATTAATTACAGAATTAGTGCTAGCTTCATTGCCAAATTAATTGTTGCTTATTCATATTAGTAAAGTTTGTGCAGAAATTAAAAATGTCAGTGTTTCAGTGTTGAAAATCTATATTAGCTATATAACATAAGAACCATTTGTAAAATGCATGTGTTCAAATACTTGAACTCGATATACTGTCTCAATCAAAATGTGTACTTCCTTAAGATTTAGTTTATTTCATTTTGGGAGCATATTCCTCATATAAACATTAGAATAACGACTTTGCTTTTACCAATGTGTTACTTTTCAAACATGAACTCTTTTGATGTTAAGTCATGTGTAGCCTTGTTTAGAGATATCTTAATTTTATGTTTGCATATAACATTTATAACTGTACATAAACGAATTTAAATATGTGAGCGAATACAGACAGAGTCAACAAACAGGCAAAATGATAATCAAGGGAGAGTTAAATGCGTTTAATATTCCCTCTAATTATAAAATAAGATAAGCATATAACGATGTGATTCATATGGAGCTGAGTCCAACCCAAAAACTATATTTCACATTAACAATATTTGTCTACTGCGGTTTAATTCACTTTCATTATATGTTCCTGTAAATGGTCAGGTAAATCTAGTTTCTAATTAGCATAATGTATTAACTAGTAATTGTAGGAACACCCTTGTATTTTTTCTTATTACATACGAGAAGCGTTTGCGCAAAGAAAATATGTCAATTCATAGTAATTAATTAATGTATTTGTAAAATGTTATTGTTTACTCAACAAAATTGTAATGTTTAGATGCATTGTACATGGGCCGAGGACCTATAAAATAATTGAACTTTAATATACCATATAACAGAAACAGAACACTATTTATAGACAGGCAAGTAAATAAACATTTGTTTGGTGTCATTATAATTGTGTCATTTTTTAATGATATTCTTTATCTTAGAGATTTCTTTTAATCTCTCATTTTAAACAAATGTCGGGCTGACAGAAAGATAATGTAAAAACCTAAAACTTGTTACACAATGCCATTATGTTGTTCTCTCTCTCTCTCTCTCTCTCTCTCTCTCTCTCTCTCTCTCTCTCTCTCTCTCTCTCTCTCTCTCTCTCTCTCTCTCCAATATAAAGACATCAGTTCAGTTTAAAAGAGTACGTCTTTTTTTAGTAAGTTTTGGCAATGGTTGAATACCAGAGCGACCACACTGCAATCAGTACCGGTAAATATATATGCAACCCACGCTAACGTTATCACTACCCTATTACTATGCACATAATATGAAGGCGAAGAACAAACTCATTTACTATAAAAGGGTAGGGTCACTGAACATAATTATAACATACAAACGGATATGAATAAACATACAACATGTGCTAACCCGTCAGGTTTGACCTATGAGACACTTAATTACTAACTACGTGATTAACATTAATATTATTTTAATAAATGTCCATCCGCATATCATTACAGTACAACAAGAATGATTGAATAATTTTTTATCTATAGGTATTGAGTCATGCACAGATAATAGGTAGACAACGTTAAATGTGTGATGACTATTTTGTAAAACAGTAAGATATGAAAAAGGAAATTTCATAATGTTAGATAAAGTGCCGTATGACACATACGAGCCCAAAACACTCATAAAATTACAAATAACATAAAACCATATTTTTTACAAATATGAGATAGTGTTACTACAGTTAGTAAGAACAGATTACATTTTTCAATTACTAACCATTCTCGTGTATTGCACAGGATGTTTTATGACCCTCAATTGCTATCTTTAGATGGGCTCAACAGCGTGCATGTATTCGCGACTTCGCATACATGTATATTCGGTTGTGTATTTGTGAACTCTGATGAGAGTAGTCTCTTCTTTGACCAATACGCATTCACGTATACACTGTATATGGGACAAGCATTCATTCTTCAACAAATTAAATTGTATTATCAAGATAGCTAACATAGGTTTTCTGTTTTATTGTTGTCCCGTATGTATATACTGTCTGTTTTGCAATTGTGTCGGGGTGTGATTTGTAAGTATTTTAATATTTTCAATAAAAATAATAAAATATGTCATCTTCTGTCCATCGTTCCACGTTTTCGGATCACAAATTAAAACTGGTGGAATCAATCAAATATTTACGTGTACATGACGCAAGAGTATGTCTACTGATTTAAGATATTTAGAATTATCATAAAAAAACGGAAAATAACGATGATATGTATCGTTTGTGGAAATAAATTGAAACCGACTGAAGATGTGACAGAAATTATGAATTTGTATTTGTAAATGATAAAATGTATAAATGTATGCTTTGTTTATGAAGCATATTACATTAAAACTGAATGCGTGTGCTATGTAGTACGTTCGCAGCAAACGGCCTACTAATAGCTTTAATATATATATCATACTGATGCAAATAAACACAGCTGGCAAGTTCGTATGAAATGTCACATGCAGAACATTAAAGTTTATCATGTTTGTTTTCATATTGTTGCAGACAAATCCAAAAAGCTCACAGTTGTCATGTATACAGCTTTGATTTCTTAAAATTAGTTTAAAGATACATTTTTAATAACGAGTACGCATCCTTAAATATGTCCCGTTAACGCGCATTAGTTAGCTGATATGAGAAATATGTATTGTCAAGTGGATTGTCTTATATTTGGTTGAATCAAAATGTTGGTGACAGGTAAATATATTTGTTTATGTTTAAAGGATATGTTTATACAAATTGGTCCGAAACAATTAATTCATCAAGTTATTTAAGTCATTACATCATTTCAAATCAGGGCTTTGGCCAGACTAGTATTTAAGTTTTCTTAGCGATAAGTCACTCTTACGAAATCTATGAAAATTTAGAATCGCATTACACTCCTTAAAAATACAACATTTTAGGAAGGACTATTACATACTGGATGATCTATGATGTTCTAATGATTCTTCTGATCGTGCAATCCATAAAGGATGTATAATCTACTAATTTATAATGTATCTGAAAATACGTTGCCATGATTTGATGAAAACTCCGGGGGAAATAATTATCGAAGTAACGTCATCTCAAGCCGTCATGCTGAAACGTGAATTGTACTTTGGGCCAGATTGTTTGGGCCTTATATATTGAATAAACCTGTCTGTAGGTGCTCCTTTCACAAATAGCTAGTGCATAAATGTACACCAATAAAACATGCATTAATTTAACCGTCCGTCTGTCCTACCAGACATTTTATAAATGACATTACAAACATATCAACAGTATCGATTCAGGGTAATGAACCGAGAAGACCTTTTTACAAGTTTTAAAACAACTAGTATGAATGGATACATTGTTTACATATCACGCATACCACTATAGGGTATACACGTTTAAGTTCCAAAGATTAAATTGATAAACCAAAGCTTCGAAGGAAGAAGAATCTGTAGTAAAATGTAAATAATATAAGTGATTATAAGATACAGATATAGCATTACAGTATTAACGGACAGCTAATACACGCAAAATTTAAGATAATTGTCATTGTTCATTTAAGGTAACATAAGAACAGGATTATTTTCGGGATAACAACTTCTATAGTGTGAAAATACAGGACGTTTCGGAGTACCTACTCACTCCTTCATCAGGTGGAATGTAAGGAAATAACAAAATACTAAAGAAGTTGTTATCCAGAAAATCTACCTGTTCTTATGAATACAACATCTAAATGCTCTCAAAGACCTAAGGTAACATACATAGCGATTTTTTAATTACGAAATATTCAATGTATTACGCGTAATTTCTCGCCTGGTTTATGACCGGCAATTAAGCTAACATTGTCTGGGTGACTGGGCGACTAGCTGTGGTTGTGTATTCGGATGTATATTCGTCAACTCTGACATACACAAAGAATTGTCATTGACATAAGCAGAGGAAAATGAAATATCTAGATATATCTAGCGTAGGTATTCGAGTCTGCAATTATGACCATGTATATATAAATCGCCATCCATGAATTTATTTGAGCAGGATAATATGAAACATCACCCCATCCAAACTGTTTTAAACCGGAACACGAGACTTTGGCACATGTGTGCTTATTTTATGTTTTCATTTGATTTTATGATTTGTAGTAATACATGTTCAACTTCTATACATACCTTATAGTATCGTTGTTTACACAACTGTGGACAGTTATCTAGGTCTATATTGTTTATATATTTTATTTAATAATTTTATTTGTAGTTTAGAAAATAGTCATACCTTTCACATCTATAACATGTAATTGTCATTGCAATTTTACAATTCGACATTCAAATTTTGTTTTAACAGATAATGAAACATTCATGGGCTAGTGTACAGCAATAAATTACCTAATCAAGTCAAATTGCAAAGCTATTTGATGTTCAAGCAATGAACGTTGATACAAAGGCGCATACTGGTACCTCTTTTTCATCATAACAATTAGTTTAGATACCCATATGAAAGTGTCTATAGCGATTGATGATAGATGAATAGCTGAATATGGCTGCAGTACAAGATAACCGAATCAAGTGTAACAGTCCACCAGGAGACCCGTTAGAATACAGCGAATACACATGTTACATAACACCGACCGGAACGCATCGTTTAACAAGTTGTTCTGATAGGCATTTACACGTGACGCTTGCTCCTGCATATAGCCAGGTACTCCCCTCTGATTACAGAGTCCCTGGTTGACCGCCGTCAGTGAAGCTCAGCAAAAAGGAGATTGACAAAAAGAGTCATTGCAAAATGAAATACAGATGTATATAATGTTACAACTTGACAGCATTATCATCATGATAACCGCTGCATTAGCTTGCGACATAACAATACAAAATTTAATTTGTATTATGGCAGTATGAAACTTCCTCCAATAACAGAAACTCTTCCGCATACAATCTTAAAAATAAAGAACAGCCGGAACAACAAGTATTAGTATTTTAATTTAATACACTTAAACAACATGTGTTGAATTTCTATCATTAATCATTAACATTCAAACGTATACACTTTAATAAGAGTTAGTAGTGTGATAGTTGTAATGAGCCTATCGGCCTATGATAAATTACAATCGTGATACCATTTCATATATTCATTAAATATAAGACTGTGAAGTGATTATGTCAAAATAATCGGATGAAACATCATGGAAATAGCTAATTTCGTAAGTGAAGGTTTTAAATAAAACTTTTGTTATAAAGAACAAGTGTAAAGGTATTAACATTTAAAGCTTTAACTTAACGTAATCCACAATCTTTGTTGGCCATTCTTGTAGATGCTATCTGTGTTTGAATTTGTCATAAAAAATAGTGCCGAGATACTTATACTCTGGGACAACTTCTATGATGGAATTGTCAATGAGAACAGGCTTATAGTTGTCTTTCTTTACTGTTTAATCTATATTTAATCTCATTGCCTTTATTTTCCGGGTATTAGAACTATAAGGTTGTCTCAGCACCATATACAAAGACGTTATTTGGCCTTATGGCAAGTGAAGTATACATTTATTTAAAATCGTAACCAAAAAATATTTAAGAATGAGAAAGACAGCAATTAAAATGTTTTAATTATAGATTTTAATATAACATACTTCAAATTGGTAGTTAGTTTCTTTTCTCTCTGTGTTAATGAGCGTAAGCACGAACAATGACCTTGAAAGGCTTTGCAGCGTGATATCGTGGGGCGCGGCCGCGCCCGCCTTTGATGAAACTATTACGTAATTCATTGGGACACATCGTGTGTGCAGACGGCATAATGCCGACATATGATCGCTAATTGGTTTATAACCCTCGTACTGTTTATATCAAAGACGACGATCGTTTTCAAGTGTCACAGGTATGAAACCATCCATCTAAAATTGATCTAGTCAGATACTAAACGTCACTATGGAACATTCTATACATAAAAATACAGTATGACTGCAAGTTACCCATTGCTGTGAATGTCGATGTGAACAGTTGAGAACAGCTTTGACATAACAGACATATGTTAATGTACATGATCGTATATCTCTTCTTCATCACCTTAACTTAAAGAATGCCAGTCAAAGAAATGTACATGCTCTTTGAATATTTCTTCTTTAAAATGTACACCTGGTCAATACGATCGTTTTTGCAAAGCTTTTAGTGAAAAAGAAATTGTTAGTAGTAAAGAAACCGATATTACCCCACATAACAATAACATGAATAATTAAGAGGTTAAGTGAACAATCTATTGTGATTGATAATATGTAAATTGATGTAGGATAATTGAAAGGCAGTCCTATGATAAACACTTAGACATATTTCTAAAATCTACCAGTCATTGAACTTAATTGATTATCAAATGTGGAAGTTAAGAAGCAGTAGTGGAGCAGTAAACATACTGTAAGATAGGTTATCATCAAGTTGACACAACTTACTTTGTCAATAAAAGTTGTTTTAAGCTTGCTCTAGTTCTTAATGTAACTCATCATTTCACAGGTGTTATGCTATGTATTTTTGTGATTCAGGCCGAATGAATATAAGATTATCTTTCGGGATATGTCTGTTATACTTATGATAATTTAGATCACTACTGCTTGGGTGAACATGCCAATCTTTCATTCATTCTCTCTGTCGTTCCATCATTCAGTCAAACACTATGTATGAAGGACCTACTTTTTAAGTTATTAACTTATTAACTTATGGTTAGCTAATGAAATTAAGGAATGAAATAAACATTGTATCACCTTACCCTGTTCTATCAGTGATTAGTTACATTTCAAAGATAACCACATTACGCCCGGAGTATTGGTAATCCCCTGTAGGATCATGTAGTGTTTAGACATGGTTATAGTGATAATATTATACATGGTTATCTTTTCTTATGATAGCATCAGGCTGGTCGGTTATTTATTTTATCTTTGAACACACCTGTGCTCTTTTTGTACATGCAAATAGTTCCAAAATATAATATGTAAAGGTATTGAGATGTTGGATACTTAGAAATGAAACGTTACCTGTCAATTTGGTCATAAGCAAACGTATTCTTTTAAAGATGCATAATCAATTTTGCATGATACTTTATATGGTTCTAAAATGTACATATTATAGTAGGTGCTGGGTTACGTTATATCATCTTACTCGACTTTCTATCAACTATATATATATATATTTCAATGGAAACTAAGGAACAGTCACATGCACATGTAGTATCCGACATATACAGTATCTACTCGTTATCAGACCTATTAAAAGCTATAAGAGCAAATCTGTCTTCCTATCCATTTCATGAAAGTTTCCAAATATATATTTGACTTAATGGCTGCAGCATGCCAGGGTTCTATGTCCTGTTTTCGATCATGACCACGACTTTGAATAATTGTATTTTCTTTATAATTAACTGACTGACCTTAAACTGGTTATTTTCGGTTAAAGTTGATCAATCTCAATTAAATAACACAAATTTTAACATTTGACATACATGTGACCTCAACAACATGATTTAGTCGCTTTACATGATATGTAATCAAATTGGAGACCCAGTTTGAGTATATTAGCGTTAGTGACTTTGAAATACATAAAATATTCTTGCTCGAACTACATAAAAAATAAGTGAGCAAAATTGATTAATGACAAATAAATTAATACTTCAATTTATCAAGGTCTTTTTCATTAAATACATTTTTGTCATCAAAGACATTTTTGTCATCAAAGGCCATTTTTTAAAATTCAAAGTCATGCTATCATCAAAGTTTTTACCATCACAGTCGGTTTTTCAATCAAAATCATTAATTAATGAAAATAATTTTGTTTCATTAAATTCATTTTTCTCATTTAAGTCATGTTTTCATCAAAGTCATTTTGGATTATCAAAGTCATTTTGAAAATCAAAGTAATTTAAAAAAAAATTAAAGTCGGGTTTTTAATCAAATTCAAATCAAAATGAAATTCATTTTCTCATTAAAATTATTGTTTTTCATCAAATTATTGTTTCATCATATTCATTTTTTAATCAAATTTATTTTTCCATCAAAGTTTTCTTTTCATCAAAAGCCTTTTTTTATTATTCAAAGTCATTTTCTTCATCAAAGTCATTTTTTTTACATCAAAATATTTTTTTTTATTAAAGTCATTTTTCTTATCAAAGTAATTTTTCTTATCAAAGTCTTTTTTAATCAAATTAACTTTTTCATCAAAAGTAATTTTTCTTAATTCAAAGTCATGTTTTCATCAATGTCAATCTTTTCATCAAAGATATTTTTTCTTCATCAAAGTCATTGTTTTTTTCCATCAAAGTCGTTTTTCTCATTAAAGTCTTCTCTTTTTTTATTCAAAGTCATGTTGTTATCAAAGTCATTTTTTTCATAAAAGATATTTTTTCTTCATCAAAGTCATTTTTTTCCATCAAAGTCGTTTTTTCTCACCAACGTCATTTTTTCATTAAAATTAGTATTTCATTATAGTCATTTTATTAATTAAATTCATTTTTTTTCATCGAACTTATTTTTTAACCGAAATTAAGTTTTTTTCGGTCATTGAAGTCATGTTTTCATCAATATAATTTTTTTTCATCAAAGATATTTGTTATTCATCAAAGTCAGTTTCTTCCATCAAAGTCGGTTTTTAATCAAAATCAGTTTTTTTCATTAAAATAATTGTTCTCATTAAAGTCTGATTTTCAATCAAAATCATTTTTCCATCAAATTCATTTTTTCTCATTCAAAGTCATTTTCTTTATCAAAGTCAGTTTTCTCACCAAAGTCATTTTTAATCAAATACATTTTTTCAACAATTTCTTTTTTTCATCAAAAGTCATTGTTCCTTATTCAAAGTCATGTTTTCATCAAAGTAAATTTTTTTCATAAAAGATATTTTTTCTTCATCAAAGTCATATTTTTCCATCTCACCAAAGTAAGTTTTCCATTAAAATCATTTTTTTTTCATGTTTTTTTTATTCAGAGTCAAGTCTTTATCAATATCAATTTTTTTCATCAAAGATATTCTTTATTCATCAAAGTCTCTTCCATCAAAGTCGGTTTTTAATCAAAATCATTTTTTTCATTAAATTAATTTTTCTCATTCAAGTCTGATTTTTATTCAAAATAATTTTTCCATCAAATTTATTTTTCCCATTAAAGAAGTCATGTTTTCATCAAAGTCAATTTTTTCATCAAACATATTTTTCCTTCATCAAAGTCATTTTTTCATTAAAGTTATTTTTTTCATTCAAGTCATTTTTCTCATCAAAGTTATTATTTTTCATTAAATTCTCTTTTTTTAATCAAAGTTAGCTGTTTTCATCAAAAGTCATATTTTTTTTATTCAAAGTCAAAGATGATATTTACAAAACTTTTCAACGATATTAAAGATGATATTTACAAAGCTTTACAAAGCTTTACAAAGCTTTACAAATGTTTACAAAATAATAAATATCTTGTAAATACCATCTTTAATAGATATTTATTACCTTTATTATTTTTGTAAAGAAGTATTTTAATATTTGTAAATAGCTTGTAAATACCATCTTTAATAGATATTTAATCCTTTGTAAATATCATTATTTCATGTAGTGCTACGCCTGAGCTCATGCACGTGAATGTGCAAGCTTTCTCCATCCGGTAAAATATTTTAATCAGACGTCTCATTTCATGTTCAGGTTAATGCATGTCTGATATCCTCTCTGTAAGTTTAAAATTACCATCAATTTTGAAGTTTTACTCCGACTAAGGTTTTACCGATTTTTAAAATATAACCTAGCAACTGTTTAGATTTCAACCTCCCCTACATTCTCGGTAATCCAGAGTATACCGTATTTCCTCTAATAGGGGCTTGGGCCCTAATTCACATTTAAGGGCTCTTACCCCCGGCGCTTATTTGAGGCCAGGCTCTTATTTGAGGCGCGGTCCTTATTTTATTTATAGGTTTGACCAATAAACGTGATAACCTCTGATAACTGACTTAAATTTCTGAGAATAACACAAAGTCATCGCCATTTCATGTATACATACCGGATTTAAGTTGTACTCTATACTTCTTAGTGCCTTGGAACATTTAAGTAAAAATGTATCTGATACGGAGTAATAATTGATGCGATATAAATCGAGCCCCTTTAAGAGGCCGGGCCCTTATTGGAGGCTCGGCTCGTTTTCATTTAAAGATACCTTTACCTCCGGCTGCTATAAGAGGCCCGGCTCCTATTTGAGGCCCGGCCTCTTTTAGAGAAAATACGGTAGGCTCTGATAAATTAGCGATTATAGATTTACAGGATCGTATACTCTGGATTATCGAGAAGGCCTTACCTATGACTCGATCCAAAAAAAAAAGTTTAAAACTTTCAAAACAGAATACAGCAGAGGGAATCGAACCCATAACTTTTCTCACTGAAACTTATGCATTTGTTTTGGATTTATAATGGCACACAAATGGCACACAAATGAATGATAAAGGAACATCAAATCTGGGCTCACATCTGATATTGAATAACAGCATCGATGATATTTCGTCTGTATCGATCTGCTGTCTGGCAATCTGCTGTCCGTCTGCGCGATGTGCATGCTTGTCATACGTTCCACATAAGGACAAGATTGCAAGAAACATGGTTATAATGCGTATATTGTGTTGACATTCGTGTTGAGTCCGTTCAGCATGCGTGCTATATTCCGTCCAAGTACGTTCTGTGTACGTGAGGTGATTTGGGGTTTAATGCCGCTTTCAAGAGTATTTCACTTATATCACGGCTGCTAGAATTATGGCAGGAAGAAAGCCAACAACGCCACGTGGCTATGCATTGCGGTGAAACCTGCGAGCATCGTCTGGAACTAGCGAACCATGGGTGGTACTGCACTGAAATTCAGTGTAGCATTGCACCCAAACCTGACTTCGTGTAGAACAGTTCTCTACTGCAGAAAAAGTTGCCGTGCCCCTGGCAGGATTCGAACCCCGGACCTCTTGATCCGAAGCCGAATGCGCTAACCACTGCGCTATTCCGCCCCCTCTGTGTACGTATGTCATACGCTATTCATACGTGATTCGTACGTGAGAGCAGCAACTACTGCGTATGGAGTGCATACCCATTACGTATTCATTACGTACGTGGACCGCACTCGACCGATGGGAAATCGATGCATTGCGTACGAATAACTTATGAATTGCGTATCATCGTACGCAGCATAGTTTTGAGCATGCCCCAAACTATCATGCGTATAGAAAGGGTATATGCGTATGCCGACGTACAAGAAACTTATACAATGCCAATGATAGACGTATATTGCGAACGGCCACGTATGAAAGACATATCCAAACGCAACTCATAAGGAATGAGGATACCAGATTGTGACAGGGGCTTTACTCTCCACTATATCACCCCTAGGAAACTCTATCAGAGAAATATGTACTAAAATTACCCGCCCTTGGCCGGCGTGACGAAGTCAGTAACCAAATATAATGCTCAATAGGATAAGACGGAAATGGTCAAGGCAGATAACCGGTGACGGATGGCTATCAAAATTACCGTGCGTGCTTTGCAACGAAGTGATATGAATTGTCATTCGTTCGCAGATTCAAGCTGCGAAGCAGTTTGAATGGCTCACGCCGGCCAAGGGCGAGTAATTTGAGTACAGATTTCTCTGATTGAGTTTCCAAGGGGTGATACGAGTGGAGGGTAACGGAGCATATATAAATCCCTGGGTGACCGAGGATGGATTTGAGGACATGTAGACCAAATTGAAATAAATAAGTACTGATTTTTAGTCACGAATCATTTACTGTAAGTAATAAACTGACGAAAGATAAATGGGCAGGCTAACCAACAGATGGACGGACGGATACCGAATGCCATTGCTAAATCAAAAGGGTCATTTAGACCTGAGGATCTGAGGATCACGGGGGCACGGTGGCCGAGTCGGCAAAGGCGTCAGGTTAGCAATCCAGCGAGCTTGAGGTGCCGGGTTCGAGTCCACCTGTGACCGGGTGTAAAAACCTTGGAGTCAACTTTTAGTGCGGACTCTTTCAGTGTTGTCACAACCCCTAGTGTACAGTACACAACCCTGTGCACTTAAAAGAACCCACGAATCCGTTGGTAAATGACGCCCCGGGGTCATGAAAAAATCTTAAGTCTAAAATTTGCTAAGCAAAAAAAAATCTTAAGTCTGCGAATATTTGCTTAGCTAAGATTTTAGATAAGACTGGATCACGAAACTGTCTCAGCAAAATCTTAGCTAAGACTAAGACTAAGACAGTTACCATGACAATGTTAGAATGATTTCACAATGTCTTAATACTCTTCAGTAATTGAGGCGGAAATTTACCAGCAAGCACCTGTCAAACTATTCAAAACACACCATATTCATGCTTCAAAAATTATCGCGGCGAATTTCAGAGTATTTACGGTATGAATGGAACTCTTCAGGCAAGGGAAAATAAATAGTTGTTTGTTTGTCAAAACGGCACGCGCTGAGCCATCGTCTGCTTGACTCGCGCTACAAGACAATATGGCAACCGATGACAAGCGACGACGGGCTAACTGGACCCGCGAAGAGGAGGTGATCCTTGTTGAAGAGGTTTCCAAGGGGTTAAAACGGTCCCTAAACACTCTTGGAACTCTATCTTTCTTCTTATACCTTCTGATGCGCCGCAAGACATCTATTACATCCGCCATGTTTGTTGGAATAAAACAGACTTAAGACTGGTAGACAGCAGTCTCAGGATTTAAGACAAAAAACGATCTTAGTCTTAAGTTCTAAGACTAAAAAATGTACGTGATCCCGGATTTAAGACAATTTTTTTACTTAAGAATAAAATTTAAGATTTAAGCAAATTTTAGACTTAAGTTTATTTCATGACCCCGGGGCCAGATGGTGGACGTGCAGACACCTAGTTGCAGGTACAGCAACGTGCAGTATCCTTGGACAAAATACTGTGACTATGTGTCCTAGTTCACCCAGCTATGAATGGGTACCTCGTAAGGATGAGCATGGTGATTTAACTTGGTGCGCCTAGTGGCTGCAAAAGTTGCATACTCCAAATGGAGCTGAGATTGACAAAGAGTGTCGTTAAACAGTGACATCCAATGATCGGGGGCAAACAGAGCGCCTTTGAGCAGCTTAGCTTAGCTGGATATTGGCGCTATACAAATGTTTATATGTATGTATCTTACAAATTTTAATTAATGCAAAATAAGCGTGTTATTCGAAATGTTTATTTAAGTAACACTTCTGACCGAATTAATTGCTTATGACAATCATAAACTCTCGCATGACATTATAATTAAAATTAATCATCATCAACAATAATAAACCAACTTTGTAAAACACTAATTTTGCATTTAAGCTGCTGCTAAATACCTTGATTTTGGACCCTGATACGTACAAATTATCCTAAGAATTTTATGTAAATTGAAAAATCAGTCACATTATAAACAACCTCGTTTTATTAACACTTAACTGAACACACCACAATGAACACCACATGAGATATGGCGTGATTGATTCTTGCTGCAATTGTTTCAGAGCAACACATTATCTGCACCTCTCGAGTTTACCGGACCCTTATGACGTACACTTTTGAGAGGAATTCTGGGATGACTAAGGTTACAAGAAGGGGTTTCAGATGTTCCCAAGAGAGCCAAGATATAATCAAAGTTGGGAAGATGGTTATAGCTGTCTATCATCTGTACCGGTATGTTGTATACATGTATCGATAGAATGGTTATTTTGCGTTGTTAAAGGCGCTGTAGCACGCTTTGCTTACTGAAATATATTGATTTCACAAAATGGCAGACTAATGTCACCAATGACTTACTAAATGTATGTACATGCGGACGTTAAGTCATGAGAGTCCATTTCCAATCGACTGGCCATTTTCATGTGTACATATTAGTTGACATCGAAGGTAGTTCTGACTGACTGGCGATACATACACACTATGTACACTGTACGATGATGGAATGGTCAACCATCCTGCTGTCTGGAATCTCACAATCGCACATATGTATAATGCTTATCCGGTCCAACTTCCAAACGCAAGGCATAACTCTTGCCAGTCTACGTTACTGGCTGATCTAAGCCTTGAGGTATTTCCCTCGCTTTGTTGTGCCTAGATAGTGAATCGCTGAACCAGAATTCATAGTGGGCCTGGATGTCGAAGCACAGATTTCTTAAGGAATTACTGCAAGGCATAAATCAGCCAGAAATGAAGACTAACAAGAGTCATGCCTTGCATTGGGAAGTTGTATCGGATCGTGTAATGAGATGTTTTACTCTCTGATGTAACAATATGTGGTATACATTGGTGGATTTAATAATGTGTTGAACATATTATCACTCATTCTATACTCACAATTACTCATATTCTGCTGCTCATGTTGACGTTGGTGGATATTTACTAACAGTTCACATTGAGACTGAATGCCTTTATGATTTTGTTATTTATGACCTGATTGATTTTCTAGGAGCACATAAGCAAAGACATATTAAACTTGAATTCTTGGAATTAAACTTACGTGCACTAGAAACGCCCATATACACAATCCAAGCCTCTTCAATCAACGAGAGAAACATACAACTGAACCAGATATACATCATTTAAGTTTTCTGAGAAACATGCGTTCTTTTACAAAGCATCGTTTTCGAATCTCCTAGAAGAGATAGGCGAGTCACAAAAGGCTGTTTTGCTTATGTATGACGTCCAACAGTATTGTGCGTCGACAACTTTAAAGGGGCAGTAGCACGTTTTTTTCAATTTTTTTTTTCAAATTTCCCATTTATAATGATAGTTCGTGTCATTTATATTTTCTTTAGAGGGTAAAACATTTTAATACACAAACCAATTATCCGTAGTGGTAAAAACGGTGATGCGTATTAAACAAAAATAGCATGGCGGCCATTTTATTGTGAACACATTTTATTATTTCGAATGACAAAAACGATTCGATTCGAAACCATTGACACTCATTTTTAACTTGATTTTCTGAAGAGAGAAGGGTGTTTTACTATTGGTGACACTATTTTTCAAATACGTTTCATCGACTTATTTAAGCGAAAAAAACGTGCTTCTGCCCCTTTAAGTCCATCAGAATATTTATGTCGACAAAATCTTAATTTTGTTTTAATATCTGTGACTCAATTGGTCAAGCTCTCCTTCTGCCTTTGTACAGACAAAAACCTTATCAAAGTAAACATGGAAGGCTTTTCAAGATGTAAAGATATCAATACTATTTGTTCTAACCACCATATCCGACTCTTCATATACTTGACGTTATAAGTTTACCAGTTGTGCTGTAAAATTGTGTAGCACATGAATTTGTTCATCACCAAATATTACAAATGTGTATACTACTGTTTTAATTTAGTTTTATATTTGTTGGTTTAGGCTCTTTATTCAAGTGGAAGGTAAAACATATTTATACTTGAGTTTTCATCAATGTTTATTATCATAAACAATAATAAATGAAAACACTTCCTTTTTGAGAGGCATTCAGTAGAACGAAAAGAAAAGTCATTGTGTTGTGTAATGGGTCGGGAATCTTTACGATAAAAGTTGATTGGTACAATTAATTACATTCATTGCTTTGTATTTCTAATTAAATTAATAATATTAATTGTAATCTGTTTTCCTATTTGAGTAGTTTTCATAAAGGATAAATGAAAAACACTTCTTTTTTTCAGAGGCATTCTGGTAGTAAAACGAAAGAACTGTCAGTGGATGTGGAAGAACTTGGACGTGATCACTGTGTTATCTTTGGACTGAAAATTCAAACGTTTAAGTTTTAAAAATCTTTGTCTTCAGATAGAGGTCGTGCATGAATGATCCTACACCTATTTAACAGTTTATATTAAGAAACACAATTTTGAATTGGATATCGAAATGAACGGGCTATGAAATTAACTTTTGTGTGGTTTCCGACGTTCATATTGTGTGACAGAAAATACATTTCTTGCTTTAGTTCGAATTTTAAACAAAGACTTAAAGGACTTATAAGCATGCATATATATATACATGAGTGTGGGTGGGTGGGATATTTGCCTACGCCATGCGGGCATGAGAAGGGACACGCTACTCTCAATGCTTCAAAGGGGTGTGGGGCATCTTTAAAGAAATAACACCATCTGACTTGGTTTAAAAACAGATATTTATAACGAAGCACGCTTACCATTGAAGTTGATCTTCTTTTTCCCTGTTCCCTGCTTTGGGTTGAGTGCCATCATGGATGTTGTATATATGTCCCATGTCATTTAAGGAATTCAAACCCTAACTTGCAGACAAAATGAATTTCATCAAACTCTTATACTTTAAAGGTTTCTAGACTGATATAGTGCTTTACACATGTTTGGACCATATGGCTGATATAATTTCTGTGTATGAATATGGACTCTGTTGAATATGCATTTTAGGAGAACAGTAAGTCCGATGGATGGCTTTTATTTTGAACATCATAAGCATTATATTTTTAATTTTTAATCATTATATCATACTGGTTTTCATCATGTTAATCGTAAATGTAATGTAATAGCCCACTTAACTTTAGACAATGAGCACATAATTTCCTAATAACTCTTATTTCTTAGATATCATTGAGATTGGATTTTACTTTTGGCGATACTCATATAGATATAGTTGATGATTACATACATCTGGGTATTTAATTCCACAGAAAAAGAATAATGTTAACTGCTATGACATTTATAGCAGTTAGCGTGTCATAGGCTATGTTTTGCTTATTGAAGAGAGTTCGAAATGTGAATATGCCACTAGATTGCCTATAAACTGCATTATAATAATAATAATAATTGTGAATTTGTAACGCGCTTTTTCCATGCACAAGGCACATGCTCAAAGCGCTGACACAACACAGTATATTATACATATATACAGACAGGAAAGTTAGTTAGTTGTAGTGGGCATTCGATGATTGCACCCATTCTATTATATGGATGCGAAGTATGGGGATATGAACAAACTTGTAAAATAGAAAAATAGCGAAAGAATGATATTGTACTGGCATAAACTAGTAAGCAAAAATGAAGACGTCAAACTTTCTCAAGTTTTGTAATCATTCATTTCGTTCATTCTAGTCACGAGATTGGCATGATATGTCGTTATAAATCCAAGCACGTGTAATGCGTCTTGGCTGGTTTTACAAGTTGAAAATATATTAAAAGATCAGTTTCATCAATCCTTTGCGAAATGAGACGATATCCAGTTCAAAAGAACAACACTACAAACATTTAAAAGATACTCAGAGTCTGAAAATGACCTTGTTTGTCAAATTATTGTTACAATGTTTTTGACAGTCACTGAATTTAAGATTAAAAGCTGTCATGCTTCAATGATCATTAGTTGGTTGCTAAATGTAAGATATGTGCAAAAAGATTGTGGAGGAACACACCAGTTGCAACTTGAAAACTTAACTCCTCAGCTGTGGTTTCTCATCAGACAAGTATATAGGATTACGGTAAATACAATCAAAACGTAACCTTTAAAGCATAACTCATTCCTCACTATTCATTATTTATTTCCCAGGTTTTTTTTTTTATCAGTTAAGTACTTATTCTGAAATTATTTCTGTATATCATTCTTCATTTTTCTACTACATGGAATGTTAGGAAGAGAATAAAAAGTGTTCCGATGCTGTTCTACTGTTCTATTAAACTGAATGAATGGATTCACCTAATATCAGTAGATCCAAGAAAATGCAATTTTATAATGTCACATCAATTTCTGTTCAGATAGAATGTTATTGATGACTGATCAATCATGTCAATTAGTATAGTTTATTATAGTAAACATATTTTAATCCAACTAGTAATGATTTGAAATCTGTTTCTGTGTCATTTTTCTGTTTAAGTGAAAATAGGTTTCCATAAAGAGGTTCATAAAGTAAAAGATTTGCTGCTAAAGAAAAAGCATTCCGTAAGTAATTGAAGGAAATGTGTCAAGTTTGGAGAAAACCCATCAAAATTTGAAAGAAACGTGCCAATTACAGAAACATGCTTCCTTTTCTCGTAACAAATGCAGAAATGTCGGTGGTTCCACGGTTATAACAGAAACAGACAGGCCGTGTCGGAAGGAAATATGTCAGAAGGAATATCGGCCCTTTCCGTGAATTCACGGTTTATGCCGGAAATGCACACATACAAATTGGCGTCCGAAGAAGGTTGTACTGTTTCAGTTACTTACTGCAGGCCGTATTGTACATGAATCGAATTTAAAATACTGTTGCCGAATACATCGAGGTATAAGGAATCAACGTGACTATAGGTTATTGTCATAGAAATGAGTAGTCGCGGTTCTAATGTTAAAACAGTTCTCCATTCGCTGATTGTTTACATCAACGACAGGAGAAACCGTATCACTGCCACGAAAATACAACCTTAACACAACCAATTGAGGCATCAACCACAATCATTGTATCAACAACGAGGTTGTATAACCGGTAGTTAAGTAATTCTGACCCCTCTGATAGATGTGCAGTGGCACAGTCCCCATAGAGAATGTATCGACAATATATACATTTAAATAGCGTCATCGTGTTACGAATTTTTGACCACTGGTCGGTCAAATCTGATGATTTTGGACGAAAATGCGAAAATAAGAACACACATTTTGAATTTTTTCAGATAGTCCAATCCTAATTAAAACCATGTAACTTGTCTTTGCTATCTCAACGTCATACAAGTAATACACATTTGTATCATGCTTTTATTTTCATAAGGATCTCTATTATAAGTAGCATCTATATAACTATTTAGTTAAGGTTTGAGGATAGTGTTCCCTTATTAATGGTTGATTTGAGCTTTGTGAAATACATGATATCTGTATCCTTGATATTGATAAATGGCTCATATGCTTAAATGAGTTTAATGAGATGTATATGCTATTCATTTTAAAACAGGGTGAGACCTTTTAGACATCATTGAATTATTCAGAAGATTCACTGGATTGAAATGAAATACATCATAAATAAATTGGGGCTATATTTTATCATTCTAAAGCAGATAAGAAATATGATAGAAGTTATAGAACTGAAATAACCTGAAGATATAAATGTGCTTATAATAAAGTGTATCATATTTGAGGTAGGTTGTCTATCTAATTAATAAATCCTCAGATTTCAATATTTGAAAAGCCACCGATCATCATTACGCCACTTGTTTTCTTATTTAAAACATTAGACACTTATCTCACTGTCTCATTCTTCTCATTGGAAGGGACCGTCTCAAAATAGAACTGCCACCTACTTTGCCATTTATATTGTTTATTGCTTACAGTTTTTATTCAGACGCGTTGAGCCTAATAACGTTGAAATCAATCCAATCACATAGTGAATCTGACCTCAGGTTATGTACGTAATTTGCGAGCTTCAGTGACCTTAACACTTTACACCAACCGTTCATACAGTCGTCTGTGTAATAGAAAAACAAAAACAAAAGTATAACAATTGTAATACAATTATTTAATGAACTCTCTAAAACATTATGTTAACAATATGTTTCTGTTACGTCAAGTTATATTAATCAGATTCACATACATACGTTTAAACCAATGTTAAAATAAATAAGATATTGTAGAAAAAGGCTTTCCTTAAAGTTTGGTTTACGGACTATAAGCAATTGCTATATAATCAGCATCGCCTCTCGTTCCAGAGTCACAGTTCACAACGTCCTGGCGGTTCCACTTCCTGTACACGTCCAATTCCATTGGTATAACTCTTACCTCTTTAAAGATGTATCCATTGAATTTTTAACTATTTTGCATGGCTTTAATACGTGCCAACGTAGCGCATGTGCTAATTTCAGCTTTTAAAATATCACTCAATTTGCATATTCATGAATTCCTAGCCACCCTATATTTGACTCGCAGTCCTGATAAAATCACAAATGATAACGACCAAGTTTTTGTACTATGTCCCTTTGAAAATGACGCCAAAACGAAAACATTTTAAAAGGATCATATTCAAGGGATATAAGTCCAGTTCTAGAACAAAATTCAAAAGTTTGGCTCATCACTTTGTTGACGATTTATTCAGCTTTCAGGTGAGCTTTCATACATAGCTGTATGTGTTGCCGGGTTTTAGTAAAATATGTTTAAAGGCACACACCCTCAAAATCGTGTTATTTCAGTACATTTTCATTTTTTTGGAGAAAAAAAATCTATTATTACGGAAGAAAACCCCAATAGGTCCAATCGATGAGAAATGTTGTTGCCCACATTTTGGTGAAGGTTGTGTGAAATTATCTTATTTAGTTATTGAGCATTTGAGGTTTGAAGTTTGCACTTTTTAAACAATTTCAAGGTTTTAAGTTCTCCCTGTGAAAACAAGTATTGCGAATTAGAGCCCGTGATGGAATAACCAATACATATAACGCGTCAGCTACACTATGTGCAAATAGCAGATTTCTAGTGTTTATATCTTCAGAGGAAGAGATTGTCAAAGGTGCGTGAGACAGGAAATGTTCAAAAGTGTAAACAAAAACTATTGCGGCTAAACCACCAGCCTTGCAAATTCGCCATGATTTACTTTTTTACTCGTATTGACATTGCATAACTTTTTAAAAAAAAGTTGCAAGTCACTAAATGCAATTTTGAATGTGAATTTTGAAAAAAGTCACACACATGTTGCTATGAATTGTGATGATACCTTCGAACATCGACTGAAACAAGTGAACCATAGTGAACCAAGGGTTGTACGGCACTGTAATTCAGTGCAACATTGCTCTCAAACCTAACTCCATGAAGAGCAGTTCTCCACAACAGACTGCGTCGCTGCACCCCTGGCGGAATTCGAACCTTCGGGCCACCTTTATGAACGGACCAACGGGGTCACTCTAATGATATAAACCAAAACAAAGGATATTGACCAAAACGGTTGATAATATCTAAAGAACATGCGTCAATGTTATCATTACTAAACAAGGATAAAACCCAAGGTGGCTGATATCCAAGGGGAAGACAGAAGAAGTGAGCGAGACCGTCAGGAAGATAGCAGAGTCTAACAAAGTGGAGCGGGAGGAAGAAGTGATTAAGAATGTCACTGTGGAGGAAGAGGTTGAGGACGTTTCGCTTTTGGAAGATGTTCACAGTGGAAAAACAAGGACTCTCGGACATGACTCCCTCGGTTCTGACCTGAGCTCGACCTACGGCCTCGGTAAGATAACACCGTCTAGGAAGTCAGATATCGAGTCCTTGTATTTCACATAATGACTTCACCATCAGTTATTAAGTGTATATTATTGAAAGCATCGTGCAAGTTGTTGTCGGTCTTCCAACAAATGAGATGTCAGACTCAGATTCAAATGCTTGTAATCACCTATGGGAACTTAATTATTTTTTAAAAAGAACCTAAAAAATACTAAAATAACTACCCCAACAATGAAAAATCATGTTCTTAAATCAATAAAAACAACACCAGAAAAACAAGTTTTAACAACGTTAGAATTCATGTTTCACGAGCTTGCTATTTTGTCCTTAATTTTTCATCTTGATGGTTTCCAATTGAATATCATTCACATTCTGGAGTTATTAACTCAATGTGTATTATAAAGATAAATGTGACATCTTTCCGTTATGAGACAAAGTAAGATTACACCATTAATAATTATGAAAATCATTTAGAATCACAGACACAAGAAAAGGATTCGGTACAAATCTGGAAGTCGTTTTTCATAAGAAGGATATATACATGTATACAGTATATCGTCACGACCTTAACACTGAGAACATTTATTATTTATGATTTAATGCATTATCAACGTTTGGAGGAATCAATATACATTAGTAGTGCTCTGGTCTTGAATAAGTACATTATTCTCTTATCAAGATCAACCCTAAGAAGCTGAAGATGTGTGTATATACATATATGTACCTTGATATAAGAAACTGAAGATGTGTGTTTATACATATATATACCTTGATATAAGAAACTGAAGATGTGTGTTTATACATATATGTACCTTGATATAAGAAACTGAAGATGTGTGTATATACATATATGTACCTTGATATAAGAAACCATGTTTGTATATACATATATGTACCTTGATATAAGAAACCATGTGTGTATATACATATATGTATCTTGATATTAGAAACCATTTTTGTATATACATATATGTACCTTGATATAAGAAACCATGTGTGTATATACATATCTGTACCTTGATATAAGAAACCATGTGTGTATATACATATATGTACCTTGATATAAGAAACCATGTGTGTATATACATATATGTATCTTGATATTAGAAACCATGTTTGTATATACATATATGTACCTTGATATAAGAAACCATGTGTGTATATACATATATGTACCTTGATATAAGAAACCATGTGTGTATATACATATATGTACCTTGATATAAGAAACCATGTGTGTATATACATATCTGTACCTTGATATAAGAAACCATGTGTGTATATACATATCTGTACCTTGATATAAGAAGCTGAATATGTGTGTTTATACATATATGTACCTTGATATAAGAAACTGAAGATGTGTGTTTATACATATATGTACCTTGATATAAGAAACCATGTGTGTATATACATATCTGTACCTTGATATAAGAAACCATGTGTGTTTATACATATATGTACCTTGATATAAGAAACTGAAGATGTGTGTTTATACATATATGTACCTTGATATAAGAAACTGAAGATGTGTGTTTATACATATATGTACCTTGATATAAGAAACTGAAGATGTGTGTTTATACATATATGTACCTTGATATAAGAAACTGAAGATGTGTGTTTATACATATATGTACCTTGATATAAGAAACTGAAGATGTGTGTTTATACATATATAAATAAAACCCAACGTTTTAAAAACGACGTTTAAAAACTCTTAGCATTTAAAATGCAATATCGTTCGTGCTACAAATGGGTAGATGGACACACTTAACCGGATGTATTGCTTGCAAGATATGATATAATTATAAATTATAATTTTTCATGTTTGTATATGTTTTTCATAATCAAAATCGTTGTCGTTGCTTTATGTTATGTATTATACGTTGTAAAGGAGCGGTGTTCAAATAAGCCTTGTGGCTTGTTCACCAATCCTTATTTCAATTTTATGAAATAAAAATATGTTTAAACCATATATATATGTACCTTGATATAAGAAACCATGTGTGTATATACATATATGTACCTTGATATAAGAAACTGAAGATGTGTGTTTATACATATATGTACCTTGATATAAGAAACCATGTGTGTATATACATATATGTACCTTGATATAAGAAACCATGTGTGTATATACATATATGTACCTTGATATAAGAAACCATGAGTGTACATACATATCTGTATCTTGATATTAGAAACCATGTGTGTGTAAATATATCTGTACCTTGATATTAAAAACCATGTGTGTATATACATATCTGTACCTTGATATTAAAAACCATGTGTGTGTATACATATCTGTATCTTGATATTAGAAACCATGTGTGTATATACATATATGTACCTTGATATAAGAAACCATGTGTGTATATACATATCTGTACCTTGATATTAAAAACCATGTGTGTATATACATATCTGTATCTTGATATTAAAAACCATGTGTGTATATACATATCTGTACCTTGATATTAAAAACCATGTGTGTATATACATATCTGTACCTTGATATAAGAAACCATGTGTGTATATACATATATGTTTCTTGATATTAGAAACCATGTGTGTATATACATATATGTACCTTGATATAAGAAACCATGTGTGTATATACCTATATGTACCTTGATATTAGAAACCATGTGTGTATATACATATCTGTACCTTGATATAAGAAACCATGTGTGTATATACATATATGTATCTTGATATTAGAAACCATTTGTGTATATACATATATGTACCTTGATATAAGAAACCATGTGTGTATATACATATCTGTACCTTGATATTAGAAAACATGTGTGTATATACATATCTGTACCTTGATATTAGAAACCATGTGTGTATATACATATATATACTTTGATATAAGAAACCATGTGTGTATATACATATCTGTACCTAGATATTAAAAACCATGTGTGTATATTCATATCTGTATCTTGATATTAAAAACCATGTGTGTTTATACATATATGTACCTTGATATTAGAAACCATGTGTGTATTTACATATCTGTACCTTGATATTAAAAACCATGTGTGTATATACATATCTGTACCTTGATATAAGAAACCATGTGTGTATATACATATCTGTACCTTGATATTAAAAACCATGTGTGTATATACATATCTGTACCTTGATATAAGAAACCATGTGTGTATATACATATCTGTACCTTGATATTAAAAACCATGTGTGTATATACATATATGTACCTTGATATAAGAAACCATGTGTGTATATACATATATGTACCTTGATATAAGAAACCATGTGTGTTTATACATATCTGTACCTTGATATTATAAACCATGTGTGTATATACATATCTGTACCTTGATATAAGAAACCATGTGTGTATATACATATCTGTACCTTGATATTAGAAACCATGTGTGTATATACATATCTGTACCTTGATATTAGAAACCATGTGTGTATATACATATATGTACCTTGATATAAGAAACCATGTGTGTATATACATATCTGTACCTTGATATTAGAAAACATGTGTGTGTAAATATATGTATACATGGAACATCATACTTGTGCATTTGGATCGTTTGTATTGAACTCGAAGCTGTCATGGAAGTGGAGGAACAACTCGTTGACAACTTCGAGTTCAAAACAAACTAACCAAATGCACAAGTATATATAGAACATCATATTTACGATTTGGATCGTTTGTATTGAACACGCATGATGTTCTATATATATATTATATTCCTCTTTTTAGGCAAATTCCTTTAAAACAATTAGTTGCTCAAATTTACTGGGATGAGATACCGCGCATTGATACATCGACGGTTGCTCGACTAGCACGACTGAATATTTCATATCAGCTTTATTTTCTCATTGATCAGTCCAGAAAAGCTTTAATGAAATTTGTCAAATGCGTTAACATAATGAAAACATGATATTTGCTTGGTATAATTTAATTCCAAAGAAAAAACATGAGAAACAACATTCAGGATTCCGTCCGTCGTGCTTCCTTCAAATGATGTAACCATGAAAATCACAGCCGTATAGATTGTGACGTCACAATCATCGCTAGGGAAGCCTTCGGAAATGCTCTCTGATTACCTTAGCAAGGTGCTTTAACCGAATTATTTGTAATAGGAGTTTCTATTTTCCTACATGTGTTGTAAATATTATGTCTTAAACAGGCAGTAGCACGCTTTATTTGTTTTCAAATTCCCCATCTGTAATGATAGTTTATTCATTTATACATACCTTAGAGGGTAAAAGATCTTATTACACAAACAATTAACCGTACTGGTAATAACGGTGTTACGAATATAGCAAACAATTGTGAACACATTGTATTATTTCGATTGACAAAAACAATTCCCATGGCTTTACGAAACCATGTACACTCATTGTTCTCCGAAGAGAGGAGGGTGTTCTACTATTGGTGACATTATTTTTCATATACATTTCATCGACTTATTTCAGCGAAAAAACGTGCTACTGCCACTTTAATCCAAGCTAATTATGTAATTATGTGAAATGCTATTTATCAGTGAAATGAAACTTAATTACGAAGATTGAATTGGAAAGTTCCGTCATCCTTGCAATACAGAATTCATCGTGCAATACGGAAATCGCCCTTAACCTATTGCACGCCTGTATTACTATCTTAAGTTTACATGGGTATATACTAAATTATTATATGATGGACTAGTGTTCTGCTTTCTGATTGGCCGAGACGGATGGTCATCGACAATGATCAAACGTTATGTTGACCGCGGGAAACGTCACGCGAGGTCGACATTACAATCCAATGACCTGGAGCTAAAAATAGATCACCCCTGCGAGGAGCTTAGCAAGGAGCGCTGTTTAATTTATGTTTTGTAATCTATTAAGTTATTTAAAAATAAAGTTTTTGTTTTCAATCGAAATCTATTTTGTAGGTTTACAAGTAAAATTAGAAAAATTAAACTTTTTTGGAAAAAAAAAAAGAAAAAAAATTTAATGAATTTTCGGAAAATATTGAGACTTTCATGGATCATATAATAAAACAGTTATTGACTTCAGTTATCGGTGAATAAAATGGTTTATCGACCTCGGAAAGTTATGTTCACCTCGGCTATCGCCTCGGAATATAACTGTTCCGAGGTCGATAAACCATTTGATTCACCTCAACTGAAGTCTATAATTGTATAATATATATACTTTGATACTAGGGAATAATACACATTTTTTGATAAATGCAAGTATAGCTTTATACAAAGTAATTAACTGCCCGACGAAGGAGGGCAGTTGAAGAAGACTGGGGGCTTCTGCAAATGATAATGCCCTGAAAAATAACATTACCCCTATTATAGCTCAAATGGATGGGATTTGTTCCTTTGTACCCGAATTATTGTACAAGTTTTAATTACAGTTGTATATATGATCAAAACAGCACAAAAAAAAACGCATTGTGTTACCGCCGAGAACCACTGTGATGTAACAAGTGAAGAATGACGTCATAGTCGCTTGCGGTTTCACAGCTGATTCGAACCTGAAAGGAATGTCAGCCGTTGATTGGGAAAACGAAAGCAGTCTACATCTAATGATTATCATACTGATGCATAGTCGTGTTTTATTATATAACAGTCACTGAAATAATGAAAATCAACGAATCATTACATATTTATAGCAAGTTTAGGATGTATGCGTATTTATGCTACCTAAATTTAACACAGACTATTGGAGGTGGCTGAGAACGATATTCTTCTTCTTCTTTAAAACACTTTAAAATTAGTGCGGTTGTATTGTCACATCGTGTTGGCAAAATTATATGTCCTCATTGGAAAGAAAGACATGTAAAACATTTTAAAATGTTCGAGTCGATACGCTCATTTGGTCGCCATATTAGTTAAAATTTCAAGAGGAGATTCTTAAGTGACGTCACTTAGAAACGAAGTGATAATGGCCCGTCGTCAGCGTTGAGAGGGCCGTTATCATTTACAGTGTCCCGCTCATTTCTGATAACAGGAGGGCGGTTTCATGATAATTCCATCCATGTTAGCTATAATGCACAATATCTTGATCTCCTGAGGCCGGAAGCTGTTGTAACAAGACAATACAACAACAAATGATTGTTTGAAATATTAAATGAAAACTGTTATTAAGGGTCTACGGGGACCTTATCAAATCAGTCTTCACCAATGAATGTAAGTGTACTTCTGTGATTAGCTGTGGATTGATAGTGAACATGTAAAACATATAAAAACTGTTAAATATGCGCTAACCGATATTCTAACTACATAACTATTCAGTAGCATTTTAACAACGTAAAGGAACTTCATCGGGATGATTTCGTAGCTCCAGATATTCGATGATAAGTTAAAACAACTTAAAGACATAATGGAAGTAAACGATATATTCTCACAATGTAATACTAACCAAAATTGACATAATTTATTCACGATCATCCGAACTCAATCTCGAAAGAAAGTGGTTTGACATTATAAAATTACATGTCTTTACTCATTTTGTTCACAACGCTCATGTCTATTTGTGTGTCTAGGCTCGTCTAGCTGCTATACCTAGATCAATAGAATAAGATGGCGTCCGTGTTGAAGATCCTTCTAGCAATCCTTCTGGGTGATACAGTACACTCAGATACACACACATCATTCCGGAAAATGTGTGGAGGTCTTTCTCTGAGACGGGAACATTGCAAGACTTGGAAATATAATGAAGTAACTTCGCTCTGTAAGCACAGTTTCAAAACTGCCGACGCAAACAGAGGCACTCATGCAAGAATGATGGTGCAACAAAAGAAAGCACAAACGCCACCACGAGGTAAATTAAATTACTTATATGAATTTAATATGATAAATGTGAAATGTAATTTGAATGCATTTATATATGTTTATTTCCATCGAATGGTTGAATATCTAATCCTTCTCGCTTCAAGCTCTGACTTTACAAAAGATCCCATCATTTGACTCATTCAAATCTCATCTAAACACTCATTAATAGGTCTTCAAGACATAGTCTTGAAGACGTATTTTTATTATGCGAATCCTTATTGTTATTTCCACACTTTTTTGTTGGGAGATTCTAGAAGTAACGGCTGAACCGATTTTTTTGAAATTTTCAGGGCTGGTAGAATTCAATTAGATCTTTTTTTATGTTGAAAGGATTTTTGATTGGTTTCCTCATTAAAGGTTCAGTTCGATTCAAAATTTCGATTTTTAACATTGGAATTTTTTTCAAAATGCACCTAGACACTTGTAACACTAAAAGATGCGCAATGACAACGCAATCAGAAAAATAAACCATGGCGAATTCGTAGGTCACGTGGTTAAGCCGCCATTTTGATTTTTGTCACTTTTCAAAACTGTCCGACCCCATGTACCTTTGACAATTTTCTCCTCTGAAGATACTTCCACTACGTGTCTGACATATATTTTTAGATGTAGCTGAAGCATTGGTGACTTCATGGTGTTGTCAATTTCCAGGACAACTAGATCAATATAGTGTCTTTCGGAATCAATAATTAAATCGGTCGCAAACAGTCATTTCCAACACAATTAAAGCTGAAAAATGACAGAAAATCACACTTCGAATTTTAACACAGGGAAAATTCTCAAAATTGACAAAGCGACTTTAAACTTTTTTTAAAAGATGGGTAATGAAAGTGCAAGCAAAAAAGTCAATCATTCGTAGGTCATATGGTTTTGGCGCCATTATTATTTAAAATAAAATTTATGATTCTTTGGAGGTTTACGATTGGAAGTTTTGGCAGAACAATGTTTGTGACATCCCTCGATCAAACATTGAGCTGAGGGTCAAGCAGAAGTCTTGAAGACCTAAGTATTGACGCGTCAATCCAAGTTATTATTATTATTATTAGGTCTTCAAGACTAAGTCTGGAAGACCTTTTGTTCTTATCGTGTGTTTTTTTGGTTGTTTTATTATTATTATTTGACCTTTTTCGTCCGATGGATTCCTGCTTAACCACTTGACCGATTTTCATGAAACTTATAGTGATGATAGTCTATGACCTGACCTAGTGCACTAAGAAGCCCGATTTTGGATCTTTCGCGAGTTATCTCCCCTTGAAGTTGAAACTTTAAACCTTAATACCTCAGGAACTAATCAATATATTTGCACAAAACTTTCACCACTATGTGGGCAGCAACATTCCCCATCGATTAGGACTATTGTGGTTTTTCGGCCGTAATAAAAGATTCTTTGCTATTTCGCAAACTTAATATGTTGTTAACTTACGCAGTTTTGAGGGTACGCGTCTTTAAAAATCTTCTCCTAATTCACGGCAATACATACAGCTATGTGTGATAGCTCATATCAAAGCTGAATAACTGCTCCACAGAATGCTTTAGCCCGAATTTAGAATTTCGTCCTAAAACTAAAAGTAACTGTCCTTGAAATTGGTCCTTTTTTAAATGTTAATTTTTCGGCTCCTTGTTCAAAGTGACATAACTCTGTCTGGAATAAAGTTATGACAATGTTAGTAATGGCAATCTCTTTATCATAATCAATTAACAATTCCATAACATATCATTATCATATAAAAGTTGATAGTTTCGGCACAATTTTGACATATTCCCAAAAATGCAAAAAATTGTGGTTTTGAGAATTTTCGAAGGGTTCTTTCTTTGGCGATTTTTCGATCGTAAACCACATAAGATATCATTTTGTTCAATAGCTCATATTTCAGTGGAAATGTCATTTTTTTATGACAATAAATTGCAAACATGTTTCTATCATAGTTTGCCATTGACAAGTCATTGAAGATTGTAATTTTTAAAAAATCGCCATTTTCAGCAAAGTTCAAAGGAATATAACTCGTTAACTAATTAAGATAATTAATCTTTTTTTACACCTGCGGATGAACAAATTCAAGAACAAAAACTTTTCTGTAGAAACCTTTCATCAAAAAGTTAAGAATTAAGCTCCAAACATCGCAAATGTTGTCTAGGGGTCCAAATTAAAGCATTTTTTAGTAGTTTCTTGAATATTCAGAACATCATAACGCATTACTTATGTATGCAATCTCAATGATGATTACATCTTCTTCAGTGGAATTTAAGCACAACATTTCCTTTGTTATACCTTAGTATGAACATATTATCCATATTAGATCCAGCTTCATCACATACTGCGCTGGAGAATATGACAGAGTGCTGTAATGACATACAGTCATGGATGTTCAACAACAAGTTGAAGCTCAACAGTGGTAAAACTGAGTGTCTGGTTGTTGGTACATCTAAGTACAGATTCCAGACTGACATCAAACTGTTTGAGTTTGACGATTCCATCATCCACCATTCACAGAAAGTCAAGGATCTGGACGTTGTAGTGGACTGTGCACTCACACTAGATGACCACATCAACAACACGGTTAAGACCTGTTTCATAGCCTTGCGGAATATCAGCAGCATTCGTCAGTATCTGACAAAGGAATCGTGTATCACACTTGTGCTGTCATTAGTTATCTCCAGGCTTGACTACTGTAATAGTCTGCTTGTCGGAGCCACCAACTGTCAGCTCAACAAACTGCAACATGTTCAAAGCGTTGCTGCACGAATCGTCAGTCTCTCCAGCAGATCTAGCCACATCACTCCTATCCTGCAGAACCTTCATTGGCTCCCTATCAAGCACAGAATAAACTACAAGCTTCTTTGTGTCGTCTTTCGCTGTCTGTCTACTCAAGAACCCGCCTATCTTAGAGATCTTCTCACCACCTACTCTCCATCAAGATCTCTACGTTCTGAGAGCCGCAACCGCCTGGTTGTTCCAAGGGTCAAGACAACATGCTATGCAGAAAGAACTTTCGCCTTCGCCACCGCTTCTCTCTCGAACAGTCTTCCTCAACATCTAAGAGACTGTCAAAATCTCTCCACTTTCAAATCTCAACTAAAGACATACTTCTACAGGACTGCTTTCTCTTAATTTTTCTCTATACTTTAAATCTACGTTGGCGCTTTGAGCATGCAATGCGCATGGATATATGCGCGGTATAAATATCCTATTATTTATTATTTATTTATTATTTATTAACCGTTTTATCTAAATTATGAGAAATATCATGTAGGGCTCCATTAATAAGCGATTGTTCCATTTTCAGAGGTTCATTGTATTTTGATATTTTTGGTAAAAAAACTACTGAAGATAGAGACATGTTTGATAGCTCATTTTAAAGCAGAGAAACAGATGTATAACCCTGAGTCCAACATGGAGTTCAAGGTCAAGCAGAAGTCTTGAAGACCTAAGTATTGCCTTGGCAATCCTAGTTATTATTATTATTATTATTAGCCAAGAGAAGCTGTCCCATAATGGTCAGATGAAGTAAAACAACTGTTTTCGAGTCTATTAATTCAAGACTTATTTTGTTAATAATTCTGCTTTGTTTGGAAACAAATTGCATTTTGCATCGTTTGCACTCTCAATTAAACTCAAATTAAATAATTTTAGGGCATTTTAGTAGTTTGTAGTAATATGTTACACGACTTCTGTCGAGACTAATAACATAATTTTGTTTACGTCATGGTCAAGATCATTCAAAACACATCCGCTTATAGGACATCCGCAGTCAAATTAAAATGAATAATACTTTTGCTATTTTGTGTATTGACATGATGGAAAGAAACATAAGTTGTATGCTTCTCCCTTTGGTAATACGGCCTGATGTACAATCTTTGTACCAGTATCTCCTGAGCCTACATAAGACTGTATTACCCTCGAGAGAAACATACAACTTATATTATTAGTTGTAGGTTGTTGAACCCTTTGAGCAATACTTCAACGGAGAGACAATGAGTAAACGGTTTACATTCAGGTTATGTCTTTATTCCAAAGGCTTTTTCATGGACACGGGAGGAACACTCTTCCTTGTCGACCTTCTAATGAGGAAGCATAAAGTCTCCAAGAGACGCCTCAAATTAAACCCAATTCATTACGATAGAGATGACAAAATCCTCTACATGACGAATTCCTTTGGTATGATATACCAAGGGGTCATCGGGAACATGGGAGTGAAGGTCAAGAAATACAGACGATTCAAAGGTAAATATATATATAGTGTATTGTACAGTTTTGTGGTTTGCTGACATCCAATGTGTAAGTCATTGCATGCGGTTTTGGTTATTCAATACGATTGTTCTGGATATTATTTATAAATTTCATGACATATGACATCCGTATAAGAGTCATAAGGACAAACAAGGTCCTGTAAGCAAAACACTTCGTCTATCAAAACTAAGAAACCAGAAGCTTAAGTACTGTGTACAGAATACAGACTCCTTTGCCAGTTTTCTTAATGTGATGACTCTTGCACCAAACAATATCAACAAGGGTCAATCATTAAACATATTACCGTTGTCATCCTATGAACTTTAAATCATTGAAAACTGAACACATGGGTACACACTCTTTGTCATTGGGATAATCATTTGAAGACGTTGTGACTATGATTATTGAGGACCTCAAAGAAATAGTTTACCCTTTATATTACCTCTTCCTTTCATCTTTTCAAGATATCCAGTTCCTTGGTTAATGTTGGTTAAAAGTTGTGAATTTGTTAAGACTTGTGTAAATAAGTTCTAAAATTATGATTTTCAAACTGTTATAAGGTAAACTCACGTGCAAAAGAAACGTCCCCACATTTTAAAAATAGTATCAAATGAAATATTGATGTCGGAGAAAGTAGATTATGAATGTATTTTGTAGCCACATGTTTTGTATAGAAGTATTCACAATTTCATACATCATTTCATTCTTTTATGTGTACATCTGTTCAAATACACATGGGGTGCTAAAATCGATTTTCAATTAGTTTTTGACCCACAATATTTGGTATTTAAGATTAAAACATTGAAAAAGTAGAAATTCAATTAATTAAAGATGTCCACAACATAAATAACCTTCTTTGATTTAAATTTGTTGACGCGTCATTACTGTAGGACGTCACAAAACAAGCCAAAACTGGCTTTTTGAGGCTTCTATATTGTCTAGTTAAGGATATTGCAAAACGACCATTTCTTAAAACTTTTGTTTCTCAGAGTTATCAATAGATAATTTTCTGAAAATTCATAGTTAGTATTGTTGGGTTCTGAAGACATGATGTAACGCTGTTTCAGTCGCATTTATCGCCCGTCGATTGAAATATCGTGTTTTTTGTATTGGGACGTTTCTTTTGCACGTGAGTTTATTATTACCAAACCCTGATGAACCACCAAACATATAACTATATTATTAAATAGATACATCCTACTGTGTTTTTAACTTTCTGTGAGTCTAACATCGATTCGATTTCGCGTCAGCGTGAGGGTTCGAATTATATAAATCGGTATGGAATCTACGTTAGACTCACAAAAAAGTTAAAACACACAGTACGTTTATCTCCATTCTACCATGACGAGTTATCAGCGTATTTTAAACGTGTTTCTTTGACACTGCGGAAGTGAACTGAGTGATGCGGAAGTCTGTTGAACCTGTTTTTTCTTCAGGTATCACGCATCACATTTCTGTTATTTTTGATACGTTAGAAATTTACTAACTAGTGAAATTAACAATTCATTCTTATTAAAATATGATAATTAAGTGATAACATAGATTTTAATCAAATAGAAGATAAAAGTTAGTACATGTTAACGTTTTCCGCCTTGAAAGTTTTCCTCCACACTAGTCAATTTGACGCGACCATTCCTGTGATGTCATAACTGATTGAGCTTATGATGTCATTGTATCCAAAACGAAACCGGTTCGTCCACGGCTTATTGCAGTTTTGATCGACTACTGTAGTTTCACTGTTTAAAACATCAGTCCAAATTAGAATAACTCACCGTAACAGATACACAGATTAAATTGCGTAGAGTGAACACATGATTGAAACCATAAAGTGAAGATAACTGATTTACGCACGTTTATTTCAATGACATATCTTGGCCTAGAATCTTACGTCACTGTTTATCCAAACGGGGTAAATCGCCGTTCACAAAAATCGTGTTCGAACCTCCATTCCCCCATAAAATAAACCAATAAAAAAAAAGGATTTTAAAGGGGCAGTAGCACATTTTTTTTGCTGAAATAAGTCGATGAAATATATTTGAAAAATAATGTCACCAATAGTAAAACACCCTTCTCTCTTTGGAAAATCAAGTTAAAAAATGAGCGTAGATGGTTCCGTAAAGCCACGGGAATCTTTTTTGTCATTCAAAATAATAAATTGTGTTCACAATAAAATGGCTGCCATGCAATTTTTGCTTTATATGCAACACCGTTATTACTACTAGAGATAATTGGTTTGTGTAATAAGATGTTTTACCCTCTCAAGTAAATATAAATAACATAGACTATCATAATAAATGGGAAATTTAAAAAAATAAAATTTGCAAAAAACGTGCTACTGCTCCTTTAAAATGTCATGGTAGAATTATATATTTGACTAACATGATTTGCATAATGAATGTGTAAACCATAATCTGACAAGAATGAAAGAAACCATGTATGTGGGGTATTTTTTCAAACTCTGACTCATTAGTTCATTGAGGTGATATGTTTTTATTGAGATCGTGATTCCTATGAATTTGAAAGTTTTGGTCATTTCATATTACTTTCAAAGTGGTAATGCCATGCAGTACACCATTTACTATGTCGAATAATTGCAATTCCAGGCTTTCGATGAATTCACATGTCAATAACTATTTGATTTAATTAATTTGTTTCAGTCAAAATAATTGACCGAATGACTGTCGATACGAAGACCAATATGGTAGCAATACTAAATTTCGATATTTCGAAAATCAAATGTTACAACGCAAGTATACAAATACCACGAAAGATAGCCGAGGAAGGTTGCAGTCGTGGTAATATTGGTATTGACAAAGACAAGAGGTAACAGTTTTCTCTTTATCAACTTACATGACAAACATCGATGTGTAACATGTTACTAAAAATACAAAATAAAATAATAAAAAAAAACATTCCAAAGTTTAACCCAAGGATACCAAAATCACTTTTATATTCTGAGCTAAAAAAATACTAATGTGGTTTATATATGATCTATTTAGACAATGGTACAAATAGCGTAGTTATGTTTTATTGGACCTTTTCTCTTAAATGAAGAATATCATTAAACTCTCAGACCGTGTAATCTATGTTTTAATTCCAAAATAAAATAATAACTCTGATTTATTTAGTAAAATTTAATTGTATGTTATCTGAGAAATAGGAAACATGAATTATTTTATCTTTAACAAGCTATTATAATGGAATTCATTCACGATTAAAGATTCAATTATACCCTTTCAACAGACTTTGACAAAGTTATGCTTTGGCGACTATATATAGATCTTAAAATCTTGGAGTACATTCGTCCATCTAAGAGCAATACTATAAATCGGCTGGTACATCTATTATTAATTTGTATGGTTATTATTTTGCTTTAGACTCATCTACTTTGCTCAGTGGTCCAAATTGTGTTCAATGACGTATTCTGGAAATGACAAGAAGATCTTTAAAAAAATGAAAATAGTTAATTCATTTCATTTCGAATTTCAAGGTAAGATAGATTATATTACAGTTTTAGGAATACTAATGTGTTGATATTCATCAGCATCAAATTAATTAATTAATTCTAACAGTCATGTCCACAACAAAAGCATGTACAATCACACAAAGCAAACAGCCTCTTCCGGAGAGATTGTGGAATGTTGTGGTTATATAAAAGCTTCCGTACATTTTAATTTTTTTACTCAAACTTGTCCAATCCAGTTAGCCACTGCCATGGTGTTGTTTAATGTCCTGAACAGAATAAGTAGTTCGTGACCATGGCCTGGTCAGATATTCATTTCCCCTCTCTGATGTTTTTTCAGTTATCTTCTGGGCACATTGAGGAATATTTATATTGATACCAGTCACAAAGATACTCTACCATTCCAAACATAATCACGTATACAAACACGCCTTGTCAAATGGTTTTGTTGATGTTTCTGGTTATGCTTGAACAAATCTTCAAAACGCTACAGTTGTTTTGTTTTAACATGTTTAGCATGAATTTGTAATGTTTAAAAAAACACCATTGAAGCATGTATCGCTTAGTGTACCCTTTAAGTGTCAGGTCATTCTACAAACATGACACATTAAACAAGTGATTTGAAGAAAAAGGACTTAACATGAAAGAGGAATTGTCATTGGCATGTTGACAGCTTGGTTAACGACAACTCGGATATTAAGGCTCTTTGGACATCAATCACTCTGGGCAAGACTTTGAAAACAGAAACCAAGATCAGTTCAAGATTGCCCACCTTCAGGACGACTACGGGTCACAACGTCAACTCAATATCAGCCCATCCAGGTTACTCGTATTTTGCAGCGACAACAAGAAGCAACACAGAGAGCTGCAACAATTGAAGGCCACGTCATAACACTTGTGCACGCTGCAGAGATCAGACATGTACGTCCTTACATTACTGCCATTAACAATTTTACTAGACAACAACAGAGTCTTCAATAGCAGCAAGCTGATGAGTCGAGATTTAATCTGTTGTCAGACAGATTACGGAGAGTTACCTCCCTTCCCTTGTGGGATCTCTCTAGTCATCGAAGGTTGACTAGTTGTTCTTGTTTGGTGCTAATTTCCTTTACGGATTATATTTGTTTATTTCAGTATTATTGTATGAAGATGACCTTAATTCTGTATGAGTATGTATAGCTGTATGTAGCGTTGAATAAAGGACATATAGGCATTTATGTTTCATGTTATCTGTCGATGATGTAAGTTAAGTAGAACTGAAGCTTGTCGATGCTTGTCGATGTGGAGAACGCTGACCGTTGCGTTTTCCAAACTGACGCTTCGTGAGGAATAAGCCTGAGGGTGGGGCGTGGTTCAATTACCTTTAAAGACCATCTGTGCATTTGTTTCGCCAATGTGTGACTATCGTAGTAAACAGTACATATAGTTCCTCTAAATCACGTTGTACCTCTGTTCCAAGCCCATCCTCGAAACCAGTGGTCCCAACAGAACAATGCTCGTCCTCACCAAGAACTTGTCACTTGCAGATGATTAATAAAGTTTCTGTGCTACATTTGCCTTTGTTGTCTCAAGATATAGAAACAATCGAACAGTCTGGGGTGAAGACGACTTCGGGACGGCAAATATACATTATACATATATGCTATGGTGATATTGAGTCTAACATAGACCTGTGTACTCAATAAATAAGGTGCAGCCGTGTGTTGCAGTCACTGGGAGTCACATTCACTTCTGATGAAGACATTGTGTTCTCACATTTTTGCTTGGTGATAAATTGATGACAGGAACTTTCTCAATAAACAGCAGTGTTTTACAACTCGATCAACTGCAAATTTCTTCAAAGTGAACGTGCCTGTTGTTTGTCAATAATGTTAATGTCATGTGTTTCAAAATGTTAAGATTATCAACAAGTGAATTTGATGTTTCTTTGACAATTAAGTATATTTGCTGCTGCTGCAATTGTTACCATCAGTATACTTAGACTTAAGGTTATAATCTAGTTATCGAGGTTGTATAACTCCTACCAATGTATTTCTAATACACACAAAAAACATTTGAAGCACAACCAAGAAACTCGTTGAACTAAAGAAGTGTAATGCAGTTATTATTTTGTTACATCTTTCAGATGAACACATTTTCTGCACTACCCGCATTAGAAGGGCGATTGTGACGTACACATCTGACAGGGCTTCTGGTGTGACACAAGTTACAAGAATCCCTCTCAAATGTCCTGGAAGAAAGAAAGCTAGTTTGTCGTATGTCATCAAAGTTGGAGACTTGGTTGTAGCTGCGTTTGATGAACTTCCGTAAGTATATGAGTTTATGTGTGTTTATTACTGTAAGGGGCCACCGGCCCATTATAAATTGCATATAATAGCACAATATCGTGTACATTGAGCACCACATGCAGGGAGACACTGAATATGGTTACCGTAGCAAGTTAAAATCTTATAACAAACCAACACAGATTTACTGAAAAAATCTATTTCTCTTCTTATTTCCTAGGAATACATATTTAGCTAAACATGTCAGTACATTAGAATCCTATAAAGTTTGAGAATGTTGGGTATTCTAGTTAGTAACTTAGGAGAATAGATTTCCTCAAACTGTCGTAAAAAGACATAATAACTGATATACATAAGTGATATTTGGAATGTATACCGTGAGTAATGCAAAATTGACAATATCGTTCATGATGAGGTAAATTAGATTTGTGACCTTGTTCCAGTAAAAGACAATGATTGGAGCAACGGCATCTACACAAAGCTAAACGATATTCTGGCAGAATAATTAATGACAGATTAGGTTCAAATGACACAGAAGATTTAAGACCGGAGTTATAGCTTACTATATCTTCGAATATGTTCTAACCATTCCTGGTGACCAATGAATATGCACCTCTCCTTGAACAGCGATATAAATAATTTAATACAACCAAAAATCCTGATAGACCCATGTGTAACCAAAGCCTTAGGAAAATAGTAGCTGTTTGCGCCCAAAAATTGCGTACCCGCTTTCAGAAAGATAATATTGGTAGTCATAAGCTTTCTTTAAGTTACTTATCAAGAGCCTGAATTGTGAACACCTAAATAATTGTATGATCGGACCACCTCTAACCGTGAACCATTGAAGAAAACTTTCTTAGATTTCCTCAGTCAGCCTGCCTTCCTGAACACCAAAACGTTAGTCTTAGTCCTCATCTAATTTTAGCTGCTATTTGTTACAATATTCATTAAGCTTATCTAATCTTCTTTGTAATGAAATGACCTTACCCTCTATAAGTGTCATGTCGTCTGCAAACAACAACATAAATATCTGTAAAACACCAATTCCGATACACCTGTCAGTAGCTTCAAAACTAACATCTATAATGTTATTCACATAAAGAGAGAATAAAAACGGGGACAACTGACAACCTTGTCTGACACCAAAAAGACTATAAGACCATCTTTAAGAAGTATGGGCGACCTTTATCAATCTAAAAGTTCTACCTCTGATATTAGCAAGCCAGAGTTTGTACAGTTAACTACTGCCCCATATACTAAAAGGTGGCTTTCCGTAAGTGTGTAACTATTGATAAAATAATGTATTCAGACCCGTAGCACTAATTCAGAATAATTTGAGACATGGTAGGGGCAACATAAAGTACTTTATTAATAGTATACTAAACATAATTTTACATTTTGTGAATCAAGGTAGAAGTAACTTATCATTCTAAAATTGAAGTGTTCCGTGTTCAATAGAAAAATATAGCTTTCAGAGTGTGTTGTATTACAGCTTTCAGAGAGTGTGTCGTCTTGTATGTATATTAAAATGAAAACCTTACCATTCACTTTCAGAGAGTGTGTCGTCCTATATGTATATTAAAATGAAAACCTTACCATTCACTTTCAGAGAGTGTGTCGTATTGCATGTATATTAAAATGAAAACCTTACCATTTACTTTCAGAGAGTGTGTCGTCCTGTATGTATATTAAAATGAAAACCTTACCATTCACTTTCAGAGAGTGTGTCGTCTTGTATGTATATCAAAATGAAAACCTTACCATTCACTTTCAGAGAGTGTGTCGTCTTGTATGTATATTAACATGAAAACCTTACCATTCACTTTCAGAGAGTGTGTCGTCTTGTATGTATATCAAAATGAAAACCTTACCATTCACTTTCAGAGAGTGTGTCGTCTTGTATGTTTATTAACATGAAAACCTTACCATTCACTTTCAGAGAGTGTGTCGTCTTGTATGTATATTAAAATGAAAACCTTACCATTCACTTTCAGAGAGTGTGTCGTCTTGTATGTATATTAAAATGAAAACCTTACCATTCACTTTCAGAGAGTGTGTCGTATTGCATGTATATTAACATGAAAACCTTACCATTCACTTTCAGAGAGTGTGTCGTCTTGTATGTATATCAAAATGAAAACCTTACCATTCACTTTAAGAGTGTGACGTCTTGTATGTATATCAAAATGAAAACCTTACCATTCACTTTCAGAGAGTGTGTCGTCTTGTATGTATATCAAAATGAAAACATTACCATTCACTTTCAGAGAGTGTGTCGTCTTGTATGTATATCAAAATGAAAACATTACCATTCACTTTCAGAGAGTGTGTCGTCTTGTATTTATATCAAAATGAAAACCTTACCATTCACTTTCAGAGAGTGTGTCGTCTTGTATGTATATCAAAATGAAAACCTTACCATTCACTTTCAGAGAGTGTGTCGTCTTTTATGTATATCAAAATGAAAACCTTACCATTCACTTTTTTAGAGAGTGTGTCGTCTTGTATATATATTAAAATAAAAAAACCTTACCATTCAATTTCAGAGACTGTGTCGTCTTGTATGTATATTAAAATGAAAACCTTACCATTCACTTTCAGAGAGTTTGTCGTATTGTATGTATATCAAAATGAAAACCTTACCATTCACTTTCGGAGAGTGTGTCGTCTTGTATGTATATTAAAATGAAAACCTTACCATTCACTTTCAGAGAGTGTGTCGTCTTGTATGTATATTAAAATGAAAACCTTACTATTCACTTTCAGAGAGTGTGTCGACTTGTATGTATATCAACATGAAAGCCTTACCATTCACTTTCAGAGAGTGTTTCGTCTTGTATGTATATCAAAATGAAAACCTTACCATTCACTTTAAGAGAGTATGTCGTATTGTATGTATATCAAAATGAAAACCTTACAATTCACTTTCAGAGAGTGTGTCGTATTGTATGTATATCAAAATGAAAACCTTACAATTCACTTTCAGAGAGTGTGTCGTCTTGTATGTATATCAAAATGAAAACCTTACCATTCACTTTCAGAGAGTGTGTCGTCTTGTATGTATATTAAAATGAAAACCTTACCGTTCACTTTCAGAGAGTGTGTCGTCTTGTATGTATATTAAAATGAAAACCTTACCGTTCACTTTCAGAGAGTGTGTCGTCTTGTATGTATATTAAAATGAAAACCTTACCATTCACTTTCAGAGAGTGTGTCGGTTTGTATGTATATTAAAATGAAAACCGTACCATTCACTTTCAGAGAGTGTGTCGTCTTGTATGTATATCAAAATGAAAACCTTACCATTCACTCTCTGAGAGTGTGTCGTCTTGTATGTATATCAAAATGAAAACCGTACCATTCACTTTCAGAGAGTGTGTCGTCTTGTATGTATATCAAAATGAAAACCTTACCATTCACTTTCAGAGAGTGTGTCGTATTGCATGTATATTAAAATGAAAACCGTACCATTCACTTTCAGAGAGTGTGTCGTCTTGTATGTATATCAAAATGAAAACCTTACCATTCACTTTCAGAGAGTGTGTCGTCTTGTATGTATATCAAAATGAAAACCTTACCATTCACTTTCAGAGAGTGTGTCGTATTGCATGTATATTAAAATGAAAACCGTACCATTCACTTTCAGAGAGTGTGTCGTCTTGTATGTATATCAAAATGAAAACCTTACCATTCACTTTCAGAGAGTGTGTCGTCTTGTATGTATATTAACATGAAAACCTTACCATTCACTTTCAGAGAGTGTGTCGTCTTGTATGTATATTAACATGAAAACCTTACCATTCACTTTCAGAGAGTGTGTCGTCTTGTATGTATATTAAAATGAAAACCTTACCATTCACTTTCAGAGAGTGTGTCGTCTTGTATGTATATTAAAATGAAAACCTTACCATTCACTTTCAGAGAGTGTGTCGTATTGCATGTATATTAACATGAAAACCTTACCATTCACTTTCAGAGAGTGTGTCGTCTTGTATGTATATCAAAATGAAAACCTTACCATTCACTTTCAGAGAGTGTGTCGTCTTGTATGTATATCAAAATGAAAACCTTACCATTCACTTTCGGAGAGTGTGTCGTCTTGTATTTATATTAAAATGAAAACCTTACCATTCACTTTCGGAGAGTGTGTCGTCTTGTATGTATATCAAAATGAAAACCTTACCATTCACTTTCAGAGAGTGTGTCGTCTTGTATGTATATCAAAATGGAAACCTTACCATTCACTTTCAGAGAGTGTGTCGTCTTGTATGTATATCAAAATGAAAACCTTACCATTCACTTTCAGAGAGTGTATCGTCTTGTATGTATATCAAAATGGAAACCTTACCATTCACTTTCAGAGAGTGTTTCGTCTTGTATGTATATCAAAATGAAAACCTTACCATTCACTTTCCTTTGCAGAGGTCTCCTGGTGCTTGAAGGAAAGAAATGTAAACTGATCTGGAAACGTTTGCCAGTGTTGGCCATCTTCCTTTCGGAATGAAAATTTAAGCTAAAGGGGCTATTTTCAAAGAGTTTAAAAGTTTGAAGTAAATCTGTATCCAGCATAGCTGTTATCCCCATCGACGATCCCATGTTGAATCCATTCAAAATCTATATTTAAAAGCAAAACTTGGTATGAGTATTGTAATGAACAGATAAATAAAATACTAACTGGAATTGAATGTTCATTTTGAATATCATAATTTCGTTAATGATTGGATAAATAAAGTCTATCCTGATAGTTTTCTGACTTCAAGATCTTCTGAGGAGTGTTATATTAAAAATAATATTAATAATAATAATAATAATAATAATAATAATAATAACTAGGATTGACGCGTCAATACTTAGGTCTTCAAGACTTCTGCCTGACCCTCAGCTCCATGTTTGATCGAGGAAAGTCATGAACATTGTTATGTCCAAACTTCCATTCGTAAACTGTACTGAGAAATCCTCAAAAGATCGTAAATTTCATTTTAAATAAAAATCGTGCCAAAACCAAGTGACCTACGATTTCGTCATGATTGACTTTTTTTCTCAATGTCAATTTCTCTATGTCAATTGTGAAAAAATGTCCCATGTTAAAATTCGAAATCGTGATTTTCTGACATTGTTCAGCCTTAATTGTGACTGGAAATGACTGTTCGCGAGCGATTTTATTATTGATTCCTAAAGACACTATATTGATCTAGTAGCCCTGAACATGTCATGTAATTTTGAGATCGGGAAGTTGGAGTAATGTCCCCTTGAAGTAGGTCCAATGTAACAAGTCGCCCAACTTTGAAAGGTCACTGTGCGAAAAGTATTAGGAGTTCGCTCCTGAAAAACAACACCATGTATTCACCAATGCTTCAGTTACATACACAAATAAATGTCAGATTCGTGGTGCGTAGAGAAGAAGATTGTCAAAGGAACATGGGGTCGGACGCTTTTAAAAAGTGACAAAACTCAAAATGGCGGCTTAACCACGTGACCTACGAATTCACCATGATTTACGTTTTTGCTCGCATTGTCATTGCGCATCTTTTAAAAAAGTTGCAAGTCTCCAGCTGCATTTTGAATTTTTTTCCCATGTTAGAAATCGAAATTTGGAATCGAACTGGCTCTTTAATGAGGAAAAAAATAAAAATTCCGCTCAATGACAAAGCCAGATTTTAATGAATTCTACAATCTCTGAAAATTTAAGGAACATCGGTCAAGCCGTTATTTCTGGAATGTCCCAACAATTATTTCGGAAATCATAATAAGTAGGATTCCCATAAAAACAATACGTCTTCCAGACTATGTCTTGAAGACCTAATAAGGATTCACATAACAACAATACGTCTTCCAGACCTTGTCTTGAAGACCTAACTAGGATTGAAGCGTCAATACTTAGTTGGTTTGATTGATAACTCTGAGGAAAATAACTGCTTTCATTGACTTTTTCATGTGAGTTCTTTTGTTGGTCAATCCCTTGACACACATTAGCGTTCGTGCCATTGTATGTTTAGGCCGAGGCGAGCATGAAAAGGTGACCAAAATACCGTTGAATTGAACGTAAGTTTTGACAGCTTTTCAAAGGGATATCACATTCCAAATCCACTCGTTTCGCGAAACTGGAAAATGGTCAATTGGTGACACTTTTCTAGAAATCTGTAAGCTCACATTAAATTCACACAGTCGCAAATACAAAAAAGTAAGATCATTGTGTCCATATTTATTTTTCAACTTTCAAACAGGAATTACTTGACTTATTTAAAATTATGATTCAAACTTTAAAACAGGAACATTAATAGCATTCAATACATAATTTAACAAGGCAATTAACAAGGGAAAACATGGACATATCAGAAATATTGGGGATTGGCATACAATGATGTTATGTGTCACTGGATAGCTTGTAAATGATTTGTTGACATTATTCAAAATCAGCCACTACTCACAAGTCAATTCAAGCATTGTCTGCCTCAAAATGCTGAGTGTCAATCGTGCAAGCAGGAAAGCAACATCTCCATTGATTTGGCATGGTATGAGGTAACTGGCAATCAAATAACCGTGTTCTTGGTGATACGGAGACGCTATACTATGTGAGCTTTATCCGGTTAGCATGTAAATACAACATGGTCTATTGATTACCAGCAGTCCCATTAACATGCATATTTCCTCCAAAATATATATAGAATACTAAACATGTCCCGTTTGATAACATGATTATTAAACGAGTGAATGATTTGGTATTTTAACGAGCGAAAATGAGTTAAATACCGATGCCATTCACGAGTTTCATAAACATGTTATCTAATAGGACCGAGTTTAGTATTTTATGTATTACTCAATGATGTACATAGCGCTGAAATGCAAGACCATTATTTTTAGTGACGCTCACTTACAAATAGGTCACCCGCTATTGCAGTCGCGCGGCTCGCACTGTGACGTCAACAAAAAAACGACTGTGATGTCACGTGCCGATTATGACGTCACGATAGCAAGCGATGGTATCACACAATGTGTGTAACAAACTCGTTGTTATCTAATGAGTGATCTCACCACCGTTGAGTAATAAATATAATAAACCATGGGATAACTGACATAAGGTAGATTGCTGTAGGCTTTCCTGCAGTCTATCATGTCTCCTGAATAGCATATATAGTGAGTCTTTGAATAAGTGATCTCTTACAGCCATAATCTACGACCAATTGTAATACATTCTTGAGATGTTTCTATCAAACCTTCAGAATGTTCTCGTGATACTTCGATATACTTTATTCCCATCTGTTTTCCTGTCCTTCTGCGCATGTCCTTTTAACTTCTAACTCGTGTCTCTGGTAAAACACCAGAACTGTTTCCGAGATGAATTACTCGATCTTTATGGAGTGGCAGCAGCAGTCCCAACAACATGGCAGCCTCTATGAAAGACTCTGAGAGTCGGTTGAATTGTTGAACATGACGACAAAGATGTCACCTTGTTGGGCAAGGGTACTTCCATTTCCAGTGCTGAAGCCATTCTCGTGAGGACTTGTGATTAGGAGGACGTCACCTTTCCGTTCAGCAGAATAATCCTGTAACAACGCATCACAGGCCACGCCATATTAAAAAATTTGCTTTACTTTGAAAATAAAAGAGGTCTTGTCAACCTCCTGAGCACCAATGACAACGATCTTCAATTCGAACACAAGTTGTTTCTTCCACATCCTTAAGTTCAGATGTTTACTGAAGCGTATTAGTGTCACGATGAAAAAAAATAATTGTGATACTATCTCCTACGTAGGACTTAGTATCTCCTACGTAGGACTAAGTATCTCCTACGTAGGAGATAGTATCTCCTACGTAGGAGATAGTATCTCCTACGTAGGACTTAGTATTTCCTACGTAGGACTTAGTAACTCCTACGTAGGAGATAGTATCTCTTACGTAGGAGATAACTTCTATAAAGCCTTGACCATTTTATCACATCCAGCGCTTTTCACAATTGTATTAAACACACGTATACGCGTACAGTGTATGTAAACACTCGTGTATATGAATTTATGGATAACCAACTTATTCATTCTATTTATGGCGATATAGAATACAAAAACGTTGTGTATCCATCAAATTGTTCTCCATTCTTCATCACCCCACTTTCTAAAATGCCCATCACAAATATTGTGTATATGATATGTTGTATAAGTATATGATAGTATATATGACCGTTTAAAAACTTTAATGATGCTGTAGCTGTATTTTCTCAAATTTGCCATATACTTTTTAACAATATATTGTTATGTTGGAGGGTAAGACATCGCGTTACACGATCCGATAAGCCTGCATCCATAGAAAAAGGTTATCCCAATTGAAATAAAATGGTGCGACATATAAAGCGACAGTGGTGTGGAACTATTCAGTGTGAGAGGTAGATTTGTAGGTCATTTGAGAGTTCAGACAACAAGATAATTGACCATTCTATCATGGTTCCATATTCAAAACTCTACTTTGAGTGTTAAGGTATCGCTACAGCCGATGGCCACTCGAAGGGAAATGGACTCGCATGGCTTAACCGAAAAAATGTACATTCGTTGTAGAACTCTTTTTATTGATTCGGGAGTATTATTTAGCCATTGGTCAGACTTATTTACCTTTTCGTGAGATAAATTTTTTCATAAAGAAAAACGTGCTAATTTGTATATTGGTATCTATTGAAGTAGAGTTGATTGAGCCATCAAGTATTATGCAATCCAGTATAGTTTTGCACTGAACGGTTATATTTAATAAACTGATATTAATTCAATAGTTCACGGTAGATCTCTACATTGTTGCGAAACACGATATGATTGCGGTTTTCCTATTTATGTTTTGGAATATCAGTTTTAAACTCCTTCAATAATTCAAGTACAGCCAATATGTCCGTGAAATGAAAATCCACGGTCATTTCTAGCAACCTTATTACACTTTGAACGTGGTGTTGGACATTTATTACACGATTTCACTCAAAACAATACTCAACAATAAAGGATCTCAGCTTCCATAATTAATTACCGTTAATGAATATCTGTACTCTTGATGTTATGAATGTACTTGAGAAGAATAGTTAACGATAAATGCAAATTAAAACAAAATTGTATGTGAATTTATATGTTTATTTTAACACTGATTAAATATCAATAATAAACTTCCAATATACCTAACCTATTTTGACAAGTATATTTACCATCTGAAGTGACGAACTTTAAAATCTACCTCAGTTGTTAAGTGTTCTTATTGTCATTTAAAGCATGTCGTCATTAGAACGACAGTAGAACTACTGCTGATATGAGGTGTGTACATCTAATTACATATAACTTGTTTGAGTGGTATTTTGTAGGTTTGAAGTGAAATTCGAACCATTAATTTTGAATAAATGAGATTGTTTAACCATAAATGAGTGTTCTTATTTGACTTTCATTTAATTACATATAATTCCAATCAAACTTTTGATAAAGTAAAATGATGTCAGACTTCTAAATATGAACTTCGTAGATGTGAACAGGAATGGCGACTCGACTCGTAGTTTGTGCTTACTCCTTTTTCAGGTCTGAAATATATGCTTACTCGATCTCAAAGCAAATTTTTTGTAAAACAATCTGAGACCAAGTACACAGGACAAAAAAAACATATCAAATAGATAAGAATGTGCCTCATTTAAGCAAAAAATATAACTTCTGTCATATGTTCAATCCTTTGCCAGGACCTCTTTCAATGCTAAACAAAGTTTTATGTTGTCAGTTGTCTCCAAACCCAAACCCTAACCCTAACCAATGGCTAAATAACACTCAATAAATCAATAAAGAGAGTTCTAAAACGAATGTAATGGTTTGTTTAAGCCACTCGAGTCCATTTCCCTTCGAGCGGCCATTTTAAAGTGTTCACATGAAAATGGCCGCTCGAATGTGGTACAAGTGTTCTGACTGTAGTAGTGAGAACTAATCACCCAATAATATAGTTTTTAATATAACACTATGACGGACTGGTCAACAATCTGTCTGAACTCTCAAAATCGCATGACACCTACAAATCTATCTCTCAGACTGAAGATTTCCATAAAATCCTCCCTTAATACGTTGCACCATTTTCTACCAATACGGATAACCGTTTTCTATACATGCGGCCTGTCGGGTCGTGTAATAGAATGTTGTACTCTCTAACGTAACACAATATTGTCTAATCTTAAATAATAAATTGCAAATCTGAGAAAACAAATAATGTGCAAATACTTATAATTATTTGAAACTAACTGTAACAGTATATCCGCAAACTACCAACGAAATGGACATTAAGGGAGCATTAACGGAAAGACAATATTCCCTCCATAACATTTTAAGTGAACAATACTTTATTTTGAAAATCAAGACGGAACTTCGAAATTACATGATTTATTCAGACTAACATAATAATGTTTATTATGAAAAAGACAAACGCAAGATGCTTAGGTGTATCCACAACTCGTGGATAAGTATGAAACGAAGTGATCAGTGCTTTATCATGCTATCTCCTACGCAGGAGATACTAACTCCTACGTAGGAGATAGGCTTACTATGTCCTACGTAGGAGATACTAAGTCCTACGTAGGAGATACTAAGTGCTACGTAGGAGAAACCATGTCCTAAATAGGAGATACTAAATCATACGTAGGAGATAGTTATACATAAAGGGTGTTGTATTTAAAACAAGTAGAATAAAAATAAATAACGAATGACGTTTTGTGAAGTATACATTTCACAGGACGAAATTTCTTATCAATCTGAAACAACATATTTATTATTTTAAATCAATGTCATACTAGCTAGTATACCTTACATTAAAACAATATATCATTACCCTCAAAGAGTATTGCTGAATTTAGAACTGTATTCGTTCATTCTAAGAGAAACAAAAGAATAAGATGGATTTACCTTTGAAGATCTTTCTTACATGCTTATTTGTAGATAGGGCTTGTACTGACACACAGAAATCATACCAACCTTATGGTCCCAAAATGTGTGAAGCACTGTATCAGAACAAGGCAACGTCATGGGATTTTAATGAAATACAGTTGGTCTGCAAGCCACGGTTCAATAGCACAGAGGAACATGGACTTCACAGCAGGAACCGTCACCTCGTCCAATCATACAGCCAGGGTCTACAAAGAAAACAGACACTTCATTCCATGGTGATATAATATAGTATAATATAATATAATATAATATAATATAATATAATATAATATAATATAATATAATATAATATAAATTCTGACTTTGAAATTTAAGCGATATGATCTCTGCTGATTGGATTAAACAAGGTCATGTGAGCGGTATACATTCTCATAAACACAAGATTGACAGCTGTAAAAGGATAACCTTCATTCTCTGACATTTACAAAAAATAACCTGCGGTTCTACTTTATCACTGTGTCATTGCGCAATTATTACATGGCTACCACTTGCTCTTTTCTTGATTAAACTTTTTAAAAACCTTACAACGTTCTAATTGTTGAGTTCTAATTGTAGTTTGATTGAAAGTTTGATTAAAACAGCATGTTAGAACTAAAAATTAAATAATTACTGTAATCATATTTCCTGTGAACTACGTTTTGCGCATGGTGACACAAAAGTGATGCGGTATCATTGTAAGCGGTGCTCAGCGCCTGATCTAGACAATACTAAACATTTGTTTTACCATGCACTGTACACTTTTTGCAGAGAATTTGTATTATATCAAACGTTTATTTACTGATTAGAAATCGCTTAAATTTCAAAGTTTGAATTTATAAGAAATAGATTTAATAATGTGTTTGTTCACTGGCTAATAAACGGTTTGAAAGTTCAAGTTAAACTGTAGTATAAATGCCGTCGACAAGCTCCGGCATTTATACCAGTTTAACTTGCACCTTTCAAACCGTTTATAGGCCTGTGAACAAACACATTATTAAATCTATTTCTTGAATAATAAAATATAATATAATATAATATAATGTGTGTGTTTCAAAAGTGCATTAGTTATAATACAACAAAATATCTCAATGATAAGTTTGCATATTTATGCCATAAGAAGTTGTTGAGTGATTCGTTACATAATCTGTGTTGATATCTCACAGTAACCAGTTACATTTGTGGCAGCTTTTTGAAGTGACCAGGGGTCAATCTTTTAAAAACTACATTCAACTGGATTTAACATATATCATATATTTCTTCTTATACTCAATCAATGTATTTGTGAAGAATTATTTCTCAATTAGTCAAAATGAACTTTAATTCCCCAATAAATGATTTTTTTTTTAAATTTGACTCTTTCTGTCTTTTTCATTATGCCAAGATTCATAAACATGCACTACTGCCGTGACAATCACTAGCTACGTTTGCGAATGATCGTTTTACTCATGGATATATGCTAATTTATTGACATTTATGTGATGTAATTTTATTCAAGTTACAATGAAGATGTTGTTTGAGATGATAACTATTCTAAGTCACTTTAAGGAAGTCTTAGTGAAATGATCATTATTATCATATACTTTTTTTTCACGCAATATGTCTTTATATTCTCTATAGGGTTTATAATGCAAACACTAAATACACTATTCCATGTAGACCGTACAATGAGAAAACATAAATTGTTCGTACCATACAACCACTCCGAGGATTGCACCTACTACTACGACAGTGACGACGACATAATCTACATGTTTAACAAGAACACTGGAACCATCTACACAGGAGTCACCAGAGACATGCGAGTGTACTTTACCAGATATCGACAGATCAAAGGTAAAACATGAAGTTCTGTACACGTGTTTGGTTATGTGTTGAACTCTGTGGTAAAGGTACTCTAGTTCTGTACACATGTTTGGTTATGTGTTGAACTCTGAGGTAAAGGTGTTTTTGTTATGTACACGTGTTTGGTTATGTGTTGAACTCTGTGGTAAAGGTATTCTAGTTCTGTACACATGTTTGGTTATGTGTTGAACTCTGAGGTAAAGGTGTTTTTGTTATGTACACGTGTTTGGTTATGTGTTGAACTCTGTGGTAAAGGTATTCTAGTTCTGTACACATGTTTGGTTATGTGTTGAACTCTGAGGTAAAGGTGTTTTTGTTATGTACACGTGTTTGGTTATGTGTTGAACTCTGAGGTAAAGGTGTTTTTGTTATGTACACGTGTTTGGTTATGTGTTGAACTCTGAGGTAAAGGTGTTTTTGTTATGTACACGTGTTTGGTTGTGTGTTGAACTCTGAGGTGAAGGTTGTGTAGTTCTGTACCTATGTTTGGTTATGGGTGGAAATGTGAGGTAAAGGTATTGTAGTTCTGTACACGTGTTTAATTATGGATTGAACTGTGAGGTAAAGGTGTTGTAGTTCTGTACACGTGTTTGGTTATGGATTGAGCTCTCAGGTAAAGGTATTGTAGTTCTGTACACGTGTTTGGTTATGGTTTGTGCTCTGAGGTGAAGGTTTTGTAGTTCTGTACACTTGTTTGGTTATTGATTGAACTGTGAGGTAAAGTTTTTTTTGTTCTGTACACGTGTTTGGTTATGGATTGAACTGTGAGTTAAATGTTTTGTAGTTCTGTACACGTTTTTGGTTATGAATTGAACCGTGAGGTAAAGGTTTTTTTGTTCTGTACACGTTTCTTGGTTATGGATTGAACTCTGATGTGTAGGTATTGTAGATCTGTACACGTGTTTGGTTTTGGGTTGAACTTTCAGGTAAAGGTTTTGTAGTTCTGTACTCATGTTTGGTTATGGATTGAACTGCGAGGTAAATGTTTGGTAGTTCTGTACACATGTTTGGTTATGCGTTGAACTCTGAGGTGAAGGTTTGTAGTTCTGTACACGTGTTTGGTTATGTGTTGAACTGTGAGGTGTAGGTATTGTAGTTCTGTACAGGTGTTTGGTTATGTGTTGAACTGTGAGGTGTAGGTATTGTAGTTCTGTACACGTGTTTGGTTATGTGTTGAACTGTGAGGTGTAGGTATTGTAGTTCTTTACACGTGTTTGGTTATGGATTGAACTGGGAGGTAAAGGTTTTGTATTTCTTTAAACGTGTTTGGTTATGGTTTGAACTTTGAGGTAAAGGTTTTGTAGTTCTGTACACGTGTTTGGTTATGGATTGAACTCTGAGGTGAAGTTTGTGTTGTTCTGTAAACATGTTTGGTTATTGGTTGAACTCTGACGTGAAGGTTTTGTAGTTCTGTACACGTGTTTGGTTATGGGTTGAACTTTGAGGTAAGGGTTTTGTAGTTCTGTACACGTGTTTGGTTATGGGTTGAACTGTGATATAAAGGATTTGTAGGTTTGTACACGTCTTTGGTTATGGGTTGAACTGTGAGGAAAAGGTTTTTTAGTTCTGTACACATGTTTGGTAATGTATTGCACTCTGATGTGTAAGTATTGTGGTTCTGTACACGTTTTGTTATGGATTGAACTCTAAGGTAAAGGTTTTGTAGTTCTGTACACTTGTTTGGTTACGGATTGAAGTGTGAGGTAAAGGTTGTGCAGTTCTGTACACATGTTTGGTTATGTGTTGAACTCTGAGGTTAATGTTTTTTAGTTCTGTACACGTGTTTGGTTATGTGTGAAACACTGAGGTGAAGTTTGTGTAGTTCTGTACAAGTGTTTGGTTATATATTGAACTGTGAGGTAAATGTTTTGTAGTTCTGTACACATGTTTGGTTATGGGTTGAACTCTGAGGTGAATGTTTTGTAGTTCTGTACACGTGTTTGGTTATGGATTGAACTCTGACGTGAAGGTTTTGTAGTTCTGTACACGTGATTGGTTATGGATTGAACTGTGAGGTAAAGGTTTTTTTTTTGTTCTGTACACGTGTTTGGTTATGGATTGAACTCTGAGGTGAAGGTTTTTTTAGTTCTGTACACGTGTTTGGTTATGAATTGAACTGTGAGGTGAAGGTGTGTTCGTTCTGTACACGTGTTTGTTTATGTGTTGATCTCTAAGGTTAAGGTTATGTAGTTCTGTAAACGTGTATGGTTATTGATTGAACTTTGAGGTAAAGGTATTGTAGTTCTGTACACGTGTTTAATTATGGATTGAACTGTGAGGCAAAGTTTTGTAGTTCTGTACACGTGTTTGGTTATGTGTTCAACTCGGTGGTAAAGGTATTGTAGTTCTGTACACATGTTTGGTTATGTGTTGAACTCTGAGGTGAAGGTTTTGGAGTTCTGTACACATGTTTGGTTATTGGTTGAAATGTGAGGTAAAGGTATTGTAGTTCTGTACACGTGATTGGTTATGGATTGAACTGTGAGGTAAAGGTCTTTTTGTTCTGTACACGTGTTTGGTTATGGATTGAACTCTGAGGTGAAGGTTTTGTAGTTCTGTACACGTGTTTGATTATGAATTGAACTGTGAGGTAAAGGTGTGTTCGTTCAGTACACGTGATTGGTTATGAATTAAAATGTGAGGTAAAGGTTTTTTTGTTCTGTACACGTGTTTGGTTATGGATTGAACTCTGAGGTGAAGGTATTGTAGGTCTGTACACGTGTTTGGTTATGGTCTGATCTCTGAGGTGAATGTTTTGTAGTTCTTTACACGTGTTTGGTAATGGATTGAACTGTGAGGCAATGTTTTGTAGTTCTGTACACGTGTTTGGTTATGTGTTCAACTCGGTGGTAAAGGTATTGTAGTTCTGTACACATGTTTGGTTATGTGTTGAACTCTGAGGTGAAGGTTTTGGAGTTCTGTACACATGTTTGGTTATTGGTTGAAATGTGAGGTAAAGGTATTGCAGTTCTGTACACATCTTTGGTAATGTGTTGAACTGTGAGGTTAATGTTTTGTAGTTCTGTACACTTGTTTGGTTATGGGTTGAACTCTGAGGTGAAGGTTTTGTAGTTCTGTACACGTGTTTAGTTATGTTTTGAACTCTGTTGTAAAGGTTTTATAGTTCTGTACACAAGTTTGGTAATGTGTTGAACTCTGACGTGAAGGTTTTGTAGTTCTGCACATATGTTTGGTTATGGGTTGAAATGTGAGGTTAAGGTTTTGTATTTCTGTACACGTGTTTGGTTAAGATAAATTGTGGAGATAATTAAGTTTATGTTTGCTGAATTTTAGCGCAGTACCACCCATGGTTCGCTAGTTTCAGCTGTGGATAGCCACAATGGCATTGCAGGCTTTCTCCCTGACATAATTCTAGAAGCCTTGAAATAATTAAAATAATCATAAAGCGGCCTTGAACCTCAACTCATCTAACCTCTTGTTTGTTCCAGTCAAAGCAGTTGCAAAAATAGCTGTCGATCATAAGAACAACTTGGTTGCCATGATTCGTATCTCAGCAATTCCAACATTTAAAATCCTCTCTTACAACACTCGTACAAGGAGAGCACGAAAACTGGCTGAGGAGAATTGCAATGACAATTCGATAGCTATTGACAAACAGAAGAGGTAACTCAAGTCGCAGTGTCCCAACTGTTTAAGGAGAGATGGGACCCATAAATCGAACTCACTTACGGCAATATTTTGCGACAACAATTTATTGTTGTGAATAAGTCTCAAAATATATGGATTACGTTGTTTTGGGCATAGGCTTATCTGTACACTAACGGGGAGCGCTTTATTTTACCGTAATGCCTTTATAACGGTCATTTTACGACATGCGGCATAACGTTACCGTCACCTATATTCGCAGTAAATATGTTACAACGTGTGTTTTTCGAATTACATGCGTATCTCAAGTTAGTGACGAATTTAAATAACCTGGTATAATCAACTGATAGTTATTCTTTCACCGTGCACTCTTAGATTGATAATATGTTCAGTAATGATTACACGGTAGGCCGTCAAAGTTACACTTGAAATCATCAAAACTGCCGTGACGTCTGTTTTTTACTTTTATGTAGGTAATTTAAAGAATGATGTTAAAGTGATGAAAAACGTTTGGTGACCCCCTATTATTATTTCTGAATTTGTTTGTTCAGTTCTTCGCACATCATATTTAAGTTTTAGCAATATCTAAAATATGTGTGTTAGTGACAAATCCTGTTGAACATGCGAAACACGATGATAAAAATGCCGTTTTTGATTATAACGTGCTTAATTTAATTTTGTTGCCCTTTCCAGCGTCATTAATTTTCAAAATATAGATTTGCTATACATCCCCGTATGTGATTGAAATGTATCTTAAAGGATTCTGATTTTTTTCGTTAAAAGCGAGCGCTGAATTTAAATACACCAAATCAGTCAAAAATGACGTTATTGCCGACAAGTGTATTATTATTAATGCCGATAACTTTTTAAATCGTTCGGTGACACCCAAATTGTCTAACATTTTTGGATAAAAGACATAATATACTTACTATTTTGAAAAAATAAACGAATTCTAAAATATTTGATTTCATCGCCCCATCTCTCCTTGAACAAGGAAAACTAATGATTCCTGCATCAAACATCTATTTAATTGTTAAAAATGGTAAAACAACAATTTTTTTTTCATTTTGAGTTGAATTTTACATAGCTTTGGCAGGATCTTCGTGTCTAACACGCAGAAAGAAGTGGTGATATGACGTTGCTGTAGGCAGTAAATAATGAAACAAAAGCTTGACGGATACTCTTTTACTGTTTTAATCAATTGTTATTTAATTAACAATTTTCCACTTTTTAGTTCAGTATGTAAGAATATATTTAATAAAATCTATATACCCCTCTCATTCATTTTAATCACACTAAATTATTAGTTTAAGCCCTGGTAGCGAGATATTACGTTTTGTTTCATGTATCATTCTCAATCTCTGTCCGAAATCTCACAAAGACTACATGTAATATTTATAATGGTATTCCAAAATGCATAATGAAATACTTCAAATTTTTATTTGGTTAACAATGATCAAAGTATTTTATGTAATTTACGTCAGATGAAGAATGACTTATTCTGTCTCATTCAATGAGAGATAACATAATGTAACAATTCAAAATAGATTGATCACATATAGCCTTTGGGCAGGATTTGACGATATTTCATCATCATGTTCTGGCACCAGAGGGGCGGGATAGCGCAGTGGTTAGCGCGTTCGGGTTCGGATCAAAACTGTTCTACACGCAGAAAGGTTTGGCTACAATGCTACACTGAATAACAGCGAAGTACCACCCATGGTTCGCTAGTTCAAGCCAATGCTCGCAGGTGTCACAGCAGTGCATTGCCACATGGCGTTGCTGGCTTTCTCTCTGCCTTAATACTAGCAGTCATGATATAAGTTAAATACTCGTGAAAGCGGGGTTAAACCCCAACTCACCTCACCTGTCGCACCAGATCTAGACAATCTTATGACACATTCCTGCCATCTCAACTCTGTGAGTGAGAGGCTTAAGGAGAGATGGGACGATGAAATACAATATTTTAGAATTCGCCTATTTCTTTCAAAATATCAACTTAATTATGTATTTTATCCAAAAATGAAAGAAAAGTGTGGGATCCCCGAATGATTTAAAGCGAGAGTTAAAATTGTAATATGATGTGCGCAGTTTAATAAACAAACGATTTCAGAAATAATAATAGAGTGTTCATTACTTTAACGTCATTTTTTAAATTACACACATAAAAGTAAAAAACTGATGTTACGGTAGTTTTGTCTCATTTCAAATGGAACTTTGACGGACTATCATGTAATTTTTGTATTATCAATCTTAGAGCGCTTGATGGAAGAACAACTATCAATTAACCATACAAGGTGATTTATATTCATCACTTTTTTAGACTTATCCACTACAATAAATCGTTGTCGCAAAATGTTACCGTTAGAGAGTTTGATTTCTTCGTCCAATCTCTCCTTAAGCAAACCCCTTCCATAAGAATATGTAACATCTTGAAGCTTATGAACATATTTGGTATTTTCAGGGCCATCAACTTTACCCAACGGTTCAGACTTTGTTCAGTGGACTACCTTGGGAAAAACAAGATGCTATTCAACGACATAAAACTGCCTCATTCATCATTCTATCTCGAATTTCAAGGTAGGATAAGCTGGAACCTTACTAGATGTAATTATGATAAATAATTTCCAATTTTAAATACCATTAACTGAGTAATTATTTAATTGATTAAACGCATCTTATTCTACACAAATGAAGTTTGGATTGGAAGTTTTTAATTTATTTCAACGGCAATTCAGTACATGCTTGCAGAAGATGTTTACAAACACATTTATTAATCTGGGAAATATCAAACTTGAGGAAAATTAAAATCTACACAATATATCAGATCAATGAATGCATAATGGACACATATCAATTGCCATGATCCTGGATCTGAGACATCCTCGGTTATCCAGGGTTTTATATATGCTCCGTTAGGGCCCTGTCACACTTAGGAAGTGCGTATGAGTTGCGCATAACAAATATTGTTTATGCAACCGACACGCTCAAAATTAAACTTCTATTTTTAGTACTTTTCCTTACTTTTTTCGCACATGAAACGCACAGTTTGCGATCATAGCATATGAGATGCGTATGGCATGCGTGTGAGTTACGTATGTGTTGCATATGAGATGCGTATGGCATGCGTGGGAGTTACGTATGAAATGCATATGAGATGCACATGAGATGCACATGAGATGCACATGAGATGCATATGAGATGCGGATAAGATGGACATGATTTGCGTGTCACTATTTTGCTGTACCAGATGACTCACATTTCGACTTCTTCTCCAGAACTGCTACACTCCTCAAACTTAAATTGTGTGGGGAGGTAGCTTGCAAATAGGGGATCAAAATTTTAGCATTTCCTCTCTTTCCTCTCTCTCGACATAAACTGAAGCTGACGTTTCTTTTGTGCTTCAGTTTAGGAACTTAAATCTTAAGAATAAAATCGTTGATTGTTGGATGGAGATATTAGTTTGTTCATTTATGGGCGTGACAGGAGGTTCACCCTCAAATCTTTAAACGACTTCACCCCGAGACCCAGTGATGTTAGAAGACTCAAATTTTGAGAATATGTTCTCTGACAGGTGGAGACTTCGATTTGTCAAAAGTTCAAGAGTCAAGAGTTAAGAGTTTATTAGGTCAAAAACTAATACACATCCATTCGTCAATTGATCTGTGCATGTAGCGAAGGACATATCTAGACAATAATTACAAATCGTAAATTATTATTGCCCAAGAGTGATGATATAAGTAATCGAAATCACAAAAAGTTAAGTTTGTTTCTTACCTTTAAGATGTAATAAATACACAGGACAAAAAGTTGTGGAATCCGCTTGCCGGATCCTTCCGGATTCTCCCCCAAATTGGCGGATCCTAAAGAATCCAGCAAGCGGATTACACCACTTTTTGTCCTGTGATACACTTCTAATAAGCTAACATACTTCTGTGTTGCAGTAAAACATTACTCAAATATTGTTTACGCATCTAATTATTTTTGACAGATAACGAGTACATGGTATTAATCTGTTTTTTCGTTATGTGGACAAAAGGGACATAATCTATCAACAAAAGGGAGTTTAGCCACACTCACTCACTCACTTCCTTTTTCAACCATAAGCATTTGTGAGACGAGACGGAAGCGTGTAAGTGCAATTTTGTATTTTTTTCACATCAATAAAAGTTAGATATTTTTCTATGCAAAGGTTTTTTCATATGAAAATACACTCTAGTTGACAATTCATGATTCCACATTTGGAAATATATATCTTTTACCCGAGTTTGTGTAAATTCTCCCAAAAAGCATCACTATTAGTGACATAAGCGACCCAAACAAATCCAAAACATAACTTGAACAACATAGTTTTTAATCCCAGGGTTTTCACCTGAAGCATTCAACAATACATTGTATATCAAAACTATATATCGATCCGAAGAATTTAAAACAAATTTAAGCCAATATTTAATAACCATGACAAGCAGATTAAGTTTTAAGTAAAATGTACCCAATTCGCCATCTGAGAATGCTGATGAAGTTGACATTATCACATATAGCATATTTTTAATACGTTTCCCTTTCCATAACTTTAACTTACATAAAGCCCCAAACCTCACATATTGGAGAAGAGGAGAAACGTTTGATTGAAACAAGGAAGCCTTTAAAAAGGCAAGCTTGGGGGGCAACTGAGTAGATCTAGTGAATGGAACATGAGGTGGTGATTTTTGTGAATATCGGTGCTCGATGTACAAGCGGGTGGACAATGCATGACGAGGGTCTTGCCTGGGTGTTGGCTAGTCTAGTCATACATGTAGTCTTAAAGGGACACCGCGTGTTTTTCATGAATTTTTGTTTAGATTTGATACATACACAAATATCAAATGTCCTGAATTACGTCCAAATCATCTCACTCGACTTGCATATGTATCCCCTAACGCCAAATATTTGACAATAACTTGTTTTCAATAAAACTCGAGCAGATGAGCAGCCGAATTCATGCGCCCCATTTACATGTAGTGCATATTATATGTTCCATTGAACAGTACCAACAAATATCTGTCGCTTTGTCTGCTACCTATAAGTTTTCAAAATGACGCTTGAATAATTGACGCGCGATAGTTGTCCGGTTTTCGATCATAGTCAAGACTAAATATCTTAATAATGTAACTATACTGAACAGATTGGCACTAAAAGGCTAATTTTCGACAACAATCTTTACTTCTCGATAAAATAACACCCTTGGTTAACTTTTAACTTGTGTTACTACAATAACAGACGGACTGTCCCTTTAAGTTTAAGAAATGACTGTCAGTACTGTTTTATAATTAGGCCTACCATTACAATAAACCCATGAATGATTATTTGGATAACTTGATAACATGAAAAATGTTGTTTAACCTTATTTAATTTCATATGATATTTAATCTATGCGAAATCAAATCCAAACAGAGTAGCCTAGGCCTGAGCTCATGCACGTGAATGTGCAAGCTTTCTCCATCCGGTAAAATATTTTAATCAGACGTCTCTTTTCATGTTCAGGTTAATGCATGTCTGATAATATCCTCTCTGTAAGTTTAAAATTACCATCAATTTTGAAGTTTTACTACGTCTAAGGTTTTACCGATTTTTAAAATATAACCTAGCAACTGTTTAGATTTCAACCTCCCCTACATTCTCGGTAATCCAGAGTATACCGTATTTCCCCTAATAGGGGCTTGGGCCCTAATTAACATTTAAGGGCTCTTACCCCCGGCGCTTATTGGAGGCCCGTCTCTCATTTGAGGCGCGGTCCTTATTTTATTTATAGGTTTGACCAATAAACGTGATAACCTCTGATAACTGACTTAAATTTCTGAGAATAGCACAAAGTCATCGCCATTTCATGTATACCGGATTTAATGTTGTACTCTATACTTCTTAGTGCCTTGGAACATTTAAGTAAAAATGTATCTGATACGGAGTAATAATTGATGCGATATAAATCGGGCCCCTTTAAGAGGCCGGGCCCTTATTGGAGGCTCGGCTCGTTTTCATTTAAAGGTACCTTTACCTCCGGCTGCTATTAGAGGCCCGGCTCCTATTTGAGGCCCGGCCCATTTTATAGAAAATACGGTAGGCTCTGATAAATTAGCGATTATAGATTTACAGGATCGTATACTCTGGATTATCGAGAAGGCCTTACCTATGACTCGATCCCCCAAAAAAAGTTTAAAACTTTCAAAACAGAATACCGCAGAGGGAATCGAACCCATAACTCTTCTCACTGAAACTTATGCATTTGTTTTAAAAGACTATATTCTTGAGTTCAAGGATATATAATGGCACACATATGATGATAAAGGAACATCAAATCTGAACTCACATCTGATATTGAATAACAGCATCGATGATATTTCGTCTGTATTGATCTGCTGTTTGGCAATCTGCTGTCCGTCTGCGCGATGTGCATGCTTGTCATACGTTCCACATAAGGACAATATTGCAAGGAACATATAATGCGTATATTGTGTTGACATTCGTGTTGAGTCCGTTCAGCATGCGTGCTATATTCGGTCCAAGTACGTTCTGTGTACGTGAGGTGAGTTGGGGTTTAATGCCGCTTTCAAGAGTATTTCACTTATATCACGGCTGCTAGTATTATGACAGGAAGAAAGCCCACAACGCCATTTGGCTATGCATTGCGGTGAAACCTGCGAGCATCGTCTGGAACTAGCGAACCATGGGTGGTACTGCACTGAAATTCAGTGTAGCATTGCACCCAAACCTGACTTGCCCTTGACTTGCCCTTGGCCGGCGTGAGCCATTCAAACTGCTTCGCAGCTTGGATCTGCGAGCGAATGACAATTCATATCACTTCGTTGCAAAGCACGCACCTTCATTTTGTTAGCCATCCGTCACCGGTTATCTCCCTTGACCATTTCCGTCTTATCCTATTGAGCATAATATTTGGTTACTGACTTCGTCATGCCGGCCAAGGCAGGTAATTTTAGTACATATTTCTCTGATTGAGTTTCCCAGGGGTGTTACGAGTGGAGGGTAACTGAGCATATATAAATCCCTGGGTGACCGAGGATGGATTTGAGGACATGTAGACCAAATTGAAATAAATAAGTACTGATTTTTAGTAACGAATCATTTACTGTTAGTAATAAACTGACGAAAGATAAATGGGCAGGCTAACCAACAGATGGACGGACGGATACCGGATGCCATTGCTAAATCAAAAGCCCATAGGGTCATTTAGACCTGAAGATCTTACAAATTTTAATTAATGGAAAATAAACGTGTTATTCTAAATGTTTATTTAAGTAACACTTCTGAGCGTATTAATTGCTTGTGACAATCATAAACTCTCGCATGACATTATAATTAAAATTAATCATCAACAATAATTAACCAACTTTGTAAAACACTAATTTTGCATTTACGCTGCTGCTAAATACCTTGATTTTGGACCCTGATACGTACAAATTATCCTAAGAATTTTATGTAAATTGAAAAATCAGTCACATTATAAACAACCTCGTTTTATTAACACTTAACTGAACACACCACAATGAACACCACATGAGATATGGCGTGATTGATTCTTGCTGCAATTGTTTCAGAGCAACACATTATCTGCACCTCTCGAGTTTACCGGACCCTTATGACGTACACTTTTGAGAGGAATTCTGGGATGACTAAGGTTACAAGAAGGGGTTTCAGATGCTCTCAAGAGAGCCAGGATATAATTAAAGTTGGGGAGATGGTTATAGCAGTCTATCATCTGTACCGGTATGTTGTATATATGTATCGATAGATTCGATAATTTTTGTTGTTAAACGTGCTGTAGCACGTTTTGCCTACTGAAATACAGTGATTTCACAAAAAGGCAGACTAGTGTCACCAATGACTAAATAAATGTATGTACATGCGAATGTTAATTCATGCGAGTCCATTTCCCATCAACTGACCATTTTAATGCGTACATATTAGTTCACATCGAAGGTAGTTCAAGTGTTCTGACTGATGTAGCGATACATAAACACTAACAATTTTGTACGATGATGGCATGGTCAACCATCCTGCTGTCTGGAATCTCAAAATCGCATATATGTATAAAATTATCGGGTCCAACTTCCAAACGCAAGGCATAACTCTTGCCAATCTACGTTACTGGCTGCTTTAAGCCTTGCGGTATTTCCCTCGCTTTGTTGTGCCTAGATAGTGAATCTCTGCACCAGAAATGCATAGTGGGCCTGGATGTCGAAGCACAGATTTCTTAAGGAAATACTGCAAAGCCTAAAGCTGTCAGTAATGAAGACTGCCAAGAGTTATGCCTTGCATTGGGAAGTTTTATCGGGTCGTGTAATGAGATGTTTTACTCTCTGATGTAGCAATATGTGGTATACATTGGTGGATTTGTTAATGTGTTGAACATATTATCACTCATTCTATACTCCCAATTACTCATATTCTGCTGCTCATGTTGACGTTGGTGGATTTTTACTAACAGTTCACATTGAGACTAAATGCCTTCATGATTTTGTTACTTATGTCCTGATTGATTTTCTAGGAGCACATAAGCAAAGACATATTAAACTTGAATTCTTGGAATTAAACTTACGTGCACAAGAAACGCCCGAATACACAATCCAAGCCTATTTAATCAACGAGAGATACATATAACTGAAACATAGATACATCATTTAAGTTTTCTGAGAAACGCATCGCATCGTTTCCGAATCTCCTAGAAGAGATAGGAGAGTCACAAACGGCTGTTTACCTTTTTTATGACGTCCAGTATTGTACGTCGACAACTTTAAGTCCAATCAGAATATTTATGTCGACAAAATCTTTAACAATTTGAAATATTTGTTACTCAATTGGTCAAGCTCTCCTTATGCCATTTGTACAAACAACAACCTTATCAAAGTAAACATGGAAGGTTTTTCAAGATGTAAAGATGTCAATTATTTTTTTTTCATCACTAAATATTACAAATGTATATATTACTGTTTCAATTTAATTTTATATCTGTTGGTTTAGGCATTTTATTCAAGTGGAAGGTGAAACATATTTACAGTTGACTTTTCATCAAAGTTAATTATCATAAACAATGATAAATGAAAACACTTCCTTTTTGAGAGGCATTCAGTAGAACGAAAGAAAAGTCATTGTGTAATGGGTCGGGAACCTTTACTATAAAAGTTCAGTGTTACTATTAATTGCATTCATTTCTTTGTATTTGGTATTAAATTAATACTATTAATTAAAATCAGTTTTCTTATTTGAGTAGTTTTCATAAAGGATAAATGAAAAACACTTCTTTGTTTCAGAGGCATTCTGGTAGTAAAACGAAAGAAATGTCAGTGGATGTGGAAGAACTTAGACGTGACCACTGTGTTATCTTTGGACTGAACATTCAAAGGTTTAAGTTTAAAAAATGTTATTCTACAAATAGAGTTCTTCCAAGAATAATCCTACACGTATGTAACAGTTTATATTAACAAACACAATTTTGAATTGGATATCGAAATGAACGGACTATGAACTTCATTTTTGTGTGGTTTTCAACGTTCATATTGTGTGACAGAAAAAACATGTCTTGCTTTAGTTCAAACTTTAAACAATGAAGACTTAATGGACTTATAATCCATCCTCGGTTACCCAGAGTTGTATATATGCTCCGTTACTCTCCACTATATCACCCATGGGAAATTTCATCAGAGAAATATGTATTCAAATTACCCGCCCTTGGCTGGCGTGAGCCAATCAAACCGCTGCGCTTGGACCTGCGAGCCAATGACAATTCATATCACCGGTTATCTCCCTTGACCATTCCGCGTTATTGTATTGAGTATATTCTTTGGTAACTGGCTTCGTCACGCCGGCCAAGGGCGGGTAATTTGAGTACAGATTCTCCTGATAAGATTTCCCATAGTGGAGAGGAACGGAGCATATATAAAACCATGGGTAACCGAGGATGCTTATAATCATGCATATGTACATACATGAATGTGGGTGGGTGGGACATTTGCCTACGCCATGCGGGCATGAGAAGGGCATGAGAAGGGACACGCTACTCTCAATGCTTCAAAGGGGTGTGGGGCATATTAAAAGAATTAACACCATCTGACCAAAGACTCTGATATAGTGCTTCACACATGTTTGGATCATATGGCTGATATAATTTCTGTGTCTGAATATGGACTCTGTTGAATATGTATTTTAGGAGAACCTTTAGTCCGACGGATATCTTTTACTTTGAACATCATAAGCATTACATTTTTAATTTTGTAAGCATTATATCATACTGGTTTTCATCATGTTAATCGTAAATGTAATGTAATAGCCCACCTCACTTTAGACAACGAGAACATAATTTCCTAATATCACTTTTTACTTACATATCATTGAGATTGAAATTTACTTTTGGCGATACTCATACAGATATAGTTGATGATTACATACATCTGGGTATTTAATTCCACAGAAATAAATATAATAATGTTAACTGCTTTGACATATATAGCAGAGAACGTGTCAAAGGTTATGTTTTGCTTATTGAAAAGAGCTCTAAAATGCACTAGATTACCTAAAAACTACATTCAATATAATGGTTGCACCCATTCTATTATATGGATGTGAAGAATGGAGATATGAAAAAAACTTGTATAATAGAACATGTACATTTAGAAATTTTAAAACTCGCTACTGGCTTAAAATATTCAACCCCGTCCTATATGATTTACAGCGAACTCGGTAGAACCCCTTAATCTATACAAATAGCGAAACGAATGATCTTGTACTGGCATACACTAGTAAGCAAAAATAAAACGTCAAACTTCCTCAACTTTTGTAATCATTCATTTCGTTCATTTTAGTCACGAGATTGCCACTAACACAATGATACTCTCTGTCAAATCAATTCTTGATAAATTTGATATTTCGTATGCCTTATAAATCCATGGACGTATAATACGTATTGGCTGGTTTTACAAGTTGAAAATATATTAACAGATCAGTTTCATCAATCCTGGCAAACTGAGGTAATATCCAGTTCAAAAGGACAACACTACAAACATTTTAAAGATACTCCGAGTTTGAAAAATCACTTTTTTCTGTCTTTTCTGATGCTGCGATCCGTACTTTTCTATGTTTGCATGTTAAGCCTCTTGTACGTTCTTGGCACCATCTAGGCCTGTGACCCCTAAGCATTAGAAATAATAAATAATAATATATTTAGAGGAAACAATCTCTATTAACGAACCCCAACCACTTTCTATATTCAATTGAAACTAATGGACATCATAGTCATATTGCACGTGTTTGTTTATGTGTAATATATATTTGTGTGTGTATGTATGTGTGTGTTTATATTTGTATGCATGTATTATATTTATATATGGCTACATACCAATTATGTGTCTACATGGTAATTTGTCTGAATCCGCTGTCTTGATATTTGTATATAAGTTTTTGTGTTTTCTAAAGCTTTTGTAACACCGTTGGTGGTGATTTAGAGGAATAGATGATGATGATGATGATGATAAAATAAAAAAACGTTTCGCGTTTACTTAATTTTAAATCTATAAATTATGTACAGTGGCTGTTACCACTTGTGTACACATATCTATTAATATAAATCATCAATTGACCATGTTGGATAACAAAAATGAATATTATATATATTTAAGAATTTTGGACAGGTATACTGATTGATAAATTAACAATATGATAGAACAGTTGTTTCCTTGCCCGTGTCTCTTGACCTGAGAAAACATGGACGACTTGGCTATTTGTCTTTGTTAGATGCTTTTTGTCTTTGTTAAAGAGGTTTTTTTATCTTTGTTAAAAGTCTTTCTTTGTTAATAGGCAGTTCGCTTTCAAAATATATAAAAAAAAATATGTTAATTGTGCCGCTGTTCATCTACTTTGTTTGTCACATTAGTGTTACAATGTTGTTGACAGTCTCTGAATTTGATTAAATGATCATGAGTTGGTTGCTAAATGTAGGATGTGTGTAAACAGCTTGTGGAGGAACACAACAGTTGTAACTTGAAAACTTAAATCCCCAGGTGTGGTTTTTCATCAGACAAGTATATAGGATTACGGCAAATACAATCCAAACGTATCCTTTAAAGCATACCTCATTGCACATAATTCATTTTTTATTTCCCAAATTTTTACTTAGTACTTATTCTGAAATTATTTCTGTATATCATTCTTCATTTGGTGTGTTACATGAAATGTGATGACGAAATTAAAGAGTGTGCCGATATTATTCTACTGTTCATTATAACTGAATGAATGTATTCATCATGATATCAGTAGATCCAAGAAAATGCAATTTTATAATGTCACATAAATTTGTGTTTTTGTTATTGATGACGGATAAATCACGTCAATTAGTATAGTTTATTATAGTAAAAATAGTTAAATCCAACTATAATGATTTGAAATCTATTTCTGTGTCATAATTCTGTGTAAGTGAAACTAGGTTTCCATAAAGAGGCTCGTAAAGTAAGCTTCTAAAGAAAAGCATTCTGTAAGTAATTGAAGTAAATGTGTCAAGTTTGGAGAAAACCCATCAAAATGTGAAAGAATCGCGTCAATTACACAAAACATGTTTCCTTTTCTCGCAACAAATGCAGAAATGTCGGTGGTTCCACGCTTATAACAGAAACAGACAGGCTGTGTCGGAAAGAAATGGGGGCGGGATAGCGCAGTGGTTAGCGCCTAAATTTTGCGCCAAAAGAGCCTTTGACTTTACACACCCTTGTTGTTCTCCTATAGGGCTTTGTTATCCCAGAAGTGTTGTGAACAAGGTGAAAGAAAGATTGGGTGCATCTACTGTTTGAAGTTTGGAGGCCAGGGCCCATATTTTCGAAGCTGTCTTTAGTGCTAGGGTAGTCATACGTCAATGCTAATGTATGGCACTTACGACAATCTTAGCGCTGTTCCAATCGAGACGAGCAGTCAAAGATTTATCAAACCTAAGTGTGAATGGGGAGCTTTCATGGAAATTACTATACCTACCTGTGTACAAATGTCAAGACTTGGAAAACTGTTCCACACACCTTTGAATCTGTAATTAAACATGATGTTAATAACAAATGTAATATTACTAAGAGGTATGTAATCGCAGAAATAATCAACCTGAATGGTGAAAAATAATTTGTAATGTGAAAATCTAGTTGACATACTCGTTGGAGTTTGAAAGTAAGTTCCGAAAAATATGCTCTGTGGTAAGAGTAGCAACCTCGCTCAAATTGTTGGATTGAGGATGGCGGGATATGTGATCCATACTCACTTTTGTTGTTTTTAGTTATTCTATTGGTTGATTAGTAACCAGAAAAGAGCCTGGTTTTCTTGTCGATGCCTGTAACTATGGCATCATGAACGAGTGTTTATGACATCAGAGACATTTACATCCTCCTACAGGATCATGTACAGGTATAGATTTATCAGTAACTGATGCATCCCTTTTACATGACTTTTAATGGTCAGTCCATGAGGATACGTGTGGAAGTGACCAATTCCCCATTGTATTAGAACCCTCATCACCTATTCCCGAGGAGCACAATCCTCGTTGGAAATTTTCCAAAGCTGATTGGGATACATTTTCTACCCTCTGCCGTGATCGTATTATATTTGATGAAATAATCAATGCAGCTGATCCTGTTGAGGTCTTTTCTAAAGGTCTTATTGATGTTGCAACCGAAACTATCCCTAAAACTCGCCAAATTCACACATTCACAAGCCATGGTTTAATGAAACCTGCGATACTGCCATTAAGGCACGTAAAATAGCTGAACGCAAGCTCAGTAAAGGACCTACAAGAATTAACTTAGATAACTGTCGCAAGGCTCGAGATAAAGCTCGACGCACAGTCAACCAACAAAAACGTGAATCTTGGAGAGGCTATGTCTCTAAGATCAATTCCAGAACACCTATCAGCAAAGTCTTGAATATGATGAGTAGGATTAAAAGCAAAGGTTCCAAATCTACAATAAAACATCTTAAGGTCAATGATGACCTTCTCACCTTAAAATATGACATTGCCAATAGGTTGGCTGAAACAATCTCTAAAAATTCTTCATCTGCAAATTATGTCCCTGCTTTCAAAAAGTACCAAAAGGTACAGGAAAAACGACCACTTAATTTTAAATATGACAATGGAGAGGATAATAATGAACACTTCTCCTTGTCAGAGCTCAAAACTGCACTTTCTAAAGCTCATGATTCAGCAAAAGGGCCCTGATGAAATCCATTATCAGCTTCTAAAACATTTACTGGAACCTTGCCTTGAGGTTCTACTTCATATATTTAATCATATATGGGAAACAGGTGAATTTCCATCTTGTTGGCACAATGCTACTATTGTGCCTATCCCAAAAACTACCGTCCTATATCCTTAACAAGTTGTGTATGTAAAACTATGGAACGGATGATCAATGATCGTCTAGTTTGGTACTTGGAAACTAATAAATTACCTACTGATATTCAATGTGGTTTCCGCAAACAACGAAGTACCACTGATCATCTTGTTCGTGATACATTTATTAATAAACAGCATGCTGTGTCTATTTTTTCGACTAAGAAAAAAGTTTACGACAATACATGGAAGCATGGCATCCTAAAAGATTTATTTGAATTTGGCTTGCGAGGTTGTATATCTCATTTTTCCCCCAATTTTTTTACATGATCGCCAATTTAAAGTTTGGATGGGCTCCACCCTTTCGGATTTCTTTGATCAAGAAATGGGTGTCCCACAAGGTAGCATTTTATCTGTCACATTATTTACCATCAAAATCAACAGTTTAGCTAAAGTTTTAAATGACCATACAGATGGTTCATTTTTTTTGACGATTTTGGAGTTTCCTGCAGAGTTTCCTGCATAGTTTCCTGCAGAGGCATCAATCGAGCGCCAATTGCAGCTACGCCTCAATAAGATACACAATTGGTCGTTGGAAAACAATACCAATGTTGTCCTCAATACGATGAAGTTTGAAATTCTATTTGTGCCAGAGGCTTCAAATTTTCCAAAGCTAAAACATCTTGTGTGCATTTTTGCAAAATGCACAAAAATCCAGAATTATTCCTTGAACTCCAATCAAAGTATTTCCTGAGCCAAGTTTCTTGGTCTCACTTTTTACAGTAAAATTTCGTTTATTCCTCATCTTAAAAATCTAAAAGCTAAATGCTTAAAGGCATTTTACATTTTAAAGGTAGTTTCACATAATAAATGGGGTGGAAAAGAAGAAACGACTCTGCATCTCTATCGATCACTCATCTGCTCCAAACTGGATTATGGATCCATAATATATTGATCTGCTCGCCCCTCAAATATCAAAATGCTAGGGTCGCAGGGTTTGTCTTGGGGCCTTCAGAACTTCACATGTTGAAAGCCTTTACGTTGAAGCTGATGAGCAATCTCTTGAAGATCGGCGCATCAAGCTAGCACTTCAATATTAGTCCATGAGCCAGAGAAGATCTGACTACCAAATTGGGGGACAAAATGTCCGTGTGATTTTTAGTAAGCTAAGTGACCATAGTATATGAATTCATGTGATGGACATCCGACAAGCCCAGCTAAATACCTTTTTGGCGGCCATCTTTAAAGATGGCCGCCATTTTCAGAAAATAGGCCCCTATCACAGATTATCACGTTTTGTACTGAATAAATGTTTTCTATGAAAACAAAGTGTTTGAATATTTGTTCACTAATAAATTTCCTTTATTTTGACATGTAATATGATGGGTTTTACCATATTTTAATAATTAATTTAAGATGAGAAACATCCAAAAATAACTTTTTTTCAATAAAAATGAAAAGGCTTTTCCCGTTCTCAGCAGGATTTACGGAAGTAATGAATGGTTATATAGCTATTTGAAAGCAGTAGCAGTATGCTAAAGAGAAATGATACCATTATTTTTTGGAAACAATTTATTTGGTTTTAATTGTACATTTTTTGGAATGACCGTCAGTATTCGGCAACTTGCAAAATTGCTCAGATCACATTGTGGATACTGTCTTTATCAAATATCTGACTAGATGGATAATATTTTGCAATAGACAATATCTCATATTTAATTCTTCACATTTCATTTCCTTAATAAAATGTGCAAAAACTGAATAATTTGATAATAACTGTGAATTTCAGATTACTGTGGAAAATGACTAAACTTTATGGAAACCACCATTTACCACAGTTATCACTGTCACCGTCATCTTTCTGAGTCAATCGTGATTGTCACAAAACAATTTTTGTCAAGCAATATTTTCTTCTAAGAGTTATTCAATATAAAAATAATCAGAGTGAGTTCAAACGTTGTCATCTACATCACTGTCACTGTCATCTTCATCAGTCACAGAAAACTGTTCAGGAACATCCTGTTGAATGTCATCCACAGCATTTTCCATGTTGGAACAGCTGAGTAGTCTGCAGGCTGGTGTACATTTCAAACCATTCTGAAGACAGCTACAGTCCGAGAGTTGACAGTTCCGAGAGCATCTACATGACATCAGCTCCAACACAACTTCAGGAGCCGGAGGTCCTGTCATCCACTTCACAGACATGTTAGACTGTTTGTTGAAGGCTTCTTCTCCAAATTGCTGCCTGATAGTTGGCTCGGAGGGTATGTTGAAGAAGTGTATCGGAACATGGTGGCAACTGTCCTGACTCAACATCACCTTCCCGGCTGCAGAACATTAGGTATCTCAGTTCATTGACACTTGCAACTTCAGTATTCTGGCAATAAAGCTGGCATGTGAAAGCTTGGATTTTATCAAAGAAATCATGCGTCAGAATCCAGTTGTTTCCCATATTTGAGAATGTTTCTTGCAACTTTGATTCCTTTTGAAGTCTCTTTAGTGCCTTGATCTTTCCTTGTGCAGACAAAGCACTGTTGGAGTCAAAACCAGTCCATGCATGTAATCCAAGTAGAGCTGCACACACACCATTCCCAAGAGCATCAACTACTTTCTTGATATCCACTAGTCTCACACGAGCCTTTGTTCCATTACTGAGGAGGATTTTGCTCTTGATGTGTGTGGAAAAAGTGAGAAGGAGGATGAAGACATCAGTGTCATCAGCAACACACACAACTGTGGGATATTCCTCGGCAGCATGTTTTGCATGTAACATCAATCTAGTTTCTGCTTCTTCATGGCTGCATGTTAGTTCATCCAGTTCTCTCTAGTCAGCTTTATACACTGACTTCCGAGTGTCACAAACATGGTACTTTCACCCAGCCTCTGTCGTTTTCCTGGATCTTTCCAACTGTTGACCATAAACTTGATCAAGTTATTCTTGCTTTCAGTTAAACAGATAAGCTTTTTCCAGCTCTTGATCTTGTGATCCGATTTTATTTGAGTGAAGACAATGCCTTCCTTTGAGCCTCTGACAATTCGCTCAGCACTCTTGATAGATTCCTCTCTATAAACATCAAAGACAGCATCAATGCGTTGGCAGTTCTGGCCTGTGTGCAGCATTTTTGACAACACAGTGTCTGAAAGCTCGTCAAATGTATGATTGTCTCCCTTTAGTTTTTGAATTATTGCCATTGCGTCAATGAGAAGAGCACTCTGATCTGATGGCACAGATTCAGCATAGGACACTATACTTTCAAGATGATTAGACAGGACTGATTTGTTGGTCTTCTTTAAAGAACCATCAATATTTGCTAGTGCCAATGGTAATGGGCCAAGCGGGTGGTAAAGTACTTTTTGCATGTCCAGTTTTCTATTTTGTGCAACCAAAACCATGTTCCCAAAGAGCCTTCTATCTGCTTTCAACACTGTGTTTCTGTCTTTGCCAATATCGGTTTTCTTTTTTATGTCACTGAAAGTTTTTATATTGACTTTCTTGATCGGGTCATAGAATCCTTCTCCCTCTTCTAGTCTCTCTTGAAACTTGTTGTAAGCTTCTTGTCCTCTGTTATGTGCCGTTAACAGATCTAAGGATACTTGTGGTGTAGCTGCTGTTCCAGACGAAATGCAGATGAATTCTGATTGATCTCCATGAAACGGATTTGTCCAATTGTTTGTTAAGAGTTCAACTAATGACTGGACATCAGATTCATCTTTCCGTATGCAAGTCTTTTCCAAGTCAACATGGCTAAGGGCCTGGGGTTTGATGGCGACTTGATCTCGGAGTTGTCTCAATGCTGCTGCCCTGTGTTCTGCAGTTAGGTAGTATCTGGAAACAGTCCCAGGTTTCAGGCTGAAACCACGAGTTCCACCGGCGGTTTGGGTGTCTTTGTTTATGGTTTCCTCTGTGGCTTGATCAATGGCAATTCGACCAAAAGGATTTGTGCTGCTCAGTTAGGCAGAAAATCTTTTGTTCAGGAAATGTTTGTGGAGAATTTTCTTGAAGTTTTGACATTGCTGCATAGTAGATGGGCAGGTATCTTGCATAATTGGTCTTGTTCATGGCAAAACACCAAGGGATCATCTCACGTATGCAGGCCAGATGGAGGTTCCAATTTCCTTCTTCTCTGTCAGCTCGTATGAGGCCAAGTAAGATTTCTACCATGTCCATGTATGTCATCAAAAACGATGTAAGTTGCCCTCTTTCATGTCTCAAAACGTCAAGGTATGAAACATACTGGTTGAATATCTTCATCCATGACTCATTGTCAGTTGCATTCAGCTTGTTTGCATGATTGACATTTTGATGCAATTGGTCGACTTGTCTAAGAACATCTTCTAGATGATGTACATCTTCTGAACTGGACTGCTGAATCCATTCGATAAATCCTGGCCAGATCAGCCTCATCAAAGCCTCGTACACAAGTTTATGAAGTCGAACTGCTCTGTTGTAATGTTTTCCTTCCAGAACTTTACTAATGGAACCTTCTGCTATAATTCCAGACTCTACAGCAAGACCCCGAAGTCCAGCATCTCCAAACATATTTCCAATTGATGACATGAGGTTGCAAAGAGTGTGAAAATTGCCCATCATAAGAACAACATTCTTGAACTTGTCTTTGTCCCTCAAAGTTATCTCAGTTGCTTTTGCAAAGAGAGCTTGATCCAAAACGACTGCAATTATCTGCAAATGAAGTGATAAATAATTATGAAAAAATTATTTCTCCCTTGCATTGAGAGTTATCTCCCCTTATAAGCAGACGACAAGAATCAGAGATTCCATTAAGATTTTTCCTCATTTATACATTTATTTATTTTCTTTTTCAGTGTATTCTATTCTCTGTCGTATTATGCAGCAATTTCCAAAATTTTAAGCAGATGTTTCAAGTATAAATTGTTGTATGCTTACCTAATGCAGCTTGACAGCACAAGCAGACTTCAAGGTTGAAGGCAGCCATTAATAAGGGAGTAGTCATTGTAATTTTTTGTCAATGTTTGTGGTGAAATTTAAATTGAAAATACAAATTAATTGTTTAAATATATAATACATAATTCAATATATATATATATACATACACACACATTATATATATATATATATATATATATATATATATATATAAACTAGTGTCCAAAAGAAACGATACCATCTATTTTTTTAAATATCTTTTTACAAAGTGATTTTCTTCGTATGAACACATGGTTTTGCGTATCCCACATCCCAAATGCAGTGTATTCAATCGAAAATACCGAAAACATTTTATCACATCCGAAGAAATGGTGCACTTTGTGAGAATGACATTATTTTAGGTAGCATAGTTTGCAACTGCATATAAAGTGTATAAAACGCCTGACCATACACGTTGGTATCAAAGCAACAAAAAGCACACAAGAAAATATCGGATTTGACAGCCATTGAGGGTGAGAGAGCCGATGGAATTGTCACATAGCGAGTCTCACACTCCGACGACGCCAGAAGGTCCGGTTGCGCGCGCATAGCAGTCACCAGGTTAACGCACCGGTTACGTGATAGAGATCGGACAACATGCAGGTAGAGAAGAAGGTGATTACGCTTATTGAAGACCGCCACATCCGGACATTTCATCTCCGAAACCCATTCATCATTACGACGTTAACGTCAAAGACGTCACTCAGACACGTGATTAGCAGACAAACTTGGTAAAAGAGATTGAAGACTCAAGATATCTGAACATGTCGTCCATACCACAAAACGTTCCCGAGGCCTCAACAACGAGTAAACAAACAGACGAATTCAACGTTGGTAACAGAGAGACTGAGCACTAGTCATGCTCTCATATGGGAGCCGATTTTGCATCTTCAAGAACAATGGTAGACAGCGTGTGTACCGAAGAATTAGTGACCTTTATGCTCTGAATTGCGTCCATCAAGTCAGCCCATTGCCTCCTTCATAAATGACAAAGCTTATCTTCTGACGTCATCCGACGTCTGACGTCATCAACCCATAGACGTGTACTTGCCCGTTCTGACGCTCGGGACGGACATACCGAATACAAATGTGACTTAGTGACGCCTCTTTTGACATTTTCAACATTTGTCTCAGTCATTTGTGTGAATGAAATTTTAATTTTCAGACCCCTCACGTCAATACAGACCTGTACAAATGAATGCAAAGTACTGATTGAAATGAATTGTGTACACTTGTTAAATGAACGAAATCTCAAAAGAATAATACCAATTCTAAATTTCTGTGTCGTTAAGTTTTCCTGTAATGGCCGCTCAAAGACATGGTATCGTTTCTTTTGGACACTAGTTTATATATATATATATATATATATATATATATATATATATATATATATATATATAAAATAGATAAACAAATTCAAAAGAATATTAAAAACGAGAAAAGAAACATAACTTGCACTGACATTCATTGACATTCAAGTGCAGGTGGTTTGAAATATAGTATTTTGCAGAATTTTGCCGGTTTTCAATACTGACGGTCATGCCAAAAAAGGTACAATTAAAACCAAATAAATTGTTTCCAAAAAATAATGTTATTATTTCTCTTTAGCATACTTCTACTGCTTTTAAAGAGCTGTATAACCATTCATTACTTCCGTGAATCCTGCTGTGAACGGGGAAAGAGTTTCCATTTTTATTGAAAAATGTCATTTTTGATGTTTCTCATCTTAAATCAATTATTAAAATATGGGAAAACCCAACATATTATATGTCAAAATAAAGGAAATGTATTAGTGAACAAATATTCAAACACTTTGTTTTCATAGAAAACGTTTATTCAGTACTAAACGTGATAATCTGTGATAGGGGCCTATTTTCTCAAAATGGCGGCCATCTTTAAAAATGGCCGCCAAAAAGGCATTTAGCTGGGCTTGAAGATTCTGATATCGACCTATCAACAATAGCAGAGCACGGTTTGCTTGCCACTCCGCCATGGCAGGTGGTCAGGCCCCGTGTCAACCTCTCTTTATCTACCCATAAAAAAAGCAAATACAGACCAATTAATATTTCAACATGCATTTTTTTAAATACGTTATTTTTTCGCAGGTTATAAACCAAGTTACACTGACGGTTCTAAGGATGGACCCACAGTTGCAGCTGTGCAATCCTAGTTAATTTTATTAATTTGATTATAACACTCCTCAGAAGATCTTGAAGATAGAACAATGTCAGGATAAACTATTTATCCAATCATTAACGAAATTATGATATTCAAAATGAACATTCAATTCCAGTTTACACTTTATTCATCTGTTCATTACAATACTCATACCAAGTTTCGCTTTTAAACATAGATTTTGATTGGATTCAACATGAGATACAGACTTACTTCAAACTTTTAAAACTATTTGAAAGTAGCCCCTTTAGCTTAAAATTTTCATTCCGAAAGAAAGATGGAAATCACTGGCAAACTTTTCCAGATCAGTTTACATTTCTTTCCTTCAAGCACCAGGAGACCTCTGAAAAGGAAAGTGAATGGTAAGGTTTTCATTTTAATATACATACAAGACGACACACTCTCTGAAATATATACTACAACACACTCTGAAAGTGATATTTTTCTATTATTGGACAAGGAACACTTCAAGTTTAGAATGAAATTTCTTCTACCTTGAATAACAAAATGTAAAGTTATGTTTAGTATACTATAAATGTAGTAATTTATGGTGCCCCTACTGAGCTACCATGTCTCAAATTCTTCTTAATTGGTGCTACGGGTCTGAATACATTATTTTATCAATAGTTACACCAATTCAGAAAGCCGCCTTTTATATGGAGAAGCAGTTTACTGTACACACTTTGGCTTGCTAATATCTAAGGTAGAACTTTTAGATTGATAAAGGCCGTCCGTACTTCTTAAAGATGATATTACAGTCGTTTTGGTGTCAGACATGTTGTCAGTTGTCCCCGTGTTTATTCTCTCTTTATGTGAATGACATTATAGATTTTAGTGGCGAAGCTACTGACAGGTGTATCGGAATTGGTGTTTTACACATATTGATGTTGATGTTTGCAGACAAAATGACACTTATAGAGGGTTCGGTCATTGCATTACAAATGACGATTAGATAAGCTTAATGAATATTGTAACAAATAGCAGCTTAAATTAGATAAGGACTAAAAATAAAGTCTTGGTGTTCAGGAAGGCAGGCAGACTGAGGAAATATAAGAAAATTTTCTTCAATGGTTCACGGTTAGAGGTGGTTCGATCACATTTAGGTGTTCACTTCTCTAATACAGGCTCTTGATAAGAAACTCATGGTTATTCGTATTATCAGTTCTGCCGAACACAACTTTGTTAATCTTCCATAAAATGTATTGCTTCACATCTTTGACGTCGAGATTCTACAGATTCTTATGTACGACACTGTACGATGGGGGTTTCATTTTTCACCTTGTACATCTAGGGTCCACGATAACTTCTGCAAAGTAATTCTACATCTTGGTTGATCAACAACAACTAATTAAGTCGCCAGAGGAGAGATGGGACGCCATTCCTTTCGGGTGAATCAGTTTGTTAAAATCAATAAGTTTTGGACACGGTTGGTATAACAACGATATAAGATAAGCTTATGACTACCATTATTCTCTTGCTGAAAGCGGACGCAATTGTTGGCACTCAGGGTCAAACATCTGCTATTTTCCTATTGCTTTGGTTACATATGGGTTTATCAGGGGTTTGGCTGTATTAAATTCTTTATATCAAGGAGAGGTGCATATTCATTGATCACCAGGAATGGAAGATATCGCAATCTATAACTCCTGGTTTAAATCTTCTGTTTGAACCTTATCTGTCATTAATTTTACTGCCAGAATACCGTTAAGCTTTGTGCAGATTTCGTTGCTCCAATCATTGTCTTTTAGTGGAACAAGATTGCAAATCTAATTAACCACGTCATGAACGATATTGTCAATTTGTATTCCTCACAGCATACAGGCGGTTATCACTTATGTATAATCTGTCGTTTTTACGACAGTTTGAAAAAATCTATTCTCCCAAGTTACTATATAGAATACTCAACATTCTCAAAATTTATAGTATTCTAATGTACTGAAATGTTTAGCTAAATGTGTATTCCTAGGAAATAAGAGACATAAATTGTTCAGTAAATCTGTGTTGGTTTGTTGGTTTGTTTTACCTTGCTACAGTAAGCATATTCAGTGTATCTCTACATGTGGTGGTGCTCAATGGACATGTTATTGTGCTATAATATACAATTCATAATGGGCCGGTGGCCCCTTACAGTAATAACCACACATAAACTCATAAACTTACGAATGTTTATCATACGCAGCTACAACCAAGTCTCCAACTTTGATGACATACGACAAACTAGCTTCCTTTCTTCCAGGACATTTGAGAGGGATTCTTGTTACTTGTGTCACACCAGAAGACCTGTCAGATGTGTACGTAACAAGCTCCCTTCTAATTCGGGTAGTACAGAAAATGTGTTGATCTGAAAGATATGTGTAACAAAATAATAACTGCATTACACTTCTTTAGTTCAACAAGTTTCTTGGTTGTGCTTCAAATGTTGTTTGTGTGTATTAATTAGAAATACATTGGTCCGAGTTATACAACCTCGATAACTAGAATATAACCTTAAGCCTAGTATACTGAAGGTAACAATTGCAGCAGCACATATACTTAATTGTAAAAGAATCTTCGAAATCACGTGTTGATAATCTTAAAGATAATATCGTCTCAGGGTTTTTTACGATGTTAATTCATGTATTCATATAGACAATACTTTCAAGTAAATAAAACACCAACGATAATTTAGAAGTGTCACCTACTTAATAAGATCTTGCCATTCAAAGTGAGTAAAATTGGCCTCCTAATTATCCCACCTGCCGGGCCGACGTTAGCTTTCGTTAGCGATGTGTCGTCATACTCAGCATTTGCTTAATGACATCCTTAGACGATTTGTCAATTTTCGTCAATAATTCGTATAAAACAATCTACATTACAAGTTTCCGATAGAAAAGGTATTCATGCGTCCGTAGGGAGTAATTTGGTGGGTTTGGTAGCATTTTTCTATATTCAATCACTGATAGATTTGTTCTTTTCCCAATCGAGTGGAGTGTTAGGTTATCCCTTATATGCTACGATATGTTTTGGAATGAATAATTCAGAAATAAAAAAAAGATCATGCAATTTTGTTTTATTATAAATGTCATTATTAGTTAAATGTTTTGTTGTGCTTGATTTTGTGTTTGAAGAGGCCTATAGTTTGAAATCTACTGCGTCAATATTTCTCAGGGTGACTTTATATTGCTAATAGAATAATTGCATTATACCTAAATAAAATCATATAATTTTCATCACTGTTACTGGTTTACATTTTTGGGAAAAAACATATTAGGCCTATATTTTAATCTATAGTCGTGACATTTACAATTACTTAGATTCAGTGTAATACCACTGACCTAACATAAACATTCATTCGATGTAGCATTGCATGAGCTTTACTAAAAAAACATCAGATTTTCTCATTTTCCCAATATAAGGAACATATAGTTTCTTATTTTGCAATTGGACGAATTTGAAAACAAAACTTATTCAACATACCCATGAGTCAATGAATGAGGTATGTTAACACCGTTATTATCCTTTTAAATGTGAAATAGATCTCTGTGATGTTTGTTCATCATCTGACATGTGTACCGCCGCCATATTGGGCAACAATAATAATTATTCCACACATTGCAGAATTACGGGTCCAGCAATGGTCACATCCGGTATTAAACAGTGTTGACATCCGCTGCCATTTGTGGTGACGTGAATATATTTAATGTTGTTGTATAGGGACAAAGGTAAATATGTTATTTAGGCAGTTTATAAGGGTGAATTCGGTCATTAGACGCCAAGCGACTCATGTGTATAACGTCATATGGCCTAGCATGCGGCATTCTCTCTCAGCTAAAGTTTTACGTGGCGACGTTCTAAAAATGCGTTATAAAATGCGTTTATTGGTTGAATTTACATTATATCAAGTGGAATCCTCGTAGTCTTGGAATATGCTTGAATAAAAAAGAAAAGTGATATGGTCGGGGTTTGTTTGAAACGCATGACATTAACATTATTGACAAGCAACAGGCACGGTCACTTTGAAGACATTTGCAGTTGATTGAGTTACTGCTGTTAAATGAGAAGGTTCCTGTCATCAATTCATCCTCAAGAAAAAATGTGAGAACACAATGTCTTCATCAGAAGTGAATGTGACTCCCAGTGACTGCAACACACAGCTGTACCTTATTTATTGAGTACACAGGTACATGTATTTGTAAGACTCAATATCACCATAGCATCTTTTTGCCCTCCCGAAGTCGTACATCCCAGACTGTTTGATTGTTTCAATATCTGGAAACAACGAAGGCAAATGTAGCTAAGTAACTTTGTTCATCATCTGGAAGTGACATGTGCTTGGTGGGGACGAGCATTGTTCTGTTGGAATCACTAGAGTCGATGATGGGCTTGGAACACAGGTACAACGTGGTTTAGAAGAACTATGTATCTGTACTGTTTACTACGATAGTCACACATTGGCGAAACAAATGCACAGATGGTCTTTTAAGGTAATTGAACTAAGCCCCACCGTCAGGGTTATTCCTCACGAACCGTCAGAAACTATTGCTTGCTGCCATTGAAGACTCTGTTGTTGTTAAGAAAACTGTGTTAATGGCAGTAATGTAAGGACTCACATGTATGATCTCTGCAGCGTGCCAAGGCAATACTTAGGTCTTCAAGACTTCTGCTTGACCTTGAACTCCATGTTGGACTCTCGATTATTCATCAGTTTATCTGCTTTAAAATGAGCTATCAAACATGTCTCTATCTTCAGTAGTTTTTTTACAAAAATTCTCCAAAGACAATACCCCTGAAAATTGAAGCATCGCTTATTAATGGACCCCTACATGATCTTTCTCATGATTACCACAAAATGAAAAAATTTTTCATACTAGGGTTTAACAAAGAAAAAGTTGTGCTTTAATTTCCACTTAAGTAGATTTAACCATCATTTAGATTGCATACATGAGTAATGCGTTATATTTTTCTGAATATTCAAGAAAATACACAAAAATGCTGAAATTTTTACCCCTAGACAACGTTTGCGATGTTCGGAGCTTAACTATCAACTTTTTGATGAAAGGGTTCAACAAAAAAGTTGTTGTTCTTGCATTTGTGCACCCGAAGGTGTAAATACAATTTCATTATCTTAATTAGTAAGGCAGTTAAGATCCTTTAAACATGGCTGAAAATGGCGAGTTCTGAAAAATGGCAATCTTCTATGACTTGTCACACATAAACTATGACAGAAAAATCTTTGACATTTATTCGGCTTAATAAAGGACATCTGTACTTCACAGTGATATATTAAACATAATTGTATCTTCAGTGGTTTACAATCGAAAATTCTACAAAGAAGTACCCCTTGAAAAGTCTCAAAATCACAAAATTTTACTTTTTTGGGAATATGTCCAAATTGTGCCAAAACTATCAGTTTTTACATGATAATGATATGTTATTGAAGTGTTGAGCTGGTTATTATAAAGAGATTGCAATATATAACTTTGACATAAGTTAATTTCTAACAGAGTTATGCCCCTTTGAACATGCAGTCGAAAAAGGAACATTTAAAAAAGGACCATATTCAAGGGCAGATAACTCAAATTACAGGCCAAAATTCAAAATTCGGCTCACAGCAAGCTATGGAGCAGGTATTCAGCTTTCAAATGAGCTATCATATATAGCTGTATGTTTTTCCCTGATTTAGGAGAAGATTTTCAAAGACGCGTACCCTAAATCTGCGAAAGTTCACACACAATTCAGTTTTTTCGAAATAGCACAAAATCTATATATACGGCCGAAAAAATGACATTAACCTTTTTGATGGGGAATGTTGTTGCGCACATTTTGGTGAAAGTTTTAAGAAAATATATTGATTAGTATTCGAGCTATGAAGGTTTAAAGTTTTGACTTCAAAGGGAGATAACTCACGACAGAAGTCGAAAATCCAAAAAGTGACTCGTTAAAATCTAAGTTGAGTCACAAGCTATCATCCCTAAAATTTTCATGTGAATCGTCCAAGTGGTTACTTCAGAAAGCTCTGGACAAAAAAAGTACAAAAAATAACTAGGATTGACGCGTCAATACTTAGGTCTTCAAGACTTCTGCTTGACCTAGAACTCCATGTTGGACTTAGGGTTATTCGTCTGTTTCTCCGCTTTAAAATGAGGTATCAAACATGTCTCTATCATCAGTAGTTTTTTTACAAAAAATCTCCAAAGAAGGTACCCCTCTGAAAACGGAAAAATCACATATTAATGGACCCCTACATTACATTTCTCACGATTAAGACAAAATGGTTAATATTTCCATACTAAGGTGCAACATAGAAAATGTTGTGCTTTAATTTCCACTTAAGAAGATGTAATCATCAGTTAGATTGCATACATAATTAATGCGTTATGCTGTTCTGAATATTCAAGAAAATAGTCAAAAATGCTTAAATTTGGACCCCTAGACATCGCCTGCGATCTTTGAGGCTTAACTATCAACTTTTTGATGAAAGCAATCAACATAAAAGTTGTTCTTCTTGAAATTGTGCATACGTAGGTATATGTAAAACTTCAATAGCATAAGAAGTAAAGCAGTTATGATCCTTTGAAGTTTGATTAAAATTGCGATTTTTTAAAAATGACAAACTTCTATGACTTGTCACAAAAAAACTAAGACAGATTTGAGCTTGAAAAATATTGTCCTTAATAAATGGCGTTTCTACATCACCATGATCTATTTAAAGTCTTCCTATCTTCAGTGGTTCATTATCAATAATTCCCCAAAGGATAAACACTTCAAAAAGTCTCAAAATCCAAATATTTCACTGTTTTGGGAATATGCTCAAATTATGCCCAAACTAATAACTTTTATATGATAATGATGTGTTATGGAATTGTTATACAAGTTATTATAAAAAGATTGAAATAAGTAACTATGATATAAATTAATTTGTAAAAGAGTTATGCCCCTTTGAACATGCAGCCAAAAAAAGCCTTTTTCAAAAAGGTCCATATTCAAGGGCATATAACTGAAATTCGTGGACGAAATTTTAAATTCTTTCATAATCACTTTTTTCTACAATCAATTAGCTTTAAGATGAGCTATCACACATAGCTGTATGTATTGCCGTGATTTAGGAGAAGATTTTTAAAGACGCGTACCCTCAAAACCGCGAAAGTTCACAAAATTTTCAGTTTTTTCGAAATAGCAAAAAAACTATTATTACGGCCGAAAACCGCTATAGGCCTAATCGATGGGGAATGTTGTTGCCCACATTTTGGTGAAAGTTTTATTAAAATATCTTGATTAGATTTCAAGCTATTGAGGTTTAAAGTTTTGAATTCAAGGGGAGATAACTCAAGAAAGAAGTCGAAAATGAAAATTCGGCCGACGTACAAGGCTAGTTTTTGTTACAGGCTATTATCCCTGAAAATTTCGTGCAAATCGATTCAGCCGTTACTTCAGAATTGCGCGCACAAAAAACGTACAAATAATAATAATAACTAGGATTGACGCGTCAATACTTAGGTCTTCAAGACTTCCGCTTGACCTAGAACTCCATGTTGGACTCTCAGTTTTTCATCAGTTTCTCTGCGTTAAAATGAGCTATCAAACATGTCTCTATCTTCAGTAGTTTTTTTACAAAAATTATCCAAAGAAGGTACCCCTCTGAAAATGGAAAAATCACATATTAATGGACCCCTACATTACATTTCTCACGATTAAGACAAAATGGTTAATATTTCCATACCAAGGTGAAACATAGAAAATATTGTGCTTTAATTGCCACTTAAGAAGGTGTTATCATCATTCAGATTGCATACATAATTAATGCGTTATGCTGTTCTGAATATTCAAGAAAATACTCAAAAATGCTTAAATTTGGACCCCTTGACATCGCTTGCGATGTTCGAAGCTTAACTATCAACTTTTTGATGAAAGCGGTCTACATAAAAGTTTTTCTTCTTGAAATTGTGCATACGTAGGTGTATGTCAAATGTCAATAGCTTAAATAGTTAAGGAGTTATGATCCTTTGAACTTTGCTGAAAATTAAGATTTTCGAAAAAAAGACAAAGTTCTATGACTTGTCACACATAAAGTATGACCGATACAAGTTTGACATTTATTATTCTAAATAAAGGACATATTTGCTTCAACCTGGGGTATCAGACATAATTGTACCTTCAGTAGTTTACAATCGAAAATTCTTCAAAGAAAATACCCCTCGAAAAGTCTCAAAATCACAGAATTTAACTTTTGTGGGAAAACGTCCAAATTGTGTCGATACTATCAATTTTTACATGATAAGGATATATTGTGGAATTGTTTAACTAGTTATATGAAAGAAATAGCAATAAGTAACTTTGACATAACTTCATTTGTAACAGAGTTATGCCCCTTTGAACATCCATCCGAAAAACGCCCTTTTCAAAAAAGTCCATATTCAAGGGCATATTTCTGAAATTCGATGATGAAATTCAAAATTCGGGCATGATCACTTTTTTCTAAATTCTTTTAGCTTTAAGATGAGCTATCACACATAGCTGTATGTATTGCCGTGATTTAGGAGAAGATTTTTAAAGACGCGTACCCTGGAAACCGCGAAAGTTCACAAAATTTTCAGTTTTTTCGAAATAGCAAACAATCTATTATTACGGCCGAAAACCACTATAGGCCAAATCGATGGGGAATGTTGATGCCCACATTTTGGTGAAAGTTTTATGAAAATATCTTACTTAGTATTCGAGCTATTGAGGTTTGTAATTTCAACTTCAAGGGGAGATAACTCAAGAAAGAAGTCGAAAATTAAAAATCGGCGAATGTACAGGGCTAGTTTTTGTAGCCAGCTATAATCCCTGAAAATTTCATGCAAATCGGTTCAGCCGTTACGTCACAGTGAGGCGCACCAAATCGTACAAATAATAATAATAAGAAAGAAAGGCCATACAAATAACAATAGGTCTTCCAGACATTCGTCTTGAAGACCTAATAAAGAAAAAACCGGATAATAACAATAGGTCTTCCAGACATTCGTCTTGAAGACCTAATAATAATAATAATAATGAAGAACACGGATAATAACAATAGGTCTTCCAGACGTAGTCTTGAAGACCTAATAATAATAATGAAGAACACGGATAATAACAATAGGTCTTCCAGACGTAGTCTTGAAGACCTAAAAAAACGGATAATAACAATAGGTCTTCCAGACATTCGTCTTGAAGACCTAATAAGGAAAAACACGATAACATCAATAGGTCTTCAGACATTCGTCTTGAAGACCTAATTATAGTACATTTATAATGCCCACATATCCACGCACAATGCATGCTCAAGGCGCTACACAATTATTACCCTGAAGGAATCGTACATTCGGTGCTGCCTGTGAGGCGCTCCGCGCGACCATATAGGTCCATACATTCCCGTGTTCAGGTACCCATTTGTACAGCTGGGTGAACTGAGTGCAATGTGGATGAAGTGACTTGCCCGAGGACACAACACAGTATAAGACCCAGGTCACAAATGTTTGGTGTCTCCAACGGGATTCGAACCCTACATACAACAGGGTCTGATGATATCCATTACTCTGTTTTTTTAAATCTTTTTTTAAATATACGAAAATCATGCTTTAAGGTCTTACTCGACGTATACATGTATAACCACATATGAAAAAACGGGCGAGTTTCCATCTCGTTAGCAAAGTGCTACTAATTTGTATAGTCCAAGAACAGGAATGATCACAATACATACCCTTCCAACTACCGCCCTATAGCCTTCATACATTGTAGATGAAAAACTATGGGGCGGATGATCAATGATCGTCCAGTCTGGTATTTTGAAACTAACAACTGATTTACTCACTTTCAATGTGATTAATGTAACTGAGGCAGGATCACCTTGTCAGTTTTTTTGAGTTGACAAAGGTTTACAACATCATATGGTTAAATAGGTTCTATCAGTTTGGCTTATGATGATTAATATCCAAACTTTCACTTGGCGGCTAATTTAAACCTGTGTGGGCTATGCCCTTTCTGAATTTTGGTAAACGAAATCGTGTCCTACATGGGTAGCATTCTATCAGACATATTATTTACCATCAGAACCTTCTGAATAGCCATATAAACGGTTGACGCTTTATCCTAAATTATACACCTCGTCACTCTATTGCTATTAATTGACAGTTTCTCGTAAGTTCCCTTAAATCTCGCTACCTTGGGCATTTATCTAAATAATGTAAATTTTCCACAGGCAAGTATCTTAATATTACCCTTTTGTCTCGGGGAAATTACCTTAATAATGTTCCTCTGCCCGGGTAAGTATCTTATTAATGTCCTCCTAAAATATCAGTTTAAGCAGATTGCCATACATGGTCCACTGAGCGAAAGTTGTTTGTCAAATAACAAGGAACACGGGACTACGTAAATGTTTGTTTTACATTTGGGCATACACATTCAGTTTTGGTAACATCATGTCGTCACATCGTATTAGGAGACTTTCTCCTTCATGTTCAAAGTTATGTATAACTCATAAAAAAAAACAAGCACAGCATATATATCAATTGTACATGATTATCAGTGAATTTCAAGACAGGTTGAGACCGTTATGATGAGAAAGTTCGATCGCAGTTCACAAAATCAGAGTCGCAAACGAATTCAATATTCTGACTGGCAGTGAATATATGGAATGGTCTAATGATGTTGTCGATACAGGATGATCGTGGCAGACTTGAACATTGGAACAACTTGTAGAAGGACTACCTTGTGGTGCTTCACCAGGTTGACGGTCTTGTCGTCATAGACCTGAGGAATGGGCGTCACTTCCTTTTTTCATGCGACGGATCAGCTTGGCCTTGGACGTATCAACTTCGAAAATAAAGTTGCGATTAGGATGTTTGGGGTTCGCCGTCCCTGACTGCTGCCTGACTCCACTTGTCACGATAGGGCGAAGCAGAGTCCCTGTGTCCTTCAAATTGCTCGTGTTTCCCTTGTGTCAGTTCAGATTAAACTTTTTCCATGCACATTCCTGTGCATGTGCCAGCAAAAATCATATGTTAGTTCCGTGGTTTCCTAAATTACAAAGAAAATTATCTACAAGATAATATTATGTTTAGGTGAAATATGTTTCCTTCTTAATACACTGTACCACAGAGGTTGAGCCATCTGAAATGGGCTTCTTTAATCTTATTAAATTTCTCTTAAACCAATGTTGATAAGTTCAAATTGGTCGTGTCTTCCTTATGTCGGTTCAGATTAAACTTTTTCCTGGCACATTCCTGTGCAAATGCAATCAAAAATCATATGTTAGTTCCATGGTTTCCTCTATTACAAACAATATTATCTACAAGATATGTTAAGGTGAAATATTTTTATCCATATAAAATATATCTTATCGCATTATAACAAGTCTCCATTACTGTGTTAACGGTAAACAGCTCAGGGTATTATTCGCTGTAATCTCCCTGAATATTCGAAATTAATTATTTAGGTCTTCCGGGCCAACTTATCAAATATCTACATTTTAACACAACTATGTCAAGTTGACAGTAAGTCTGTGTAATGATCAGCTTTATTGAAAAATAATCCAGAAGTAAAATACAAATCTGTAAGTCGTGTGCCGTCTTCAAAATCTTCAAAATGCTTCTGCTCACTAAATCATACAACACTGTACCACAGCGGTTGAGCCATATGAGGTGGGCCTTAAATCTTATTAAACCTATGGTCTTAAACCAGTGTTGATAAGGTACCTACGATTATTTGCTTGTTTGCATAATCAGATATATACACTAAACGCCAAAAGAAACGTTACCCCACTTCTTTTTATAATAACTTTTAAGTATCAAAGATATTTGAGAAATAAATGGTTCAAAAGAAAGCTGAATAACGTAGTTTTATGCTAATAACACGTTTCCTGATGGATTCATATTGTGGCAAAATGCAGCTTGCTTAAGAAGTTTACAATTGTCCGGTTTTCGACCAGGCTGGTAGTAACCAATAAATGTGATTTAGATGTCCAGAAGAAGTTGAACGTAAACTTTTACTTTTGTGACTAGACAAACAGGTTGTATGCTTTACATCATAACACCTAAACGATGAAACATACTGTTATTGAGTATGTTTAAGTGTGAATCTTATTAAATATATTTGTCTACTCATTAAAGATCTTTGCTCGTAATTTACCTTAGTGAAAACGAGTTTACTGTGTTGTCATATGACTTAATAGTATTTAGGAACACTGACGATTATTTATGTCAACAGTTTTGCTTGAAAATGAACACTTTTCATTTTGTTGTTTATCACCCAAACGCATTATCACTCAAATGTAGGAAAATTCAAGCAGAGAGTTAGGACGGGATTCCTGGTTCAGGGAGAGCATCGTGTTAAGGTAGGGTCAACTATGATGTATTTGACATCTAGGTCAGCCATAATCAAACAAACTTGAAGTAATATATTATAATACTTATACTTAAGATTGTCACCTTTGTCGTATCATCTGTATTTTAGATTGCTTGAAACCTATCTTTATCAATATAGATTTAACCGCAGAGGAATAACTATACCATCCAAGGAGGATACACAATCCCGATAAGATTCACGTCAACAGAGTGATACACCACCCAAGAAAGGTATATGGCACGTAGTGGCACTTGGTCCTGTACTTAGTTAAGTTTACCGCAGTGAAGTTCAGCAAGAATCGGCTAGTCGAATGAGTGGGTAACCCGCTTCAATGCTGGATAAACTGAGAGTTTGAAGGGTTGATTCCCTGTCTCACTCACAGGTATGAGTTGTGAATACATGAGGTGTAACATTGGGCAAGTGACGTGTTTCAATGTGTGCATTTGGTCACTCAACAGTACCCGTTATGGATGTGAAGGCAATGTGAGTGATAACCTTACAAAGCGTGTGTTGCATACTCCAGGTGAGTTAAGAATGAACACTGGAACGTCAGTCCTTACATGCCCCTTTTCGAGAGGAGTTAAATATCCTCATAAGTTCTTCAAGACTATGTCTGGAACACCTATTGTTATTATCCGTGTTCTTCATTATTATTATTTGTACTTTTTTGTCCAGAGTTTTCTGAAGTAACCACTGGGCCGATTCGCATGAACTTTTCAGGGATGATAGCCTGTGACTCAACTTAAAAAATAACGACTCACTTTTTGGATTTTCGACTTCTTTCTCGAGTTATCTCCCCTTGAAGTCAAACTTTTAATCCTTCATATATTTTCTCGAAACTTTCACCAAAATGTGGGCAATAACATTCCCGATCGAAAAGGTTGAAACCATTTTTCCGGCTATATATATAGATTTTGTGCTATTTCGAAAAAACTGATTTTGTGCAATTTCGCGGTTTTGAGGGTACGCATCTTCAAAAATCTTCTCCTAAATCAGGGCAATACATACAGCTATATATGATATCTCATTTAAAAGCAAAACGAATTCCTAAAAGATCGTTGAGACTCGAATTTTTAATTTCCACTTAGTATTCGTATTATCTGCCCTTGAAAATGGTCATTTTTCTACTGCATCTTCAAAGGGGCATAACTCTGTTATAGATTAACCTACGTCAAAGTTATATATTGAAATCTCTTCATAATAACCAGTTCAACACTTCCAGAACATATACTTATCATGTACATATTTATAGTGTAAACCACTAAAGATACAATTATGTTTAATATATCACAGTGATGTACAGATGTCCTTTATTAAGGTGAATAAATGTCAAACATTTTTCTGTCATAGTTTATGTGTGACAAGTCATAGAAGATTTCCATTTTTCAGAAATTGCCATTTTAAGTCAAGTTTAATGGATCATAACTGCCTTACTAATTAAGATATTGGATTTATATTAACATCTTCAGATGCACAAATTCAAGGACAAAAACCTTTTCGTTGAACCCTTTCATCAAAATGTTGATAGTTAAGCTCAGAACATCGAAAACGTTGTCTAGGGGTCATGCTACTCCTCGCCGTATCTCTGCTACTCCTCGCCGTATCTCTGCTACACCTCGTCATATCTCTGCTACACCTCGCCATATCTCTGCTACGCCTCGCCATATCTCTGCTACTCCTCGCCATGTCTCTACTGCACCTAACCTTTTATGATTTTTAAATTCAAAGAGGTGTAAAATTTCTCTTGGTTTTCAGTTTACATTTGAAAAATAATGTCACCAATAGTAAAACACCCTTCTCACTTAGGAAAATCAACTAAAAAATGAGTGTATATCGTTTCGTAAATCCATGGGAATCGTTGTTATAATTCGAAATAATAAAACATGTTCACATTTAAATAGCCGCCATGCAAATTTTTCTTTAAACGCAACACCGTTGAGAATTGGTTTGTGTAATAAGATGTAAATATAAATGACAAAACCTATCATTATAAATAGGAAATTTAAGTGTTTCCGGCTGTGGCGACACTTGACTGTGACTTTTATTGTTGCTTGATTTATGATTGAAACTGGTTTGATGTCAGAGTTGAAGATGATAAGTTTCATTCCCTCAAAAATAGTAATGAAGGCGCACTAACCGTGAGTTTTGCCAGGTGACATGTATGCAATTTGTTTCTTATAGGAAACATTGACGAATTGTCAATTGGTTTTATTATGAAATAATTAATAAAGTTCACTGTTTTTAATGATAAGTTTTTTGTTTACTTAATATATATGTCTAGTACCATCAGCTAAACACCGTTATTATTAATCCTTAGTTTGACCTACGATTAGTGAAATTAGAGGTAAAGGTTCTAAATTAAGCGGAAAACATCTCAAAGTCAACGCTAACCGTCTACCTCTAGAACTGATATGACCAAACTGTTGGTAGAATCTATCCCCGAACACTCATCCTCTGAAACGTGCATTCAACCGCAAAAGAACGTCAGCATATTTTTCAACAGTGTGAAAAACGAAATACTGCTGATGGATAAAGTCGGTTTGGAAAGGGTTTTTTTTATAGTGCCATAATTTGTAAAGAGGTACGCGAATTTTCATAAATCACTTCTTCCTGAGTTAGCTTAAACAGCACTTGATAAAGTATAGTATACAACAACATGGTCTGAGTTATCCACTGTTCGGTTTAAAATATCTACGAGAATTGTGCATTGAGGTTTTACTCAAAGTATATAATCATATACATGTATGTTAAATGGGCGAGTTTCCATTTCCTTAGCATAATGTTACTTATATGTCTAGTCCCAAAACATAAATGATCACGATACATATCCATCCAACTGCCGCCCTATAGCCTTAATATACATGCATTGTGTATAAACAAAACTATGGAACGGATGATAAACGATCTGGTGTTTGGAAACTAACAAATGACATACTCAGAGTCAATGTTGTTTATGGAACAAGGCAGTAGCATCTTGTCTATTTAGAACATATGTCTATTTTTCTAAGTTGACAAAGGCTTATAACATCCCTTAGAAGCAAAGCAGGTTAAATTAGTTCTTTCAGACGATCTTCAGCTGTAACCACATTGTCGGGATTAACGGACGGTAGTACTTCAAATCGTCTTTATGCATTTCTATGTAAATCATGATATCTATTAATCAGTTTTAAAACATCTACGAGAATCATGCATTGAGGTTTTATTCAAAGTATGTGATCACATATTGAAAACATGTGAGTTTCTATTTCGTTTGCAACTTGGAATAATGCTGCTATTGTGCCAATTTCCATAACAAGAACATTCACCATACATTAAAGGCGCACATTTTTGGCAACTAATGTTTTCTCAAATTTGCCACATTCTAATAAAGTTTATACAACATATGTGAACGTTAATGGGTAAAACATCTAATTTCATGACCGGCTAAGCAACATTCATAGAAAACGGTTATCCATATTCATATCCATATGGTGCGACATACAAAGCGACAGTGGTTGACCATCCTATCATTGTCACATATCTAAATCTATACCATGAGTGTTCAGGTATTGCCTACTCAGTCAGATTACTTGAACTACCTTCGAGTGGCCATTTTAATGTGAACACATTAAAATAGCCTCTCGATGGGAAATGGACTCACATGGCTTAACCAAACCATGGACACTTCTTTTGGAACTATTTTTTATTGATTCAACAGTGTGTTTTAGTCATTGGTCACGCATATTTTTACTTTGGTGAGAGTATTTCAATTCAGTAAATCGTGCTACAACGCCTTTAATAAACTGTGTATGATAAAAACTATGAGACGGATGATAGTTTGGTATGTAGTTCAATGTAGTTTATGGAAACAAGGCAGTAGCATCTTCTCTATTTAGAACATATGTCTATTTTTCAGTTGACAAAGCTTGACAACATCATGTAGAAGCAAAGCAGGTTAAATTAGTTCTTTCAGTTTGGATTGCGACTTGTCACATCACCGCTAATTTAAAGTCTGTGCGGGTTACACCCTTCTGATTTTGTTTATCACAACATCTGGATGTTCAACTGGATAGCATTCTATCAGTCACATTATTAACAATCAAAGCCTTTTGAATGGCCATACAGATGGTTCACGCTTCATCCTAAAAAATACAACTCGAATCTCGTCACTCTATTGTCCTTCTGTTTCTCGTAATTTCCCTTAAATCTGAAACAATCTTGCTACTTTGACAAATTATCTAAATAATCTCAACTGCTCCGGTCAAGTATCTTAAGCGACACAAAATGGAAAATATGAAAACGGAAATGAAAATTAACCTAGCAATAATAGGAGCATTTCATTACTATGAGCAAACTATTTACAACCATAATTAATTGGAGAATTGATGAACATATTGAAAGTGCTGGTCTCATTGGTGAATACCAAGGTGGTTTCAGGAAACATCCCTCGACAACTGATAATATAGTTATTCTACAATATATTATTCAAAGTTATACAACAAGAAAAAAGGGTAAACTCTATTGCACCTTCATTGATTTTTAACAGAAATGTATGTAATGTTTGTATAATAAGGTTAAATCTGCAGTTGTAATTGAAGGGATGAAACTCTCTGATTATTATTAAAACGGACCATGTAGGCCTAGTGTTAAATTAACACTTAGAACACGTAATGTAGGCCTACCTATCGATATTGCTGTTAATACGTTACCTATCCTTTTGTTTACATTTTACCGAGATTGCTGCGTAGGTTTCTACATTTATTTTGTATAAAAATCATCAATCTATTGGCGATCGGATTAAACCTTTATAGTGGTCGTTGAGTGCAACGTGTCTTTATGTGTTTTCAATAAAATTTGTGACAAGACAGCAATGTTTAACAAAACTGTAGATGCTTGAAATATGTTTCAATTAATGTAGAGAGTATTATATTTTTTCTTAGCGATTTTAGATATGTGTATGTGTTCACTGTACTAACTAGTGATGAAAATGCTAAGAAAAACTCGCAAACACCCTTTCTCGGAGTTCCCAATGTTAAACATGACTATTGCAGCCATATTGAATTTATCCATTGGGGCGGCCATGGACGTCAAGGTTTCCGGAGCGTAATTAAGCCAGTCACCAGTTACGCAGCGCAACAGACTCAGGGAACCATAATGCGTATTTATGGACTCTGTTCATCGTATCTTCAAAGGGGACATATTTTCTCAGAAAATATTTAAGATAGAATAAGTAAATTTAGTGTGTGGCTTGAGGGTGTTGATACCTTGATGGAGTGCGAAAATAAGAAGCGTGTGATTATTTTTGTCGGAGTTATTACCTTTGTTTCATTTCTTCGATTTTGTTCCAGGTATCTTCAAAGGGGACAGGTTTTCTCAGAAACAGTTTCAGATAGGATAAGAAAATTTGGTGTGATGCTTGAGGGCATACATACCTTGATGGAGTTCGAAAATAAGAAGAGTGTGATTATTTTTAAGGAGTTATTGCCCTTGTTATGTTGTTTCGACTCTGTTTCAAATATTTTCAAAGGGGATTGGTTTTTCTCAGAAATCAAGTGTGTGTCTTGAGGGTATCAACACCTTGATGGAATGAAAATGAGAAGTGCACAATTATTTCTTCTCAAATTATTGCCCTCGTTCTGATTTCTTTGGTCTGGCGGGTGATGTTGATAACTATGTCTTCTTGTCTTATCTGTTCTATATGGGTTAGACAGGGATGTGCACTTAGTCCCTTGCTGTTTTCCATATCTATCAAGGAACTGTCTGAATCTATGAGTGAATTGTAAAGCAATGGCATATTTGTATCGGAAGAGATATACAATATTATATCATTACTCTTTGCTGATGGGGCATGGAGATACATACTGACAAAACCAGAGTGATTGTTTTTCGAAACGGACGGCGGTTATCTAGATTTGAGAAATGTACATACAATAATATAAAAATTAAAGTAGTAAGCTCATACACGTATCTTGGTGAAATGATGACACCTAAATTTATATGAACATGAGCATGTAAGCAATGCATATCGACCTCTCTAGGGCTCGTTAATGCCTGCATATCGACGCCAAAAATTGATTGAACATTTTTCAACGAACGATCTTCCGATTTATCCCCGATAGAACACTTGTGAGACTATCTGGGACGACAAATTCGCAATCGACAGCGCATTCTTGCGCAAATGTGCAAATGCAGACATTGTTTTATTCAAACAAAACAGGCCGAGAGCTAGCACAACACTTATAAGAGATTGGGCATCTTATGGACTCAGCAACGTCATGAAGACTTAGAAGGGAGACCATATTATAAGGCTTTTAAGGTTTTTAAGGCTTTTAAAATGTGTTTATCATCACTACTGTTGTTACTTATTTTAAGAATATAATTTTGTTGCTTTTTTAAAACTACTCTTTTTTTACCATCATGCTTGTTAATAGTCCTATGCTCTTATGAATGTACTCCAAATTTCCCCCTGGGATAATAAAGTATTATCTTATCTTATCTCTTATGTCTATGTCATGGTCAGCTGCTGTCCCATAAAGGAGCGATAAATTGGTTGCATATATACAAACTCAATGTTATCAAAACTAATTGAAGTAACAGTTAGTCACCCAATATATCCATGAGTGACCACTAAATTTATGATCACCAAGTAACCACTGATACTGTCTTAAAGCCGGTAATTGCCACAAGGCGCATAGTTTTCCATACATTATCGATTTATTGTAAGTAACAGGTGTATATAGAATTGTATAAACAATGCATGCTGCTCCAATAAGGCTTCATCTTCTTTTATCAGATTATTTCAAATCACAAAATGAAAGTTAATTGGCTTAATTCGTCCAAATTGATATTCAAATTGGATACATATGTTTCCCTGAATTTGTTTCTGGAAGCAGAAGATCATCGGAACTGCCTTTTTTCATTGGAAAATATCGTGGCATTACATAAGGCGACAGTTCAACGTTCGCTAGGCTTAAAGAGGATACGATACAAACAACAGTTCAGGAAATTGCCTAATTTTGTATTTGTTTTTATCATTCAATAGCAATTCACCTCAGTATTTGTTCAACAATTGGTACCCCCTTATAACACTAAGTCTGAAAACATTTCGTCAATATAAGGTCCTCATTAAAGTAAAATGTTTCATATTTTTAGTCAGTCTATGTTTGTTAAAAGAGATGATATAACACAAAGCAGATATAATCATTGTCACAACATAATGTAGATATTCACACACTAATTATATTTGTTTTAAGCAATCCAAAAATATTGATTCATAACTCATAAGTCACAACTATCTATAACATAATAATGTTTTCACACCTAATCAAAAAGATGTCACAATATGATAGCTGAGATATCTTTAAAACAAATTTACTTTTATGCACAAGGGATATCAATATCTTTTGACATTTCACTAGATCTAACACCAACAATATAGTTAAAACTACCTGTAATGGTATACTTCCACGGGGACGTATAACACCGCAACTTGTTGTTTTAGCTTCACGGAGCAAAAAAAAAATTTAATAATAATACACACCATTATCATATGATCACCTTTCTATAGATGATAAAAAGACTCCGCTGAATTACAAAAAATGTTTTTCGAGACGCCGTTTATAAACATGGAACAAAACTACAAGGGCCTGACAACTCTACACCCAGGGATACTTCATTATGTAAAAAGAAAAAACCTTTGTAATAGCAGTTCCAGCATCCCATGTGTGGTTGAACAAATAACATACTGTCATGAATGCAATTTTATTTTAATTCTTTACGAAATATCTTCATCATGAACGTTCGAAATCGAATGTTTTACTCTGTTGAAAATGTGGTATGATTTCTTCTAGCCCATCTGTGTAGATGACAATTAAGGGTAACTATAAACAAATAATGTTTTTGTCAGTTCATGTTCTTTGTAATTGTATCAAATTTTTGGGCTTGTCAGATGGGCATTTTGTAATATATTTTATCAGATTGTATACTTTGTATTTGTGTCTGATTTCAATATTGTACAAATCTCAGTTAATATTTAACCGAATAAGTAAACGTTCTATTTTTCCACTTTCATATGTGAGGAGTATGTCAATACAGGTCATACTTGTTTAAATGGTGAATGGATATTACATGAGTTTTTGGCCAACAAAATGTTGATTAACGATACATATTACATTTTTATTTTTCTTGTTTGAAAAGAAAATAATATAAGAATTGTCAATTACAATCATATGTCCATCACAAAGACTCTTTTACCTGGGAAAATGACTATGTGACATTTATGAAATATGTTTGTTTAGTTTAACATACATTCTTGTGACGGAATTTTAAGTGTTATTTTGCAGGACATTCACTTGATATTTTTCTGTTGTTGTATGTTATCATTATTATTATTTACTCATATTTCTTATGATTTAATTACAGCTGTGCATTAGATTTGTTTGTCAAAGATATTACAAATGGTCAAAGATATTAGTATGCCTTGATGTGGCAGGTTATGAGCTAAAATACCAGAAACTGAAGCTAATATATTACTTTCAGCAAGCTACATTCCAAAAAGGCCTGTACAATAATGCAAATACTCTGTGACAATTGACAAAGACTCTGTTACATATCACAATTATTCTGTCGCAAAAATCACAAATACTCCACCTGCACTGTAACCAAGTTCCCTACCAGTGAACACATGCATGACAAAAAAATGTCCGGAACATCGGTTGTCCAAGTATCAACATTTCTTGAAGAAATACTAAAGTTGACCATACCGTTCAAATTGTGTAAATGTGAGCTAGTTTTCCTGCCCGCATCGAAGATTTAAAAACTATTCATCCGTATTCCTCTCCAGGGATACAGTGTAGATTTAGGAAATAACTCGACCGACGGTGTATTCTTCTCAAAATAACAAATCCGGCAAGCGTACCATTCTGCTTCGTATCAGAAACTTATTATTGCCTTTTCAATAATTGTATGAAGCAATGAGGCAGAATGTTTTGGTATAAATCTGAATGTCGAATATTGAAATCTTAAGATTCATTAATTAATATTGACAACCTAGCTCAAATATCTTACAATGTATTGTCAGCTCATTCCCTTCTTCGTGTTATTATTATCTCAGGTATTTTCATTCTGTTATAACACATTACATATATAATAATATAGTCATGATAAAGTTCCTGTTCCTGTTCCTACTCCCTTTTAGAGTATTCAATGTTTAATGATGTCAAATAGGTCATATCTTGTTTCTATAATTGATTGGAAATACACCTCTTTATAATCATTTAACCATATATCCTATTTATCAATCACACGGATACAGGTATCATATTGTTCACATACTGGGACAAAAGCTCAAATGAACCATTAACAATTCTAGAACGATTATTCTCGTTTGTCATACAAATTGGGGAATTTCTTAACATTAGTAGGATTAACTCACACTTGGTTTTAAATGACAAAATTTGAGGGATTAATTAGAGAATAACTAACGAGGTACGAGTGATGACGAGTCGATATGATGTTAACACACTATAACACTCCCCTCGTGTTGAATATCAATATATCTATCTATATATCAATTTACATATTTTCATATATACACAAAGAAAAAGGTAAAGCACCCCCTAATATTTGTGATGATCTCTTTTCGAAAACATTTTAAATAGTTAACATGGTTCATTTATGAGAAGAGTAGTGTGCGATACATGTACGTTCCAACCAGTGATGCGTGACAGTCGCGCCTTCCGTTCAGTGGATGCACGTGCACATATTAACCTGGAGGTTTTGATGCATGATATTTTCAGGACCACTAGACAAAAGATTAGTGTACATGAATCAATAATAAAATCGATCGCGAACAGTCATTTCCGGTCGTGAAAAATGGTAGAAAATGATATAAAATAGGGTCTCGAATTTTTACCCTTTTTTGAAAAAATTCAAAATGCACTTAGAGACTTGAAACTTTTTTTAAAGGATACAAACTAACAATACACACAAAATAGTAAACATTACAAATTCGTAAGTCATGTGGTTTAGCCGCCATTTTGATTTTCTTTAAATTTTTGTGATTTTGACATGTTAAATTTGGGTCTAAATAATCCAAGAGACATACTAGAGAGTCGCAACTTGTTTCAAAAGATGCCTAATAACTAGACAACCAACATATGTTGCCAAGGCGAAGTCATGGATAACGTGGTTTTGACGCCATATTGACTTTTAACCGTTTTCTTCCGATTTTAAAATGGGGACAATTTCAATTAATGTAAGATTAGGAAAAACTGTTCTTTACAGTATCTATATGATGAGCTTGCTCAATGCAGCATAAATCTTCAAAAATGAAGATTTGGTCGCGTTATGACAAGACCCTACAGACATATGTATGTACATACGTACGCCCAAGTGTACCAAACCCTCATCACAAGGGCATAGTAACGGGCAAAAAAGCTTGCTTGCTGGCTAGGCTAGGGCTAGGGCTAAAGCTAAGCTAAGCTAAGGTAAGCTAAGCTATGAAAAATGGCTTGTTTGCTATTGTACCTAAAGTCAGTTTGACTCGAGTGGGTGTGAGATCAGTTGATGCAAGTGTTAACTTGCCTGTCACACTATTCCAACTTTGAACATAGATTTCCTCTCATCCGCAATGGTGTCGACATTGTGATATTTAGTTTCGTTGGAAAATTGCAATAGATAAATTTCACAAACACATTTTGCTGCTGGAAAAGGAGCATAGCACCATAAACGTTTCTCCTACGTTTTTTACTCCAAACGAACTAACTGTTACATCTTTTTCATTACACAATGTTAAGGATACTGCTTCCAATGACAACAGATGACTCATGGCGGGCTGAATCCTTTTATCGTCGCTTGCGACTATATTTATTATCATCATTATTATCATTATTATTATGATCACATCAGAGGAGTATGTAATTTCAGAACGCACCATCACCCAAGAAGATAAACCGCTAATCATCAAGTGTTTATTCATTCGGAATCATGGCAAGGCCAATAGCTTTTTTTAAAGCCCGCGGATTAAGGAGGTCAGCAACACTCGTCCAGTCTCTGTCATACAGGGATACCCTGCAAGAAATAAGTGGAGCAAGCTTAGTCACGAAGAGCATTTCACTTATCTCTCAGGGATAGTGTTACTTCCGGTTAGAATCTCATTGCAGTTACATATAAGCTATTGGCGATTGACAGCAAAGCAGATACGAAATAGCGTTTGTAAACAATCAATGTAATTATCGTATACGTATTTGATCTATTTTAAAAAATTAGTTGAGTTAGAGATATGGCCATTCTTTGACGAGTGTATCAAATGATACCCTACGGTTTTCCTCGTCAACAGATGCTAACCAAGTTGTATCTTCCCACATAACCATTGTTACATGTCACTTCCTTCAGACTCGGGTTAGTCAACTTATATCTTCCCACCTAAACCAACGTTTGACTGTGATAAATCATGATTCCTAATGGACAGTTGTAATTTATAAACATGATGACCACTGTAACACAGTATATACAGTTATCAGTATACCTCTATTAAATTTGTAAGAATTCCATTGGTCAGTACACACCACGTGATCGAAACATACATTTGTACACTGACCCCCTCTACAAGTGATGAGGTCATTTTTGTGACAGAAAATTCTGTCACTGACCTGAGATATTAAGAGAATAACCAACGAGGTACGAGTGATTACGGGAAATATCCATGAGTCTAAATAATGTTCAGCCACGAGCTTTAGCGAGTGGCTCTGAATATTATTTAGACGAGTGGATATTTCCCGTAATCACTCGTACCGAGTTGGTTATTCTATATATTACCCATTATGCAATTAAATTGACCAAATTACGCTTGCTTATTACATTTTCATGTTGGGCGGCCGCTGTGAAGGACCCGTCGTCACAGTAACATTGTGACGTCATAAGATAATTCGTCGCGTCAGGCCATTGTTTTACGTCGTCATAGTCATTCTTTCTCCGGGTAACCGACCAATCAACGTTGAGAATCACTTGAAAGCACATGTGCAAATATCACAAAAATAATCACCCGTGTCTTCTCACCCGTATGGGTAATATTGACTGTTTATTTTGACTTTTTTTTTTTCCAAGATGACGTCATCTGATCGGTTCGCTGATTTTGTAATGAGATAATATGTTTGATTTACCAGTATGGCTATGTGTGTAGTGCAACAGCTAAATGTTAAATACAAAAGTGTGACGAAAAACGAATTTCGGTATAACAAAACCCTTAATTACTTATGGTAAGGTAATTATGTGAATTACAAGGACTCCCCGACCTGACATCCTCGGCGATCTGACCGCCTCGAGAGTCAGGTCCGAGAGTCCTTGTATTACACATAATGACCTCACCATGAGTAATTAAGTGTATAGTGCTCACTGGCGGACATTATTACATTGGGGCAATTGTACTTAAGATGCCGTTACTGATCTATCTTCTATTGGACCTACAGGTAACTGTGCTATTTGACGTGAGAGGCCAACATGATGATCGCGTTATAGCAGTGCTACACACTATCGTGCCAATATAGGCATGGGTTCGGATAAAGTTATAACTTGAGAACATTCTGTGATGAATTTCCTGGCAAACTGGCATTGGAAATATTATATATATATGTGGGGAAACAACAACCCTTTATTTATTTTGTGACATACATTTATAAAACAAAGGGCACTCCTGCAAATATTTCTGATGTTGAAAATATACATACTTGCCGTTTTCCTGGAGAGTTGCGATGAGTTTGGGTTCGTACTGTATCTCCACCAATTGCTCCTGGGCAGGAAACACCAACATGATGGTACGGTTTTCTCTTGGGTTAAATTCATAAAACCCTGTCTTGGTTTTGTAAATAACTTTCTTTTCTGAAATGTTATGAACTTAAAATAATTAAGTCAGATAATGAGGCATTCATGTTGATGTTTCTTGATACTCATTGCTTGAATAAAGAATTTGTAACGTGTTTCATAACGATTATATACGTATATCTTACATACGTACACAGACAAATAGTCTTTCTTTCTGCGGTTTTGTTTCATTCTTATCAAAGGTCATTTTGATTTGATGGATATAATTCTCATTCAAATTATATATCCCTTGTATTCTATCAATACTACAAACTATGACACTGTTGGGACATAATCAACGACATTATTCAACATGGCATGACGTCATGAGGATGATATGACAGTGCTGTGACGAGAGACAATAATTCCTTTTAAAAATGAATACCATACGATGCATGTGATCATATTTAATAAATAACTGATTTGTTTTGTTCAAATTTTTTGAAGGGATATCATGAATATGGTATCTCCATGTTCTTACCATATGAGTCAAAAGCCATCATCTTGACCATGTCTGGCTGTGCCTCGTGAGATGCAATCACTTTACCTTCGTATGTTAGCACCAACATAACTTCGGAAACTCCTCGCATGGTAGTATATACATACCTGTAGGTACAAGATACAAACACACATACAGAGAGATACCCTTATAAGAAACAGCATCCAAGTTGGGCAATACTTCAGTTGATATTTACATGGTATTTTCTTACATCAAATAGTCAGACTCTGAAACTTAAACATTTCGTACAATACTGACATACATGAATACTTAGTGAAGTATGTCTAAGAATTTGCAGCGAAAAGGGATTTACAATTCTAGACTTGTTTAACAGGGGGCTACCATGTGAAGGAGCTTACTGTGAAGGAGTTGAAAATACTGTAGAATACATGTACATCATACTCCAAAATTTCGTTGTGTGCAGCTTATATTGGTGGTCATGTCTTGTGAACGCTTCACTAATAATTGGCCATTGCCTACCTTTTGTGGGAATCAATGACCAATGAACTCAGTTTGAACTGGGTGGGTATCTGATGTAGTTTCGAGTTGACCTTTACTGCCAGTTTGTAGAGAGCTCCGGACCATTTTAAGAGGAACAGTCGTTCTAAAAGGGCATCAAGTTCCAATGCAACAGTCCGATCTTCTCCTAAACAAATCGTATCATAGGTGAATAACTCAACTGTATTATTTTAATAATCGGATATACAGTGAGAGCAATGTCCCCGGAGAGATGTATGACCTTGACCTTCATTGAAGGTCACAACGAGACTTTGGCATTTTACCATTGTCAGTGGAATATCTCAAGAACAGTTGACTAGGTTCTTGTTATTTTAGTACTCTGCATATAGGTTAAGCATAGTGAGAGTATTGTTTTAAGAGAGTTTTGTGATCTTGCCCTTCATGTCATGGAGAGATGGTGCCCATACACGGAAGGCACTGACGGTAACATTTTGAGACTTATTATTGTTCAAATAAGTCTCAAAATATATGTATTACGGTTTTTGTTGTGGGGTTGGCTTATCTTGACTCTTGGATTGTTGGTGTATTCAAAAATAATTACATGATAGGTAATCAAAATACCACTTGATTTTCTCAAAAATTCCCTGATGTAAGTTTTTAATTTAAAACATGATGTTGAATGATGAAAAACGTTCGATGACTCCTCTTTTATTATTTCTGATGTGTGTTTGCTTCCACATCTGTGCACATCATATAAAATATTTGGCAATATCTAAAATAGGTGTAATTGTGAAAACATCCTGTTGAATATGCCAAAAACAATCGTAAAAATGCCGTTCTTTTAAACCAAAATTTTTCATTTAACTGTCTTTCTCCTAAAAATGTCATATATTTTCAAAATATGAACTTGCTATTCATTCTGGTATATGATTCTTATATATCTAAAAGGATTGTGAGTTTATTTACTGGAAACGGAGCTTAATTTAAGTAGACCAAATTTCTCAAAAATGCCGACGGTAGTATTACTATTGATTTCAAAGCTCGTTAAAGTGTTTAGTGCCAATGTCACAGTGTAACTTTTCAGAAGATGTCCTAGCATGTCAAGCTTGTCAGCGGGACATCTAAAGAAACGTGCACTGGTTTCTCACCATGTCTTACGCCAATGGAAGCCTCAGGCCAAGATTGATTATCTGGGTGAAATTGACATAATTGTTTTTTTACAGAATGAATTTGTAGCTGGGACTTGTTTCAGATAACCAATTGTTTTCTAGCTATATTAAAGCCGCTGTAGCACGTGTTTCTTACTGAAATAAAGTGATCTCACGAAAACGTAAATATATGTTGTCAATGTGTATATAATACTCCTGAATCAATAAAAAGAGTATTAAAACGAATGTTACATTTAAATGGTTGCTCGGAGGTTGATCAAGTGATCTGGCTAACGCAGCACCGCCTTAACACTCAAAGTAGAGTTTTAACTATGGTATCATGATAGAATGGTCAACCATCTTGCTGTCAGAATTCTCAAATTTGCATGAGACCTACACATCTACCTCTCACACTGTTCCACACCACTGTCACTTTATACGTCGCACCATTTTCTGTCAATACGATGAGTGTTTTCTGTGGATACGGCTTATCAGGTCAATGAGATGCTTTATTCTCTAATATAACAATATATTGTATAAACTTCAATTATAAGTATCAAATTTGAGAATCAAAAGATGAAAAAGTGCAATATCGCCTTAAAAACAACCCTGTCAAACACAGTTGATTTCCAAGGCGTTATTCATTTCATCATTCATGGAATTGTTCTTGCCCAGTGTTATTTTTATCTTCACAAGCAGCACATACTCTTAAACCTATGGTCAAAGACACTGGACACAATATGATGATTCAAGTAAAAATATGTCCAATGTCTGTTCAGGGTTCTCCCACCATTTATATTACAATATGCTCCTTTTCTAAACTTTCAAAACAATAAAAATAAACATTTCATTTAACTGACTTTCTGTTAATTATTTGTAACGTTGAGGTGAGGGCAGTATATGGTGTCTTAATAACCTGAATGTGTTTTAATAAAAGTATTTATTAAACGTTTTTTAAGGATAACAATAAGATAAATTGGTATTTTGGTGATTAGGTAATAAGTAGTTATAAGAATTATGTGTGCATGAAAAATGTTGATTTTGTCTTCTTTCAAATACCTTCTAGTATCTTAAACCGGTATGTTGTTCTAGTCTGCTTGACCTGGAAGGGTAGCATGAACATTTTGACAGCAAACAAGAATATTTAGAGAACGTCGAAATTAATGTGTATTTAGGCCCATTAAGCCAAGAGGAAGAGTTGTCGGGGTGTGCGATCTCATGAACATGGCGAGGCGTAGCAGAGACATGGCCACTATATAGCGAATCGTGAGGTCGGTTATCAGAGGTTGTTTTGTGATAACGGACAATAATGTATGTCCCAAATAATAGTAAGGCTGTGACTATCCTGTGTATCAATAATGGTATTATTCCAATGGTAACACCATTTCATCCATTAAATCTTATCTTCAATGTGTTTGCATTGCTAAATGTATTGTATATCAAGCACGTATAATTTGTTACATTATGGAATAAAGACATACCTTTAGCATCAAGATGGACTACGGAAAACACGAAGGTTTTTGTACGAAAGGAAAACACGCCTGTGATAGCTACACAGAAGAATCTATGGTGTGAGGGGTCGGGCACCATGAGGTTTAGTTTGGGAGACCGTTCCCGTACCCAACTCTTTCCATCAGTGTACCACATTTTGGGGGCGCTGTCTACTCCCACGAATACGTCCATCTTTAGGTCCGCGAAGTTAACAGCTGCAAACAAGTCTTAACTCCAGAATGGGCAAGATTCCATGGTAACAACTTATTTATTGAGAACATACAAAACATTATATGTAATATGTATATTATATATAAACAGTATATGAATACTCCTGTTTCAGGTTGATTCTCCTATATGTTTACAATATAGAAGTTGAGATAGAGATAGAGAGAGAGAGAGATAGAGAGAGAGAAGTAGAGAGGTGATCGTGTGCATAGCTAAGTTGACCACTATCAGTGAAGTTAAGCATGAATCGGCGCGGCTCGGGACCTGCCTCTTTGCTTGATAAACTGAGAGTTGAAGTGCTGACTCCCTGCTCCATTCAGAGACATGAGTTGTGAAAACTTGTTATCTTAGGAAAGTGACTTTATTCAAAGTATTCCTCTGTTCCCTCAGCGGTACGATTGCGTACCATCTATGGAAGGGAAGGCGATGAGAGACAACCTAACTTGCCGTACTTGATAGCCTAGTTGCATACGCCCATCGAAAAAGGAACGATGTTGCTTCAGGGTGCTTTGAGAATGCCCCTTCGTGGCGTAGAGTTAAGTGCCGTATACATGTAAGTATATTATTAATATATTTGAACTTTCTGTGTTTAAGAGGAACCGGGAAGGTGAAACAAATTGTACTAGTGTAGACTAAGTCAACTTACAAGATTGATTTGTTGGTATGTATATGGTTTCGATTGATGGTGAAGGTTTCTGTTGTCGTAACTTTACAAATCCCTCCAGAGTCGTCCTGTTGTCTTCACACTCTCGTGTGTGAATTCTGATTGGTTGAAAGTTGACTTTTCCATCAGAAGGATTCCGCTGAAGACGACAATATAAACATCATAATTATCATATATACACTTTCTATGTTATGTAAATAATTTTGTTTGTATTAGAATTTAAACGACTAGTATTGAATATGCACAAGCAAAATGGATTCAGGAAGTAAGTAATTTTACACTTGTGTGTACACATCCTGCAATTGGTCGGACTATTCTAGAAGAGGTCATACGCAACCTGGAACAATATCGTGGCACAACCTGCAATTGGTCGGACTATTCTAGAAGAGGTCATACACAACCTGGAACAATATCGTGGCAAAACCTGCAATTGGTCGGACTATTCTAGAAGAGGTCATACGCAACCTGGAACAATATCGTGCCACATACTGCAATTGGTCGTTCTATTCTAGAAGAGGTCACACGCAACCTGGAAAGATATCATGCCACATACTGCAATTGGTCGTTCTAATCTAGAAGAGGTCTTATATACCCTTGAATCTGACATACCTTTTTCTGGAAATGGTCAAAGTGAAAGGATGTCACTATAGGTTCATCGTCCTCACACGTTTGGCTAATTATATAGAGATCTTCCCCTGATGTAGGTGTGGCAGTCAAACATTTATACCTGCAACCATCATCAGGTGTACAAGTACACTTCCTGGTCAAGAAGAACAGTACGAGAGCATTCACGAACATCTCTGTACAAATGCTGAACGATTTAATCATTCCACCGAGCTAATTAAGACTCCCAGGGTTTGTTCGAAGGGATTTAATTTTTAAATTAAAGGTGCTTAATAATTGAGCGGTCATTTTGAATTATATCTTAAAGATAGTTTAATGTCATGATAATGCTTTTTGATAAAAAAAATGTCATTGAATAATTAATTTTATAATTTTCAGTTATTCGCATGTTAATATTCATACATGCTATGATTATTTGAATGAAGAAATCCGAAAACAATCATAATATTCAACATAGTGAACATTTTAGAAGTTGTACAAAGTGTTACACGTTGTGATGAGTTATAGAGATAGAGTTACTGTCCGCAAGATGATAAAACTGGATTTTTCAAAATTGTGTGTGGTTTATCGGTCCGGTGAGGGCGATGTATGTCATTGGAGGTAATTATTCTCAATTCAAAATCATTCTGAAAAATGCAAAGCCACCTGTTTCCTGTTTACTGTTCAGATTGAACAATACCATTCAGTGTAACGAACCTAAACAGTGTCAGCAATGAAGATACAACACATCAAAATTTAAATAAATATGTTAGTAGATATATATTATAGAAATAATGGTATATCAATGTTTATTAAAGATATAAAACTCAAACTCAAATGTTTTTGCAAATTGTTACGCTGAAACGAAACATAAATCTGCCCAAATAACCACTGTTACATTTCACTGAACACAATCACTACTAAATTCATCTCTTTCGTCATAACAACTCTTTATTTCCAAAAGCTTGATTCGTATCTTCCACATATTATACGATACATTTCACTTGTCAGAAGGCCTGCTCAAGTCATATCATCCCAAATAACCAGTGTTTTAGTCCACTGCTTACTGAAGTTACTCAAACCATACTTTTCCAGACAACCACTCGTATATTTCTATGTCTACAGAGGTTACTCAAGTCAAATTAAATCATTGTTACATTTCACTTTTCACTGCCCGTATATTGTCTTAAGTCATATCTTCCTACATAACCAATTTAATTGTTTATGTCAAAATTTAACAAGTTTTATCTTCCCACATAACCAATATTACATATCAGAAGCTAATCAAATCATATTTTTCTACATAACCAATTTCCTTTTTTATGTTGACATTTAACAACAAGTTATGTATTCCCACATACACAATATTACATTGTCAGAAGCTAATCAAATCACATCTTCCTCCATAACATGATGTACAAATACTGAACGACGTATCCGTCCAACGATCTCATCATATTCCCGGGATTTGTATACAATTAAATATTAAAAAATAGGATGATTAATAAATGATCGGTCATTTTTTACTGATATCTTTGTTTGGTATTGATAAGCATATCAGCTCATTGAATAATTTATTTTATCGATTCCTGTTAATCAAATGCGAATATTAATACAATTAATAATTACTTGAAAGCACTTTTACAAATGTTTTCAAGAAGACAAATGGACTGATAGAGGGACATACAGATGATTACAGATTTTTTTTTTTTTATTTTGATTCCAACATTATCGATATGTCCTATATTTCATTTCTGTTACTTGTTACGTTCTAAATTGTATCGCCCATGCATAGTTAACATGCATAAAATAATTTATTTTTTTTGTGTTGGTGCATTTGTTTTGCGCATGTGTTTCAAAAAGCGACCGCGTCAAAGGAATGCATGAACAATGACTTATTTAATGTTTATTAATTTAGTTCATAATGAAAACATGATTGTTTCTAAACAACGGTATATCACCAGACATATTGGAACTGGCATGAAGTCCTGCAAACTAATTTATACAACAAAAGAACTAGAATGGTGAACAATTCGTTTGGAATGCCTTTTCCCACACTAAAACACTTATAAAAAGTACAGTACACAAACAGATACACACACGATATAGTTAAAGATATAGGCGATAATTAACATAAAACATATTTGGAGCAGTTATTGAAGGAGTGGAACAATACTCAAACATTGACCTATACATTCTATATTCTTACAAACCATTTACGTCTGAAAACTAACATGAACAATCAGAGAATCTTTGATGAAACACAGGGGCGTGTATCGCTTAGAAACAGCGTTTGCAAGACCTATACCTGTATAGACCCTACCATATTACTATATAAAAGGAAAGGGATGTAACGACGAAACCACTCCATTATCATTCTAAATCATATTTCGCATCAAAATTAAGGTTTACGGTCGATGACTACGATACGAAAGCTAAAAGATTTTCCTATTTATTATTTCAAGTGATTTTATTTCCAGTACTGAAATGCAACAGGCCTGTAGTACAATACATGTCAATGATAATATGTACACGCACATTTAGTACAATGAAGATGATATTCAACAATTAGGTATAACTTATTTTATGTGTAGAAATATATTCTGTTCTGAATACCATAGCATGGTAAACAAACATAGCCAGATTTTGAATAACTGCAATGTATGTGTTACTTAACAAGTCTACAAATTTATAAAGGTTCGGATGGACATAGTAATAGTTTTAATATACAACTTCCTCGGTGAATTATAGATAGGGCAAATTAAAACGAAATGATATTCATCTTCTATTTCATTATTATTACAAAGTCTGCATATTCGATTTTCTCTTTGGACCTATTTGAATCTTCCACTTTCGATATATTATTATTATTATTTCAAAAGGTAGGCGACAGGACAGTCGGTATATCGCTACTTCCAAACTTTCTAGCCAATTTCCCCACTTGCGAAAATCAGCGAAAAGTCACCTTTTAAAATCGTGTAATTAATTTCAGCAATGTTGACAGCACCTATGAATCGGCAGATTCGAACCGCGGAGTGAAACTACAGATGTAAAAAATATATTACAACACCTACATGTACATATATATCATTTCTCCGACTGTACTACGGCATTATGTCTCAAATAATCACCATGCAGATCGCTTGTTAAGTTGTCAGCCATTCATGACCTTGACATTCATTTGACCTTGAGTAACCCTACCTTGGTTCCCGGGCCTTCGTTCTCGCTAAAGCTCTTCAAGATACGTAGAGCTGGCATTTTTCAGGATTGGTTGCAAATTGCAACCTAAGATTAAAATAGTTTTTTTCATATCATTGTAAGCGTGACAGGTTTGAAAGAAGTAGTTTTTAAAAGCAAATACAGTTACGTGCAGAGACATAATCGGAAGGGAAAATAAAGGGAAAACAGATTTGGAAAGAGTGAAATGAGTTACTGACTAGGACAATGATTAACAATGGAAGCATGTCATACTCTAACGGTGACACTCGTGAGCAATTATATCTGGAAAGAGCATTCTCTTCTCACAGAGGTTAGTGATTTTAGTTTTCCGATTTAGATCGGATATCTGAAAGGAGTAACATCTGAACATCTCTGGGAAGATAATGGAAGGCAGTTAGTAAGAATGTGTATTAGAAGCGTCCGTAAAATCCATACCTAGTGCAGAGTTGATATTACCATTATTAACACATAGTTGGACCCCTCAAAACCACAAAGTATTTCTTTCAAACCATACACGCATATACAATCTAATCGCTTCATATAAATGTATTGTGACAATAGACATAGATACATAGAAATTAGTACACAATGAAGCATGTCATTCAAATTCGAATATATGAATATGCATATTAATTGCACGATGCTAATTAGTTGTTTGACACAAGCTTGCGCATCTTTACCGTTATTTGCAGTCCATTTCATATTTTAAAGGGGCAGTAGCACGTTTTTTTCACTCAAATTAGTCGATGAAATAAACTGAACGCCAAAAGAAATATTACACCTCTTTTATTTTCTAAATATCATAAAACGTTATGTGCTCAGAGGAATGTGGTTTGTTGTGTTTTAACATCCAATAGGTTAAACCTTATGTACTAAAATCACAGAATTGAGAATGTACTGATAATTATGTTATCGCCATAGTTTCATGGGTGGGGTCATTTGTCCTATTTCGAATCATAGAAACTAGAAGGGAAACTTGTAAAAGAAATTCATAAAGTGAGACAAAATGTTATTGTCTACTCTAATAATTCATACAGTTATAAACAATGGAATCAGTTATGTTTTTGATAAGATTTATTCGTTATTTTCTTAAAACATTGGCTCAATACTGAAATTTGTAATGTTTCTCTTCTAAACACAATCTCAATGTTCTATTTCCATTGTTTTAGGAAGCTTTGGCACGACTAGATTTGTCTCTGAATCTGTTTAAATTAACTAAAATTTTACAAATTTGTTACACAAACAACCCTGTTTTGTCGATGTCCGTGTCAGCTGCATCCCTTGCATTGGTCAGGTTTGCCTCAGACCATTTTTTTGGAATCTTCTCCTTCAGTCTTGGGTCTACTTCGAGGTCCAATTGATGTGTCAGCCGTTGTTGTTGCTGTTTGAAATATGTTCTTAAGGTGAAGTTGATCAAGACCTGTGGCCTCGGCCATCTTGGTCGGCCTCGTGTTGTTTTAGTCTGCTATAAGCGCCTCTGCAGCCGTAGAATGATGAAAAGATGACAACCGAATGCAGCAGTGACGTCTTCGTCAGTCGACCCAGTCTGCAGCATAACAGTGTCCCTTTCCGCTCTCCTGCGGCCAATCTCGGCATTGTAATCGACTTATGGTATGAAATGGTGAATACAGGGGTATTTATATTATACTCTGAGCACCTAACTTTTTATGATTTTTAAATTCAAAGAAGTGTAACATTTCTTTTGGCGTTCAGTTTACATTTGAAAAATACTGTTACCAATAGTAAAACACCCTTCTCACTTCGGAAAATCAACTAAAAAAATGAGTGTATATGGTTTCGTAAATCAATGGGAATCGTGTTTATAATTCGAAATAATTAAACGTGTTAAAATTTAAATAGCCGCCATGCAAAGTTTTATTTATACACAACACCGTTGAGAATTGGTTTGTGTAATAAGATGTTTTACCCTCTGAAGTAAATATAAATGACAAAAATTATCATTATGAATGGGAAATTTAAAACAATAAAATTTGCAAAAAAACGTGCTACAGTCCCTTTAAGACTTCCAATACAATAGGGTGTACACTTCGTACATGGGTGAAATGCCGTGATATTCAATAGTTTTGTTTAGAAACAAGTGACAAGCACGTGCAGATCATGCAATTGTTAAACTTTCGGAATGAACAGTACGTGCATCCCGTGCAGAATGAAGGCGCTTGAAAAGTTATTTTGCACGTTTTAAACTTATGACACGAGTTTAGTTCTCCCCGTATATCGAATCAATCTCAGTGGTTCCGTCTGTGCTTAATCAGAATTTATCATAACCTTTATGTTCATTATCATGCGTTGTAGATACTCTTTCCTATTGTAGTAGGATTGCACCTTTAAATACGTCTATTTCATAAGTATTACTGTTCGCATCTAATATGAAGATATATCGTGGCTGTATGTGATGTCAAGATTTACTTGCTGAGCTGGAGAGTTTATATACATAGAGCGTGAAGTTGGAACATTAAATATGACATTGTTAAACCAGATTTACAAATACTTTTATCGATTTTGTCAGACAATATAAACCTTTCAGGGGGCGGGATAGCGCAGTTGGTTAGTTGTGGTTCGAATCCCGCCAGAGACACGACAACTTTGTCTGCAGTTGAGAACAGTTCTACACGCAGTAAGGTTTGTGTGCAATGACACTGACTTTCAGTGCCACGAACGGTTCGCTAATTCCAGTCGATGCACGCAGGTTTCACCGCAACACAAATTACCACATGGTGTTTCGGGCTTTTCCCTGCAATAATACCAACAGCCGTGATATAAGTGAAATAATATTGAAGACGGCATTAAACCCCAAATCACTTCACCATAAACTATTCAGTGGGTGAAGCATTCATAAAATATCCACAAACCGCAAGTAGGATTTCTCTCAAACGATTCTAAAGAAAACATACTTTCTTCAAATATCTTGTCCGGTAAACAATGATAATGTCTGCAGTATGTTGACGAACAAGTGATGTGGTGATGTGGTGATGTGGTACTCGTATACGTAGGTGTATGCATACACGAGGTAGCAAAGATACCCGCTGAAAGGTTTAGTTAGCAATGAGGATATAACGAGGTGCCCACTGCTATAACGAAATTAGTCTACATTTATAATTTATGTGAATATTTTCTTGTGTTATAAGGTTCATATAACCTCATGTACTATTTAGCTGCAATGCTATTAATAAACTTAGAACTAGAGCATTGCAAAAGTTCACTAAAGTAAACTGACGGGCAAAAGAAAGTATAACACTCACTTAATTTTAATTGTTTTCGATTAATTCAATATTTCAAAGAAATGAGATACATTTGATTATGGCAAGATACACTAACACCTTTCGGCAGTGGTTTGAATGACTTAATTGGAGACTGTTTTATTTTTTAACTAAAATATCATTATTTAAAGTAGACAGGGGTAAGAAATGAAATTTACACCAACATGACCCCTACCATGTTCAAAATGTTGTAAATGTGTGCAGGACGAAGCACATTTATTTATTTTCACACAGAGTATGTGTTATACGTCGATGAAAAGTTGTATTTTATCAAAATTAATTTGGGTGAATTTCAAAATTTAAATTTTAAATTTTATAATTTCACAAACTAGTCCGTTTTTTAATACGACGTCGAAAACTCGAGATATTTGACGTTGAAAATTATAATATGATAAATGCAACTGAGCCCTATGCTTTCTTTTGCCCGTCAGTGTAGTTTATACATTCCATGGTAATCGTTAGCAAACCAACGATGAAGTTGTATATAAAGATATGTCTGTTTTTTAGCAAGGGGCCTCTTTACTGAATAAAATTGCGTGTCGGTTCCGTATGGTTTGTTTCACATTCTCGGTATTTGCATTTGGCTTACTTGAAAATAGTATTTTTCGAACATACATGTAAGTACGATTTATTTATTACAGTTGAATCGATTGGTATAGCATGTAAGGGAAACATACAATACGGTTCCCCCTCTAAACGTTGTATAAAAGCGTTACACTGACAACAGTGATATATCTGTCACAGGTGTATTAAACAAATCGATCTGATCGTATTGATTTCATTAGGAACAGAAACAATAAATCATGGAAGATATTTCAAGCACTGTAAACCGAAATCCTCTTCGAAACAAGAATAAAGCGATCGATATGTGGATGAATGTTTAATAAATCTAAATCAGGGTAACGTGACCGCAGAAATAAGGATATCCTGTAGATGCAACACATACTGACTTTTAAATATTTCGTCATATCCTACCCACGAAGAGCAGGCAATGTAACTAATGAATTATTTGCTGACAACCTGGATATCCTGTTTACAACTCGTTGCAGAAAGAGTCGATATACATCCGTAAACACTATATGTGTGTGTCTGTGAGAGGGAGGGAGAGAGAGAGAGAGAGAGAGAGAGAGAGAGAGAGAGAGAGAGAGAGAGAGAGAGAGAGAGAGGGGGGAGAGAGAGAGGGGGGAGAGAGAGAGAGAGAGAGAGAGAGAGAGAGAGAGAGAGAGAGAGAGAGAGAGAGAGAGAGAGAGAGAGACAGAAACAAGGAGGGAGAGAGAGGCAGAGAGAGAGGCAGACAAACAGACAGAGAGAAGGCGAGAGAGATGAGAGAGAGACAGAGAGAGAGGGAGAGACAGACAGACATACGGACAGACAGACAGAGAGATAGACAGATAATGAGAGAAAGACAGAGAGAAAGACAGAGCGAGGGGGAGGCAGAGAGGGGCAGATATAAATATAGGGTAAAAGAGATTGAATCGCGATATTTAACTCTCATAAATGTGTAATGTGCATTGAGTTGAATGTATTACATGAACAGGTAAACATTAAAAAATAAAGGCAAATAAACACTGATTAAAGTGTTGCCCCGTCTTTATACAACAAGCATGATGAACACACATCAATCACTAGACGGTTAACGAATCAATAGTGCCCCTAATCATAACAACTCGATCCATCCCAAATCAGATCATAAAAATAGTGTAGATAAAAAACAAACAAACAACATGTGTAAGCTAATCAAGATATCCATTACACGTTTACACGTACATCACTATATAGCATTGATTATGAGTTGTCAAACAACGCCAACGATTACCTTATCGAAAGAAGCTGATTGACCCCGGTAGATTATCAAATACTCAAATTCATAAACAAGAAACGTCACAAGCGACAGGCTATTCATTACACCACTACAGTTTACATACAATACAACATATCCCAATAGCGCGTAGTCGTCTATACACGTCAATAACTGTACAATCCCCAGTTGCGGTTGACCAGTCATATCACACGCGCTGGCGGAATTCCTTCAATGACCTTGTGAAGGTCAGAGAGGGTATTCCCCGGCTGATAGAAGTACGTGCAGGGAAGCACAGCCTGATTGAGATAAAACTAACAGGGCGCGTTTTGGTCTTATCAAGGGACGAAGTCCGGCCAACCATACACACTGTGATTCGGATATTCTTACATTAAATTCAGGTAAGTTTCATTTAAATTTCATCATTTATTTTGATTGGTAAGAGGTGTGGCGCTTTTATTACCCATTTGTTTATGTTGTTGTTTTTGGTTTTTATATTGAGTCTTTTGTTCGGAGATAATTTTCATTGTGACATTTGAAGGTCATCCGCCATAATTGCAACGCATACAAATATCAACCGCACTATACTTGACTTTTTTGTTTTAATTATTTAATCACTATCATTTTAATCTTTTATGATTTAAACGTAATGTCATGATTTATTGTATATTATTACAATCTAAAGGTACATACTTTAAGAATAATGAATTAAATTCGTTTCGTTATCGCAGCTTAATTTCTCAATTAAAACGTCTTAATCTTACACGCTTATTAGAACAATACGAAATGAAACATGTATGTAGAGTGTATTTAGATATGTACTAATAAAAGATGTGAGGCAACTCTATGGGACTATCTCAACACTTTGTGTATCTTCACATTCAGGATGTTGTACTACAAATAAACAGACGAACTATGTAAAAATGAAATGTATAATACCACCGCAATGTAGTGCCAATCGAGTGAAACACGTCGTACGTTATACTGTTATGAGTCATTATAAGTAGATTTCACAGCACAACTGGTGTTAAGTGTACCAGTTAGTAGCTGGACATATTGTGATATTACTGATATATTGAGGCTGATGGTGATCCATAATGGCGATCGACAGAACGATAATGAGAGTTTTAACAGAATATGGGTACACCTCAACGTTACCGCTGTGAAATTTAATTTAATTGATATACTTGGGAGGAGGGTGATAGAGAGAGAGAGAGAGAGAGAGAGAGAGAGAGAGAGAGAGAGAGAGAGAGAGAGAGGGGGGGGGCATACAAAATAAAGAAAGAGAAAGAGAGAATGTCATTAAGATATATTATATTTATTTAGAGAGACATATTATATTTATTGAGAGAGAAAGAGCGAGATAGGTTTTCATAGAGATACTAAATGAAAGAAGAGGCGACAAATCAAAGAGATGGAGAAAGGCAGTTAAAGAGAAAGACATTATAGTCTATGCAGAGAAAACAGAAAGCGTAACTGAAAACATGTCTATAGCATGTGTCCTTTTCAATGCACCTCTTCAATTTAGCCACTTACATTTATATCGCCATGTTTTGACCATGCTAGTGCTGTTAACAGTTATAATTTCAGAGAAAACAACATCGTAAAACTGCTGACTCGTGTAGCATTTGAGTACGCTCTGATTCCGTCAGTGTCGTCGATATACATCTACATGACCTCGACTTTATCTATCGATATCACCGTGAGAAAATAGTTGGTGGATGATAAGCTTCTTGATGTTTGGACATCATGATTTCTTAATGAATTGGTAATTAATAATACATTTCAATATAAAACGTCTTCAAGCCATTCTTCTTTCATAGGATACTGATTTCTTCCCACGTACAACCTCTGTTCTGATACAACAAGTGTGATGCTCTCTCCAATGACAATTTGCAACACGGATAACGGCACCAGTTTAATCCAATCAAAACTCGTCTTACATCAGCTGAGCATTGTGGTATACCTTGTCTGACTTGTGCATTGTAAAAACTACTCATGTGCGCATCGCACTCGTCCTGCCCCATGACTGGGCCTTTAAGAGCCTTTACAGTCTAGATCTTGATGCAGCAAGTCTAGATAAACTAAATACACATGCACGTATCGTAAAGATATAATCAAAAGAAAAAGTGTAAAGGTACAGTAATTATAAAACTTCCTTAAATTTTGTCTAGCATCGCACCGGAGAAGGAAGTCGCTCGCACAAGAAAGTTGTCACGTTAGAACAGGAGTTAGGTGGAAATACGAATTAAGTAACCTCTGTTGGGAGAGAATTGAACAAGTTCAATATTGAACATTAACGGAAATAAACACAACGATCAATGACCAGGGCCCATATTTTTAAAACTGTTTTATTGCTAAGAAAGTCGTAAGTCAATGTTAATGTATGGCACTTACTACTATCTTAGCGCTAAGAGAGCTTCGAAAATATGGGTCCAGGTCTTCATCGGTCACGAAGGCCTGGATTGTTCGATCCGCTTTATATAGTTATACACTCATTCATGAGTGACAGTTGAATTTCGTTTGTCGGATAATGTAGATCATCATATAACACTGCCTGGGTGTGATCGGGGATGCGACATGGTGTGATTATTTTTTAAATTAAGAAAAGCGAGATTTTCTGAATAACAAGTTATTCATTGAAGTTTCGGGTATATCTATATGCTAACACTTTCATCAGGTGGAAGGTAATGCGTGAACACTAATTGTTGGTCTGTAGGTGAAATATAGTTAATTTTTGTGATGTAATTTTCTTGTAATTTCATGCTCATTGGTCTTAGAGCAACAGAAGGGGTTTTATTGACTGTTGAATCTGTTAAGATAAAGATTATTATCATTGTGTCGACTTGACCTAACTATTAAAAAATCGAGTTTTGATGACGACGTTCTGTAATATCGCTTATTCTGATGACATTAAGCTGTAATCAATGAACATAGGTTTGAACTTCTTAAGTTGACGGTGTCATCTATCTCTGCATTGTCAATCGTTTTGATGTCAGGAATATGTGAAGCACATAAACAATAATTATGTCGAGCTAAGAGAATATGGCTAACATTTGTCTAGTGAGTTTGCGATGTGATGATGACATTTCTGAATTGTCACTGGTTGTCCGTGTGTTATCAGTCCCAGGTCACGTTATCTCCAAGATAACACCGAACTGGTGCTTCTGACTGACACAGCCCAGGTGGGTCTACTTTACCGAATATGTGAACTAGATATTTGAATATTTATTCAATTTTTTTAGTTATACCGATATGGGTATTTTAAACTTCTGTCTGGTATGGTGGCACATTTTATGTTTTTTGTATTATTTGAAGTGATTTAATTTGGACTACGTGGGTTCAAATATTTTATTAAAAATTAGATTCGTCAAAAATGTGTCCTTTGATAGGTCATATCATGTTCCACATAATGTTGGACATGTGGAAATTGAGTATTTGTTGTTTTATTTTATATGTACATATATACTTATATGTATTATATGTCATATGCTATGGAGGAGTTGGGGGTAGGGGGTAGGGGGGATAAAGAGCGCCCGAGTGGGATAAAATCAACAACTTATATTTTACAATCAATCACTGCTATTAATTTTAATATTGATTTTTTTCTTCTGTGTTATATATTTGGAAGGGAATCGCTTCAATATCCATGTTTTGTCAATCATGTATACCGGCTGCTCCGTTCTTTGATTTCCCGTCATCCAGAAGCTTTTTGAGAAAAAATTGGACGCTATTGACCTTCGTTTGTCAAAACAGACTTTATCATTGCGCAAACATAAACACAGTACATAGAGGATATTACACCAACTCTAGGATATACCATTTTTATTAAACGACACAGTATATAGAGGATATTACACCAACTCTAGGATATACCATTTTTATTAAACGACACAGTATATAGAGGATATTACACCAACTCTAGGATATACCATTTTTATTAAAAGGATATAGTAACCTGCCAACTGTTGAGACTTTATACATGCAGCAACATTTTCTTTTACATATTGCACTACGGTATCTTCCACGGGCGAATAATAATAGATAATATATATTGAATAATCAATATTACAGTTGAGATGAACGCTGCAAATCACGCATGTCTTTTCGAATCTATCCAATAAAGACGTGGCTTGGCGTGAGTTAAGTACATCTTCCTGAATACCGTGACAAGGCAATAGACATGACCTGTCAATCAGTCCGAGAGTCCTCTCAGACCTAATCGATAACGCTTAGTGGAGACAGGCTCAGTCACTTCATCAAATACAACACTGGATTTTCCTCGAATACAACACGGCCTATTCATTAAATACAACACTGCCTATTCATCAAATACAACACTGCCTATTCATCATATACAACACTGCATATTCATCAAATACACCACTGCCTATTCATCAAATACAACACTGCCTATTCATCAAATACAACACTGCCTATTCATCAAATACAACACTGCCTATTCTTTAAATACAACACTGTCTATTCTTTAAATACAACACTGCCTATTTATCAAATACAACACTGCCTATTCATCAAATAGAAAACTGCCTATTCATCAAATACAACACTGCCTATTCATCGAATACAACACTGCCTATTCATCAAATAAAACACTGCCTTTCACCGCTCCTTTCACCCATGGTTCTGTTCAGTGAGGTCTCGTGTGTTATATTAAACATTGCAAACATTTTACCTCGGTTGTATTTGAAAACGGGGTTCTGTTGTAAGGAGGAATGCATAGTTCTGTGTTAAGGTCTTGTATAGATTAAACTGTGAACATTATAGAGAAATAAAATCAAAATTGTAAATTAGAAAGAGATTCATTTACAACGAGAATAAAGACTTTGAGGGGCATTTTAAAACATGTTTTTGAAATAATTATTTTTATAAATTATCACGACCAAATCCCGAATTGTTTTTTAATGCAGAATAATATAAGTTCACTGACAACATGAGTTCCAAGATAGTGTTTCGAGTTATGTGTAGGATAAAACACGATACAGAGGTTAGGCTTGAGATTGTAAAACCCGAGGTAAGAAAGCTGAGCGGGAAGTAAGACCGAAAGCGAAGCTTGAGGTCTTACTTCCCCGAAGGTTTCTTAACGAGGGTTTTCAATCCCAAGCCTAACCGAGGTAGAGTGTTTTTTCTAACTTAGATACCGTAAAACATAAATTTAAGCGCTTATCGGGTAGTGTTTTTTTTATAATTTTATAACTGTCAAATGTCAAAATTTACATTTTATAATGTTTGATTCCGAAAGTCTGTGTTATAAAGAGTATGTCTCCCGGACTAGCGTTATATAGAGGCAGAGACAGAGTGACTGTAAATAGAGGAAATCCACACAGTTCTTTCGGCTTCCTCGGTAGCGTGGAGGTAGAGCGTCCGGCTTAAAGAGCAATGGTTATCGAGTTCGATTCCCGCCATCTGAAAAAGTTAACTTTGTATACTTTTCGATAATAATTGTTATGAATTGAGTTGTGAAAAACATCTTAGTCTCATTCAAAGTCTTACTATCAAAAGTAAAAACGTACTTTCACAATAAAAACCTCATACGTGGTTATTATCAGAATAAATACCAACTGAAATAATAATGAGGAGTTATTACGAGAAAACAAGATACCTACGAAACAATAGACAACATCCCTGATAGGTTTCAGGGTATGAAAGTTTCCATATCAAATCAAAGTAGTAGAAGAGTTTATTAAAGGTCGGAATTGCCAGGCAGTAACAAGTAGTAGTTTCATCCATTAAACTATAATTTGGGCCAATCTTAATCACTGTTGACGATGTCAGTTTTTATAATTATCACAACGACACCCCTCATGTATTAATTATGGGATGCTATTCTCTATCATCATTTGCCATACGATTCCCAAGGGCACAATATATCTTTGTCGTGGTTACATGATGTCACAAACAAGGTTATGACGTCACACTTCAACTTTGATTTCGTAATGCGGCGGCCGGCAGTCAGACTATGATTGAAAAGCGATTTTAACCTCAATGTTACGACCTATGTCACAAATAGAACATTATATTCATGTCTATGTCATACCTTGTTTCCGACACACGTGCCTTTTGTTGATATTCCCCTCGCTCTCGCTCGGGAAATAATAGTTTTCATACATTCGTGTCGTAATTATAGTATGACTTAGACACTCGTATAATAACCTAGTATTAAGAGTCATTATCATATGTCACCAAAAAAATATATTATTTGTATTGGTATCGTAGAAAAAAACACATAATTTAGTTTGGCTCATGTTAACGGTTTATGTGACAGGAACATTGTCTGTGAAACTAGTTTGTATTTAAAAAATTTGCAAATTAACGTGTTTTATTACGTATAAATGTTGTCTATGCCATTATAACTACTGGCAGTTGTGATACAATGAGATGTGTATATCGTTTTAACTATTGTTTGTCTTTATTCACAGGAACACATAACCACATTCGCCATGTCTTTCGGATTCGGACTCAGGGCGTTCAAGAAATATCCCGAGGTGAGTTAATTACAAGCAACTTTCCCAATGATGAACGTCTACATGTATCGTCTAGGAAAGCCAATTTTCTGAATGCCATGTCTGTCTTTAGCAACGGAGCATGTTCAAGTGGATTCGGCGAAGTCGGAGGTCGATTATCACTGACAGCTCTCGGCTTGTCTTGCTGCAATGTACATCTGTCAATCAGGAAAGCCTTGTTGATTTTGTGGGCTTTACGAGAGTTGAGCGTTTCATGTCGGTGATGTTGGCTTATCTTGCAGTTATCCTTCAGTAACTATGGTATTGGCTGCTGTAACATAACGTCATTTGGTTGTGGGTTCGAATCACACAAAAGACTAGAATGTGTACTATTGCAGATATTGTGATCCCCAAAATAACAATGTTACATTTGTACTTTTTTCTAAATGGCCTGTATTTCTAATGACTTCGTTTGATTGGTAGGACATAATTATAGAGGCTATTACACAGGAAATGTTGTATACTGATCTCAAGAAATAAGTGTGAAATATTTAAGTAACCGACCATGTTGGATGACATGAAATTGCTGACGTTTATGAAAGTTATATGACATACTAATCATGCATATTTATCAGTTCGTAAAATGTTGCTCTGCAACAGACAATTGCCAAGTCCCGCGTGCGACCTGTGACATTTAATTTGTTTGTCATGTAACCGATTTTACCGAAAGCTCAGCTCGTGCACTCATGGACATTTCCGAATATAAAAGACGGTACATTGTAATTGCACGTATATCTCGTGCATGAAATCACGATTGCTCTGAATACACAGTCTCAAATCGCACGTGCAGCTCGTGCATTTACACATATTTAACGTCCACGATCGCGCTGCAACGAACAAGTCCGTGACAATCACGGGCACGTGAAGTTAAATAATCTTAAAACAACATAAACAGTATGTGTTAGTTTATTCCCTATATCATAGATCATGAGCATAAAACAAATACATTTTTAGAAATTTAAAAACACAATGATTTGAAAATATTATCCCTGGTCTATGATGAAGAAATCGTTGATGAAATGTTAGGAAAACAAAATAGAACAGACTTTGGATATAAAATTCCAGTCAAGTTCCAATAATGCCTCCTCAGCCGTAATTGCAAGTCATTTGGCGATGTCATTATGGAAGCAATGGAAAGACACAACAATTACCCCGACTATCTTATAGTCCGGATACATGTTCATACCGCGACGGCAATCAGACTGTTCCGGAGTTCCTCAAGTCATTTTCATTAGTTTTCTTTAGGTGTCAAATGAAATGATTTCTAAAATTTGAATATTAAAAAGTTTAGCTGAAATTTGTTTTTAATTATGACAGTCTACTGAAAAAGTGTATTTCGAGTCCATATTTTAAAAGAAAACCACACCCAATGAAGATCGCTACTTCCGGTTGATTTATTTGACCACGTGATCACGCACATCTGCAACGTCATCATCACTACAATGCCAGCGTATCTGTTTTGTTGCTCGTAGTTTTTCGTAAATCGGTTTCAAATGTAATTTCCCTGATTGAGCACAGATCGAATACTGAACACACAATTGTCTCATTTAAATAATCGCCATATATTGTTTCGAAAGCTGACAGACTATCTTGCGTGGTTAGGTCAAGTGGTTCGGAGTTCGAATCCCGCCAGGACCCCGGCAACTTTGTCTACTGTTGATAACTGTTCTACATGCAGTATGGTTTGGGTGCAATGCTGCAATAATACCAGGATGGTGTCAGTGATATAAGCTTTTAACCACAAATCACCACACCTCACCACACCTCACCACAACTCACCTCCATTATCAATTAGGTGGCATCACCTCAAGTGGGATTTGAACCCGGTACCTGAATGTGAGTGCGATACTCTACCAACTAATGGGGATATATCAGTAGTGAAAACCAGTAAAAGTTACTAGCCTCACTCTGCCACGTTTACATTCGAGACTGAAGGTCAGTCTACCCTTGATGACCTCAGCTAATGGTCAAATGTCCAGCAGCGTCCGACTAATGGACCCCAATTTGCGTGACAAGGGACACGAACAAGACTACCCCATGAATAATTATTCCCCATTTAACTCTCACTCCAGTTGTTAGCGTCTCTCGTAGATCACTAATCAGTTGGCCGTGGTATGCATATGCTTTTAAATAGTTTGAAAAGAAAATTCGAATGAAACAAAATAGATTACAATATAAATAATAGGTTGTTCACTCTCCTATCTTGCTTATCACGTTTTATGAAAACAGCATTCTTTCAGAAACATAAACAGATAACGTTCAAAACGGTAAAAATGTAGTTCAATCGGTTTCTGCACACAAGGTGTAATACTTATTTAGGCGTGTTCTTCACTCGTGGATTAGAAAACATTGCGTCGTTGTATCTATAGCTTTTGTTGCCATGAAGTTTAGAAGAAGAAGAAGAAAAAAAGAAGAAGAACATTATTTTATTTTCGTGTCACATATTTTCTTACACACGATGATACATTTTCTTTGCACTTCGATAAGAAATTAAGAAAACATCCGACCAATCAGACAAATAAAATACATACATTGATAAGAATACTCCGGGTGGAACGATTACCAGACACATACACGTCACATGTAACTAATGAATAACCCTGCAGTTCTCATTACTACGTTTATTATGATGTTGTATTATGTTCAGAATTGACGAACATTTTAAAAAGTGATTTCGTAGCATTTCCATTGAACTGCGATATAGTTGTATTATATATAAATTACTACTCCTGTGCATCACATTTAGAATTGTGGCATTACTGTTACAAGATATTTTCATTCGACATGTCAGTATGTGATTTAAACAGTATTTTATTTCCGGAAAACATGTAAAGCATGAAATGAATTAGCTCAGGTAAAGTGTCATGGGAAAATCATAAGCAAACAGTCTAAAATACCTTATATAATGAAATGCTTCCCCTAAAACAACCTTAAAATTAATAAGTTCATGAATATAATCAGCTCTATACATAACTTTTGGAAACATGTTAAAATACACCAACGCGTGTTTTTTTTTTTATAAAAATTGTAACTGGTAAACAAAAATAGCATTATGGCACTGGACTGTACTGTTTGATATCTTTTATGAAATTATAGACAGATTATATCAACGATTCGCTTTCACTGTGTGACAAAGATTCATCGCCTGTTAAAATATTATATTATTCTGGGAAAGTATTGGTTGAATCTGTATGCATCATCTAAAGGATGTAGGAGAATGTAATGGAAAGGATCTACTCGAATGTTTCCGCAGGAATAGATATGTCAGGATATGACCAATATGTTCGATATTGATAGTATTGATGCATGTTTATTTACAGTTTCAATACACTGATAACACATGCCGTTTAAGGCAGTGAACGGCAGAAACAATTTAAAATCAGGAAGTGAACGATTAATCAAGGGGAGCACGTTTAAAAGGTATATAGGAAAATTGTCAAATTCTAGTCCAGTCAGTCACCAAACTTCATGTTGTAATTATACGATCTATGAGAGCAACTTCATCAAGCATATATTCAGTCCGTCATTTCATTAGTTAATGAGTCTGTAAAACAATGTTTTACTGTACTAAGTTGCCGAAAAGACACGTAAACTAATCAGTTTATTAAGACACGACCTTCGAAATCGAGCTTGTACACCGTTTGCCGTTGTGATCGAATCTCATTATATTGTTCACAATTAGGTATTTAAAATGTCATACCAAATTGTAACATTATACCAACTAATCAAGTTCAGAACAGTTTATCCACTGAGTTCAAGTTTCAATGACATAGAACAAGATAACAATTCGATATGTGTATCAATATGGGCATGTCAGTGGTGATAGACAACTATCTGTATCCAATACGTTCACACTTAACACCTAGATAGGTATTGGAAGATAAAAGCTCTCTAGTTTCGGGAAACGCATCCTCGATACTCCAGGGTATACGTTCCGATAACTCTACACTGTATATACTATCGGAACGTATACCCTGGATTATCGAGGATGCGTGAAACGTAACCAGTAATGACTATTTGATATATTTTGGTACTTCAATCTATACTCAAGTGCTAAGCTGCTTAATGAGTCTATTTCTTAATGATTATTGAATACGTCGGTACATGATTGTCTGGGGTCAGGAAACAGATGTTACTTATAAACTAAATATTCAAAACGGAGGAAAATATTATGAAGCGAGAAATACACATTTACATGCACATGCCTTGCATTACGATGGAACGTTGTGTATTTAACAAAGTACAACTATCTGATTATAAATTATTGATTATGAAATTTACATGTATCTGATTATGCAAGCTCAAAAATGAAAATTAGAGCTGTGCTGTCAAATCATTTTACTGAAACATATAAAACCAGTTTTGAAAATTTAGAATATTCGATTAATACCAATTATTGAAAATTCATGTCCTTACATCTGTTTCGATTTCATGAAAGATATTCGCATTCACAACATGAAAAGGTGCAGCTATGTCTCTTTACCAGTTTCGACAGTTGTTTGTATGAACCCGGATGTTGGAGAACGTGTTCAGGTAGATTTACACTCAAGACTATAACAGATTTCAGAGAACTGTCAATGGTCCATTTTCTAAGAAAGCGTGTTGATCATTTTCCATAAGAGTTTAAAGAGAGTATAATGTTAAAACCCACATGTTTACCATAGCGTTTAAGTGACACGGGAGATCATATCGCCTTCAATACTTGATTTCTGTCTTTTTAAAACAAAATTAAAGTCAATAATGAAATGGAAATGCCGAGAACTAAATTCCCTTGTTGATAACTAAGGGTATGAAAACAATGAATATCAATAGAGTGGTATTCAGTTTTGGAGACTGAAATTAAATGGAGATCAAAAGTTATATATTTTTTATCGATAAGAATATGAAATGAGAATATTCAAATACCATTGGTGATTTATCACTAAGTATATGAAACGTAAAGACAGAATTAGATCAGATTTCAATTTGTTGGACAACACGATACTCCGGACACAAAAGAATGGCATCAATGAAATACCGATGAATTAAGCTAGATTACCTTTTTATTTTGTCAATACGTTTTGTTAAAAATAGAAAAATCCAAAAACTTTTCATGATGCATTACTTAGTACAAAGGAGGAACATGAAATGACGAGTTTTTCCAGAATATGAAAGCAAATTAATTCAAATCCTTCGTCGATTCAAAACTCAATGTTGAAAGTGTGACATGTAATGAACCCGGAATGTAATCACATGTTTATACACAGCTACCCGCTATGTTAATCCGGCTCATTGGAGTCGAGGTGACCTTGACCTGTTGCGATGTGTTCGAGCGCACGTAGACGCATTCGTCGAGTAGTACGCATTGTGTATTGATCTGTGGGTGTGTACTGTGGTCTGTAGAAACGGGTGTACATGTAAATCTAGCTACCCGGCTGATTGTGTCAGCGAAACTTATCGATTATGTTTATTGTGATAGTATAAGTTTAGTTGTATTCCCGTGGTGTTTAACGAGAAATAGACGTGTTGTAGGGAAGTGAATACAATTAAATAAACATGTATCTCAATGTAGTTTTCATGTGAAGACTGCATATAATTTCGACTACACTGTCGGCCAAAAGAAACGCCTACTTGGTTTTGCTTGAAATGAAAGATGAAATAATTTCTGAAATGTAATTAATGGTGGTCTCCACTTTATGGTGAACCAATAGTTATTATGAAAGTCCATTGAAGTCGTGAAAAAATGTGATTCGAGTCAATAACGTTCATGAACACGACGCCCAATGAACCGCTATTTCCGGTTGATTCATGTTCATCTGTAGCGTCATTTCCACTTCAATGCGAATGCGTGTCTGTATTGTTGCTCGTGGTTGTATTGAAACATTTTAAAATGTTTTTCTGATCAAGCACTGATCGAAAACTGAACAATTTCTGTTGTTTCATTTCACGATCGCCATTCTTTTGTGACATGACAACTTCTGAAATTTAAATATATTTTGCATAAATGGGGCAACTTCATAATATTATAATCTTACTAAACAGTTCATTGTAGTTTTCACGAAATCTGATATGAAGTAGGCGTTTCTTTTTGCCGACAGTACAAGTACCGTCATAACAATAAGTGGTCCTAGATCCGGCTGCACGGAACTCTAAGGTGACCTTAAGTCACTAAGGTAGCCTTAGTGCAATGTTAAAAGATGGCACTAAGGTTAACCTAAGTGTTTTGTGAAACGGCCACCTGTACCCACAAGGAATACAATATTACGATAGTGTTGACAATTTACTTGTTCTTTATGTAATCTCTATCCGTGACATTACTTAAGTCGTATCTTCCAACAAAACGTCTGTTATAATAGAATGATTTTCCCAAACCCCTCTTGCTAGAACATTTTGCAACCCGGAATACCTTCCTCAGACGTCTTTATTTATTCCTATGAAATTACTGGTTTCAGTCTGATAATTAAAAAATCGGGCATAGGCGCATCACTTATAGTTGTGCTCTTGACAGCTTTTTATTGTCATTAAGGAAATAAATTAAGAATTTTCCTGATCAAATCCATTTGTCCACTAAATATATGTGTTTGCAGGAACGCATGTGTTTCCGTTTTGTATACTTCTATCTTTCAAGCTATAGTCCCACCGCCCTCGTCACTTTTAAACAAAATGTGAACGTGAAACATGTCACTTCTTTATCCAGCCTCGGTCCTTTATGCGTGAGTTATGAAACAAGTGCATATCCGTAAACACTCATATATATTTCATTCCCAATCATTCGAATAGTAAATTAAGCTCAATGGAAGCAAGATGGCGCATAACCTTCGTTACTAACAAAATGAGCTGCATGCTCCCACAGGAATGTAATGTGAATATTGAATGAATATTGTTTAGTGACCTGAACTAATGTAGTTGTGTTGCACACTTAGTAGGTCACGTGATTGGAGTATCGTAGACACGCATTCACTATTCATATTGCCACAACATATTTTGCAACTTCAAATCGATTCCGAGAGAACATTTTAGAAATAACGCTTTTCATGTTGTTAATTTTAAAGTTTGTTTGGTATTAAAAGGCGTGGTACGTTTTCTAATGAAAAAAAATATAATCTCACAAAATGGAAAAGAAATGTAACCAATTCCTCAATCAATAAATATAGTTCTAAAAGAATGGTTATGATTAGGTTAAGCACCGCGAATTTCCCAACCTCGATTAATTAAACAGTGTTCACTGTAAAATGGCCGCTTCATGTTATATGTGTCACCGTTTTCTACAACTTGGGATAATCGGGTGGTGTAATGGGCTCTTCTACCCTCTCTGGTAAATGAAAACCGCTTTTCAAAGTGTATAATAAATGGCAAATTTGAACATATAAATTAATGCTACAGTGCCTTTAAAATATATTATTATGAAACCTACAGCTGTATGTTCTCGTGAGAGTTAGCATATAAAGAGAACTTAATAGTCGAAGAAAATGAAATCAATGGAAACAATATTGTGTTCAGAGAGAGCATTTTGGACAAATATAAACGTTTTAAAACATCATAAATGTTGCGAAACCCAACGAATTGATGAATTTCAAACCTATGCTTTTAAACGTCAGTGTCCGCTTAAGACAACTATCAGTTTTATCGAAAAGGGCATTTGCACTATCGTAAATATCACTGAGAGTATTAAATGCCCACAAGTCAATGAATCGCCAAAAAACCCTCATGACAGAGCAGTACTATTTCACAGATAATTAATCATTCAAATAATCGATGTATTCGATTCCAGCAAAAGACGATATTTACATGATTCGAATCGATCACAAGACGTTGTGACTGTATGCATTTGACCTTAGTTAAATCGTTTCTTTGAAAATGGGAATAAGTTCTGTCTTCTACTGAATTGCAACTAAGACTGGAGCAGAATCAACTGCAGTTTTAAAATTACTTGCGTTACATACGCCCCTTCGTAGAATATCATTTAATCATTTAGCCACATGACCTCAACTACTTAAATAAACATTATTTTCTTCCCCGAAGACCATTGGCTATAGACAAGTCGCTTTATTTAAGAAGGAATCGATAAACGTAAGTTAAATGCAAATTCCATTGAAAACGAAGTATAAATACAATCAAAATGAATTTAAAAACTTCTTCCTCGGGTAAGCCCACCTAAGTCATATTAAGTACATGTATGACACATTATGTTTTATATAAGTTCACCTGCACTTGTACCACGGTAATTATTTGTATAAACACTTACCATTTTTTTCTGTAAACACTGAACTATGTGTGTATGTTTCACCTATATAAGTTATTACTTCTTGTCTGATGTATATATAGCTCTTCCTGGTTGAAGGAAGGGAACACTAGACCTCATCATCATTAAGTAAAGCGAGGTTACAGACCGGATAGCGAGTGTTTGGGTTTCACGTGAAGTAGCGGGCATACCGTTACTCTCAACATAACGACCACCCTTGATGATGACTTTACCAGATAAACATCAACTCTGTATTTCTAAGGTGTCACTATTATCCTCCAATGTTCGAATTTGAAGAGCTACACTTGCTAAGTCACCTACTCCTTTGGGACCATATACATGCTTGGAACCCCCCACGCTATACCCAAGTCTACCATATACACAATAGGGCTCTCTTTATGTATTGATGTATTGAAATTCCAATTGCTCATTTTGATAACACACATGCACCCGATCATGAGGCTTGACGAGCCTGCTATTAAAGTGATGGCTCAGAAATGCCACTCTCTTTAAATATAACATCATAACACTGGAAATTGACAAATAATGTTTATTTCAAAAGAAGACTGATATAATCATGATATTAACTGAATAAAAAAAAGTGCCGTTGAACAGAAAATAGGCTAAAACGGGAACAGGCTTTAAACTCATAGTAATAAGAAAAGAGAAGCAAACCAATAGTGTTACATTATACCCATCCTCGGTTACCCAGAGTTTGATATATGCCCCTTTACTCTCGACTATGACATAGCAGAGAGTAACGGAGCATATATAAAACCCTGGCCGTGGGTAACCGAGGATGCATTATACCAAGATTATACATATATGTAAATGTGAACCAATTGATTATACCGATGTCAATGTAACGAAATTTGATTTCGAAAAGTGACTTTGTAGTGCTAGTTATACGTACCAGAATGGAGTTTTACAGTGCACCTGTATAATGATAAGGAGTCACTCGCGGGCGACAGACTCTCGTGTATACGTCATGTTGGTTCTAACTATCTCTGGCTCACAATGTCTCCATCAGCCTCTCTCCTGGAAGCAGTCTCTGGTCTTTTCGTTGATGAGATTGAAAGTTGAAAGTTAACTTTGGCTGTAGTGGCTTGTCACGCTGAGAGCTTTATGGGTTTAAATGTGGTATCTGAGTTCACATTCTTCTACCTGTAGATTCGGATGTGAACTCAGACGGGTAACCACAGGTAACCACAGGTATGACGAGGTTGATGCAAGGTAAATGTTTACACAAGAAAGTTTTCTTAACAAAACATTTTAAGAAACTTAATTGTCTTTTATGTACTTATATATCTAATGTACACGACATTTGTTCTTTGGTTATTTCTATCCTGTTATGTTTTAACGTAAGTCTTAATCTACGGCGCTGATATGGTAATGACTCTGAACTCGTTTAATTGAAGATAAAGATATCAGTGACATAATGACATGATATCACTTCACTTCCAACATCTCATCCTTAAATGCAATCTGTCTGACTCTGTCTGTCTGTCACTGCCCCCCCCCCCCCCCCCCTCTCTCTCTCTCTCTCTCTCTCTCTCTCTCTCTCTCTCTCTCTCTCTCTCTCTCTCTCTCTCTCTTTAAAATTAAAGGATAACTGCTTGTAGTCTGACGGAACTGAAACTATTACCAAAATGAAATTGCACCTGTATGACCATCATATTTTAAATGTTTAGAATGACCATACACTCTAACACTACACATCTGTAGGTGTTTTAGTCAAATATTCAATCAGGTTCTGTACTCGATACTTCAACAGAGATATGCATATCGGGTCGGTATGCCCAAGGTCATTCAAAGATAATGCATTCGACTGGAGCCAAAGTGAAGGTCATATGTTAGAAACAGCAGACTGAGTGTATGTGTATTGATCACTTGACATACAAGTGTATAAATCGATATCGGTGTTCACGTCTGGTAACGCTAGAGTTGCAGTTGTTTCTCCTTGGACTGAACATAGTCGTTTGTGAAGTTTCCTACTTAATTTGTGTTAACCGTTTAAAGCGTGCATATTGACGGGTATCTCTTCATGATTCCGAAGTTGATTATGTAGATGTTTGTAAGTGGATTAGGTGTCTTAACCATAAGGGCATAACTCTTTATAATGTTACTTCGACGATTAGGTGATGTGCATTTACGATCCCCGGTTGACAGTGCTACTAACATTTCATTTCGTAAATCACGTAAACTTTCATTTGTTCCTAAAAAGAAAAATCACTAGTTTTCTCTTCATGGGCCAAATATATATCTTATATGATTTATGTAACAAATAGATACTGGGGAGCTTCGTCTCGTAGGGTTATTCTATGGTTTCGGGAAGACGTTCGCTGTAATAACATAATTAGCATATAGTCGTTATGTTTATTGACGTTATTCAGTGACTCGGGCGTTCAGGGCTGATAAACACAATTTCCACATTGCGCGATCCTTGCATTTCATTTTCCCCGTGGAATTGTAAAATCAATAGCGTTGGCGTGATAAACTCAATTCACTTGACCATATTTAGCATCACTGATTACTCAATGTTTTCTAGCGACTTCTCCCTCTATTATGCTATGTCAAATTAACCTCTGAAAGGGGATGCAGCATTGTCTATCGTGATTGCTGTATCAGCCGTCAACTGCCGTTAGGGGAACTATTTCCGTGACATTTGAATATGGTACTATTACATAATCTGACCAAGGCGCTAATGAAAGGAGACTCGTTATTTTCTCATTACTGAAATTGCTTTTTACCAAACATTCACAATGTACACATATATTGGTGGTTTAAACAAGGCGGTGAAATCGTATCTAAAACGCACCAAATACCAATGAAACTTAGAACCCAAACTGGTAATCTGTCTCAGAAAAAAAGTAGTTCTTAATTACCAGTGAACTTCATCACATCACTATTGGTTATGTATGAGAGAAGTATATCTTTGCATGAGTTGATGGTTTACTTACTGATGAAGTACCATCATTATATATAGCATCGATTTGAATTACACTGTTCATTCTTTCTGTAAGTAAACAATTTGAAAATGAGAGTTTTGCCTGCCGTGAATAAATGGTTATCCTTCAGTCCAACATTGTTGGCTATCACAAAATATAAATATTTTATCTTTAAAGATAATACGTTCAAGTGTTATAATATCGATGCTTACTTTAGATACTTTTATTGTCCGATGTCAATTGTTTCACATATCACGATTGCAGTCCATTGCAAGTTACAATCCCTTCTCTGTAGAAGGTATAACATTCACGTATTTTCAGTTTCACAACATACCCCAGCAAGAGTGAATGTCCATTTTCAAACAACTCATTTATGTCCATTTACCTTATTGTACGTTATACGCCAAATAAACCTCAATATGTACAAACATTGTATTGTCTTACGGCACTGTTGAAGTTAATATCAATATCCCTTGCGACAAATAGTATTGCCGCTACCCAACCACTGTGTCTACGGTAGTGAAGAATAGGTTCCTAGTATGTAATGGATGATCCCAACATTGCAACACAAATGCGTTTATCTCCTTGCTATAATGGACTGAGAGCAGTCGACACCCTTAATCAAAATGCCCCCTCACGCTGAATCCCATAATGCAATTGTCAGAGGAGCTCGAGGTGATGGACGTCTGTACAGTTCCGAATGTAGTCGTGTTGACCTTGAACTTAGTGTATAGACACAAACGGATTATTAATGCAAAGATATAAATGTCTATGTGTGTACGTAAAGTTGCATTTGAAACAAGCAGTTTAATAGTCCTAGTTATGCATCATGTGTTTACTACCGAAGTGTGTTGCCATTGTCTTTGCCTAGTATCAGTGTTTAAGATTTTGTTGGAGCACTTGTGATTATTTAACAGAACCTATATCAGAGGCGTGTTCAGGAGTGCGAGTACTCGCTTAGCGTGTACGCGCGTACCCGCGAACGGCTCCTTAACGGAAACCTGAGATCGCGAGTACTCCCAATATAATTTCAGAATATCATCATCATTTTGGAAAAAAAGGTGCCTTGCACAAAGCAATTGACAAAATTGAGGGGGTAATAAAAGAAAGAAAATGAGGTTATCAAATTTTGTGACACGCGACTCCATTTTGGATCGTAAATCCTCGCTTGGCGAGACTGCTCCAAAGTGTACACGCGTGTATTCTCGAGTACGCATGGACTTCTTGTCGCGAGTATACTGACAATCATCTTACCGTATGGAGAGGAAACCTCAGGACGATATGAGTTCGTATCCCGGTAGATTCATTTATTCCTCAGAAAATGGTCCCTTTTATTCAGATTATGTTCGATATTTGCTATATCGAGTTCATTTGTGTATATACCGCCACCACGGAAAATAACCTCTATTGAAAGCATGCATTTACATTAGAGTCGGAACTATGTCAAATGTGTTCTGTATATGTGTAGTGGTAACTTGGAGACCACCGCAAGGTCAAGATCAAACAATCTTCTTGAGACAGCCTCATCTGTGTACAACCTTCAAATTGCCTCTTGATAAAATCAAAGCGTCTCACTTGGAGTTGCCTTTATCGATCTGTGTCCATTTTAACTTGTCAGTAATGACTGTAAAGGTGTTGATATAATTGGGAATCGGATCATCGAAACACATTTAAGCTGCATGTTCAAAATAACAGGAATTAAGACAACATATGTCTATAGAAACGTATTGTGCATTTTGACATGGTATGGCATATCTGAACTTTCCGTACTGAACATAGCTTCCATCTTATCTCTTGTATGCTTACACTATAACATGAAGGCACATGTAAACATTGTTAGAACTTGTTATGCCATGTAAACCATATTTGACCACAAGTAAGCATATGCTTTCGCTCGTTTTATACAAAATCACTAACTCGTTTAATAAAGATGGTATTAAATAGAAGGGAGTTTAGTATTCTGTTTATTACTCGCCAACATATAATCCAGCGAAATAGCCGACATGGCTCTGAAACTATGATTCCCGCAAGTCCGACACCATTGTGACGACGTTACTCCAAGTGTGACGTCATAACCGCAAAATATTGTGACGTCATACACGCGGCGGTATTACACTAGTTTAATATTGCCGTATAAGTATTACACTGCAGTTTCTTACACGGGCGAGTAATAATATAGGATACATGATACTAGACTCTAGATACAATGTCATATGTCGTTACTTCCCAGTATGACATAATCACACTGGTCATAGTCTCTCACAAATTGACTTCATTTGTAGACATATGCATTAGACGGACTGTAACATTTGTACACTTGTATATGTATCTCACTCATTGAATAGTATGTATTTTATATTTGGTAAAAGGGAACAGTTAGTTATTTGAGTGATAAAATAATTTCAAAAAGGAACATTTTCATACAAACTGCCAACAGTTAATATGCAAATTTGGAATTGGGGAATTTCATCTATAATACCTTTGAGTTGCGGAAACAGGTTCGGTAGTTTTCGGATATTGACTTTGTACATAAATAAACCCATTAACGTGATATTGTTTGCCAATTTTATTGACTTACGCTGTTAGAATCTGAGTGTAACAGTATCTACTTGTATGTACCATGATACAGCCAGTACGTTTGAGATTCTTGTCAGATGTTGTTACCCCTTAGTTTGATATAAAGCACGCCCCTGCCTTTTCTCTCAGAAGTGTGTTGATAAAAGCTGAACGGTTTGAGAGGAAACAGGGGAGGTCGTTGATTGATGGATTTACTTAACGTGAATAGCATGTCCCTTAATTGCCCAGATAGTCTATCCGACCTGTCTTGTACATTTATACTTTAAAAGTTATCACATTTACGGTAGCCTCAAAATTACTCTGTGGAATTTAATAATTATTTCACCTCCATTCATGTGATTAATTTCTTTAAGCTTTCCGTTCCATGTGTATTCAGTTTATCTAGACTTGCTGAATTAGGATAGAGACTTATTAAAGGCGATTTTTTACATAGTCATTTAGACTTCAAAAGTGCGATCAAAGAGTATGTGGTATTATTTTTATTCAACTAACTGAAATCTCAAATGACATATATTAATTTGATAAATGTTGAAATCGGACGAAAGAGACACACCTGTATTCCTTCGGGCTACCTGTAATCAGAATACCTGTGTTGATGACAGGTGTACACACCGTTCACAGACGGTGCTATTAAGAACGGGCACCTGTCTGTTGAGTATTCTAGTATCGCAGTACAAAAGCAGTGTAATGAGATTTGAGAATAGATAGACGTCCAATAGGAGCACGCTACGTATTTGACTCAATTCCATGCAGCGTCTTGGTGCAGGCATGTGGTGCTGTGGAGCTCCCAGACAGACCAGATAAGCAATGTCTATTGTCAGGGTAGTCATTGAGTCTATCAGATTGTTTACTGTTAGATGTAGGATAAATAGACATCCGAAGTAGGATAAAAAATCAACACTGACAGTTTTATCATTATCTTAGACTGAGGCGATTGTTTGATGTTGGAATAAATAACGGGAAGATTGGGGTTGGTATTCAAATGTTTCAAAAACGATGCTGCAACTGCCTTACAACTAGCTAGTTCTCTTTATCCTTTTTTGGAGGTGTTCAGTGGGTTCCACTGCCCCTTTTCAAATTCTATATCGGTTTCACATGGCCTAAATAAAAGAAAACAAAACAACAACAAACCCCCGGATGTTTAATCTTTGACGAAGTAAAGATATGGATTATAGTACTGCATTTACTATTACATATGAGTAATATGTTTGAATCATTCTTGATATACTGTCGTCTGTGTCTGAATATATGAGGCTTTTGAAGCATTTGGAAATTCAAATAAAAACATATATAATAATATATTAAGAAAATAATAAAAATGTTTGTTAATGTCTAAAACCAAATGAATATTGCTTTTTGTCCACTCGGGGTTTACCTTTGAAAGTATAAGTGCCCTTTAATTGATTATGTTTGAGAATTACTTTTGTATTGGCTTTCTAGAAGGTTATTGGGGAGAAACTACAATCTAAGTTCAACTTCATTCACTGAGTTGGACCTTTTGGTAAACAACCATATTCCGTTATTAAACTTAATGAAGTAATACGGAATGACGCATTATAAGTTTACTCTACAGATAAAGAAATGCCGTTGATCAATAATAGTAATAGATATGTAAACTGTGTGGCGGTATCTTCTTCATTATAAATAGCATTTCAGAGCTCTGCGATCACCGATTGTCTGTGTAATAGAATCCGGAATGATAAAGGACGCTATTAGCCAGGCTTTATCCCATGATTAGGACAGCTAAATGTGATTGAGTAGGGGAACTGAATGCTGAAGGCCCAATTTGATATTGTTCAATTGTTTTGACTGGTTATATTTATATATTGGCTGTAATTTGACTCGTGTTGGCCCTTGGTGGATTATATATAATTATCTGAGATATACGATGTTATGGGATAGAATCAGAGGCCTTATATGTTGTTATATACATGTACATTACTGCCATTCAGCGGTAAAACTGTATATATCTATATATATCGTGTTTACATAGGCTTTATGAAATATAGATATTTTATAGCACATTTTTCCATATTTTAGGAGAAGAGGTGGTGATCCTTATATATTCATATTCTTAACACAAGTATATAAGTATATAATAACTATATAATAGTTGTTTCTGTTTCAAAAGAGTGTTAGAAGTTTCATGGCCGTTTATTACGTTACCACTTCATGGCAGAGAATTCTTACTAATCTGTATGTACGGAAAATATCATTTTTATAAAATGCTGATTTGGTATATTTGGACCTTCATACCTGTTATATAAATTAACTGTTACATACTATAGGGTTTCCGAGAACAGTTCAGTAAATCTATTGTCGTGAGGCAAAGCAATCTTCTGAGCTGAACAACTGAGGAAGAAATGTAATGGCCATTTATTGTTGTGGGCATTCTTGAAACAGAGCTTAGCGTGGAAAGAATAGCAGAATACCCTTTTAAAAATTGCCGTTTGATACTGTATAGAATCACTGCAGATATTATTGAATCTGATAATAATATAATCGTTGCTCCTTACCCATTTACGTTGCCGTAAAAGGTCCTTTCCTAATCCGTATTACTGCGAAAGGCATGTACATATACGGAGTAGATGGTTAAGATAACGGATGCTCTCTGCCCATTATGCGATGTTGAAGCGGGTCAGGAAGGAACAAGGTGCTTTAGTAGCAATTAATCTAAGCGCTAAGTGGAAGTCCCCTATACTGAGACATAATATCAGTAGTCTGTTAATTCCCGATTCTGTAATTACAAGTCTTATCAGGGAATATCTATCACGAGCTAAGGGTCGATAATCGTAGAATGTGCATTCTTTTCTTGCCCTTCCGGAATTCAATGTCATGACCTTGACCTTAGTGTAGTAGTGTCTTCCATAAAGGGAGATTCATAAAAGGAGATTCGAAACAGACGATTTATTAAACGCGTTTCTCATAAATATGAACAGACAATGTTTTTAAATTTCAAATTAAGTTTAGTTCGCTTTTAAAGACGTTAGGTATCTCTGTTTCAATCGTGCCTAACACTCTGGATTGCGGTATCTTGCATTATGTACTGTGACGTTTCTTTTACGGTTGAGTGTGTATACATATACATATTCCTGACGATCTATAAAGATTATGGGACCGGAAACTTGCATCAGTCTAAGCTTTTGACAACGTGTATATTTTCCAAAAGAAACCACTCCACGTCCATGTCAGGATTCGAGATATTTTAGGATCTGGCGCCTGTGGAACGCACAGGACAATAAAAACAATTACAGGAACCTTGTAACATACCATAACCCTTGGCCTTACATGCAGTGATTGCCTTTCCCAGACTGAACATATAGAGAGCAACTGTGCACACAGGAATCAATCACTTACAGCCGTGGATTTACTCAAATTGATTGATTTTATTGATTTTAGTGGGAACAATAGCTCCAGTTACTATTGCAAGATCATAAAGTTTTCTCCTGGGGAAACCGACTCGATGTGAAAGGGAAATAGGCATAAGGAGAAAATATATTATACGAGTTTGACATAAGACCCTGAAATCGTTATGTATCCACTAATTATTCCATTTTATTATGTGAATATTTTAAAGATAGTCTCTGAGAAATAGGAAGATTGGAGTAATTTAGACAAAACTCTAGATGTGCTTGTCAAGGCTGGGTCGTATTTCGATCTAGGAGAAGTTAATTAATTAAGGTTGAAATGTTATCAACTGCAGTCTTTGAGTAAGAATAATATAATATAATACAACATAAACTGTAATAATATATAATATAATGTAATATACAATGAAATATGAAATAAAATGATATATATTTATACCTCAACTACTGGATTAGACATATTTTACTTGACGGACCTGTTTCTATTACTGCTTGGGTATATTCGCTTGAAAGTCAACACGTAGCAGATCATATTTCATTTATGCATTTATGTATAATGTATTACAATGATATAAGTTAAAACGATAAGAAGATGTATGTTCATAAACAACGTAACATCATTTTTCATAAAATGAAATGGTTTATATTAACATCAAATATTAAAATTTAAAATTCTACCGTCAACTTTTTTTACTATCTGCCCTCAGGTAATGTGTAAATACAAACTAAATCTACACTAATTGATTAAAAATGGCATAACTTGCATTTACTAAAATAAATCGTAAATCATGTATATGTAGTAAGTCAATAAATATCAATATTAAAAGCAGATGGATGTTATAATAAAGGTAAAAGAGATATCAGCATAACGATGTATTACAATTAATATTTCATATAAATTGGATATAGCAAGTTCTACGAAACGCTCGTATTTTGACAGCTCGTTCACTTAAATCCTTTAGTTTTAACTTCGCATGAACAGTTTAATGTTTAGCTACAAAACGGTTGCCTTTTTCAGCAAGCTCGTAACTATAAATCGATGATGAAATCTGTCATACTACCGCTCCAACAGTCGATATGATTAACTCCCACTCAGAACTCCTTACAGTGTACGTGCCGTATCTCACTCGCTCAGTGGTCACCATTCATAAACAGGATCTAAATACAGTCTTGACGCACGCGATGTTACAAGTTTACATTGAATCAAAACAACACCGACCAATGTTTACAACTGACATGAATTCGTACACAGCCAAGCGTGGAACAGGGGTACATGTACGGGTACTTGTCTACATATTGCCAAGCTCCGTACAGCGCCGCAGGTTCTGAGTCGAGCCAGTTTGAGTCATATTTTTTAGCGGCAGGCAACACAATGGTAGGGTGTACGTGACTCGAGTCGTGTTGTCTTTACATCGCTGTCCTGTTGGTTACTGCACGTGGTATTGTTTCATCATATGAGGTGTCAATAACACGTGGAATATACAGACAGTAGGGATAACTGTACCACTTAATATAACGCGTCATTCACATTTGGCTTATTAATAGAGCACAATCTCACCCCATTATACACCGTTCAAATCAAAATCAATAATACCAATTTCGAAATAATACACGGTGTTGCAAAATATAAGGTAAAATGCAAGAAACTAAACGCATAATATTGCAATTCGCATTAAAGCATGACCATGTCCATCATTAGTTCCACTCAGAAGTAGTTAAACGGTTTCAAAGTTGTCCTGTCTGTAAGTGCCGATTTGTAGGGATTTTACGACTGCTTCGGTCAACTTTTAAACGTTGCCTGCACTTTAAGCCCGGCTCCTCCCTGTTACGCTCAGTAATACACCAGTATAAAAGCCTGTGTTATGTATACCCTGTCGGTATTTCCGTCTGTCGGTATAATTTTGTCGCAGGATAAAATCTCAAACACTATGCTCTATGAGTAAATAATATGTTACGAAACTGTCAACGTGTATTATCCAAAGTGATATCTGGTGTTAATAGTTTAAAAACTGTTTATGATTAGTTTTCTTTTAAATGGAAACGATATTGAACGAGACTCCTTATAAGGATAGGTTTGCTGAGAAGAAAGTTAAAATGTTAATTAATCTTTCGGAAATGTTGCACGTGTTACCCAAACTAGTGAAAACTTGTTGTAGGCCTTACGCTATAGATCCACATACTTCACTCTGATCTTAACGTTGCATATCTATGCTTACAAAAATATTGTTACAACGTAACGGGGCCCGACTCGGTAATTATTTTCCTGTGATTCTTGTATTATGACATATATTTAAATTCGAAAAGCACAGTTGTGCTGATGGCAGACATTGATCGAAGAGCTGTAAAATATCTACTTGAGCTGCAATCACCTTGAAAATAAAATCATCATCATCATCATAAACATATTTATAAAACCAGAAATCTCCCCGGAAACGCTGTGATGAACACATGGAAACTTCAGGTAGTCAATGAAATATAAAATATAAATATATATTATAAAATAATATTGTGATATTTTCTGAAGAAATCTCCAAATTTAATCAACTCTTGTTCCTTCTATTACAGTTGATCCCACTGGTGTCCATTATCAGTACAGCTTGTGCCGGTGCCTTTGGGTTCATGGGATACGCCCTGGCGACTAAACCAGATGTCAGGTACAGATGGTATTTTATGACCATATACACATAACCCGTGTGATATATAGCATGTGTGAAAACATGCACATTCAGTAACTATGTACTTAGTTACGAAATTTGTGAGGTTACTATACGATTAAATTTGAATTTAATTATATTTAAGGATTTATTTATTTTTAAGAACTTATTTTTTTAGTTCAAAAGTTTAACTTGTTTTTAAATAAATAAGTATACAGACATGTTAAAGAAATCAATGGATATAACGGACATGTGACCTTATAATTAAATCACGGATTAACAGATCAGTTAAGTATACCTGATGTAATGCCGTGTCGGATATGTCTAAATATGAGCTGGTTATTATCTCTGATCTTATTATTATACAAATAATTGTGGACATATATCTTGGGCCGGAGGCCTGTTAGTTAATAGATATATCTGTCCGTGCCTCTGTCCGTCTGTCTGCCTGTATGTCCGTCCCTCAGTCTGTCTGGATGTATTAAGGAAAACCTCACGTGTCTGTCTGTTACAGGGTGAACAAGAGTGATGGTATTCCACCCTGGGAGAAAGTCGGACCCACCGAGAAGAGAAAGGTTGGTACATGTGTACTAAAACCATTGGCACTATAGAACATAAACACTGTAGGGTAGATTGATAAAGATTGACAATGCTAAAACTGAGAAATGTAGATAAGATACTTATTCAGATCTTCTCATCAAGCAGTATAAGTGGGAACCTGGTGATACTGGGTTGGAGATATCTTCAAACACTGTGTACCAACATTTTGCCAACCCAGGGTAACAGTGGGAGGGTTGTATTGTGTTTGACGTGTGTTACATTATCATATACTAATGTGTATTATTACCCTTTAGATACATTTGTTGAATTTTGATTGGTCAATAGTCATTGCATACGAAACCGTTTAGTAGTAGTAGTAGTAGTAGTAGTAGTAGTAGTAGTAGTAGTAGTAGTAGTAGTAAATGCTAATGGTGGGAGATAGAAATAAAAAAATGAATATTTTTATATACATTTCGTTTCAGAATTACTTCTCATCTCATAATTTCCGATTTTACTTTCAGATGGTTATCCTGTCACGTGACGTATACGCAAGTGACCCGCAGGTCGATAAGCTGAGGAAGGAAATCGGAAGCTACAAATTTTAGACTAATTTATTTGTTTACCACGGCAGGGCGTTTAATTGAGCAAGCTAGTTATCTTAAAATTTAGTTTATGTGTTGAGTAAAAACACGATAGTTTAACAACCTAAAGGTATATTTCTTTTTTAAGCACTGATGTGCAGTAGAAAATTCAGTGAACTTTGCTCTAATCCATCAGGAGTTATCTCCCTTTACATATAAATCACTTGCATTCTGCGCATGTCTAGTGTATTAACATATATATAACGATATACCCATTGGGTAGTTATAATGCTCTCTACAAATATTCACAAACATTATTAAATGATACAAAACGCTTTGCAAAACACCAATCTTTAATGTAAGTGGCAGACAACAGTAAGTAAAGTAAGTAAGTAAACGATTGATGTACATTAATCAAATGTTTTGGGTTTACACATCTATCTTAGTTTCCCCTTGTTTTGTTTAGTTTATCTAGTTGACCTTATGTTATAGTGAAGGGGGTTCGGTTATTTATATTTTCTCTCCAAAACGGGTGTAACGTTTTAAATGTAAACAGCTTGAAATATTTTTCAGATTTTGTTTCACGAATCAGGGTTTATATTATATCACGCTTGTCCATATCAAATGATCCCATATCGTAGTGATGATATTTTATATATGTGAACAGTGTGACTGGTGTGTGTTATGTTATGTGGATACATGATAAGTTCATTAAATGTATGTTTGATCATTGAGTGCTGTGTTTGCATTTCTTATTTAGTTTTTAGCTGTAGAGAGATATAGAGAAACTCATCCAAGTGTATTCTGATATCAAATATATCAACACGAGTTGATAAAAGTTACAATATATATATATATATATATATATATATATATATATATATATATATATATATATATATATATACATGTATATATATATATATATATATATATATATATATATAAATAAGATGAGTTGCTTCTCACGTGAAGTAATGTTATATATAGAAAAAAGTAAACATCAGATGGTTTTGACTGGATCAATCTTCTTCAATACAATACGATGAGCTCATTTCGACCAGTATATCGGTCTTTTCAAGTACTTGACATTACTTGAAAAGACCGATATACTGGTCGAAATGAGCTCATCGTATTGTATTAAAGAAGATTGATCCAGTCAAAACCATCTGATGTTTACTATTTTCTATATATATATATCGTGGCTTTTATCAACGGGTGTTGATATAGTTGATATCAGAAGACACCAGGGTGAGATTTATCATCTAAAATCATTCTTATTACGTTTAAGTGAAAAAAGTGTTCATCTCTGAGCATATCTCTGCCATTTGACTTCCAGTGCGGTGAGGTCATAGCATTGTAACGTCATCAGGATTATGACATCATAGCATTGTATTGTAATTACTCGATGATGTAAAAGCTTTGTTATGTCATGCAGTTTACGGTGACAGGACACTGTGCAAAATATACTGTCAAAACGATATCCCATAGGATATATTGCTTGATCTCACACAAGCGATATCTCCTGTGGAACACAGTTTTGGGCGATAAATCACATTTTTCCCCCTGTATTATTTATATTGCACAATGTGTTTGATTGTGTTTACAATCAACATAAAACATACTTTACGAAAAAGTTCCTAGATTTACAATACGATACTACCTCTAGTTTGATTTACTTTCACACATTAAACGCCTGTATAATCAGTCACAAACTTGACAATGTTATCGGCGAAAGTGTCATGATCATCAACAAGTGAGATTAATGAAAGAACGCTGATGATTCCAATTGTCAAAACCATCCGATAATATCACTAAAAAATCCTCAACATAATAATAAGACACAGCAGGTGACAGAATGTAACCTTGTCTCACACCGGCGTATATTAGACGTTCGACTCATATATTATAAAGCCAATAAGCACGTGAGAGCATGCAAAACTATGTCAAGAGCTGTACTTTTAAACACTAAGTAAACATATTTTGTTGGATACACAGAATAGTCAACAGAAAAATGGGATTGAATCAGTGATCTTATTTAGTGAGACTTTACCACATAACATAAGGCAACAACAAGAAAAAGAGAAATATTTTATTAACGTGTCAGATGTTGTTATTAAAACATTTACAAAATCAGTTAAAAAAAAACAACACCCAGCCTTACATGCAGGCTTATGAAACACGAGATTCATAAAAAAAAATATGTTATGATAAAAACAGGTACATTGCATAAATATCGTGATGGCAGATGTGGCACATGTGTACAGGTGTTAAGTACATATTAAGCTTGCACATTTTCCGTCTATTAAACATGTTAGATAGTATGACAGAAAGAGATACACAAACATCGTCGTTTAACATGAAATATACAAATTGGTCAACCAGCGAAAGCTGGATAAAAAGAAAGTCCCTACTCCCTACAAACAATTCCAAAACTCGTACCCAATATCAGAATATAAACTGCAACCTGTCAAAAAGTGGACTTCGTCCTCGATATCATTACAATCACACAATTTACAATTTCTTTGATTAAGTGGCACTTTTTGAAATCTTCCAACTTCTATTTCTAGGGGTAAAGTATCACGTCTTAATTTACTCAAAATGCTACTTTGGAGTCGGTCCATGCAGTAAATACACATTTTTCAACAGTGGGGGCAATTTCAAAACATATTCTTAATTAATTCTTAATTGTATTCCGTTGTACTGACCATTATCATTCCAAATTTGACTGTGCCAAAGTTCATCATCTACGTTTTTAACAATCTAATATCAGAAATATTAAATCAATCACAAACAGATAGATTCCAAGAGTTTAGAGACAAAATATAAGAGTCGACGATATGGGTTGTTCCCAATTGCCTACATCCCAATTGCATAAATTCTCCTGAGAAAAAATATATGAATGGGTGCTTTTATACCACCGACTAACGGCCCTGGGGCCCCTTTCACAAAGCGCTAAGGCGATCATAAGTTCTTAAGGTAACCTTAGTGCAATGTTAAAGTATGGAAGTTAAGATTAACCTTACTAAAGGTTGCTTTGTGAAAGGAGGCCAAGGGGTATATGGTAATACCAAGGATTCTGTCCGTCCGGTCTTCCAACAGTCCATCCGTTCGAAGACATGTTTGTCCGATCGATTGATGAAAAACTACTTATCCAAATCTTTTGACAATTTTCACAAAATTCTACACTACTAGGAGAGAGAGAGAGAGAGAGAGAGAGAGAGAGAGAGAGAGAGAGAGAGAGAGAGAGAGAGAGAGAGAGAGAGAGAGAGAGAGAGAGAGAGAGAGAGAGAGAGAGAGAGAGAGATGCAACACATACTGACTTTTAAATATTTCGTCATATCCTACCCGCGAAGAGGAGGCAATCTAACTAATGAATTAGATGATCCGTGGAGATTTGCTGACAGCAGGGATATCCTGTTTACAACTCGTTGCAGTACTAAACAGATGATATACATCCGTTAACATTATGTGGGTGTGTGTGTGAGAGAGAGAGAGAGAGAGAGAGAGAGAGAGAGAGAGAGAGAGAGAGAGAGAGAGAAAGAGAGAGAAGAGAGAGAGAGAGAGAGAGAGAGAGAGAGAGAGAGAGAGAGAGAGAGAGAGAGAGAGAGAGAGAGAGAGAGAGAGAGAGAGAGAGAGAGAGAGAGAGAGAGTGCTTAATTAAACAAGATTTTGTGATTATGTTACACTTTCATGTATGTTGTGTATTTATTTATTCGTCTTCTCACATCTAAATTATTGTCTGACCGATTGCAAAAAAGCTATTCAGTCAATTCTTTTGCACAGTCTCCTACTATAATAATGATAATAATAATAATATCTACTTGGAGAGGTGCAATGTAGACATAATTAATTTGGAGAGGTTATTTTCCTTTTTATTTCATATTCTTCCTCCTAATTTTTTTAAGTCCTCCCTTCCTTGACAGTTAGACGAGTTTGTTTTAGATTGATATTTACATAAGGCATTATTCAAATGCATTGATCTTATGGAGATACATGAAATCATGTCAAACTCATTTTTTATTATCCAAAAGGATTACGCATGAAGAGACGGGGTATTAGTGTGCCATGCTCTCTTTTTATTTAAAGATCATTAGTTTCTTCGGATCATCTATAACTTATTTTTCATATTTACGTTACGCTATAACAACGACGTATTTGTGATAGTTATACCTATACTTGTCCGAGTGTATGAGCTGATACACCTACAGATCGATTCCCGAATCTTTAATTACAAAACGAATGTCTCATATTTGAGATGTTTTAAGATCCTATTCAGATTAAAGGCAAAACACTTTATTCCATGTCAAATCTAGTAGCCATATGTTACTGTGAAGGTATACCGAGGAAAGTATATTGGGAAAAGTATCTAAGTGTTCATGTGGGTAAAGTATAGGTGTATTGAAAAAGTATGAGTGTATGGTCTGCCACACCTACTGAAAAAACAAAGGTATCCCATAAAGTGGGGTGTAATACACCATTACGCCTTACAAACACGACACAACATGAACGACTGGCGTGTACGAGCGACTGAAAGCATACCTGTATAGTTTTGTCAAGAACAAGGGAACACAAGCGGTACAATTTTAAACACCAATGGTTAACAGAAGCAATACCCACAAAGAGCACAGGCACGAATATTACCACAACAATCACCCGAGTATTCTAGCCTGTATTGGTAATATTAAGCAGTAATAAATGTTTTAAAAACTGAGATGCTTTCTGACTAACGGACATTTAATGATAGATTTAATGACGTATAGTCAAAATCGGATTCATTAAAATGAGATGTCAATTTTACAATTGGTCGATTTTAAATATCTGAAATCGGTCCTTAAATTACTTATATACATATTTTTAGCCCAGGCGACCAGAATGAAAATCTGCGGGGGTGTTGTCCCTGAAGGATGACTCCTGTGAGGTCACTGGAGTCATCTCATTATCGGCGAAAGTCATAATTCAACGTAATTTCGCAATATTTTAAATGTTCATTTCACTAACAAATCTTCAATGAAACAACTTAAACGAATGTTTAGATATCCAACCAGGTAATTCAACAGATGATCATTGCATAACTATTGCATAAACATGTGTTTTGGCGATTTAACATATCTCATAAATTCATCTAGCGGTAGTGATAATCATCATTCATTAATTAATCAGGCTTCGCTTCCCGTCGTCTGTGGTTAATCAGTCACGCCTTAATGATACTTTTCAAAAACGTTTCGTGGGGTTAATTACGGCATTGTTAAAATGGGTAAATTAAAATCGTCTTTATAATCAAATGCAAGTGTATATTGTCTCGATTGTATGCTCAATTGATTCCGATATATGATGTACGTAGATGTAATAATCTGTCATTCATGATAAAAATGCATTTCACGGGATCTTTAATGCAAATGCCATGAACACATTACTGATGGACAGTAACATTCTCTTGTTATCTTTAAATCTCTAGTTCGAAGTTGCAATATGTTGAAAGTTTTATACATTTACACAGTCATTTTAGATGTTTGTCAACAAGGTATTTTGGAGCCATTTGATTTGGGTTTTTCTACATTAAATTGAGTGGGCCATTTCCCCCGATGTTCTTGTAATGGTTTCCAACCAGTTCAAAATTCTGAAATTTCTTTATGTTATTTTGAAACTTAATATTCGTTGAACATTTGTGGCTTCATTCGACTCATATTTTGTAATCACGGCAATGATATGTTGTCTCACATTCTTTTAAGAGCAACATAGTATTTGCGAAGGATTGAACTATGTTCTGTTTGTATTTCAAAGCAGGTCATTTTACTGTTGAGCGGCCAAAAGAAAATCCCGTCGCCACAGTAGCAATGTGACGTTTAACAGTTCAGCAAAGGGTATAATGACCTTGGGTCAAATATATTCCAACCTAGAATCATAAGAGCCTTTATATATTCATATACTGATGTGTTATCTTAGAAAAAGGTTACTCAAAATGTGTATTTGTTTTAAAAAAGGTTTTAAACTTAGAAAAATATAAATGTATAGTATTAAACGCAAATTGAATGCAAATTTTGTTCAAATCTAAATCGAATCATGTCGGTATTAAATTGTGTTAAACTCAAATTGAATATTGTCAGTATTGAATAATGTTGAAACACAATGGACAATAAAAGCCGTTTTCATAGCAGACCAGTGTGTAATTGAAATTTCAAACAGAGAACTGAATAAACCATGTAAGAGCACATACAGTTACCCAACCAGTAAAATGACTGCTAAAGTCAGATACTGTCGATACAACTGTAAATAGTGTATTATGTACATTCAAATCCAGTTACACTCAATTTAAAAGGACCCATATATAGAACTATTTAGTAACACTTTACCTTGTCTTGTATTCTTAGTGTAGAAGGTCATCAGCAAGGAGATAGTGTAAATATACAAACATCTACTGTGCTCGTTTCGTATCGTCGTATCGTTTCTATGTTGAGTTATTCACTGGAATCCTACTAACAATACATCCTTTCATATACAGAGAATCTCAGCCAAATGTCTTCTTATATCAAATATGTCAACACGATTTAATACAAGTCACATGTAGACGAGGCTTGCAAGGGTTTTCTTTACTTTTTTATCAACGATTGTTGATATGTATGATATCAGAAGACACGAGGGTGATATTTCAATAATCATTCAAAATCATTTTTCATTACGTTATGCCATTTGACTCTAAATGAGGTGATATCACAACGTTGTGACGTCATCATGTTTTGTGATGTCATCACATGATTATGTAAACGCACGATGATGTCATGTAGTTGACGGTGGCGAGGCATTGTGCACAATCTACTGTCAAAACGATATCTCCAAGGAGACATAGCTTGATCTCACCCAAGAGATTTTGTTGACCACACACCAGCGATATCTCGTGTGGAATACAAATTTGGATGATCAATTTTTAATTATTCAACTCCAAAGATAAATACATGTATGTTGAGGTAAAGTTAATTTTGTTAAATGTTTTTCTCAATGGTATTACACTTACAGCACAGTGGTTATGTCATTGTAGGGAGGAAGCCTGCAATATCATTTGCTTTAGATTTATATTTCGTCTGTATATTTTGCTTACGGTGGCATCGAGAAAATGTTAGATAATACAGGTCTGGGGATCTATTGAAGATGTAAGACATAATTACTAGTTGAATACGATTTTTTTCAATGATTTATTCGAGAAACTATGACAATTAGAACCCGAAAACTGCCCAAAGGAAGCATTGCATATTTTCGGGTTTGTTTCTTTTGTTTTGTTATGTTTTGTTTTTCTCTTTTTTGTTTTCATTTATCCTGGTAAATACTTGAAATATCCCATATTACAATACATTTTTCGAAATCTGATGTCCTAAACTAATATAAATGTTATAAATAATTTATGCTTTACATCATGCTAGGTAAATGAGAAGATAAGAAATCCGTAGATGATTTCCGGTGATTGTTTTATATGTTCGACATATTAGATTAAATATTACATAGCCAAATTATAATAGTATGTTTTTGTTTAAACATCATTATTTATACTCACCGTCGATAGTTAACAATATGCCCAATTATCCTAATCTGTCTAATTCCGACAACCTTCACACAGAGTAAGGATAGAGTTATCGCCGCTCTACCCTGTACCGAAACTCGCCACCAGGTGGTCAACCCTACGTCATCATTGCTTCTTCTGACGGTCAGAGAAAAAGCCGATCGTCCATATTATTTAATATACTATCCTCGATAGTTAACAATATGCCCGAATCCCACTGCTGGAGGTGGGTGCGAGAGGCTAAGGCGTTAAAGCTCTATCTTACAGGTAGAGAGTTGGTGACGCAAGGCCGAACTAGAGTGACCCCCCCATTGGGGCCCACTAGTCAATCGGACTAGCCCTGGCCCAACCTCGCCACACAAACACACACAGACACACAAATAGAATCAACCTCGGGTTTATTAAGAGGAGAAACATTAGTGAGCAAGAGGGTGACTCCTGCGATGAGGGCCTGAAGGAGGTCGCTGTTGGGCGTACACCTGCGCCTCCAGCCGGTTGATTCCCTCCAAGTCCTCGTTGGAGATGTCTCGCAGATAGTGGTTGGCGAACACCAGGCCTGACTTCCAGAAACAGCTAGCCATGATGTCCGCCACCGCCAAGTTGCTATGGAGGGCCATCGTCGCTGAGATGGCCCTTATCTCGTGCGGATTGGCCCTCGCTGGAGGGTCTAGACCCGCTGCCTTGTACGCGTCTAGCACCGCCGAACGGAGGTAGACGCTTAATTGTCTCTTGTCTAATTCCTGTACGCTGGTCTGGGAATGAGGGATGAAGAGTCTTCTCCTCCCCTGACGCAGCGTCCGGGTCCTCTCGGTGTAGATCCGAAGTGCTCGGACTGGACAGAGGAGGCGGTTCTCCTCGTCCGTAGGATCTATGTTACCGGAAATGGACGGTAGGGAAAAAGTCCTACCCCTTTCGTCGGCGGCTTGGTTCTTACACACAAACTCCGGCGCAAACCCCAGAGTGGCCGAACCCCCGTCCCCCACCTCAAAACGCAGGAGATCCGCTTGGAGAGCGTGAAGCTCTGAGATCCTGGCTGCGGACCCCATGGCGACCAAAAAGGCCGTTTTGATGGTGAGGAGAAGGACGGTCGTCTCCGTCAACGGTTCATAAAGGTCCGACTTGAGGTGGTTGAGGACCACCGCCAAGTCCCACTCTGGAGGCCTGATTTTCCTCCGCCCATCCACGTTCCGGTAAGTTTTAACGAGGTCCTTAAGAACCAAGATGTCCACCTGGGGGTCCCGCTTCCGCAGAATGGACATAATCGCCGCCAGGTTGGTGTTGATGGACGAAGCCTTCAGATTCCTCGTATCCCGCAGGTAAACCAGATATTCCGCAATCTGAGGGACCGTTACTGCCTGGATGTCGTACCCCTCCCTGTTGCAGAAGGTCGCGAAAGCCCCCCACTGAGCGTCGTAAAGATTCCTAGTCGACGGTCTTTGGGAGGTCGCCACCGCCTCAGCAACGGATTTGGAGAACCCTGCCCCCGTCAGACCCCTTTGAAGACAAACCAAGCGTGAAGCTGTAGAGCCTGGGGATTCTCGTGAACCCGCCCGCTTGGTCTGCTCGTCAGAAGGTCTCACCTTAGAGGAAGAGGGATCGGGTCTAGGAGGCACGCCCTCCGGAGGGGAACGTACCAGGCCCTGGCTGGCCACAGCGGCGCTATCAGGAGTAGCTGGAGCACCCGCGTCCCCTGTATCTTCGCCAGCACGAGGTTCAGTATGGCGGGAGGGGGATAGGCGTAGGCGTAGGCGACCATCCCCTCCCATTCTAACACGAGCGCAGCGAGAGCCCATGCGGACGGGTCCGCTACAGGAGACACGTACGTCGGCAGCTGGTGGTTGAGTCGAGTCGCGAAGAGGTCTATGTGAGGCTTGCCGAACCTCAGGCATAGACTCTCGAACACTCTCGGATGCAACATCCACTCCGTGGATGGAGCCTTGTCCGGGCGAGACAAGGTGTCCGCAAGGACGTTCTTGGCTCCCGGGATGTGCACCGCACGGAGAGAGAGTTCGAGACTGTCCACTAGGCGAAACAGCACCATCACCAGCTGCAGGAGAGAGTCTGGCGTAGTGGCAGAGGCCCCCGAAGTGCCAGCTCCAGGAGATCTCGGTAACGTTCCATCCGTTCCGTGGTCACAAAGGCCTTGTAGGCGGGCGGGCGCCCAGGAACACCAAGGACGCTAGGGCTGCAGATTCCCTGAGATTCCCCAGATTGACCAGCCACCCCAACCGCCTGAACAACGCTATCACAAAGTCCCGTTGAGCCTCCAGAACAGATGGGGACCCGTTGTGACAAAACCCGTCGTCCAAATACATTGCGAATTGAACGTCCACCGTGTGGAGGTATTGGACGATGGGTTGGGTCAGGCGAGTGAACAGCCACGGAGCCGATGAAATCCCGAACGGAAGAATGTTCCACTGAAAGTGGCGACCCGCTAAGACAAAACGTCGGTACCTGCGATCCCCGTGATAGATGGGAATGTGCAGGTACGCATCCTGCAGGTCGAGGGATATCATCGAGTCCAAGGGCTCCAGCAATCGCATCACTGACGGCACTGTCAAGAGTCGAAAATATGGCGGCGGATCTAGGAAGGAGTGGTTGAATTCCTTCAAGTCGTGGATCAGCCGCCATTTCCCCAGCTCCCGCTTCGGTCGGACGAACACCGGAGAGTAGTAGCCTGGAGAAAGGTCTTGGAGCGGGATTTCCTCCACCGCCCGTTTGGAAATTAGAGTCTCCACCTGTTCCAAGGTCAGCGCGAGCAGATCTGGGTCCAGCGCGCGCTCTACAGGCGAACAGGTGCCACGCGAATACGAAAACCCCGTTCCAAGACCTTGCAAACGAAAGGATCGAGATCCAACTGTCTCCAGTTGGGGACCTAGCGTGAGAGACGGCCAGGGTCGGGACCGCCTGCAGTGGAAGGTCCGGAGGTGTCCAGTCACTGCTTGTTGGGGGGAGCTCCGTAGACGCGACCCTCCACACGTTGGATGCCCTTCTTGGGGGTGCGTTTTGGAGAGGGGCCGGCACCGAAGCCGCGACTTCTATCCTGTCGACCCCTTTCCTGAAAGGACACGCCTCCAGTCTTCGAGTTAGAGGAGGGCGCGCCCCCTCCCCTCTTCTTGGGCGTCGTCCCCTGGGGCGATGCTCTGGGTCCGCCAGATGCCAAACGATTGGTCAGCTCTTGCTGCTGGCATTCCTGGCGCTGTCCGAGCGTTTCCGCGACTTGACCGTCGAATAAGGTGGAGGAGCCTGCAGGGGCAGACCTCAGGCGGTTCCGGAGCTCCGCCGGAAGGTTGGTCCGCGCCAGAAATCCATCACCCCTGAGATTAGTCACCCCCGCTGAGATGCGGGAGGCGGACAACATCATCTGCGCTAGGTTCCCAGCGACAGAGCCTAACCCGCGGTAGAGAGCCTTGGCCCCCTGCTCCATGCCTGCCTCCTTGGCGAAAGCCGCCATCGCCTGGCAAGCATGGGCCTTGCCTCTTTGTCCAGGTGCGACAAATGAGTGTCTGAAACTTGGTGAGGTACTAAGGGAGCGGCCACTCGACGGATGTCGTCGTCCAGGATGGCAGGGGAAAGAGATAAGGAACTGCCATGAACGGGAAGGCCAGACCGGATCTTGTCAGTGAGAACTAGGGGGGGGAGGAGGCGACCAGGAGCCACAGCAGCAACGTTAGAGTCGAAGTCCCTGCCCGCCGCCTGAAGGAGCCTGTGCGCTGGCAGCGCCACCAGACGCTTGGGGAGCCCTGTCCCCCAAGTCAGACGCCCCCAACCCCCCCCCCCCCCCCCCCCCCCCCCCCCCGGTCACTCACAGCCGTAGACTCGTGGTCCGAGGGGGTGGCGCCCGGGGAAATCACCACCACACGCCTCCTCTTGGGAGTGGAGGGCGCCACAGGGGAGGTCGGAGAACAAACATCCTCCTCCTCAACCCTGGCATGAGCTCGTTCTCTTGCCATGAACATAGACGAAACCAGATCCTTCACTGAGGACATGATGTCATATCTACACTAATTCAATGTTTTTAACTGTTGCCTTTGCAACTGACATTCGAGGAAAGCTACCTGCACGTGCGCTGCGTCCTTCACCCCTCACCCATGTCATGCATGTCAGCAGCAGTGTTCATACTGACGAACAATCATCCTTTTTAGTAAATATATTAAAAAAAACGGGATCCAACAAAGACATAGGAAGGGTTCAAAAGTTGGGGCAAGATTTAGAATTTAGTAAGTGGGGTAGGTGGGGTGTAATATAAGCGACATATATCCTTTTAGCGTTGAATATCACTATAGTTTTCAAATGATTTATAACCAGGACATATTTTTTGGTGTCTGACAATGTCATTTGTGCTGCCACGTTCGCCATAATAAATTGATATTAATCAAAGACAGTTATTAGCCAATGACAAATAATTATACAACTGTGTACCAAGTTTCACAGTCAGAGCACGGCCTACACATCCCCAACCTCGGTGGTACCCAGGGTTTTATATATGCTCCATTACTCTCCGCTGGAGCATATAAAAAACCCGGGTAACCGAGGATGACACATCCCATAAGAAGGCATTTATAAGTTATATCCTTATAAATGACCGTTAGTTACGAGTACTGAAAGACTAACTACCACTTATTTATTTAGAAGAGGTACAGTGCAGAATTACAGGCCCTTTTGTATTTTGTGTACAGTCTTAGGATGTTTCTATTATTAGCGGTCACAGCATCACCATAACTATCATTTATGATTTATAATGTATAGATGATGTATGAAATTACATATTTTGTAATGTTCCTTTTACATTTTCTCCAGATATCTTATCACATGTAGAATAAAAGAAAATACACGTACAGGGTTGGAGCTATCAGTGGGCCACGCTCACTTTTTGTATGACCCTTGTTTGTAATGGGCAGACGAGTGTACAGTTACATAGCAAAATGGTGATACTATCAATACAGTGATTTGGCAATCCTTTTTTTAATGTGCAGCTCATTTTTATGAAAGAACTTTATTTCATGAAATACCTGTTGGTCAGTGATATGATTTAATGAGTCGTAAAATGGTGTTACTATGTAATATAAAAGATGCATAGCTCATCAATTGCTCTGCTTTTAGAATCTTGCTGAATAAATATTAAAAAAGTATTAAAATGTTGTCCTGTGAAATGGAAAAGTTACACAAATGATTGTGGAATCAGCTATGCATGTTGCAATTAAAGACATTGTAGCATGCCATTCAAATATGATTAATTCACACTTTGAAGTTCACAGGGATTCCCGAACAATGGTTTGTTGAGAGCACGGTCATGTGATCAAGGTTCATTACCCAATAACTCTTGGAAAATCGTAAGCTCGCTCCTTCACAGAAGTTTGAATATGGCTTTGACATTGTTCATTTTCCATTGCAAACACGCACACCAACATTCAGTTCTTAAATATATCATATAAGTTCTCATTTTGAAGAGGATACATTCCAAAACTCCGCCTCCATTTTATCACAACATTGAAAAATTAATCCTCGAAAGGGCCCCTTGCAGTTATTCGTGGGTCAAGGTCGTATCCAATGTAAATATATTTTACTTCGCCTATGTACACAATGAACATTTCGTGTGTTATGGACATGTTTACATTGTCTTTTGCATGATTATACATTCCTAATGGTTGTTATTTATATGCCTTCTAAGAAGCAAACATTTGTAAACACTTACCTCAGCTGTGCATCGCACACTGCCTGTACGTTTACTGCATGGTAGCCCTTGCGGCAAACGTAGACTGCCTCTTCCTCCTTTGATGGCCTCTCTATGGGAATCAAGGTGCCATTTATAGCCCCTACCACCTTCGGAAATCCTGCAATGGCATGAAACGCACGGTGAAGATTTTTCTGAGAATGGGGAGCCGGGAAGGTGATGGCCGGGAGTGCCCTACACAAGGCGTCAATCGTCCTATGAAAGGCTCTTGACAGAATTGAGCAGGAAACCCCGTGTAGATCTCCCAATTCCAGGAGGAAGCCACCCTTGCTTAGAAAGCACAGGGTGAGCAGCAACTGGGTCTCGGGGGACAAGCCGTGAGAACACTTGGTAGGGTGCTCAACGGCATCCCTCACCATCTCGACAAGGCTAGAAATAGCTGCTCTCGGCATCCTGTATCGACAGATCAAATCGCTGTCACACAGGCAGTCCAGCTGGGAGGTTCGATTACGGAAGATTCGGTCTCGTTTGATGTTAAACTCATTGTCTTCTCCTTCCCAGTTGGTGCACAACATGTATGACGCCATATTTACGACAGGCCTAAGGTTGGGTCATACTCACCTAAGCTTTTCATTCTTAGTTACGATCACCTTAGTGTAAGGGTGCTTTGTGAAAGTGGGTGTCGCCCTTAGCGTAGGGCTAAGGGGGAAGTTACGATCACCTTAGGCTAAGGGGGCTCTGTGCAAGTGGTCCCTGGTGTACAAGCCGATGTGAAGAGGTATTGCTGATCATGTGACATATGTCAGAGAACGCTGCCTAGAGGAAAGGTGGGAAGAGTGCAACTGGGAAAGATGCCATTTATTGATACTCCATTTCAGCGTATCGCCGTTGATCTTATTGGACCATTATCTCCTGTGACAGAGAGAAGGAAGTGCTATATACTGACAATAGTGGACTACGCAACACGCTACCCAGATGCTGTAGCGCTGCCTAACAAAGAGACATTGACAGTGGCAGAAGCACTTATTACAGTCTTCAGTAGAGTCGGAGTTCCAAAGGAGGTACTCACAGATCTTGGCACCCAATTTACGTCGGATTTGATGAGGGAGGTCAGCAGATTGTTATTGATACGTCAGCTCACAAAGACTCAGTAACATCCAATTTGTAACGGCTTAGTGGAGCGCATGAATGGAATGTTAAAGTCAATGCTAAATAAATTGTGCGCGGAGCAACCTCGTGAATGGGACAGATACTTAGCGCCATTGTTGTTTGCTTACCGTGAAGCGTGACAGGACGTTTGAGATTTTATACGGAAGGTCAGTCCGGGGTCCAATGAAGATTCTGTGAGAATTGTGGACATATTAAGTCGATGATGCGGAGGTGAAAACAACCCATGAGTATGTAGTTGATCTTCGTGAGAGACTGGACGAAACATGTAAACTGGCTCGCTTCAACAAGGTATGCAAGGTACTAAAATGCCAGAACAAGGGACAGAAGTTCAAAGTTGGAGAGGAAGTACTCATGTTGTTGCCAACACAAGCAAACAACTGTTAATGCAGTGCAGAGGGCCTTATAAGATTGTGGACAAGATTGGACAGGATGACTACAGGATACTTGTGTTTGGAAACACCAAGACGTACCATGCAAACATGCTCAAGAAGTATTGGCATAGAGAGATGGATGAAGAGGTAATTGACACAAAGGAGATATGTGTTGCTGTTGTCGGAGAAGCTGTTGCTGGAATTTCCGAGTGTGAAGAACCTGTGTTGGAGTTGCCACCACTGAAGCAGAAAGAGACTTGGAAGGATGTTCACATTGGGGAAACATGCACCAAGGAACAGCAAAGGCAAGTTAAAAGTACCCTTGAAGACTTTCAAGAGGTACTCACAGATATGCCAAAAAGGACAAATCTTGAAGAGTTTGATTTCCGCCGTACTACAGATCAACCCATTCGTTCGAAACCGTATCAGATTCCTCACCATTTGAAGGATGTTGTGAAGGAGGAGGTTTAGAAAATGATAGACATGGACATCATTGAGCCGTTAAAGTCTCCATATGCTAGCCCCATAGTACTAGTTCAACAACTTGGAATTTTTGGGACATATCGTGGGAGAAGGGGAACTGCGTCCTGAACCTCAGAAAGTGGAGAAGATTCTTTCGATATCTAAAGCACAGAACAAAAAGCAGATGAGATCGTTCTTAGGACTTGTAGGCTACTACCGCAGGTTTATCCCTCGTTTCTCTATTGTCGAAGCTCCACTCACAGACTTCATGAAGAAGGGCACCCCAAACTAGCCAAAATGGACACCTTCAAGTGAGCTCGCATTCGCAAATTTGAAGAAAATGATGACACATGCAGCAGTTCTGAAAAGAGAGGAGAAACCGTTCATACTGAGGACAGATGCGTCAGGAACTGGACTTGGACCGGTTCTGCTGCAAGAGTACGAGGATGTCAAATTTCCAATATGCTACCTGAGTAGGAAGTTGTTGTCAAGAGAGGTGGCCTATGCTACAGTTGAGAAAGAATGTTTGAGCATAGTATGGGCAGTTGGAAAACTGAGACACTACCTCTATGGACGGGAATTTGCACTAGAAACGGACCATCGATCATTGACATGGATGAACACAGCAAAGATGACAAATGCTCGAGTAATGCGCTGGACATAACACTTCAGCCGTTTCGATTCGTGCTGAACAGCATTCCAGGAAAAGAAAATCTTAGAGCGGACTTCCTCAGTCCCTCTGGGCAGATGGATGAGGACATGTAAGATGTATATTGTTGAATTTTGCTGGTGAAACAAAATCTTTAGGTGGGGCAAATGTCAAGAACATGACAATTCCGGGAACCTCACCAAAACTCACCAAAGCCGGGAAAAAGTTGGAGAGAACGAGATCAAAAACGCAACCGGAAGTTTCTTGACAGTAAACATGTGTTTTCAGGCTGGAGTCTGACATGGGCAATTTTGAGCCGTAAGTGTTATTAAAGTTATAATTTTGCCAAAATACAGTTGTAATTATATCCCTAAATGCTCAACAATCATGTGAGGAAAGTTTAATAACATGTTTTACTTTAAATTTTGATATTTCAAAGTGTTGGAAATTTATCGCCGCTGGTGCATTATTTCAACTGTTTTGACGTATTTATATATGCTGAATGTCAGGATATTATTTACAGTGTTAGTTCATTGTTGTATTAAACATTGTTGCAGTGCTGGTGTGGATGTAGTTGTCACCTACTACACCTGTGTTAACTGGTGAGGATGTGAGGAACACTAACTACCCCTGTTATTGTCGGTGTAGACGTAGATGGATACCTACTACCCCATCGTGTGTTGCAACAGAGGCGGTCTGCATCGTGACTTTTCAACTTGAGGTTGTATGAACTTTCCTTTTGGGAGATTGGCTTCCTACGACATACTTATGTGTGAACTTTCCTTTTTGGAGATTGGCTTCCTACTACATGCTCAACGACGTGCTTTGACGTTGGTAAACACCAAGAACTGTGCTTAAATCATATATTGTATATTATATATGTAGAAATCACTACTCAAGAGTATGTCTTGAACCGGACTATCATAACAGTCTTGGCTTGTTGGTGAATAGGTTAGATTAGATGTTAGTATTTTGACAGCCTGGTAATATTGGTGCTATTTGTGTTATGTAAACACTGATTCTTTTTCAGAAGGGATCCTCCTTGGGGTACATATAGCATAAAAATCCTATTTTTTTAGTTATGACAGTTAGAATTTAATATTTTTAATAAAATAACCGTAAAAATAATAAATTACTAAAAAATAATCATTTGGACCACCTTAAGTGGGTCCCAACCCTGGCGGTTGCTAGGCACGCCAAGGGCAGGTAACTCTCAACTCACCACTTATAAATCTGTCCTTCGAAGAGTCAAGAGGTGTTTGAGTTTTAGTCACGGTGTCGCAGAGTTTGTAAGTTAATGGAGCAAGGTCACTATACTGTAGGAGTGGTAACCTTTTCTTATATTGTCTCGGCAGAGTTTTCATTTATCATCGCATTCTTTACCTCGTAATTATTGTTTTTTTCTTTGCCTACGTGACCATTTTGGCCACGTGATGGGAAAAAACGCCCATCATGGCGGCCCTTTTTCTTTTTTTGTATCTCTTTTCACAGAGTTCAAAATTGTTCTGGGGTTGTTCACGTTGGTTTACAATATGTTTATGTAGGATGCACGACGGTTTCCATTCTTTTTCTTTTCTTTTAGTCGTTTTTCATGCTAGCCATGTTGTTTACATGTTTTTATTCATGCATCAGGTACGTATCACTGGCTTGCATTTATTATTATTGCTATGCAGGACTAATATAACTACCTCTGCCGGGTTTTTTTGCATTTGTTTATGTTTACATATGCACAAACCTACCCCGCCCCTTTTTGCCTCACACTCTGACTGTTGGATTTTCAGTCCTTCACTCAGTGTTCAGGGTGTCATGTCAAAATGCCTCCAGCTGATCGGCACAATAAGTGTATCAAGTGCCTGGCTGAAGATGGTCACGACGACAGCCTGTGCGGGGTCTGCTTGCAGTTCATTCCCATGTCTAGGAAGCCGAGGCATGCTGATTGCCTCTACTTTTACATATTAATCAAGGCGGGTACCGATGTCGCTGCTGTGGTTCCCCGTCTAAGGTTAAACGTAAAGCCGGTAAAGGCAAAGGTTCGAGTAAGGGCCGTACTAACGAGAAGGCTCGCTCTCCTCCTCCCCCTGATCTCGTATCAGAGGAGGAGGCTGAGTTACAGCCCCCTGTCCTGGAGAGACAGGTTCCCCCCCCCCCCCCCCCCCCCCTGCACCTTTTGGTGTTAACCAACTTTCTGCCATTTTGCATGAGCAAATGAAGGGAATGTTGGCCGAGGCGGTCTCGGGGCACCTTAAGCAGTTCCAGGCCCCGAGGTTGACGGACCCGGTTGCTACACAGCAGCCCATAGTCCCTAGTGGCTTTCGTGGCGCCGGGGCTGACGGCAACCAAGGCTCCGACCTTGCTATGCCATCCACCTCCAAGCTCCAGGATACAGATCCAAATCGGAGCCCTCAGAGCCAACCCCAAGCTCGAAGCTCCAAGGTGCCGTCGGCTAAGCCGTGCACCTCTGAAGCCTCTCGGCGCCCTAAGACCCGAGCCTCGGAGCCGGGCACCAAGCCTGGGTCCACGGGACCGGGTTCGGGGGTGGTTTCGGAAGCTGTTGGTCAGACGGTGCTGACGCCGATTATTCCCATCGGGTCTTCCTCTCTCATCGATCCGGGTGACAATTCCTCTCCAGAGGTCTCCGTCTACTCGGATCGAAGAGATGAGGAAGACGTTGACGACCTCATGGAGGTCGACGATGAGGAGTATGACGCGGATGCTAAGGCTGTCCCCCTAACTCTAGCTTTCGCACTGAGGCAGATGCGCGAACGGATCGCTATGGCTCTTCCTAAGGTGGTTATACCGCCCCCGGCCCCGATCTCCTCTGGGCTCATATAAATAGGATGTAAAATCCTGATACTTGTTTCACAATGCAAACTTTTTGTTGTGTAATGGCGAATTTTCGCGACTGACTACTGTTCTTCAGGAATATATCACTATATAACGTTCTACAATTATAGACAACTTTCAAGATCTAGTATCTCTCGCTCTCCATCTTTCTCCCTCTGTGTGTGCGTCTCTCCCTCTCTCCATGTCGCCTCTGTCTCTTTCTATATATCTCACTCTCACTCTCGTCCCTTCCCACATATATATATATATATATATATATATATATATATATAGAAAAGAGTAAACATCAGATGGGTTTGACTGGATCAATCTTCTTTAATACGATGAGCTCATTTCGACCAGTATATCGGTCTTTTCATGTACTTTAAATATTAAAAGTATTGCGCATTATTTCTCCCCTGGTTTATGACCCGCAGTTAAGCTAGGCTTGTAGGATTCGGATGCATATTCGTCAACTCTGATAAGAGGGTTATCTTTAAATACCAATACACATACACAAAGAATTGACATTCACATACATTCAACTAGAGGAAATTGTCATATCTAGATATCTAGCGTAGGTATTCGAGTCTACAATAATGAACATGTATGTATTAATCGCCATCCATGAATTTATTTGAGAAGGACTAATATGACAAATCACCCATCAAAACTATGCTGAACAGAACCATGGGTCTGTGGTGAAATGATGTGTGCTTATTTTATGTTTTCATTTTATGATTTTATAATTTGTAGTAATACATGTTCAACTTCTATAAATACCTTGAAGTATAAATGGTTACACAACTCTGACCTTTTATCTAAGTCTTTATTGTCTATATGTTTTATTTATAATTTTAATTGTAGTTTAGAAAATAATGATACACTCATAAACTCATAATTATAAAGTACAGTCGTAAAACCATTTCTTCTAATCATTTAATATAAGACTGCAAAAAATGATAAATCATGTGAAAATAACTGGATGAAATATTGTGGAAATAGCTAATTTCACAACTGATGTGTATAAAGCATACAGGCAGACAGATCTTTACCTACACGTGTAACTCATTTAAATTGGATGCAGCATCTAGAAGGTAAAAGTACATATACATCACGAGAAACATGTTCGGAGTAATTATAGAAGCCAGTCTTTCAATTTGCCGAGTGCCTAATAGTATTCGAATATTTAAAGTGACACCTGATATTTGACTGTTCAACTTGATAATATTCTATTGTTTGTTTACGTTTTGCAATGGAATACCCCCAACACCAACTTGCCATGGTAACACAGAGAACTCTTTGAATAAAAGTTTGGTGATAAAGAACAAGTGTAAAAGTTTTGACATTAAAAGCTTTATCTTTACTTTCTTCATTCTATAATCTATAATCATTGCCTTTGTTTTCCGAGTATTTAGAACTAACAAGTTGTCTTAGCACCAAATCGAAAACGTTCTATGGCCTTATGGAAAGTGAAGTACATATTTTCTCAAAATGATAACAACTAATTATTTGCAAATGAGAAAGCCAGCAATTAAAATGTTTTTATTTTAATTAATAATATAACATACTTAAAGTTGATAGTTCCTTTTCTCTCTGTGTTAATGAGCGTAAGCATGCACATTGACCCTGAAAGGCTGTGCAGCGTAATATATGTGAAACCGTCTTTGATGAAACCATAAAGTAATTCATTCAAGAGGGACACAGCGTTTGTGCAGGTATGATTGTATCCTAGGATATTAGGATTTTTGTATAACTCTCGTTCTGTTTATATCAAAGACGACGATCGTTTTCAAATGTCACAGGTATAAAACCATCAAGGTAAACTTTATATAAGATAACTGAAAGGCAGTACCATGATAAACACTTAGACATGTTTCTAAAATCGACCAGTGATTGAACTTAATTGGCATCCTATCTGCAAGTTAAGATGCAGTGGTGGAGCAGTAAACAGACTGCAAGATAGGTCAATCATCAAGATGACATGACATCTTTTTTAATAAAAGTTTAAACTTATCCTAGTTCTTACTATAACTCATCATTTATAACACACATGTGTTACGTTATGTAATTTTGTTATTCAGGCCGAAAGAATACAAGATTATATTTTGGGATAGGTCTGTCAATTTGATAATAATTTAGATCACTACTGCTTGGCTGAAGCATCCACTGAGTAAATTGATAATAGGCCATTAATCAAATGAAATAAAACAAATTGATAAAATGGATAATTTGTTTGAGCAAGCTGGTACATCATATGAAATGCTCAAATTCTCATGAAACAACACCTCAAATTTATCTCAATATCTTGTGTATGTCCATTTAATGTTATAAATGTTGGTGAGCATTCATAATTTTCTGGATATAAATTAGACGATATGAATGAACCTGACAATCTCTCATTCATTCTCTATTTCGTTCCATTGTTCAGTGAATTACTATATATATATATATATATATATATATATATATATATATATATATATATATATATATATATATATATATATATCATTTGCATATATATATATGTTTTTAAAACGAACGCTATAATGTTCTTATTAAACTTATGAAATAGATTATGGAATAACAGTAGTTTGCCAAACAATTCAACATTTTTATTTAGATTTAATTTTGAGCTTTCAACTTCATATTCATGTAGCTGTAGACCTTCTGGAGAAGATTTTCTAGACTGTATACAAGACCATGATAACATACATTTTGGGTGCACCAATATACCCTAGCAATGTGTATCCAAAGTTCATTGTCTTTGTAATTTTAAAAAAAAATAACAGTGAGAAGTGTTTTAAGTCTCATTGTTAACTTTCAATTTCAAATACAGATTAATTTGATACGAATAACTACAGGTAAAATATCTTTTGATATATATGTTCTTTTAACACTTTAATTTGTAGAAGTGTAATTGTAGTTTTATACATGAGAATCACAAACATTGGTAAAACTAAATATATCGAAAAACATATAACTATTGCTGTGCCTAATGCATACAAAACGTATATCTTATCGACAGTAAACATCCTGAACACTTTAATCGTTGAATAACATGTGTCTTTTTACTTGTACGTCAACGTGGCAGAAAGGTTTTCAGAAACTCTTTTGAAACTTTAGAGAGTCGTTCCAATAACGTTTTCAAAAACGTTTGTGTGAGCTTGGGAGGTTTCTCAATTCTCACAATACCTTTTCAAATTTGAATAAATAATACTCAATATAGAACTTTTATTGTGAACGAACTTCACGTTTAAGAAATTTAGTGATCCATTTCACGTTTGCATGTGGCAACTTGCCATTATCTTGCACACAGCGTTGTGTCATTTTTGTGTCATGTGATATCTTAACACACACACTTGTTGATAATGCAAGTACAACCAACAGTCAGTTTAGGATTCATTTGACCTAGCAATATTTAAATTCAGTTGAAGATAGCGTCGCGTTCTCGTCGAGTCTAATGTCAATGCATGATTGAACGTACTAGATTGATGTACTAGAATCTTTTGGTAAGTATTACTTAACTATGAAAATCAGTTTGTAACATTATCGATTAACATATACATGTATTTCATCCTTGTTCATGTATGACAAGGTTAGATTTGGGATAACACCACCTTCAATAGTACATTTGTCTCATGCGGGATAGTTGCCTTACTCTAAGGGTGTGGTTTCGAATCCTGCTTTGGACTCGGCCCGAATAAGTACACTAATGTGTAATATTGAAGGTAGTGTAATTCACTATCTTAATGGCATGTATTTCTTGTTCATGTATACCAGAAAGTAAATATGGGTGAGCTTTTGCAAGTACCTGGTAACAAATTACAGGTATGATGTTCCAAATTGCATGATCTATATCAAATTGGATCAGATACGAATTATTTAACAGTACACTGTTGCAAAACAAAACCTTTAAGTTTAACCTTTAATACATCAGGTATAAAATTAAAATGTAGCGTGGTTGATGACATCGACTTTTGTGTGTAAATATCTACGTTAAGACAATGTGAAATAGTTTGGCATGATCAACCACACCGAGTATTAAAAACATCACATTAAACATAATATATATAAATCTTATTAAGATATATCAAAGTTAGTATATCTTTAGAGTAGAATTTACTAGTTTAATTATATTTAAACATAAAACAACAGAGGCTATTGAAGAGACTCCTACAATAATATGTGCCTTTTTATTGTATCTCATTTGCTTACAGAATTGAAAGTTAGAAATACATTCCATTTAGATAGTAAACACGTATAACAAGGTTACATTTGGGATAACACTACCTTCAATAGTACAAATTCTTGTACTTTGTCGGACCGAGTCTCATGCGGGATTCGACCCCACACCCTCCGAGTAAGGCAACACTCGCTAGCACTGACAGTACCAGCAGATTACCACATAAAACACATTCGCATTGGTAGTGTCACTTCTAAATGTTCTTTGTAGACCCTAGTATACATGTTCAAGAATGATCAGTATCCGGTAGGACCGCCACATTTAAGGATTGTTTTACATGTTTTGTGCCTCTATCGAAGTATAACAGCAACAAATTGTATAACATCGCGTAGCGAAGCGGAGCGATGTTATACAAAATTTGTTGCTGTTATACTTCGATAGAGGCACAAAACATGTAAAACAATCCTTATAATTACAAAATCAACAGGTTTTTCTTTAAATATTTACACAAATCTAATATATTTGTAATTTATCACGAGAAACAGCAGCTTGTTACACGCAATGATATATGGCTGAATCAAACTTGAGGAATCCTTCATCTAAAACGGCAGAAGATTTAATTTCGTTTTCCCCAACATTCACATACATACAATCAGAGTTCGTTTACTCTACATTCCGGATTTTTAGATAAACCCTCATTAGCATATCACGCGACGTTCAAACATGGCTACTGTTAGTGAAGCGCTGTCAGTGAACAAGCTTGAGGACTTGTATCTATCAAAATTAAGTGTTCCCGGTGAAGTTAATTGTCTCATTCGGAAAAGAAATGTTTATTCCAGTTATCGGTGTAGGTGTGAAGACGAAATGACATATGTATTTAATAGTTTTCATCAAAACGTTACACTCAGTTGTAAGAACCGGCTGACCCGACCGTTTGTTCGAATGGATTGTGACGTCACAAGGTACGAATGCACGAGGTATGGTTGCACATTTTATCTGCATTCATCGAGAAATGGCAGCAGGTTTTTGAGAGCTCTCGTCCAATCAGAAACGCGGAAATTAGTGTAACAAAATCATTTTGTAATTATACCCGGATGACACACTGCACCCTACGTCCCATGCCTCCAGTCAGACGTTGGATCTGTTCTTGTGTCAATAATATTCACATAGCGTGCAGAGCTGCCTCCAACTCATGTAAGTTCTGTACTGGGGGGTTCCGAGCCTAGAGTCGCCGCCCAAGAATATCACACAAAAGCTCCAGAGGGTTCAGATCTGGGCTTACTGCTGGCCAGGGTAAAGTTGTCACTGCGTTGGCTCGCATGTAATTGACAACGGCATGTGATCGGCGAGGCCGGACGTTGTTGTCCATGTATTGTGGTCGTGTATCAAGTGCATGGCTATCTAAATGAGGAACAACGACTGGCTGTAGCACGTCCAAGATATATTGAGCTCCCGTTAAGTTGCCCCTGATGGTGACTAAATCCAGCTTGCAATCATGAGACAGGCATCCCCATACAATAATAGAGCCACCTCCATACGCAAAAGCAGGCTGGATGTTCCTGTGAGTAAAGGCTGTATTCTTCTGTCTCCAAACACGTGGACGCTCATCTGTAACATGAATCGACTCTCATCAGACCAATGGATTTTCCACCAGGTCCTCAGATTCCAGTGTTGTCTGTCCAAACACCATGCTAAACCTTCACGTTTATGATGGTCTCTCAACAAGGCACGTTTAATTACCCTTCTTGCCTTAAGTCCTGCCGATTTGAGGCTATTTCTGACTGTTCTGGTGCTGATGTTTCGGTTTGGTTACAGCAGGACGTGGACTGAGGACTCGTACATATCTAAGAAGGTGCCGGTCCTCTCGAGTCGTAGTGACAGTAGGTCTTCCAGACCTTGGACGGTCCATTGCACTTCCTGTCTACAACAGTGTAATGGTAGCCAAGATTTCGTCCTATCGCCTTATCGACAATCGTCTTCGTGTCATGCAATATATATGCTTGAATGGCTATGGAAAGCAACGTTACATACCACCAAATGCAGTTGGGCCATACTGCTCTTTGTGATTCTCGAACCGTGCATGCCTCGAACGTGTAGGCGCGACTGTCACGCATCACTGGTTGGAACTATCGCACAAACACTACACTTCTCATAAATGAACCTAACTATTTATAATACTCTCGAACACAAAATAATCACAAATATCAGGGGGTGCTTATCTTTTTTCTGTGTGTATATATATGTAGGACCTGCTTTTTAACTTATTAACTACTGATTAGCTAATGAAATTAAGAAGTGTAAAAAACATCGTTTCACACTCCTCTGTTCTATCAGTGATTAGTTTCATTATAAAGATAAGCACATTATGCCGGGAAGTATTTTTCTCGCCCTGTTTGATTATGTACTGTTTAGAAATGGCCATAGTATTAATATTAAATGCTGGCATCAGGCTCTTTGGTTATTTGATTAATCTCAGAACTCATCTGCGATTATTTTGTACATTGAAATAGTTCCACAATATAATATGTAAAGAAACGAAAATTGCCTTAATATATCAATGCTTAATACGTAGACCTATTAAACGCTATAGAAGCAAATCTGTCTTCCTATATACTTTATGAAAGTTTCCTCAATTACGTTTGGCTTAATGGCTGCAACATGCCAAGGTTCATTGTCCTGTTTTCGATCATAACCACGATTTTGAATTGTTGTATTTTCGTTATAATGAACTGACTGACTTTAAACTGGCTATTTTCTGTTAATTTGATAATTCTCAAATAAATAACCCAAATTATAACATTGGACATACATGTAACATGAATATGTCCCTTTAACATGAAATGTAATCAAATTTGAGACCAAGTTTTAGTAAAGGAGCGTTAGTGACTTTGAAATACATAATATATATTTGCGCGAACTGCATGACAACTAAGTAAGCAAACTGGATTACTGAAAGGAAGAAATAAATAGTTAAATTTTTAATTGTAATTTTTCTTGGTATTATGAAGGCCATCCATCTTTAACTCCATCGTTGTAATCAATCCTATGTTAACAGGTCACAAGGTGTATGATCAGGGATTTCTAGTCGGACAGCATAATTTAGAAATGCTTATTAAGAAGAATTTACAGAACAACACACCTCTGGTGCATTTTACATACACGTATGTCTTGTCAATGTTGAACGGGATATAAAATAGCACAATATTAATAAATCAGTCAAATACTTAATATAAATGCAAAATAAAAATAATAAGATATAAAGTAGTTCATAAAAAGGGTTTTATATGGTGGTAGTATTTTATTGTTATTTTTGGGTTTGAGTGCATCTATTATGCTGATGCATAAGGCGGCAGTGACAGTTTTTGTCTTATTGCATTGAGCATGACAGTATCAAAAGCTTGCTATTTTGTTTTACAAAACGTCCCTATGCTATAAATCAGTAATAGGTTCAATAATAAAATTAAAAAATATTATTTAACTCAATAATAACTCCCTAAATTTTACTAGTCATTAAATAGAATCCACATTGCACGTTATGTTTTCTAAATTCTGTAAACGAAATTTAATTTTCAGTCTCTTTCCCACGTCAATGTATTTTCCTTAGTGGACGCCAAAAGCAAACAGACACTCCCCGTTTGCAAAAGGTTACCTTTTCACATGGCATTCAAACGTGCAGTTCACCAGTAACCCTGAGGAATGTAAGTGTAGGGGTAGCCTTCATTCCTGAGGAATATGAAATGCTGTTGAATTAAATGTATGAACACCATGCCGCAACAATAATGTTCAAAGCTCTAAGTTCAATAACTAATTCGATTCAATGTGTTGCAGTTTGATTACGAAACGCATATCTGCCTTGTGCTTATTGAATCTGAACACTGGTGTAAGATGTTTATAATGCTATCTTTTGAAAGTATCTGCATATATAGAAACGAGTCTGCATACAAGTTTGAATAGGACGCTCATTCACAGTATGCATACAATATATGTATCAACTCGTTCTGAACCACCGGCTTTTTATGACATTTTGAAAGGTAACAAAGTTGGAATAATGTATTCATTGGCTCTCTCGTTTCTATTTAAATCTGTTATAACTGGTGTTGGGTGTATCTTGCAGAAATATCTAGGACTGTTCTGAGATAGTTTCTTATTGTAACAGTTAGTTCAGTTCTACACTGTTTTTATACAAGACTGTACCATGGAGATAATTAAGTGGCAGCTATATGTCCATTAGCATACTCCATACATAGATACGAGCATATTCACAGTAATGTAGAAGCATGTATTGATATGTACGTTTCAGAAACAGCTAGAAGACGATTAAGATAGTATTAAGATATGCGATAGGTATATTTCATAGGAATATATTATAAACGGAGATACTCATAAATATAGAGAAAACTTAACGAAGTCCCGTTTAATAACATATTTATGAAACAAGTGGATGGTTTTGGTATTACACACACATGACATATGTGACACTGATTGACAGTAAATTGTGACAGAAGCGTCCATACAATATAATCATAAGAGGTTATGTGAACAAACGTGTACGTAAAAATCCAGTGCTATCACAAAAGCCATGTGACTACTGGAAAGTAGTTCCGACTGCGATCGCTTTCACATGCAATGTTTCAGTGTTGAATAACATTTCAATGTTTCACAACAGTAGTATCTTCAACGAGAGTGTAATAAAAGTACATTGTGCATAAGCAATCCAATCCTCGCAAACTAGCATATACAAAAGCAGTTTGGAAACGTGTAAATTGGCAGTGTAAGATGACGTTGATGTTATTTGTCCGTGGCCTTTGTACTGTGGTGAACGAAGTTTCTTTGAGTTTTCTCTTTGCATCGCTGTCCGACATGTCGTTTATCATCTGATCGAATATTCGATTTAGAAATTGTTCCAATATTTGTGTTTTACAGTGATTCAATGGTATTTACTGTTACTGCTATTCGAGGAGAGCGCTTACACGGGCGCAATACCCCTCAATACGTGTCATGCACATTAGTTGCACGTGTTATTTATCTATCGAAACATAAAGTGTTCACCTAACTAACAATCATCACTATTATCTTTATTCTCAGATGAGTCGGTAAGGCTACAGGTTTAGCAAGCAAAGAGTGTAGAGTTCAAATCCATTCATGGTAATTTCAAATTGTCAGTTTTAAAAAGCTGATAAACCTTATTGTATTCACGAGAGAGAAAAGGAAGAAAATTACTTTGAGGATTATATTGACTTTAATGAACAATATAGTCTCTAAATACTTATATATGCCCGTGTCATCGCCACTAGGAGCCTCACGATTGATATAAACATAGTCTGTAGCAGTTTCCACATGATGCAATGCGAATTTTTGCTGTAAACTTATATACTGCCTACTTGTAATATGTAGGTAGTCTTATTTCAAAGTAAGATAAATGTTTTATATTAATTGAGTTATTTTAAAGGACTTTTATTAATTCATCATTATTGTATGCTAAAGCAATTGTCAATATTCTGTTATATTAAAGTATAATGAAGCCACAACACCAAATCAAAATCATCTTCAATATATGTCACAGATGTTTGTCATTTCCTTAAGTTAAATTAGAAACAATATCACCCTTGTAACATTTTCAATCGGGTTGTGAGATAAACATTTAACTGGAATGTCCCAACGGTTTTCCTTTCCACAGAAAAAAACCTGATAGAACTATCCTTTTAATTGAGGATATGAATGAAATATGTCAGCTATAAGAAACCCAACACTTTTGCTTGGATGGTTATTTCTATCCTGTTCTGTTGTGTTTTATAGAAGGTCTGAATCTACGGCGCTGATATGGTAATGACTCTGAACTCGTTTAATTGAAGATTAAGACATCAATGACATAATTGCATGATATCACTTCACTTTCAACATCTCATCTTCAACTCACTGACTCACTGACTCACTCGATCACTCGATCACTCGATCACTCACTCACTCACTCGATCACTCACTCACTCACTCACTCGATCACTCGATCACTCACTCACTCGATCACTCACTCACTCACTCACTCACTCACTCTCTCACTCACTCACTCACTCACTCACTCGCTCACTCACTCTCTCACTCACTCACTCACTCACTCGTATATCATAAAAAGCACTCCATTTTTTAATAATGAACATAGATTAGTTTCTGTATATTGACTATCATGTTTAAAATATTCAGAACTGCGACTTTTATATTATATCGGCAATGTAAAAAAGGTTCTTCTTTAAGACTTGCCTTTGTTAACATAAGAACACACCACTGTTATATCTAGGTCGATGCTACTGTGTTAATAATAATGGCCAAAGACTAATCTTTCGCCTATCTAAAGCTCATGACACGTCACTGCTAAAGGTGTTGTATAAGCTTTGTTTCTAGTTAATCAGAGGCTTAATCGGCAAAATGTACTCACTCACCTATTATTACTATTGACATTTCTTTCACATATATTTTTTCAATTTCGGATAAATTTTGAAAGAGCTGGTTAAAAAAAGAACATATCAACATACATGTCATTCAAGTTTATAGATATAAATTTTTACACAATAAATGCTGTACCATTTGTAACTATTCTCCTTTTTTCGTATCTCGTTTTTCCCTACTTTATTGGTATACATGTAGTGTTTTTTTTGTTTGTTGCATGATTTGAGTCGAAAATACTTCTTGGTTTATCATTGCTGTTGGGTGCTATTGTAATTAAGGTGTGCTACTTGGTGCTTGGTGTAGTGTGTTTGATGTGATGTGAAGTGAATGATGTAGAACGTTTTTTGGCAAAATATGTTTTTTTCAAATTTCCTTTTTATAATGACAGTTTGTATCATTTAAATTTACATTAGAGGGTAAACCATCTCATTACACATACCAATTAGTACTAATAACGGTTTTGCATATAAATCATAAATTGCATGGTGGCCATCTTATTGTGAACACTTTTTTTTATCATTTCGAATACCAACCACTATTCCCATGGCTTTACTGAGCCTTGTACACTTATTTTTAACTTTATTTTCCAACGGGAGAAGGGTGTTTTCTATTGGTGAAGTTATTTTTCAAATACATTTCATCGACTCATTTGAGCGAAAAAACGTGCTATTGCTCCTTTAAGCTTACAGTTTAAGACAAAACCACAAAAAAGACTCGGTCTTTGAAACGTCTTATACAAAATGCTCAATTGTAATTCTGGTTGATTAAGGTTGTTGTAGTTAACCTTGAACATTTTTGTGGAACAGTTTTGTTATACTAACATTGAGTATGACATTATGAATTTGAAAGAGTTTCAATGATGTTCATGTATAGTCGTCGACTCAATGTTAGTATAACAAAACTGTCTATGTTTATTTGTATCAGCAACGGTATTAACATCTCTTTTGTCTGTTATTTTTAAATCGACCTTGTTCCAAAAAATAAAATTTGTAAAATAATGCATCTACGAACAGTAAATACCAAAAGTTTCTGTAGATTCCTCGCCACAAGGTCTGAGAACACCCCATATAGACGTGTGATTTGAGCCAGCCAAAGTTCTTAGTGCAACCAAAGCCCAGTCAAATAGCTGACCAATCACGTTATAGTTTTTAAACAGTCGCTGTTTTGAAAGCATAGCTGTTTTCGGTTATCTGTACCTAGCTTCTCGCACCGAAAGCTTTTGTTGGACGTCTTGTGATTGGTTAACTGAATTGCGGCAGAACATGGGAGTCTACCGGCTGTTATCAGACGGTTTTGCGAGGAAACCTCTGAACGATATGAGTTCGAATCCCATCCCGGTAGCTGCACCGGAATGCTGTCGATATTTAAATATTTGAAGAATAGTTTATGCAGATACATGTATGTTTCTGTTTAGAGTGTTGCCTGATGTAAGTGTGATTATACAAAGTGTAAGCTGTAATAAACCTTGAACCCCTATACTAGACAATCAGTTGAACATACTCAGTGTGAACTTCTCAAGGAACACAGATCTAAATCAGACCTCAAGATCATTCAAGAATATGACAAATACATCCGACTCTTGTCACCTAAAATGAACAAAGTACTCTGGTTTTATCTGGACATGTCAGAAACTTATATAGTAAGTGAAAGGTCGTGCAGGTCCTTAATGCGAGGAAGAATAAGAGTAAGAGTATTTTCGGAAGTTTCAGTGATACAATATTAGTGTGTAACAGTCAAGGGTGTAGGTCTTGAGTAATCATTGCACGTTTACTCTGATCCAGAACTTAGCAGCTGTTCTTATCATTGTTTTGAACTTGATCTTAGGTCTTGTTTCAATACTTAAAGGTACATCAATTGTGTTGTTGGGGGTCACATATTGCAAACGTTATAAAGGGTGTAACTTTATCGAGAAGTACCGACTGTTACCGAAAACTACCATTTCGATGATAGAAGACTTAGCATATTGACGATATGAAGGTAAAAGTAGTGGTTTCTGATCGAAAACCGGACAATGCACAGCGTGTGGCGCGCGCCAATGAGTCAAACGTAAATTTGGAATCTTATTTATAACAGACAAAAACACAAATTTGAGTTGATAATGTTTAATAGGTCCCATAACTACTGAGCATGTAAATGGGACGTGCAGTTTCGGTTTCTGTACATGCATAATTATGTTACTCAATTTTAATTTGAAACTAGTAATTATGATATATTTGGCGATTGGGGATAAATATGCAAGCTGAGTGAATTTATTTGTATTGTAGACAGCACATGTGGAGAGTTGGAACGTATTAAAGCCAAATTTTATGAAACACAATGGATGTAACTTTAAATGTAATCCATTGTCTATGGTGCTGCTGTAAATTGTAAAATAACGGAACAGAAACAGAAACAGAACTCCTTCCAGTTTACTGCCCACTACGAACTCTGAGATCTCAAAATAAATGCTTGTTTGTCATCCCAAACGTGAAATCCTAAACTTTCGGCAAAAGAACATTTTCCTACTCAGAATCGACTAAATGGAATGAAATACCCGAATATCTAAAATCTTCTGTCAGCCTCACTTCCTTCAAGTCTCAACTCAAGACCCACTTGTTTAAACAATACTACCTGTAAAATATCGTCCTGTCCCTTTAAGCGCAAAGAGAACATTTCTATTGTGAAGTTATTGCGCTATATAAATGAATGCATTATTATTATTATTCGCAAATCAAGCTAATCAAGGTTAAGAAGAAACAGCATTACATTTTATTATATAATTTGGAATACGATTTTCAATTCTATCAGTGAAATAAACCCTCTGTCAAGCTATAGTGATGATAAACTTTAAAACCACTCTACTGACTGTCGATAAACTTAATGTTATGACGTCATATTGTCAGCTTGCAAAGGTTGTATGTTTACCCTTGAAACCTCTCCATGTCAACATAAACACAGAAATAACAATATAATGAATATAATATCTGATTTTCTGCTGTTGGTCTCATCTCACGTGATAGAAAAGTTAATTTATTTCACTCGTGGCTGTGCCATTCGTGAAATATCTACTGTTCTACCTCAATGAGATAAATATGGTATTTGTCAAGAAAAGACAGATATTCTCTATAGACATTGCAGATATGAGTTTCCATCACTAAAGAACAACGTAGCTGTATCATTAATGAAGTGGAACTGCAACGAATCTTTCATTATAACAATTATAACATTTAATTTGTTTTCCTTACATGAAGTGTTCTAAAACCTGTATTGTAGGAAGAACCTGTCGGTCATACCGTCAATGATATCTAACTTAACATCTATAAGCCTAAAAGAGTGTGAAGTATAACCTACTTAGTATTTTCAACAATCACGTTTAAACTCATGATACAGCCACTAGTTAAAGATTTGATGATCTTAATGTTAAATGTCTTTGTTAAACATGTGTTTAGAGGAAACGGATATTATAACTACTAGTTTTAAAATCAATCGATACAATGACACCAAAAGTGATCGAAGTACACACCAACAAAAATATATACAAATTTATATAATATGTACATGTACACAAAATATGTCTTGCCATTTTTCAATCTGTCCTATATCATTGATATACAGTCGGTATAACCAAATATACCTGTTGATCTAAATTTATTTAGATTGGGGAGTTTTCAATCTATCATTATTATTCTAATAACTTGCTATTCTTATTCAAGTATGTCCCCGTTTCGTTCTGTTACAACATACCACACAAGTAGTTAGAATAACTTATATATAAATACTGGGGTCCCATGATTATCAAGTTTGAAATTTATATATCCCAACATTCACTGCCTTATTGATAAGGAGATGAACATAGTTTCTAATGGTGTGACGCTTGTCGAACTTTAAGTGATCTGTAAGTGTAACAAAAAAATGTAATTTTTTTTTAAATCTACAGCAAGTCTAATCTTCCACAGCTTCTCAGCAACAACTTTCTTGACTTTGTGAACTTCAGTTCTCCATAAACATGTATTATAAATGGCACGTTTGAACATAATTAAATGAAAAAAAGTGAACATTGAAAATAATGAAGGTAAATATCGGTTGTCATAATGTGAGTTATTCCATTCTTTCAAGTGAACTGATGAACCTTTACAAACTGCCTTTTAACAAAAAGTAACTACATTTAGATACAACAGTATGAACCTATAAAATAAGACTTTTTGCAAACAGTTAAATCTGACAAAAGTGATGATGTGTGTACTAATTAATGTAATGACACCTGTAAACAACAGAGAATGGCGGGAGGAGATAGTAAAACACTACTATTTTACGGAATATAAACTATGCATAAAAATGATAGGTATTTGGTTATAATAATGTGAAATATTGTCTTGTCAAAAAGGGCCTTGTATTCGATATTTTATCACAAAGATATTTTGTAGTTATATCTGATATCTTTGACAGTCACAAACAAGTTACGCAAGCTTGACCGGGCCTTATTCTCAATTGGAGACAGTAAAATGTGCACATGACACAACCTGCAATACATTTATAGTTCCTCTAAATCAATGCTACAACAAGCCAGAGTTCATACCTCTTATCAGTCACGAGAACAAGCTGACATTGAAGCATGAATCATACTTGGCCAAGGCCATTACAAGCTTTACATGAAGTACTAAGAATACCCTGCAGACCCATTTTCGGGTGAAACGTCTAGCGATGTCAAGCTCATGAATATTCAGTGACCATGGAAATACCGAAAGCTCCATAGCATGCCTTCATTCACTCCAGCGTTTGCAGGGTGTAGTTTTCAAATGCTTTGAGGTGAGGTGAGTTGGGGTTTAACGCCAACTTCAAGAGTTTTTCACTCATATCACGGCTGGTAGTGTTATTGCTGGGAGAAAGCCTGCAACGCCATGGTGGCTGTGTGTTGCGGTGAAATGTTAAATGTGCATGTTTTAACATCTAAGTACTTCATTTATGATAATAGTTTATGTATTTAAGAACAATAATGTCTTTAATAGCATTTCCATGCTAAGCTGTGTGTTTCTGGGATCTATCCATAGTTGGGATAGCTAAACCGTAGACTAGCCGGTATCAAACTTCATTTATTTTAATAGTCTAATGTTAAATGTGCATGTTTTAACATCGAGGCACTTCATTCATGATAATGGTTTATGTATTTAAGAAACATAATGCCTTTAATAGCATTTCCATGCTAAACTGTGTGTTTCTGGGATATATCCTTAGTTGGGATAGCTAAACCTTAGACTAGCTGGTACCAAACTTCATTTATTTTAATAGTGTAATGCTAAATGTGCATGTTTTAACATCTAAGCACTTCATTTATGATAATAGTTTATGTATTTCTGAAAAAGGATGTCTTTAATAGTATTTTCATGTTAAACTGTGTGTGTTGGTGATCTATCCGCAGGTTTGTAAGCTTAACTTTAGACTAGCCGGCACTTAACTTCATTTATTCTAATAATGTAACATTGAAATTAGCTTAAATAGCTTCTTTATGATAGTCTTTTGTGTAATCATTAAAAGCATGTTAAGGTTGGTGGGTTGGGGATCCATCAACAGTTGGGATTGCTAAACAGTGCCCTAACCTCCTTAAGTGCGCTGTAGCACATCATTTTTCAACAAACAACTTCTCAAATTGTCCTTTTCTTATTTAAGTTATACCATGTATTGTTACGTCAAAGAATAAACCATCCCGATAAACCATATCAATAGAAAATGGTTATATGTACTTGAAGAAATAATGCGACCTATAAATCGACAGTGGTATGGAACTCGCCAATGTGAGAGGGAGAGTTATAGGTCTGATGCTAATTTGAGAGTTAAGACAGCAAGATGAATGACCATTCCATCATGGCCACTCGAAAGGAAATGGACTCGCATGGCTTAACCAAACCATGTACATTCGTTTTATCTTGCCATTTATTTACCTTTTTGTGAGGTCACTTTATTTCAGTAAGAATTGCGTGCTACAGCGCCATTAAGTATTAGAATGTAATGATAGAAGATGTTTTCATTACTTGTAAATACTCGATTGATCAACATCTATGTTGTAATTATGAAATAGACTTAATGTCTGTAATGAAACTGTTTTGGCCCAAATTGATTTAATCTATCCACATTTGGGATGTCTAAACTATAAGTAGTAGATATTGGAAGCATTTAAAGTGAATTATCGTATTAGTATTATTGGTGAAACAATTGTGTGTTCAAATTTAAGAAATAAAAGCCAATTCCAACAAAGAAGACTCTCCTCTGCCATTATCTTTGGTTTCAATTTCTTTATAAAAGTATTTTTATCAAAATTAATTCGTGTTATGAAATTATTTTAAGCATTGAATTTAATCCCTTTCCCCTTTAAAGATATATTTTGCCAATTTTTTAAAAATTATACTTTGTACCACAATTGTATTTCGAAGTCTGTTTATTTTGCAACAATCATTTGTGTATTCTTAGTCTTTTTTCTTCATAAGTAAATTCATTTATTATCAAGTTCAATTGTCAATGTCGTTTTATCATTTAAGTAATTTTTTTCATCAAAGTAATTTTATTCCATCAAATTTATTCTTTTCATAAATTATTTTTAAAAAATTGTTTTTTTTATCAAAGTCAATGGATTCATCAAAAGTAATTTCAAAATCATGTTTTTTCTTCAAAGTCATTTTTTTCATTAAAATCACCTTTTTCATAAAAGTCGGTTTTTTCATCAAGGTTTTTCAAAAAAAGTCTTCTCATCAAAGTCGTTTTTTTCATCAAAGTTGTTTTTGTCATCAAAGTCAGTTTTTTCATCAAAGTCGTTTTTGTCATCAAAGTCAGTTTTTTCGTCAAAGTCAGTTTTTTCATCAAAGACAGTTAATTCTGTAAAGTCGTTTTTTTTCGCCAGAGTAATTGTTTTCATCAAAATCATGTTTTTTCTTCAAAGTCATTTTTTTCAATAAAATCACTTTTTCATAAAAGTCAGTTTTTTCATCAAAGTCAGTTTTTTCATCAAAATCAGATTTTTTCATCAAAATCAGTTTATACATCAAAATACATTTGTTCATAAAACTATTTTTTTTCTAAAAAGTTCTGCTATCCCTTCTTAAGATGGGATATTGCAACTTGAGATAGCGATTTATCCACAGTTGGGATAGCTCTGAGAGCTATCCCATCTTAAGATAGGATAGATCCATAGTTGGGATACAACACCCATGACCTTATTTTCAAGGTCAAAGCGACACTTTGACCACTGTTCGAACTCTTGTCCATTTTGGTGACCTTGACCATATTTTCAAGGTTACCACGACACTTAGACCACTTTATTGTCTCTTGTTAATGTGATATCTCATGACCGGTTAGACATAATGTCTTAATATCTGCTGACAGCCTATATTGGCGGTTTACGCAGACACCAGTCGATTTTGATGACCTTTATCTTAATTTCAAGCTCACCACAATGCTTTGACCACTTTTCGAACTCTTGTTAACGCAAAATCTCATGAACCCAAGCACCGAAAGTTGTCAAAGTTGGTCAAAAGAGTCCGTCTACATTGAGGAATGACGCAGATACCAGTCGATTTTGGTGACCTTGACCTTATTTTCAAGGTCAACGCGACACTTTGACCACTTTTCGAACTCTTGTTAACGCGATATATCATGACTGGATGTACCCAAAGTCTTCAAATTTGGTGCCAGGCTACATTGGGCGATGACGCAGACACCAGTCGATGTCGGTGACCTCGCCTATATTTTCAAGGTCACCACGACACTTTGACCAATTTTCAAACTCTTGTTAACGCGATATCTCATGAAACTTTGTATTAAGAGTTTTCATATTTCGTGTCGGCCTACATTGGGGGAAGACGCAGACACCAGTCGATTTTGGTGACCTTGACCATATTTTCAAGGTCACCACCACACTTGTGAAAAAGTGAACATTGAAAATAATGAAGGTCAATATCGGTTGTCATAATGTGAGTAATTCCATTTTTTCAAGTGAACTGATGAATCTTTACAAACTGCCCTTAAACAAAAAGTAACTAAATTTAGTTACAGCAGCATGAACCTAAAAAATAAGACTTTTTGCAAACACTTAAACCTGACAAAAGTTGCTCACTGATGTGTGTACTAATTAATGTAATGACATATGTAAATAACAGAGATAGTAAAACACTATTTTACTACTATTTACGGAATATAAACTATGCCTAAAAAATATAGGTATTTGATTATAATAATATAATGAAATATTGTCTTGTCAAAAGGGGTCATTTAAATCTTAATACTTTAAATCTTATATTAAATTATATGAACTTAAACGTTCATAAAAAGCAAACCTGTTTGGAATTTTTGCTACCAGTCTTGCAACAAGGGTGAACATTAACATGGGTAAAATCACTCCGAAAACACTTTTAAGTTAATAAAAATAATTACCCTTGTATTCGATATTTTATCAAGAAGCTATTTTGTAGTTATATTTGATATCTTTGACAGCCACAAACAAGTTACACAAGCCTGACCGGGTCTTATTCTCAATTGGAGACAGTAAAATATGCACATGACACAACCTGCAATACATTTATACTTCCTTTAAATCAATGCTACAACAAGCCAGAGTTCATACCTCTTATCAGTAACGAGAACAAGCTGACATTGAGGCATGAATTATACATGGTCAAGGCCATTACAAGCTTTACATGAAATACTAAGAATACCCCGCGGACCCATTTTCGGGTGAAACGTCTCGCGATGAATAGCTCATGAATATTCAGTGACCATAGAAATACCGGAAGATCCCTAGCGCGCCTTCATTCACTCCAGCGTTTGCAGGGTGTAGTTTTCAAATGCTTTGAGATAGGTGAGTTGGGGTTTAACGCCACTTTCAAGAGTTTGTCACTCATATCACGACTGGTAGTGTTATTGCAGGGAGAAAGCCTGCAACGGCATGGTGGCTGTGTGTTGCGGTGAAATGTTAAATGTGCATGTTTTAACATCTAAGCACTTCTTTTATAATAATAATAATAATAAAGGGTGCTTATATAGCGCTAACTTCCACACTGAGGTGTGCTCAGAGTGCTAACAAAAAGTCAGGGAAACACATGTTGTTATGTGTTTAAACTTGGGCAAACAGATATGTTTTCCAAATGTTTTTTGAACAATTGCAAGGAGTCCAGCTCTTTGAGTGTGTTTGGAAGAGAGTTCCACTCTTGTGCGGCTACGTAGGAGAAACTACGAGCACCAAATGTCTGTAGTTTGACCCTTGGGACGAGGAGCAGGTTGTCAGAGCCGGATCTAAGTGATCTGGTTGGGTTGTATTTCTGCACGAGGTCACAGAGATAAGGTGGGGCGATGCCATTTACACACTGGTAGGTCAACGAGAGAATCTTGAACTGGATCCTCTGTCTAACAGGTAGCCAGTGGAGGGACCTTAAAATTGGCGTAATATGGCAATCTCTTCGAGATAGAGTGACCATTCTGGCCGCACTGTTCATCACTCTCTGCAGACGGCTGATCAGTTCTGATGTTGTGCCTCCAAGTAGACTATTACAATAGTCTATCCGGGATAGTATTAATGATCTGGCAAGGGTGGCGGCCGCTTCCTGTGTCAACAAATGTCGAATGGCACCGATGTTACGAAGGTGGAAGTGGCATTTCCTCACCAAGTCCGTCACATGCCGTTCCATATTGAGAGATGCATCTAGTGTGACGCCTAGGTTCTTCACATATGGAGCGAATGGTATTTGTGATGTACCTGCATTGATGTAGTCTCTTATGATCTTCTGACGCCTCTGTTGTGATCCTATGACAATAGCCTTGTCTTGTCTTTTATGATAATAGTTTATGTATTTAAGAAAATAATGTGTTTATTATTATTTAAATGCTAAACTGTGTGTTTCTGGGATATATCCTTAGTTGGGATAGCTAAACCTTAGACTAGCTGGTATCACACTTCATTTATTTTCATAGTGTAATGTTAAATATGCATGTTTTAACATCTAAGCACTTCATTTATGATAATAGTTTATGTATTTAAGAAAATAATGTCTTTATTATTATTTAGATGCTAAACCGTGTGTTTCTGGGATATATCCTTAGTTGGGATAGCTAAACCTGAGACTAGTCGGTATCAATCTTAATTTATTTTAATAGTGTAATGTTAAATGTGCATGTTTTAATATCGAAGCACTTCATTCATGATAAAAGTTTATGTATTTAAGAACAATAATGCCTTTAATAGCATTTCCATGCTAAACTGTTTGTTTCTGGGATCTATCCATAGTTTGGAAAGCTAAACCTTAGACTAGCTGGTATCAAATTTCATTTATTTTAATAGTGTAATGCTAAACGTTGGTGTTTTAACATCTAAGCACTTCATGTATATTAATAGTTTATGTATTTAAGAAAAATAATGTCTTTAATAGGGTTTTCATGTTAAACAGTGTGGTTAGCTTAATTTTAGACTAGCCGGCCCTTAACTTCATTTATTCTAATAACGTAACATTGAAGTAAGCTTAAATAGCTTCTTTATGATAATCTTTTGTGTAATCATTAAAAGCATGTTAAGGTTGGTGGGTTGGGATCTATCAACAGTTGGGATTGCTAAACCTTGCCCTAACCTCCTTACATGCGCTGTAGCACAGTTTTTTCAACAAACAAATTCTCAAATTGTCCTTTTCTTATTTAAGTTATACCATATATTGTTATGTCAGAGGGTAAACCATCTTATCACACGACCCGATAAACCATATCAATAGGAAATGGTTATATGTACTTGAAGAAATAATGTGACCTATAAATCGACAGTGGTATGGAACTAGTCATTGTGAGAGGTAGACGATGACGCAGACACCGGTCGATTTTGGTGACCTTGGCCATATTTTCAAGGTCACCACAACACTTGAAAAATCACCACTTTTCAAACTCTTGTTAGCGCAATATCTCATGAACCCAAGCACCCAAAGTTGTCAAAGTTGGTGTCAGTCTACATCGAGGAATCACGCAGATACCAGTCGATTTTGGTGACCTTGACCTTATTTTCAAGGTGACTATGACACTTGAGCAAATGGTGTGTCTTACTAAACTCAATGTTAACGGCGGGGGACATTGCCATGTTAGTGGCAAACACTTGTTAGCCTTTGACCTGACATCGTTCAGTGGTGTGATAGATGACTTACGTTTCTGCCTTCTAAAGCATTTTTTAACCCAAGTTAATCATGACTTTAAACTCAAAATGAAGATGCATATGCTTCAAGTCAAGGTATGTTCCTGGTTTTGCTACCCAACATGTTAGGCGTATCGAGTGTCCTGACAGGGTGGTATCTCCTATAACAATGTCGTATTGGACACTCTCATCTTACACACTCATATCTTTTAAAGAGGGAAGATCCCCCGGTATGTATACCCTGTCAGTGTCCTCTCACAATCAAACACATTCTATGTGAGTGTTGGGACACTGCACATATCAGGGAAACTTTTTATCCTTCTATTTCAATCAGTCAAGTTTTTACTCATTTCGGTGAGCATCGTGTTTTAGATTTTTTAAAAGCTATACACCTTATTGGCAAATTGTAAATTTTAACTTTTCATTATCAGCTTTTGTTCAACTTGTGATAATATGCTGATGTTTTTGCGGCCTTCTTGCCGTGTTCTGTTTTTCCTTTGCATTTTCTAGGCAAATAAATAACATTTCTCGCCGCTAATGGCTGCAATACTGCCGAAGCGGCGTTAAACAATAATGGTGATATCCCTCAAGGAAAGTTTCACAGTTTATATGTTCCTTTATTCATTTCCAGAGTATATATAAGAAAACCTCTTTTGCGATTTCGTATTTAGTTAAGTAGAGTTTTGAAAGATAGGAACATTTTGGTAGAAAAGCTAAAAGTAACATTTGAAGTACAATTGGTTTCATTGGGAAATGATAGTCTATCAATATTGTATGTGAGTAATGTTATGTCAGATAAAACAGCTACATTGACAGTATGTTTCAACCAACTTTACTGTTTTCAATAACTGTTTCTATTGAAATAGTATATGTGGAAACGCCTTTGGGGTCATTTTTAATTGTATGTTTCAGGTACTAAGAAAGAAAAGTACAGACATGGCCTCAAAATCAACAAGAAAAGGTATGAAGCAAACTTTTGCAACAAGTGTACGTATGTACGTTTGTGCAAACATGTCAATGTAGTTAGTTTTAGCCCATCAGGCATATAAAACCAAGTGGGCTCATGGCATGGGCCATCGTCCGGCCTTAATTGATTGTCCGTCAAGAGTTGTGTGTACACATTTCACATTTTCGACTTCTCCTGAGGATAACTTTCACACGACCCTGCTGTCATGCTTGTTGCACCAATAACAAGGACAGTGGAGTTAAAACTGTCTTGGGTGTCTTCATTGTGACAGTCAAGTATCATCTATCCGCTTGGTTAAGGAGAAAACATGGTTTCGAGGTAATCTGCTGCAAGAAAAATATAACGGGAAGGATTGAAATCCAAGGGCGCAGTTACACCCAATACGAGTTATTCTCGGAATAAAATGAAATGTTAATGTCTTATATGTTCATATATATGACATGTTATAAAGTCATTCTCCATAATAAAGAGAATTCGCTCTGATAAATCTTCTCAGTATACTCTGGACCAATACATGGCTCTGCCCGATAACTTTATTACCTCGCATGGCTCGCCTGACTTTTAAAAAAATTAAAGAAATGTATTTTGATTGAGCAAACTCAAACGAAGGGATAAAAAATTTCAATATTGAAGATAATTAGGAAAATAAATGATAATCAAAACTATAATGCAGGAAGAACCTAACATTTTAAAGGTGACGTGGTTCATAACACTATCTTATCGGGTACAAACGTCCGATCGGGATAATAAAACAAATCTGAGTTATGAGACCATTTTCATGTGACAGGCCCCATGACACTTCGCAACATACCATTCAGTCGAATGAGCTCACATGTAAACAAACCCTTTTGGTAAGACAAATGTAAATATACGCACTTTGCTTTATCTTGGTAGCAAATATATTTCCAAGTTTTGATGAACAAGAAAACATCATCATTTCAAAGAGCTTTCAGTGTAACTGTAATTGAATAAACTTTTCGATGCTAAAACGAGAAAAAACCCATCAAAGTCGCTCCATCTGTTTAACAGAGGTTTGTCACTTTAGCAGTCTTTTGATTGATACGCTCAACTGCCCAGCATAGACCGCTGATTGGATGAAATACCAGGAAGGGAGGTAATAAAGTTATCAGACCAAGCCATGCATGACCAGGCTCCGATAAATCTACTCAGTATACTCTGCATTATTGAGAATATAAAGTATGATAATTTAGATTTGGAAATTTAAAAAAACTTGTGTTCATATTCTTCTGTACAAATAAAAACGGATCTTAAACAGGACGACGGAGATGCAACACATCCCATTTGAAACTGGTCCCTGCACTCTTATTAAAAAAAATAACCTATTTTGGGTTAAATTTCCCACTGCGCCTCTTCTAATGGTGAAGAAGATAAATAGTTTGTCTGTAATCGATCAGACAAAACCTGCGTACCTTGGACCTTCAAAACTCTTCCAATTAATGACATCAGTGGGCAGTTGACAATTAGTTGCCAGATAACATGGAGCTCAGAAAATAAGATTCTTATATCATCCAGGGGATAGCTACTGACAGCGAGACATCGTTTTAGGTGATTAAGATGGGTCCAAAACGTTGACAGCGACGTGATGAACGTTGTTTCTCATTAAACAAAGCTGATGGACAACACTGTGTATATCGCAGAATGGATGATGGAAGAGCTCCTTGTTGTGTGTAGGAGGTCGTTTCCTATGGTGGAGCACAGAAACTTTAGAATATCCAATATCTTACTGCACACAATGTCTATAAAAGTATAGTGCCCCTTCTATTAATAACCTCAAGGAGGGACAGACGCCATGTTGGATCTGTAGTCTGACTCGCCTTCATTTTTGGCTTATCTCTAAAACCAGCATATTATCATCTGATATAGCTTACCTCTGATCCATTATTAGGATATATACTAACGTAAATGGGCAAACCTTTTAGAGAACGTAGTTAACTTTTGCCAAACGTTCGCCGTTATTTCCGTGCTACCAAGTGTTTTTGGGATTAGATGCATAACAATTACAGCAGAAGTAAGTAAAATAAGATATAACATAATCGTTAACAAGGTCAACGACAACTTTTTAATTGAATATATGCGTCAATAAATGCAGGTCGTTTATTATTTCACGAATCTTCCTGAAAAGATGATACACATTCATTGGTTCAAATATTGTATATTAAAGTCATTTAAGTTTGAATCGAGTTAAAAAGGTTATTTGCTAGAAGTGGTTGATGCTCCTTATAATGACATTAAATCATTTGACCGGTTAAGTATTGTGCGTCCTCTACATTTGAAAAGGGTTTATCCAGAGTATTATAAATATTTGCCAACATAATTGTCGACATTCTCACCGATGTGGATTATATTCATCAACTATTTATCTTTGCAGATTATCTGGCAAATGAGATCCGTATCGCCCTGGTCGGTAAAACTGGAGTTGGTAAAAGTGGAACAGGAAACACAATTTTGGGACAAAATAAATTCAAGAGTTTACCAGCAGGAAAAGCTGTCACTAAATATTGCGAACATGCCTCGCTGAAACGTTTTGGTCGAAATTTACAAGTTGTTGACGTTCCAGGATTTCGCGATACGAGTTGTGATAAAGCAGAACTGCACAATCAGATAATGCAATGTGTTGCCCTGGTTTCTCCTGGTATCCATGCCATTTTGTTCATTGTCAGAATAGGTCGATACACTGAAGAAGATGTCAAAACTGTTGAAGATTTCATCAACATTTTTGGCCCAAACTCCAAAGACTTTGTCATTGTGGTGTTTACGGGTGAAGACGACCTCAGCGAAGACTATGACCTTCAAACCTTCATACAAGACTCGGAAGTCTCTCTCAAAACATTTCTTGGGGACGTTAACCAGCGCTACATTTCTGTAAACAACAAGGCTTCTACAGAAGAGAAGAATAGATTTGTTGAAAGACTCCTAGACAAAATTGAACAGCTCTTGAGGTACAACAAACGCAGCTTCTACACCTGTGGAATGATTGATAACGTAGAGGAGAAAATACAACACATAGAAGACGTGAAAGCGAAGGAGAAAAAAGAGAAGAACAAAGAAAGGGATGATAAGATTATTAAAGAAGCCATAGAGGAATACAAGGCTCAGTTAGCTAAAGAGAGTATCTCGAAGGAAGAGGAAATCAAGCGCATTGACGACAAGAAAGGTGACTTGAACATTCAAATTGCTACAGAGAATCATCTCGAAGCTCGATATGATGCGAGAGTTATTTTGTTAGAAACAATAAAGAAGATCGAACCTGCAGCTTTGGCAAACGCACAAGAGAAGAACCAAGCTGGCTTGTATGCATCGATGGGTGCTGGGGCAACTGCCGGAGCAACAGTGGGAGCAATGGCTGGTCCAGTTGGTGCCGCTATTGGAGGTCTAGCTGGAGCAACCTACGGAGCCCTCTGTAATTGGTTCAGCTAAGCCATTGGAAGGAATAACAGTTATTGACTTTATATAACAGATGTGTATCATGATATAAACATATTTTATTTTTATGAGAAAACTTGTATCCCATTCATGTCCTTTTTAGAAAAGCTGTAAAGTTAATATCTTATTCAGCTGATTTTCTCTATATATTCTTTTCCAATATCGACACGTTTGGTTTCATCAGCACAATGACTGGGTCGTTTAAGCCAATTTCGCTATCCTTATATAGACGTTGTAGGAGGGAATATGCATACGGTTATTATTCTGCTGTAATGTTGGCTTCGATGTCAAATGTTTTAGATTAGAAAAAGATGGACGTTCAGATGAACAACTGAGCAACAAGTAGAATTATGTTCAAATCTTTCTGAAACAATTCGTGATTGTATTCTTATTTTACCAAAAAAGGGGATATTTTATTGTTTACCTATCTAGTATCACTTGTGTTTCGCCTCAAGATGTTGAACAGTCCAGAAATCTGGTGTTTCTTAGTCCCAAACTGATTAGTTTTCCACTATCTGGTGACGCCATATCATTGTCATGTTGCAACAACAATTGTGTGACGTTTGTTATTGAAGTGTACAAATCATTGTACAAATTATGTCATCCCGGTGGGATATTTTCACAATGACACGTGGTATGTCACTGCAGTTATGAAAAACATGTTCTCAGATTTATTCCTTTATTTTTCTGATAGTTCACAACATTTATGTTTTCAAACACTAGTGAATATGATCTAATAAGTTATATTGGTTGTGGTATATTGTTTTATTAGCATAAGCATTACTAGTTGGTTTGCTTGTAATTGTTAGTTTCTAATAGTGATTTCCTATTTCAATGACGAACAGTACTTTAGCATCTGTACTTAGTGGAAAACTTATGTGTTATGTACCTAACACTCCTAATGGAAAATATCCGTTTGACGATGCACTCTGTTCTGAATTGCTTTCTGGTAATATTAGAAATAAAAGTTTGGAAGACAATTAATGTTTGTTCTTAAATTCAGTGTTATAATTTGTCTTTGGAAATAACTGAAGCGATCAAATGCATGTATAGAGAATGGTCTGAACAACCTTTCTCAGATAGATGCTAATCTCGGAAATGTGCAGACATCCAGAGAAACCTTAAAAATTTGACTTTTCCCTGTGATGACTGTGGTATTGTCTTAAAGCAATTATACAAAACTCAGACCTGGAGTTTCATTGTCATTGAATATACATATGTGTTGTTATCAGATATACTCATGGTACAAAGATTGACACCCCCTTATAGTTATAGGAATGAAATGTTATATGAACGACATAACTTATCAGTTTCGATTATTATTTTGGTAAAACATGTTACTACTGGATGTCTTTGTGAATAGATCTTGGCATTGGTACATTGTTACAGTGTTTCAGTGTTCTCGTTTCTGTTATAATAAAAAAAAAAGTAAAAGTTGAATTTGAAAAAAAAAATTCTACTGAATCTTTATATAGATAGATAGAAAACTGCCCATGTAAGTAAAATATAAGTTTCACATATCTCAGATTCCACGGCCTATGGATTCCCCAGTCTCAATTAGTAAGTTGAAGGAAATATATCACGCATTCATCCTCGGAAAGAAAACCAGATGAAAGGCACACTGTAGTCTGTGGATGCAGATATTAAAATTCATATAGTTTTATTGCAGATCATCCTGACATAATTAATTACAAAGGCAATCATATCAGGATTCATATTTTCATTAGGTGGCCTATGACAAATATAATTTGTCCTAGTGATGTGACGTCATTTACAATGTTATAATAAATATATACATTAATATAAATGCCTCTATTTATACCATTCACGGTATGATTTTCAATGGTAAATATTCAAAAGGAATCTACTAGATTGATGTGTATGTCAGTTCATCCTCGGCCCCCCCATGGCTGTATGTATAAGACTCTGCACTACATCTCAACCTGTATTTAACATTGATACTTTCAGTTTTGTAAGGAAATATTAATATGTTTCCTCCACTGAATAAACCCATCCACACATAGTAATTTGACCTGGTCATGCACATATTACGGTAATCAAATAACAGGAGGTCCCCAGTGGAAACCAGCAAATTAAAACACACACGTGTTATATTATTAAATTATGTATTGAATAAAACATACAAACACACACAAAACGACATCAACAGATTGACAATACAGATTTCTAATGAAAAAGCAATAGCATTACAAATACATGTATACTATACAGTAGCTACTGATATCTATAGTCATGAATCTTGTTGACGATTTCAATGATATAGCGAATATTTTCACTGGCATCTTGAAAGGAGTAGAATTCAGAGTTTATTAAGATCAAAGGTAGAGTAAATAATTATCCATTTCTAGAGCACATCAATCTAGCAACTCAGTGGTTACTGCAGGCGCTAAAAACAATATGAATAGTCCATTTCCAACCATGGTACAATAAACACTGGAACATGACAACAGATCTAGATAAATTTACATATTGTACTTATGATGAAGGGAGATAAAACCAAAGCACAGTGTAGCAGTTGGATCAAAGTCGTCTTTCAGTGAAACGGTTGTTTCCTCAAATCAATAATTCAGGTAAAGGATCAATGGCCAATTTTACATATTCAGAGTATAATGACATAAAGATATAACAAGGGCACTGTATTTTTACATTTACATTGCAGGATTGAAAATAATTTGAGTGTTGTATAATTTGTATACCTTTGATAAAGGAGTTTCGTTTCTTTGTAGCAAAACATATATATTTTGCCAAATTAAGACGTTGATAAAATACAATTGACAATTGACAATACATGACATTTGTTCGAGGGTAGGGTCTTCCTGTCTCAGGGTATAACGTACGCTAATGCCACTCTCATAACCTGGGTGCAAAGGCAGCTTATATCTTCAAGAGGTGACGTAAGTACATTATACACTGAGACAAGATGGGGCTGCTGGGTACGGGCGGCGTATCAGGATCGTCATGGGAGCCTGACACTCATGTCAAGATGAAATTGACACACAAGGCAAAAGTGAAATCGGTCTTTCTGCGAGGCTGTTCACAGTGCCCTTATCTCATCGACCTGTTTTTTGCGTTGAGGACACACTGAATAAGACTGTCAACATAATGTTACACCTCTTGGGAGGTTATTTCTTTTATTTTACGGTTATGGTTATATGGTTATATGTCATAACCAACATCTGCACAAGATGGTTATCACATAACCACCATGGTCGTTTATGAGATATTCTATCTACGAGAGCAAATGGACTTTTTGGAAAATGTTGAAATTTTTATCAAATTATAAATGCAAATTGTGTAAACAATCTAAGTTGGAATGGAACCCTGCACCTCTATGTCGACGAGCAGCGCCTTTGCCAATTGAGCTAGTATCCACACCAGTGAATACACTTTCTGTTGTGTACTTCGAAGTTGTATTTGAGGAATACTCTGCTTTCATACATCAGAACCACACCAGAGGAGGACGTCTAGTACTCGTTATTGTTGTGCTTTTAGGACGTTAGTAGTGACACAATGCCATCATGACCTTTTTTCCTAGCAAAATGTACAGGAGTGTTTCCATTCTTATCTCGCCTTTTCTCAAACCCAACAAGTTCCTTCATCTTGACAAGATATTTGACCATATTAATGTAACCAGCATGACAGGCGGTGTGAAATACATTGAAGCCAAAATTATCGGATTATGCCAAACTAACATTGTGTTTTTTATGCAGTAGGTCAATAATTGTATTTCTACCAGCTTCAACAGCCATCATAAGAGCAGTTTTCCCATCCTTTCCTCTACACTCTACGTCAATGATATTAAGTGACAGGACATAGTTCACAACATCTTCATCATGTCTTAAAACAGCCAAGTGTAGAAATGTGTTGTTGTCCCTATCAATTATTTTAAAATCAGCCCCTCTGTCAAATAAGAACTTAACAACATGAACATCATTAGTTTCCATCAGAGGCGTTCTTCCCTTTATATTTCTCCAATCTTTGTCACTGTTACAGTCATCTACCAATCTCTTAACCATGTAAATATCTTCAACATAACAAGCATAGTGCAACACAGTTTCATTGTTTCTATCAACAGCTGACAAATCAGTTCCTTGTTGAATAAGAAAGTCAAACATTTCTCGATAGTCTTCTTCCACAGCTAACATGATGCATGTCGACCTACGAAAGTTGGTCTCACAGTTGATGTCTACCAGCCCTTGACACACCAGTCTCTTGACCTCGTCAAGATTATCATCTTCACATTCTAAAAGGAATTTTTTACAGGTAGTACTTTTCTTGTCACCTGTTGAGAAGAGGATTATCGTGTTAACAAATACAGAAGAAAAGAGATATTCTACCAAGACAATTTAAAATCCTTGTTTTTGATTGGTTTATTTCATGGTCGAAAGGAGGTTCTAACAAGCTATGTCATTGAAATAAACATGCGTAAATCAGTTATCTTCACTTTACGGTTTCCATCATGTGTTCCCTCTATGCAATTTAATCTGTGTATCTGTTTTGGAAAGTTAGAAACAGTGAAGTACAGTATAGTCGAACGAGACCACGATAAGCCTTGAACAAACCGGTTTCGGATCAGATACAATGACGTCATAAGCTCAATCAGTTATGACATCACAGGAATGTTCGCGTCAATTTGACTAGTGGTGGAGGAAAGCTTTCAAGGCGGCGAAACGTTAAGATTTACAAACTTGTATCTTCTATTTGATTAAAATCTATGTTATCACTTAATTATCATATTTTAATAAGAATCAATTGTTAATTTCCCTAGTTAGTAAATTTCTACCATATCGAAAACAACGGAAATGTGATGCGTCATACCTGAAGAAAAATGGGTTCAACCAATTACCATATCACTCAGTTCACTTCCGCAGTGCCAAAGAAACACGTTTGAAATACGCTGATAACTGATCATAGTAGAATGGAGATAAACCTACTGTGAAGGCTCATGCTGACGCGTTCGGCTCCGAATGATAAAAATCGCTATCGAATCTACGTTAGACTCACAAAAAGTTAAAAACAAAGTAGTTTTATCTCCTAATTCAACTGCAACAAAAAAAAGGATACCCCATTTTCCAGTTTCCAGAATTATAACAAGCAATTTTCAGAAATATGGCCATGTCCACGCCTCAATTAAAACATGGGCTAAAAGGATGGACAGACAGCTAATGTCAAGGTTTCCCAAATCAAGTCTCGGAGTATCAATTTTAGTTTCATGTTGGTTTCCATACCTGAAATTTGTATTCAAAGATTTCATTAAATGGAAACCAACATGGAACTGTCAAGTGTTGTTTCTTACTGGTTTCCATTCTTGAAATATGTATTTAAAGATTCTATTAAATGGAAACCAACATGGAACTTTCAAGTGTAGTTTCATGTTGGTTTTCGATCTTGAAAGTGGTATTCGTAGTTTCCTTTTTTGGAAACCAACATGAAACCATCCAGTACAATGCATGGACAAGCTGGATAAGAATTAGGAACTAAACACGGATGAAGGAATCACAAAAAGAAATTATAAGGTCATTGACCATATAATGCAAGGTGTCATGGTGTTGTTGCGTATGGTATCTGTGTATTACCCAAATGAGGACTGGTACCAAATGTGAAGCCTATAAATGCAGCCGTTCATGAGGAAAAGCGCTAACAGCATTTTAAAAAATGGTCAAAGTCTCGTAGTATCAAGTGTAGTTTCATGTTGGTTTCCATTCCTGAAATTGGTATTCATAGTTTCCTTTTTTGGAAACCAACATGAAACCATCCAGTACAATGAATGGACAAGCTAGATAAGAATTAGGAACTATACACGGATGAAGGAATCACAAAATATAAATCATAAGGTCATTGATCATATAATGAAAGGTGTTGTTGCATATGCCTACTGCCTACCAAATTTAATAGTTATGTCTTGTTTCATGTTATATATTGGACTACTCTTCAACAACTAAACAATAACAATAGTTATGCCAAAGCCTAACTTTCAGTGAGCAACCTTAATTTTACTCAAATAGATGGAAGTCAAATACATGATCTCTAGAGGTAACGCCTATAGATCATGACTGCTCTAATGAGGGAGTCGCATATGGAGGTAGTTAAAGCCAACCCACATGGCCTTCTGACTGAACAAAAGGTTTTGTTTCACCATTCATCCAATTGCCGCCTAATTTGTTTATTGGCCCACATTAGTTCTTAGGATAACCTGTGACTCAATGGAAAAAATCGCAAGGAGATCAAAATCATGTCTTGTGTCATCCACAGAAGGCTAAACTTCATGATATCACGACAGTACGCACTTCATGTAATACATATAGCTCATATTTTCTTCTGGTTTTTCGCAGTATGCTAACGATTGCAATAACTGATAAAATTGTAAAGATGATCAACTACCTTCGAAGTACTGTGGCTTTAAAAATATATTAATAGTGAAATGTATCAGGGAACACTTTGTATGACATCCTTGCAAAATAAAATGATAAAATAATAGAAAATAGGATTACAATGAACTACCCCATTGATTTAGGAACATTATTTTTTCTCAAGGTATGATACTAAAATTCGCATACAATAACGTATTTGGTCATTATATATTACAAATATGAAAATTAAAAACAAACACAGATCTTCCAAATTGTCAACAAATATACAAGATACGGATATTGTAAAAAGCATGTTACATTTAGAATTATCAGAAACCAAATGTATTATATATATGAGAATATGCACCATTTGACTAAATTAAACACATGGCATTATGTTAATCTTTTCTTTATATATGTACCGTGCCACATGATATATCCGAAAAGAGTTTTGTAATATATTTTAATAGTTTATGTACTCCGATTTATGATTGTTCCCTAAATTATATATCACAGCGGATTTCAATATTTATAGCAGCAATTCAAACAGTCTGCATTTTCTTTGTGCACTAAAATTTATTGATGATTACATGAAAATTTCTCAAAAACGACAGCTAGAGTTGATGTACTACATGGATGGGAAGAAGGGCTACTACAAGCAAGGCAAACTGGTGGTAGTGGACGAACAGGACGCTGAACAGCAGGACCGGCCAAATAAACACAAGCTTAAATCTTGGGTTAACAAGAAAGGAAATAAATAGGGACGTGGTCAAAGCTTGTATACTACTAGTTTAAAATGTGATTACCTGATCTGGAACATTGAAGGTTTAATATCAAAATTAAATGATGTTGATTTCATTAACTATCTATTGGAACATGATGTCGTAGCCCTATTGGACACCTAGGCAGATAAGAAAATTGACCAACCATGTTTAAATTATTATAAGTGTTTTGAGTGTCAGAATGCCACCAGGTGTCATGGCAAGGGTCGCTATGGCAGTGGCATACAAGTATTTATCAAACATTTCACTTGTCAATGTCATTTGGGTATATTTTATCAGTGTTGATAAACAATTGTTTGGTGTTGAAAACGACATTTTATTAGGTTTCTTATACATTCCAACCAGATATGCATCCTTCTACAATGACAATGCTATTTAAAATTGAATAAACATTTTTTATATCTTATATCTTAGACTTGAATCCATGGACTGGTGAACTACCTGATTATATTGAACCAAATCAACATGTGGATGAAGATGATATTTACGAGGATGTACGACTAGCTTTTACCAACTGTCGAAAGTTAACTTCATTGCAAGGTTAATTTTCATTATTTAGTAAGATCAGAAGTTTTGGAATCTTATTTAAAAGGGGCAGAAGCACGTTTTTTCGCTCAAATATATTGATGAAATGTATTTAAAAAACAATTTCACCAATAGTAAAAATCCTTCTCTCTTCGAAAAATAAAGTTTAGAATGAGTGTACATGTTTCGGTAAAGCCATGGGAATCGTTTTTATAATACAAGTTAATATATCTGTTCACAATAAAATGGCCGCCACGCAATTTTTGCTTCATACGCAAAATAGTTTTTACCACTACAGATAATTGGTTTGTGTAATAAGATGTTTTACCCTCCAAAGTTAATTTAAATGACATAAAGTATCATTATAAATGGGAAATTTGAAAAAATAAATTTTGCAGAAAACGTGCTACTGCCCCTTTAAGACCTTATTCCAAATGTCAATCTCCTGTTCAGTACTCATAATTTTCGCAAACCTCCGATTTCTAGTCCAAGTCTATCACACTAGACCCATGAGGATTGGTTATCATAAGAAGACTGTTTGTTGGTATCTATTCTGCTCCGTTCCCACAATTGATATATTTTATGTGCGCCTCAAACCTATATCACGAGGGGTTGGAACATTGACACGATTGCTTTCATCTTTGTATTTAAAATGCATGGCACGATTGTTTCATCTTTGTATTTAAAATGGATGGCGGTATATACCTCCGAGAAAACCTTCGGTGGGGTTTTATTAGATATTCGGTAGAAGGAATAAAACGTAAAACCTCACATGCTCGGTTTTACTTTTTATTTCCCAGCCACCCTCAGGTTTTTTAAATGTCTACCCCAACCTGGTGTTTTCTCCCTGACGTAAATCTTACCATGGAAACCACAAGGAAACTTACTTACTTACTTACCAGATTGAAACCTACAGTAAACCAGAACATGGAAACCAAATGGATACTTAAAGTAAACCTTAACAGGGAAACCAGGTAGAATCTTAAAGTAAACCATAACATGGAAACCAGGTGGAAACTTACAATATACTAAGACATATGGATACCAGGTTGATACTAAGTGTAAACTAAATCATTGAAACTGAGTTGAAACCAGCACTAAACTAAATTCATTGAAACCAGATTGATTCCACTTCACACTGGATACCATCGGGTACTTGTGCAAAATTCAGTTTCAGTGTTGGCGGCAATGACACCATTAAAAACTGTTAGAATACTTGTTTCCATTGGGATTCCTGTTAGTTTTTAGTGTTCCGAAAACCATCTCATTCTTACTGTGAATGGTTTCAGTTAATAGATCAACACTATGTAATCCAATTCGTTAAGGCGTCTTTGCATACTATTTAAGAATTTTCAAGTTTGTATTTATTGTAGAGCACACAACGCTAAGGTAAAATCTCTGTGTCCCTTGTTGATGGTCATAGAGTCATAAAATCTACAGTTTACAATTCCTATCATTTAGTCAAGACTCATGTTGGCGTTTAGGACGTGGTACATAAGGGCCTCAAAATGAACCATAGAGTCGCCCGAACTACAATTTTTAATCCCCGACCTGGCCAAAGATCCTGTGACTTTATTTATGGAAAGGAAGGAAGAAGAACATTGATTTCATGCCAAAGCCCCTGCTTATGATCACTTTAGGGGCAACGAAATCCTCCAATGACTAATCCCCATAGGTGTTTTGTTCAGGGGAATTAAGGGAAAATAGGTTTTAAAGTCGTAGCCCCTGTGAATCAACTCATATCAGGGGCCACAGAGACACCACATCTGTTGTTCATAATCACCATTTGCCATGGAGTCTATACACAATATGTCAGCCTTTTAGGCTTCTTAGTTCTTGAAAAGAAGTTTAAAATAGTTTCCCTGCTGTCCTTATTTCGAACATTGAGTCATCAAATGTATAATTGTCAATCACAATGATCAAGGCATCTGTACAAATGATGTCATGATTTGAGAATTTTTCTAAAAGTTTAAGGATATGACCCTTGTTACCCTTTTAAGGTGACATGGTTATTAAGAATGTACAATTTATAACCCACACCAGTCAAGAAGTAAAACATAACAAAAGAAGAAGTAGCCCCCGTTGTCCTGATTAGATAATGGATGTATGTATATATGTTTAGTATTACTTACACGGTATATGTTAATAGGATATAAATTTACCTGGTTCTTTTCTCGTAGGGTTAATTTCGCGTCTTGGAACACACAATACATCCGAATCTTTCCCACTCGATGTGTTTATTGAAGTGTGTGTATTTATGACAAGACTACATGCCAACTGTACTTCATCAAACACGTGGTGAGAACACCCTTCGGTTCTCTGACAAAGCTCTTCACACAGTTTTGGACCATAGGGCTGAAGTGTACCCAGGCCCCATGTCTGATAGATGCTTCCTGATAGAAGTATGAAGTAGAGGAAAAGTATGTGGACCATGGTGTTAGAACTGATGTGGTTCGACTCGACTGAGGCAGACAAATGAAGTAAGTTTCTCAGTAATCCTGCAATATACAAGCTTTAAAATATATATGATGCTTAATTAATGTCGTTACTGATATGATTGATATGTGAATGTATATTTCCACTATGGTAAACGTTAATCATACTTAGTTTTCATTACAATAATTAATTCAAAAATATCATTTACTTTATTTATGGCATTATCATACATTGACATTTCTTTCACATATATTTTTTTCATAAAATTTATTTAGCTTTACTACGTTCCAACTCACAACATTCATATATTCACTCAGCTTGCATATTTATCCCCAAATGCCAAATATATCATAATTACTAGTTTCCAATTAAAATTGATTAACATCATTATGCATGTGAAGAAACCGAAAATACACTTCCAATTTACATGCACAGTAGTTATGTGACCAATAAACATTATCAACTGAATTTGGTCTTTTTGTCTGTTATACATAAGATTCCAACATTACATTTGACTAATTGACGCACGTCACGCGCTGTGCATTGTCCGGTTTTCGATCAGAAATCACTACTTTTACCTTCATATCGTTAATATTCTAAATCTACTATCATCAAAATGGTAGTTTTCGGTAACAGTCGGTATTTCGTGATAAAATAACACGATTTATAACGTTTGCAATATGTGAGGGTGCCAAAAATGTATCCCTTACCTTAAATTGTAATAAACTCGTCTCAGACAGAAACGACCCCTTGTAAATGATAATGTATGATGTTTAAATAGTGTTTTAAAAATATTTATGTAATAGAAAACAGTTTCTGTTGGAATTGTTGGTATAAAAGTGATTTCTGAAAACTTTATTACAATTCAGGGCTAGGAGGCCAAAAGTGTATCGCTTGCCTCAAATTGTAATAAACTTGTCTCAGGCTGAAATAACCCTTCGTAAATGAAAATGTTTGATGTTTAAATAGTTTTTAAAAAATGTTTTTGAAATAGAAAAAAGTTTCTGTTGGAATTGTTGGTGTAATAGTGATTTTTGAAAACTTTATTATAATTCAGGGCAAGGGTGCCAAAAATGTAACGCTTGCCTCAAATTGTAATAAACTTGTTTCAGACTGAAACAAACCTTTGCAAATGATAATGTATAATGTTTAAACATTTTTTTAAAATGTTTTTGTAATAGAAAACCATTTCTGTTGGAACTGTTGGTTGAAAATTGATTTCTGAAAACTTATTACAATTCAGGGCAAGGAGACCAAAAATGTATCACTTGCCTCAAATTGTAATAAACTCGTCTTAGACCGAAATAACCCTTTGCAAATGATAATGTTTGATGTTTAAGTAGTTTGTAAACAATGTTTTTGTAATTGAAAACAGTTTCTGTTGGAATTGTTGGTATAAAGGCTATTTCTGAAAACTTTATTATAATTCAGGGCAAGGGTGCCAAAAATACATCGCTTGTCTCAAATTGTAATAAACTTGTCTCAGACTGAAACGACCCTTTGTAAATGATAATGTATCATGTTTAAAGAGATTTTTTTAAATGTGTTGTAATAGAACAAGTTTCTGTTGGAATTGTTGGTTTAAACTTGATTTCTGGAAACTTTATTACAATTCAGGGCAAATTTTATTACAACTCACGGGCGTTATTACAATTTGCGATTTTTATCACAATTCAGGGCACAACAGGTATTGGCGATTTTTGTTTCACTCTTTATCTTTACATGGCATTTAATTAGTGACATGTTACAGATGACATTTTGGCACTACATTAATAACTGAAGGGCCTTTCGGCTGTTTTGCCCACCATGGGAATCTGGACCCAAACTCACCTCACCTCACCTCACCTGCCCTTTTGCACAAAGTCGCACGTGCAATTAAACTTCTAATTGAAAGACCCTAGTGTCATTCTGGTGTGCATTCTGGAGTCCCTCTAGTTCTCTCTCAAATCGAGGAGGGAGGTATTCGATATTCGTCTGGTCTTTATTCTCCCTTACTCTCCGACTTTCTACATTTATGATCACATTCGCAATTAAACTATGTGTTATAGATATGTTAGTTGTATTCATAGACAATAGAATGTTACTGTTTCACTATTTTGATTCCTGCGCATTCATGGATGGATTGAACAGTAAAATCGTAGGCGAATGTAGATGGGTCGGGTTCTATCTTCGGTAATCCTTTTGAATACACAATAATTAAACAAATGAATGGATAAATAAATAAATAAATAAATAGGGTAAGTATCAAATGCTAAGCCTAAATAATTATCTCGCATATTGTTTGACGCCAGGTAAACAAGTATGATACTCGGTTGTCGTTGACGCTAAATAGCCACTGGACATGCTCAAGATTACAATCAAATGAGGAAAAAAGGATGCATAATATCCCATTGACTGCAGTGAAAACTTGGATGTCGTCCCTGAGAAACCCTTTTCCCAAAGTGTTGAGAAGAAGGACACTAACATTTCTTATACAGCTCAATAATGGTTGAGTGGCCAAATGACAAAACTACCAAAGAGACTGGAGCTTTCATTCGTTTTAAAATAGTTCAATATAGTTTTTAATATTTTTTATTTAAAGTCTGACGATAATGGTACAACAATTATGTTAATAATGAAATGCGTATGTTTTGTCTGAGTTATGTCTAAAATAAATATTTGATGAAAAGTTTACTCAGATATAGTCCTGACAACTGTTTAGAATATTGTGAATATTGTCTGATGTTAGTGTGCTTCTGAAAGCATACGTTCTGATAAATTTTGAACCCCTAGACAACAGTTGAACATGCTCAGTGTGAATTTCTAGATGAACACAGATCAATACAGACCTCAAAATCGTCCAGGAATCTGGCAAATACATACGACTCTTATTATTTTAATTTAACCTCAAGATGATTCAGGAACATGTCAATATCTTCAACTCAAATAGTTATTACAGTACTCAATTTACACTGTCGGCCAAAAAAAACGCCTACCAGATAACTCATCAGATTTGTTTTAAAGTATAATGAACAGTTTGGCAATATTATAGCTTTATGAAGTTACAATTTCTGCATACAATTTTTAAATTTCAGAAGTTGGCATGTCACAAAAGAACCACGATTATTGAAATGAGACAACATAATTGCGCAGTTTTTTATCAATCGTGATCAGAAAAACATTTGAAACAGATTTTCATACAACCACAAGCAATAATACATGCACGCAATCACATTAAAGCGGTGATGATGCTACAGATGCAAATGTATGTGGTTTCGGTTCGCATGTGAATCAACCAAAAATAGGGGTCTTCATCGGGGGTGGTTTTCAAGAATGTTATTGACTCGAATAACAGTTTTTACATGATTTCAATGGACTTTCGTATTAATTTTTGTTTCAGCATAAATAGTAAGCTTCATTTTGATTTATGTTAAACGTTAAATTTTTCTGTATGTTTACCAAAGTGTTCTATGAAACATTATGCTTTATGCAATGTTTATATTAGAATACATTTTAATGATAACTCTGTCTGCTGGGTAAATTATTGTATTCATGATGAATATGTTACTATGACCTAAATCCCAAGGTCACAAGGACATTTAATATCTCAATCATGATAGGGTTTACACATATTCTTCTCTGTGGACATTGACAGAAGTAAATAACGCCAGTCGGATCTGATAGCTGAATATTGAAAGGTCAATATATGGCACATATAAGTACGGAGAGGAAACAAACTATCCCTATTTCTAAAGATTGTCAAACAATAAATAATGCTCAATAAAGTCGATGTTGATATCTGTGATGAGGATATACCTAGTAAACAGATATACACAATTACTTTTATGGGGTGCTGGGATTTATTTCTAAGGGTATTGTATTTGCCGTTTTTGATAAACATTTAAACTTAAGATGTGGACGGCAGCAAGTAACTTCTTGGACTTTAAAACCGTGCTGCAGGACCTCACACAACTAAAAAACAATCATGTTTCGCCCTACTTTCTCACCCGGATAAGCAGAATCCTAAAAAAATTATTTTGTTAAAGGCATGTATTTTCGAAACATGAACAGTAGGTTTCAGTAATCATCTATCAAGTTGAGTTAGCTTCGAGAGAAATGGCGTAACTATTTTAGTCGTATTTTTCACTTGGACTCCAATATCTTGTGTAATAGGTATAAATTCTTTTGCTGCTTAAAATCAACCTCTTTCGTACAAATATAGTGCAGTAATATGTCTCATAAAGTGAATGTGGTACTCAGGAATAACTGAGAAATATAGTTTATTACAAGAACAAAGGGAAAACATTGACAATAACATTTGAAGGGGTTAAGATAACACCGGGGTTATCTGTAAATTTAACATTTTGTAGTAAATTGAATGGCAGATAACCCTGTTGTTATAATAACCCTGTCATTTACAATTAAAATAGGGACAAAGAAGTGGGGCTATGGTGTATGTTGGAGGAACCTGGAAGTATAAGAAGAGTAAGATTTTCCGGATAACAACTTCTTTAATGTGAAAATACACGAACATTTTCTTGTTCTTGAGTATATCACTTCTTAATACCCTTCAAAGACCTGACAGTATAAAATCAGATATTGTCCGCTAGTTGGGGTGTAATCATGCCATGCAACTTCACTATGCCAGGGTGAATAAGTTCATCTTAATTGTACTTGACATTTGAAAAAATATAACATATGGCATCATATCTAAAAAGGGACAGAACAAATCTGAAACAAATACTATATATTTTACCCCTCTTCCGGTCTCGTTGCTGTGGTTACAAGTGTAGGTGTATTAGCCGATACACCTACACTTTTTCTGATATACGTATACTTTTTCTGATATACCTACACTTTTCTAATATACCTACACTTCTTAACAAATGAGAAATTAATTGAGTCAATTTTCTAAGACACCTGGGATCTAACCTGTGTCCTGTTGCTTTCTGGCCGAACGTGCTAACAATTAGACCACGAGGCAAGTTGAATTTTTATAAATGTGTTAATGACAAAATGAATAAGGTTCTCTCTATTTTTCACTATTTGGCCATGTTGACATTAGAAATGCACGTGCGTCTGCGTTGACAATACCGTCATTGGGTCAAATCAATTAGATTTCGAGCCCCAAACATGGGTAACCATAAACCGCAGCACGGGCTGAGCGTGAGGCCGTATTTGGGTTGTGTGTTTCATACACAAGCTGTATTTTTTTAGAAATATTATGAAATAGTATCCGTTTTTACTCGACGGTAAGTTGGGTATAAGAGAGATATACCAATGCTTGTCCTCGTGTATCAAAATCTCTACAAGTTTATCCATCAAATTAATATCATTCACATTAGTGAAAACCTAGCAAATCTAGCAAATGTAACAAATCTAGAACCACGGATATCAATTTTAGCACATCTAATACACTTAAGGATTCACACATACAGATAATTCAACACAATCATTTACAAAACATCACAATGTACATCTATCACATTGTGAACAATAACATCTTACAGTCTTGACGGTCTATTCTCAAACAGTTTGTTTATCCATATGTACAAACCATATTACAATCAATACAACATTTAGATAAATATAACATTTCAATAAATAGAGGATATCTGCCTATTCTTGACAAATACCATGTTTATATCATTGAGTGGGTTAGAAAGTTGAAAATATGTACCTCATGACAGTGTCAGTAATATTAATTGTGTTGCGTTTATCCACTACCGATTATACAGAACTCATTATGAAAATTACTTGAACTCTGTTGAGTGTTGAGTGTTACAAATTACGGTGCTTGGTTGAACTTTATACTGTTTTTTTGAATCAACAAATAACAATTAAAATAACAATGCAACCTTATTTGGCAGATTTATGTTCTAAAATAATTATAAAATAATAATACAACCTAATTTGGCAGATTAATGTTCTGGAATAATTTTCAATTTTAATACAACCTTATTTGGCAGATTTATGTTCTAATATAATTATCACTTAATAATAACTAGGATTGACGCGTCAATACTTAGGTCTTCAAGACTTCTGCTTGACCCTCAGCTCCATGTTTGATCGAGGAATGTCACAAACATTGTTCTGTCAAACTTCCATTCGTAACATCTTATAATGTACTGAGAAAACCTAAAAAAATCATAAATTTAATTTTAAAATTAAGATGGCGCCAAAACCACGTGACCTACGAATTCGCCATGATTGACTTTTTTGCTTGCATTGTCATTGCCCATCGTTTACTAAAAGTTTCAAGTCTCTATCTCAATTTTTAAAATTTTCCCCATGTTAAAATTCAAAATCGTGATTTCCTGTCATTTTTCAGCCATAATTGTGACCGGAAATGACTGTTCGCGAGCGATTTTATTATTGATTCCTAAAGACAATATATTGATGTAGTAGCCCTGAAAATTTCATGCAATTGTAAGATCAGGAAAGTGGAGTAATGTCCCCTTGAAGTAGGTCCAATGTAACAAGTCGCCCAACTTTGAAAGGTCACTGTCGGAAAAGTATTAGAAATTCGCACAAACAAGAACAAACTTGTTATTCCCAAATGTGTCATCTATATATAAATTAAATTTCAGCTCTTTAGTAGTAATATCTTCGGAGTGGTGTTTCCGCAAAGGTACATGGGGTCAGACATTTTGAAAAAGTTAGAAAATCCAAGATGGCGGCTGAACCACGTGACTTACGATTTCACGGCGATTTACTTTTTTTGCTCGGATTGTCAATGCGCATGTTTTAAAAAAAGTTCCAAGTCTCTAAGTGCATTTTGATTTTTTTTCCCATGTTAAAAATCGAAATTTTGAATCGAACTGGACCTTTAACGAGGACAGCAATCGAAAATCCGTTCGACCACTTTTCAGATCGCATTAAAACCTACCATCCCTGAAAGTTTCATCAAAATCGGTTCAGCCGTTACTTCAGAAGTCGGCGAACAAAAACGTGTGGAAAGAATAATAATAATAATAATAATAACTAGGATTGACGCGTCAATACTTAGGTCTTCAAGACTTCTGCTTGACCTAGAACTCCATGTTGGACGTAGGGTTATTCGTCTGTTTCTCCGCTTTAAAATGAGCTATCACACATGTCTCTATCTTCAGTAGTTTTTTTACAAAAATTCTCCAAAGAAGGTACCCCTCTGAAAACGGAAACATCACATATTAATGGACCCCTACATTACATTTCTCACGATTAAGACAAAATGGTTAATATTTCCATACTAAGGTGTAACATAGAAAATGTTGTGCTGTCATTTCCACTTAAGAAGATGCAATCATCATTTAGATTGCATACATAATTAATGCGTTATGCTGTTCTGAATATTCAAGAAAATACTCAAAAATGCTTAAATTTGGACCCCTAGACATCGTTTGCGATGTTCGAGGCTTAACTATCAACTTTTTGATGAAAGCGGTCAACATAAAAGTTGTTCTTCTTGAAATTATGCATAGGCAGGTGTATGCAAAATTTCAATAGCGTAAGAAGTTAAGCAGTAATGATCCTTTAAACATGGCTGAAAATGGCGAGTTGTGAAAAATGGCAATCTTCTATGACTTGTCACACATAAACTATGACAGAAAAATGTTTGAAATTTATTTACCTTAATAAAGGACATCTCTACTTCACGATGATATATTAAACATAATTGTATCTTCAGTGGTTTACAATGGAAAATTCTACAAAGAAAGTACCCCTCGAAAAGTCTCAAAATCCCAAAATTTTATATTTTTGGAAATACGTCCAAATTGTGTCGATACTATCAACTTTTACATGATAATGATATGTTGTGGAATTGTATAACTAGTTATATGGAAGAGATAGCAATAAGTAACTTTGACATAAGTTCATTTGTAACAGAGTTATGACCCTTTGAACATATAGCCTAAAAACGATCTTTTAAAAAAAGGTCCATATTCAAGGGCATATTCCTGACATTTGAGGACAAAATTCAAAATTCGGAAAAGATCATGTTGTTGTACATTCATTTAGCTTTCGGATGAGCTATCACACATATCTGTATGTATTGCCGTGTTTTAGAAGAAGATTTTTGAAGACGCGTACCCTCAAAATCGCGAAAGTGAGCAAAAATTTAAGTTTTTTCGAAATAGCAAAAAATGTATTATTACGGCCGAAAACCGCTATGGGCCTAATCGATGGGGAATATTGTTGCCCACATTTTGGTGAAAGTTTTATGAAAATATCTTAATTAGTTTTCGAGCTATTGAGGTTTGAAGTTTTGACTTCAAGGGGAGATAACTCGCGATAGAAGTCGAAAATCAAAATTCGGCCGACGTACAAGGCTAGTTTTTGTTACAGGCTATTATCCCTGAAAATTTCGTGCAAATCGGTTCAGCCGTTATTTCAGAATCGCGATCACAAAAAACGTACAAATAATAATAAAGAAGAAGACTAGGATTGACGCGTCAATACTTAGGTCTTCAAGACTTTTGCTTGACCTTGAACTCCATGCTGGACTCTCGGTTATTCGCCAGTTATTATGCTTTAAAATGAGCTATCAAACATGTCTCTATCTTCAGTAGTTATTTTACAAAAATTATCCAAAGACAATGACCCTCTGAAAATGGAACAATCGCTTATTAATGGACCCCTACATGACCTTTCTCACAATTAAGACAAAATGGTTAATATTTTCATACTAAGTTGCAACATAGAAAGTATTGTGCTTTAATTTCCACTTAAGTAGATGTAACCAACTCTCCCTTTGAACATACAGTAGAAGAACACACTTTTAAAAAATGACCATGTTAAAGGACATATTTTTAAAATTTTAGGAAGAAATTCAAAATCCGGCCGAAACAGTCCTCTCAGGAGTTCATTTATCTTCAAAATGAGCTATCACACATAGCTGTATGTATTGCCGTGAATTAGGAGAAGACTTTTAAAGACACGTACCCTCAAAAACGCGAAAGTTAAAAAAAAATCAGTTTTATCGAAATAGCAAAAAATCTATTATTACGGCCGAAAATCGCTATAGACTAAATCGATGAGGAATGTTGTTGCCCACATAGTGGTGAAAGTTTTAAGAAAATATATTGATTAGTATTCGAGTTATGAAGGTTTAAAGTTTTAACTTCAAGGGGAGATAACTCGCGAAAGAAGTTGAAAATCAAAAAAGTGGCTCGTTAAAATCTAAGTTGGGTCACAGGCTATCATCCCTGAAAGTTTGAAGAAAATCAGTCAAGCCGTTACTGCTGGAGCGATGACACAAAAAATCTGGAAAGAATAATAATAATAATAATAATAAGAAACACGATAGGAACAATAGGTCTTCAGACATTCGTCTTGAAGACCTAATAATAATAATAAGAAACACGATAGGAACAATAGGTCTTCAGACATTCGTCTTGAAGACCTAACTAGGATTGCCACAGGCAATACTTAGGTCTTCAAGACTTCTGCTTGACCTAGAACTCCATGTTGGACTCTCGATTATTCATCAGTTTCTCTGCTTTAAAATGAGCTATCAAACATGTCTCTATCTTCAGTAGTTTTTTTTACAAAAATTCTCCAAAGAAGGTACCCCTATGAAAATGGAAAAATCACGTAGTAAGGGACCCCTACATGATGTTTCTGACGATTAAGACAAAATTATGAAAATGTTCATGATAAGGTGTAACATAGGAGATGTTATACTTTGATTTCCACGTAAGTAGGTGATAACATCATTAAGATTGCATACATATTTAATACATTACGCTGTTCTGAATATTCAGGAAAATATGCAAAAATGCTCATTTTCGGACCCCTAGACATCGCTCGCGATGTTTGAGGCTTAACTATCAACTTTTTGTTGAAAGCGGTCAACAAAAAAGTTTTTCTTCTTGAAATTGTGCATACGCAGGTGTATGTAAAATTTCAATAGCATGAGACGTTAAGCAGTTATGAACCTATCAACTTTGTTGAAAATGGCGATTTTCGAAAAATGATAATCTTCTATGACTTGTCACACGTAAACTGTGACAGACACATGCTTGAAATTAATTGTCCTCAATAAACTGATATCTCTCCCTCAAAATGAGCTATTAAACATGTTTGTATCTTCAGTGGTTTGCAATAGAAAATTCTTCTAAAAATATGCCCCTTTAAAAGTTCTCAAAATCAAGAAATTTCATATCTTTGAGCAAATGATGATTTTGTGATTAAACTATCAATTTTTACATGATAAAGATCTAAACAAGAAATATTGGGTAATGTATCTTCATCCGATTGCAATAAGTAACTTTGACGTATCTTTATTTGTAACAGAGTTACGTCCCTTTGAACATGATGCCGAAATTCGAACTTATTAAAAAGGACCATCTTGAAGGGCAGATAACTGAAATCGCAGGACGAAATTCAAAATTCTGGCAAATTCAAGTTTTTCTACATTCATTTAGCTTTAAGATGAGCTATCACACATAGCTGTATGTATTGCCGTGATTTAGGAGAAGATTTTTAAAGACGCGTACCCTTAAAACCGCGAAAGTTGAGAAAATTTTCAGTTTTTTCGAAATAGCAAAAAATCTATTATTACGGCCGAAAACCGCTATAGACCTAATCGATGGGGAATGTTGTTGCGCACATTTTGGTGAAAGTTTTATGAAACTATCTTAATTAGTTTTCGAGATATTGAGGTTTGAAGTTTCAACTTCAAGGGGAGATAACTCAAGAAAGAAGTCGAAAATAAAAAATCGGCCAACGTACAGGGCTAGTTTCTGTCACAGGCTATCATCCCTGAAAATTTCATTTAAATCGGTCCAGCCGTTACTTCAGAATCGCGATCACAAAAAACGTACAAATAATAATAATAAGAAAGAAGAAAAAACCGGATAATAACAATAGGTCTTCCAGACATTCGTCTTGAAGACCTAAAAAAAACGGATAATAACAATAGGTCTTCCAGACATTCGTCTTGAAGACCTAATAACTAGGATTGACGCGTCAATACTTAGGTCTTCAAGACTTCTGCTTGACCTTCAGCTCCTTGTTGGATCGAAGAATGTCACCAATAATCTTTCTAACAAAACTTCTATGTGTAACATCTCCTAATGTACTGAGAAAGCCTAAAAAAATCATATTTTTTTTTTAAAATGAACATGGCGGGAAAACCACGTGACCTACGAATTCGTCATGATTTACTTTTTTGTTTGCATTGTTATTCCCCATCTTTTGAAAAAAGTTTCAAGTCTCTATGTCAATTTTGAAAATTTTCCCCATGTTAAAATTCGAAATCGTGATTTTCTGTCATTTTTCAACCTTAATTGTGACCGGAAATGACTGTTCGCGAGCGATTTTATTATTGATTCCTAAAGACACTATATTGATCTAGTAGCCCTGAAAATTTCATTCAGTTTTAAGGTCGGGAAGTTGGAGTAATTTCCCATTGAAGTAGGTGGAGTTTATCAAGTCGCCCAAATTTGAAAGGTCACTGTGCGAAAAGTATTAAGAGTTCGATCCTGAAAAACAACACCATGTATTCACCAATGCTTCAGCTACATACAAAAGTAAATGTCAGATTCGTGGTGCAAGTATCTTCAGAGGAGAAGATTGTCAAAGGTACATGGGGTCGGACACTTCTAAAAAGTGACAAAAATCAAAATGGCGGCCAAACCACGTGACCTACGAATTCACCATGATTTACTTTTTTGCTTGCAATGTCATTGCGCATCTTTTAAAAAAGGTTCCAAGTCTCTAGGTATATTTTTAAAAATTTTCCAATGTTAAAAAGTGAAACTTAGAATCGAACTGGACCTTTAATGGATCAATCAATCAAAAATCCGTTCGACACATTTCTAAGTCCTATTGCATTCTACCATCCCTGAAAGTTTCATGAAAATCGCTTCAGCCGTTAGTTCAGGAATCTCTGGACAAAAATCGTGGAAAGAATAATAATAATAAATATAGTCACAAGTGACGATAAAAGGATTCAGCGCATATTTGATTAATTTCCTAATAAGTATATCATATCAGCAGTCATTCCTGAAAGTTACACGAAGATCTCTATAAGCATGAAGCTACAGCAGCCTCTACCTGTCCATCATGTAAAACGAAAGTAGGATTTATCAACAACAATCAAAATGGCGGCTAAACCACGTGACTTTCGAATTCGTTGTGATTAACTTTTCTGCGTGCATTGTCATTACGCATCTTTTTAAAAAAGTTGCAAGTCTCTAGGTGAATTTTGAAAAAAAATTCCCATGTTAAAAATCGAACTTTAGAATCGAACTGGACCTTTAATGGTTTCATTGATTGGGCCAAAAAGCTCCGCTGCAAAACTACATGGTAAGGGCTATCAGCCTACAAAGTTTGGCTGCAATAGTCGCATTCCTTCCGGCAAAAGTCGTGTTTACAAGATCCCTGGTAGAAGAACAAAGGAATTGCGACTTTTACACAGTCTATGGGCGTGACCTGCATCCTTTGTTTCTGTTGATCAAATTGTGTGAATAGTTTCGCATGAATAGCGACGAAACCGTACATCTTACAAAATTGTTATGATTGACTTTTTTGTCTGTAGTGTTCCTGTCTATCATATTAAAAAAAATTAACTCTCTAAGTGCATTTTGAAAATTCCCCCCATGTTAAAATTGTCAGTGTTATTTATCTATAATTATGTACCCGTTCTCAAAAACCGGAAATGACTGTTCAGCGTCGATTTTACTGTTGATTCGTATAGACAATAGTACTGTCTTACATTTCCTGGAAAAATCTTGAAATTTTTGATTAAATCTTATGAGTTATCTCCCTTTGAAGTTTACGATTTTCAAAAATTGTCGGACTTTGAAAGGTCACTGTGAAAAAAGTATTAGGAATTTGCACAAACGAGAACAAACTTGTTATTCCCCAATGTGTCAGCTATATATGAATAGAGTTTCAGCTCGTAGGTGCTTATATCTTCGGAGTGGTGTTTCCGCAAAAGTACATGGGGTAGGAAAATTTGAAAAAATTAAAATATCCAAGATGACGGCTAAACCACGTGACTGACGATTTCGCCATGATTTACTTTATTGATCGCAATGTCATTGCGGATCTTTTGGCAGAGGTAACTAGTCTCTAGGTGCATTTTGAAAAAATTTCCCATGTTAAAAATCGTACTTTAGAATCGAACTGGACCTTTAATGGCTTGATTGATTGGGCCCAAAAGCTTCGCTGCAAAACTACATGGTAAGGGCTATCAGCCTACAAAGTTTGGTTGCAATAGCTGCATTCCTTCTGGCAAAAGTCGTGTTAACAAGATCCGTGGAATAATAATAATAAAACACGCCAATCTCAATAAGGATTCAGAACTTTAGTTCTGAATCCTTAATAAGGATTCGCATAATAACAATACGTCTTCCAGACTATGTCTTCGACTATGTCTTGAAGACCTAATAATAGAAGGATTCGGATAAAAACAATACGTTTTCCAGACTTTGTCTTGAAGACCTAATAATATAATCTTATTTTGCAGATATATGTTCTAATATGATTATTAAATAATAATTCACCCTAATTTGGCAGATTAATGTTCTAAAATGATTTTCAATTTTAATACAACCTTATTTGGCAGATTTATGTTTTAATATAATTATCAAATAATAAAACAACCTCATTTGGTAGATTAATGCTTTAATATTGTGTTATGTATATATCCAATGAGATCACTTAATTAATAGTGTTTGATAAATATATCCAATGATATCACTTAATAAATAGTTCGGGATGTAAACGTTATCTCGAATTTGAATTTGAGGAATACTCAGTTTTTAAAACAGGACGCCTTGTACTCGTTAATCTATAACTAGTGTTGTGTCTTTCAGATTTTAGCAGTGAAACGACCGTTATTCATTGCCAACTTTATAGGAGTGTTTCCATTCTTATCTCGCCTCTTCTCAAACCCAACAAGTTCCTGCAGCGTGACAAGATACTTGACCATATTAATTTGACCAGCATGACAGGCGGTGTGAAGTACATTGAAACCAAATTCATCAGACGATGTCACACTGACATTGTGTTTTTTATGCAGTAAGTCAACAATTGAAATTCTACCAGTTTCAACAGCCATCATAAGAGCAGTTTTCCCGTCCTTTCCTCTTCACTCTACGTCATTGACATTTAGTGACAGGACATAATTCACAACATCTTCACCATTTCTTAAAACAGCCATGTGTAGAAATGTGTTGTTTTCCCTATCAATTGTTTTAAATTCAGCCCCTCTGTCAAACAAGAACTTAACAACATGAACAGCATTAGTTATCATCAGAGGCAATTTTCTCTTTATATTTCTCCAATCTATGTCACTGTTACAGTCATCTACCAATCTCTTAACCATATAAATATCTTTAACAAAACAAGCATAGTGCAACACAGTTTCATTGTTTCTGTCAACAGCTGACAAATCAATTCCTTGTTGAATAAGAAAGTCAAACATTTCTCGATAGCCTTCTTCCACAGCTGTCATGATGCATGCCGACCTACTAAAGTTGTCCTCACAGTTGATATCTACCAGCCCTTGACACACCAGTCTCTTGACCTCGTCAAATTATCTTCGTCACATTCTAAAAGGAATTTTTTACAGGTAGTACTGTTCTTGTCACCTGTAGAGAAGAGGATTATCGTAATAATACAGAAGAAAAGAGGTATTCAACTTCCACACAAAAAATGATACCTCATTTTCCAGTTTTAAAATTATAACAAGTCATTGTCAGAAATGTTGCCATGTCCCCGCCGAAATTAAAACATAGGCTAAAAGGATGGACTGACAGCTAATGTCAATGTTTCCCAAGTCTCGGAGTATCAATTTTAGTTTCATGTTGGTTTCCATACCTGAAATTAGTATTCAAAGATTCCATTAAATGGAAACCAACTTGGAACTGTCAAGTGTTGTTTCTTGTTGGTTTCCGATCTTGAAAGTGGTATTCATAGTTTCCTTTTTTGGAAACCAACATGAAACCATCCAGTACAATGAATGGACAAGCTGGATAAGGAATAAGGAACTATACACGGATGAAGGAATAACAAAATATAAATTATAAGGTCATTGACTATATAATGAAAGGTGTCATGGTGTTGTTGTGTATGCCTACTGCCTACCAAATTTAATAGTCATGTATTGTTTCTTGTTATATATTGGACTACTCTTTAACAACTAAACAATAACAATATTTATGCCAAAGCCTAATTTGTAGTGAGCAGCCTTAATTTTAAATAGATGGAAGTCAAATACATGCTCTCTAGTAGTAACGTCTATATATAGATCATGACTGCTCTAATGAGGGAGTCGCATATGGAGGTAGTTAAAGCCAACCCACATGGCCCTTGACTGCACAAAAGGTTTTGTTTCACCAGTCATCCAATGCCGCCAAATTTGTCTATTCGTCCACATTAGTTCTTATGATAACCTGTGACTCAATGGAAAAAAACGCAAGGAGATCAAAATCATATCTTGTGTCATCCACAGAAGGCTAAACTTCATCATATCATGACAGTGCGCATTTCATGTGATACATATAGCTCATATTCTTCTTCTGGTTGTTCGCAGTATGCTAACGATAGCAATAACTGATAACATTGTAAAGATGATCAACTACCACAGCAAAAATGAGCTGGTTTCCAGAACACTGAAACTAACAGGATACCAAATGGAAACCAATATTTCCAGTTGGTATCCAGACAGTTTTTATAACTTTCCATGTGGTTTCCAGCAACACTGAAACTGAATTTTGCACCAGTATCCGGATGGTATCCAGTGCGAATATATCCACTCCTCCAAGTGGTATCCAACTGGTTTCCATGAATAACTTTCTTTTTGGTTTCAACTCAGTTTCCATGTGATAGTTTCCACTTGGTTTCCACTTGGTTTCCATATTTCTTAGTGTACACTTGGTTTCAACTTGGTTTCCATGTTCAGGTTTACTGTTGGTTTCAGTCTGGTTTCCTTGTTAAGGTTTATTGTAGGTTTCAGTCTGGTTTCCATGTTACGGTTTACTGTAGGTTTCAACCTAGTTTCCATGTTTACTGTAGGTTTCAGTGTGGTTTTAGTATAATGGTTTACTGTAGGTTTCAGTCTGGTTTCAGTGTAATGGTTTAATGTAGGTTTCAGTGTGGTTTCAGTGTGATTTCAGTGTAATGGTTTACTGTAGGTTTCAGTCTGGTTTCCATGTTAAGGTTAACTGTAGGTTTCAGTGTAATGGTTTACTGTAGGTTTCAACCTGGTGTCCATGGTTGGCATTTGCATGTTATGATTTAAATGAATGCAGTGTCAACACCTACAGCAACTGCTATCTTCATCAAGAGCAATAATGCTTCGGAGAAAATAATTCTAGGAATGATAAAAATAATTGTACTTTGTTATAAAGTTCATTACATAAAGTGCCAATAGCAAAGTCAATCTAATCATATCTAATTGCAAAAAAGAAAAGACATTTTGCCTGTTGTACTAGTAATACAAAACATGTGTGTTGTATTATGAAGTTTATTACGTAAGTGTCAATTGCAGAGCAAATACTTGACTAATGTTGCGAAAAGGAGAATACATCTGACAATCAAATCTAAGGAATGTATTCAAATGATATCAAGTACACAATACCATATAGTGATCTTATTTATGAAGATCCTAGATATACATTTAAAAATTGTATTATTTAAAATTACTTCATAAATCATCCAGCAAAATGCGTTAACTGGATGACGAGGTAAAATAACAGGGCATTGCTGCTGATTAAGAAAGAGGATCACTGATAGTTCTGTGGTTATATTCTCGATTTATACTGTGCTGCCGGCCAATGACTATTCAATGTATGTTATGAAAAGGTGGTTTTATTTTCCTCGGGTAAACAGCCCGGGAAAAATTACATCACTAATCCTCTGGGGTGATTTCAAACTCTTCAGCTTCAGCTTAATACGTTCTGTGTCCTCAATGGGAATGAACTTTCGACCACATGGTATGCTCATCTTCAAGCGCAGAAGTCTTTGACCGACAACATGCTTCCTTCATGTTCTTCTAGGCTGTAAAAGTAAAACGAACATAAAAATGATATTAATGACCAACATAAATTGAAATTGGTACAACCTCTGTTTTACTTATTTGAAGTGTTTTAGTAAAATACACAATCATAAGTTCTGATTTGCCAGATATTATTATGTTGTATACTGAAATTATTACATTAGTTCTTAGGTTAAGTTTTGAAACACATGTACCTGTTGTAGGCTAAAGTGAGAGGTCATCTATCGCCTTCTTCAAGTTTCCCATAAGTGCAGGAATGCTGAAATGTTATGAAAGTATCAAATCAATCAAAGAAACATGATGTTTAAAGGGTATTTCATATTCTAACTAAATATAAAGGTCATAATATTATATTCAAAAATATACATCAGTACAACAACTCTTACTTGGTCGTTTTTTTTAGAATGTAATTTTTATGTATTCGTATGAATCAAGAAAGTAGAGACTGTCTTGATACAATAAACATTGACATCGTTTCGATTACAATATTTCGAAGGTATTTGATCAACTTTATTTAAATTGTTATTTCAATCATTAGCATCTTGGACACACAATAAGAAAAACATGAACTGTACCTGCATGCAGTTGTAGAAATATCATGTTGTTTTGCCCTCCGTGAATGACAACAGTTGTTGCCACTGAAGTTCCTGACACCCGGCAGACAAGATTCTGTTTCTTCATTCAGTCACGGGTTATACTGGCAAATAATCGCGCCAAAATGTGGATGATGAACAAAGCTCTTTGTCTGGGAGAGCACATGGTCTGGCTATTATATAACACCATATGGTGGACAGCGAGCGCCCGGCGATACGGAGCATACATTTGACCTACATCTAATTACTAAATTAAGGCTCACTGAATCTTAGAGTGTGTAATTGATATTATTGTGTAGATGTTAAAAAGTAAGTCCAAAAAAAACATATCATGGTTAGTAAGTTAATGGCATTGTCGAAATGAAATGGAATACGGTACATATCATATCATATCAATCAAGGGTTTCAGTTATTTACTTGTTTATATAAATATAACATTTGCAAGACAATATTTTTCTCAAAAGTATAGTTAACCATCCTTTGTTAAAGCTTCATCTGAAAAATTTATTTGAACATGTTTATCAAAATAATTAACATTGAATTTCTAGTTCTTTGCTTTGAATACACGTGCAATTTTAAATAATGGATAACTAATTTGGTTTCTATGGGTCTTTTGATTTGAACAAATGGTTAACAAATGGATACACGGGTTCTTAATTATTTCATTATCTGTTTCCATTACACTACATTACACTACATAACACTTGATAGTTTCATGTTGGTTTCCATTTTCGGGAAACAATAATTGTAATTTATACTAATGGAAACCAGCATGAAACTTCACATTAGAGTTTCATGTTGGTTTCCCTTACGGAAATATTACATATCATAGAGTCCAAAATGGATTCTAGTTGGAAACCAGGTTGCCAAGTTTCAGTGATAGGATAGCAAGTGGATACTCCTATTACCAAGTTAACAGTTGGTTTTCCGATTTCAGGATACTCAGTCATGTGTGCTGTGGTAGTTTCATGTTGGTTTCCATTTAATGGAATCTTTCAATGCAATTTCCAGGAATGGAAACCAACATGAAACCTCACTTGATAGTTTCATGTTGGTTTCCATTTTCTGGAATCAATAATTGCAATTTCCAGGAATGGAAACCAACATGAAACACATAATCAATGTTTCCAGTTGGTTTCCATCAAGGAAATACTTAATGTTATAGAATCCAAAATGGATTTTAGTTGGAAACCATGTTATCTAGATGGATACCAAGTGGATACTCCTATTACCCAGTTTCCAGTTGGTTTCCAGATTGCAGGATACTCAGTCATTTTTGCTGTGTACCTTCGAAATACTGTGGCTTGAAAAATATATTAATATTGAAATGTATCACTCTGTATTACATCCTTATAAAATCCCAATAAAATGATAAAATAATAGAAAATAGCATTACAATAAACTACCCCATTGATTTAAGAACATTTTTTTCTCTCAAAGTATGACACTAAAATTCGCATACAATAACGTATTTGGTCATTTTATTTAACAAATGTGCAAATTAAAAAAAACCACAGATCTTCCAAAATGTTAACAAATATACAAGACCGAACATTGTAAACACCATGCTACGTTCAGAATTATCAGACACCAAATGTATTATATATATGAGAATATGCACGATTTCACTAAATTAAACTAATTGCATTATGTAAATCGTTTCTTTATAGATTTACCGTGCCACATGATATATCCGAAAAGAGTTTTGTAATATATTTTAATAGTTTATGTACTCCGATTTATGATTATTCCGTAAAACACACAGGTATTATATATCACAGCGGATTTCAATATTTATAGCAGCAATTCAAACAGTCTGCACTTTCTTTGTACACTAAAATTTATTGATGATTACATGAAAATTACTTTCTCAAAAACGACAGCTAGAGTTGATGTACTACATGGATGGGAAGAGGGGCTACTACAAGCAAGGCAAACTGGTGGTAGTGGACGAATAGAATGCTGAACAGCAGGACCGGCCAAATAAACACAAGCTTAAATCTGGGGTTAACAAGAAAGGAAATAAATAGGGATGTGGTCAAAGCTTGTATACTGCTAGGTTAAAATGTGATTACCTGATCTGGAACATTAAAGGTTTAATATCAAAATTAAACGATGATGATTTCATTAACTATCTATTGGAACATTATGTCGTAGCCCTAATTGACACATAGGCAGATAAGGAAATTGACCACCCATGTTTTAATTATTATAAGTGTTTTACTCAGAATGCCACCAGGTGTCTTGGCAAGGATCGCTATGGCAGTGGCAGACAAGTATTTAATAGTTCACTTGTCAATGTCATTTGGGTATATTTTATCAGTGTTGAAAACGACATTTTATTAGGTTTCTTATACATTCCAACCAGATATGCATCCTTCTACAATAACAATGCTATTTAAAATGGAATAACCATTTTTTAATATCTTAGAAAAAAGTAATCCAGATCCTTTCATAATGTTGTTAGGTGACTTGAATCCATGGACTGGCGAACTACCTGATTATATTGAACCAAATCGACATGTGGATGAAGATGATATTTTCGAGGATATATGACTAGCTTTTACGAACTGTCGAAAGTTAACCTCATAGCAAGGTTAATTTTCAACATTTAGTAAGATCAGAAGTTTTAGAATCTAATTTTAAAGGGGCAGTAGCACGTTTTTCACTCAAATAAGTTGATGAAATGTATTTGAAAAATAATTTCACCAATAGTAAAACATCCTTCTCTCTTTGAAAAATAAAGTTTAGAATGAGTCTACATGTTTTCGTAAAGCCATGGGAATCTTTTTTGTAATACAAGATAATAAATTGTGTTCATAATAAAATGGCCGCCATGCAATTTTTGCTTCATACGCAAAATAGTTTTTACCACTACAGATAATTGGTTTGTGTAATAAGATGTTTTACCATCCAAAGTTAATTTAAATGACATAAACTATCATTATAAATGAAAAAATTTGAAAAAAATAAATTTTGCAGAATACTTGCTACTGTCCCTTTAAGACCTAATTCCAAATAATGTCAATCTCCTGTTCAGTAAGGTACTCAACATTTTCACAAACCTCCGATTTGTAGTCTATCACACTAGACCCAAGAGGTCTGGTTATCATAAGAAGACTGTTTCTTGGTATCTATTCTGCTCTGTTCCCAAAATTGATATATTTTATGTGCGCCTCAAACTTATATCACAAGGGATTGAAACATTGACACGATTGCTTTCATCTTTGTATTTAAAATACATTGGAACGATTGTTTCATCTTTGTATTTAAAATGGATGGCGGTATATACATCAGAGAAAACCTTTGGATGGGGTTTTGGTAACCATTCGGTTGGAGGAATAAAAAGTAAAACCTCACAAGCTCGGTTTTACTTTTTCATTCCCAGCCACCCTCAGGCTTTTTAAATGTCTACCCCAACCTGGTGTTTTCTCCCTGACGTAAATCTTACCATGGAAATCACAAGGAAACTTACTTACTTACTTACCAGATTGAAACATACAGTAAACCTTAACGCGGAAACCAAATGGATACTTAAAGTAAACCTTAACAGGGAAACCAGGTGGAATCTTAAAGTAAACCTTAACATGGAAACCAGGTGGAAACTTACAATAAACTAAGAAATATGGATACCAGGTTGATACTAAGTGTAAACTAAATCATTGAAACTGAGTTGAAACCAGCAATAAACTAAATTCATTGAAACCAGATTGATTCCACTTCACACTGGATACCATCCGGATACTGGTGCAAAATTCAGTTTTAGTGTTGGCGGCAATGACACCATTAAAAACTGTTAGAATACTTGTTTCCATTTCAGTGTTCCGAAAAACATCTCATTCTAACTGTGAATTGTTTCAGTTAATAGATCAACAATATGTAATCCAATTCGTTAAGGCGTCTTTGCACAATATTTAAGAATACGTTTTTATTTATTGTAGAGCAAACAACGCTAAGGTACAATCTCTGTGTCTCTTGTCGATGGTCATAGAGTCATAAAATCTACAGTTTGCAATTCCTATCATTTAGTCAAGACTCATGTTGGCTTTTAGGACGTGGTGCATTAGGGCCTCAAAATGAACCATAGAGTCGCCCGAACTACACTTTTTAATCCCCGATCTGGCCAAAGATCCTGTGACTTTTATTTATGGAAAGGAAGGAAGAAGAACATTGTTTTCATGCCAAAGCCCCTGCTTATGATCATTTTAAGGGCAACGAAATCATCCAATGTCTAATCCCCTAAAGTGTGATATTCAGGAGCATTAAGGGAAAATAGGTTTTAAAGTTGTAGCCCCTGTGATTAACTCATATCAGGGGCCACAGAGACACCACATCTGTTGTTCATAATCACCATTTGCCCTGGAGTCTATACACAAGATGTTAGCCTTTTAGGCTTCCTAGCTCTTGAAAAGAAGTTTAAAATAGTTCCTCTGCTGTCCTTATTTCGAACATTGAGTCATCAAATGTATAATTGTCAATCCCATTGACCAAGGCGTCTGCACACATGATGTCATGATTTGAGAATTTTTCTTTCTGAAAGTTTAAGGATAAGACCCTTGTTACCCTTTAAGGTGACATGGATATTAAGAATGTACAATTTATAACCCACACCAGTCAACAAGTAGATAATAACAAAAGAAGAAGTAGCCCCCGTTGTCCTGATTAGATGGATGTATGTATATATGCTTAGTATTACTTACACGGTATATGTTAATTGGATATAAATTTACCTGGTTCTTTTCTCTTAGAGATAATTTCGCGTCTTGGAACACACAATACATCCGAATCTTTCCCACTCGATGTGTTTATTGAAGTGTGTGTATTGATGACAAGACTACATGCCAACTGTACTTCATCAAACACGTGGTGAGAACACCCTTCGGTTCTCTGACAAAGCTCTTCACACAGTTTTGGACCATAGGGCTGAAGTGTACCCTGGCCCCATGTCTGATAGATGCTTCCTGATAGAAGTAAAAAGTAGAGGAACAACATTTGGACCATGGTGTTAAAATTGATGAGGTTCGACTCGACTGAGGCAGACAAATGAAGTAAGTTTCTCAGTAATCCTGCAATATACGAGCTTTAAAATATATATGATGCTTAATTAATGTCCTCATCGTTACTGATATGATTCATTTGTGAATGTATATTTCCACTATGGCAAACGTTAATCATACTTAATTTTCATTACAATAATTAATTCAAAAATGTTGATATCATGTACTTTATTTATGGCATTATCATACATTGACATTTCTTTAACATATATTTTGTTCATAAAATGTACTTAGCTTTAATACGTTCCAACTCACAACATGTGTTGTCTCCAATACAAATACATTCACTCAGCTTGCATATTTAACCTAATCGCCAAATATTTCATAATTACTAGTTTCCAATTAAAATTGATTAACATCATTATGCATGTGCAGAAACCGAAAATGCACTTCCAATTTATATGCACAGAAGTTATTTGACCAATAAACATTATCAACTGATAATTGTCTTTTTGTCTGTTATAAGTAAGTTTCCAACATTACATTTGACTCATTGACGCGCGTCACACGCTGTGCATTGTCCGGTTTTCGATCAGAAATCACTACTTTTACCTTCATATCGTCAATATTCTTAATCTACTATCATCAAAATGGTAGTTTTCGGTAACAGTCGGTACTGCTCGATAGAGTAACACGATTTATAACATTTGCAATATGTGACCCCCAACAACACAATGGATGTATCGAAATTTATATTTATGCATGGTCCGTTTCGCCTGTAACTTTTGGGAACTTAATATAGTTACATATGAAGAGAGAGAGAGAGAGAGAGAGAGAGAGAGAGAGAGATAGAGAGAGAGAGAGAGAGAGAGAGAGAGAGAGAGAGAGAGAGAGAGAGAGAGAGAGAGAGAGAGAGAGAGAGAGAGAGAGAGAGAGAGAGAGAACTCACATGACAATTGAAATATGTAATATGATTTAAAGATAATAATTAAGTTATTAAATTATAGTCACTTGCATTCACTCAAAACATGTTTTGTCTATGAAATAGATACGTGCTTGAAACGATGTCAAACATGCATTTCCAAATTACACTAGTAGCAATACAAAAGAGTTTCTTGAAGTCAAACATGCGCAAAACATAACATAATTCCACATCATTGTTGCCTTCCCCGCCGACATGCATGTGTTTATTATCAAACGTTGAATAAACCGTTGCTTATGATAAGGTATTCATACAAAACATATCAAATACACCCAGAGATCTACACTGCATTTATGACTGCAATAAGTGTTCATTGACATCGCTAAATAGGTGAAAAGAACGGGTTTCTGCAATAAAACAGTGAGAACGCATATATGCATCTTTCACTGAATACGGGGTGCTTTCAGCTGACGCATATATGCATCACTCACTAAATAAGCGCTGCTTTAGCTGTCGCATATATAAGGATTTCGCTGTGAGGAGCTAATTAAGTTGTTGCATATGTGCGGCTCTCGGCCTTAATGTGTTAATTTGAATATTTGTAAAGATTTATATTCTGTTACAGTAAAATATACTTTAACAAACATATTCCCCCGAAAATAATATGGAAAGCCGTGTTTAATTACTAATTATGCTATATAACAACCGCACCGACTGTTGCCTGTGCGCGTATGCATATTTGCCGGTAGCCTTCTGCAGGTTTAGGCTGTGAAGTCAGAGATACTCTATGGCCAACCTTGGTACTAATCGCAGTGATAGGGAAAGCATGAGAGTAGATGAAGAATCGGTTTCGGACGTTATATGGTATATTGTGTAGCGTTGGTATGCAATAATTCATCAAAGCCTGGACAGAAGTTTATGTATTTTTAATTTTCAAGTGAAAAGACGGATGCAGCGTGGCGAAAGGTTTGAATAGTCATTTCAAAGAGGAAAGAAGGACCGAAAACCGTTGTAATCTGTCTCATTATGTTCAGGGCATTTTGAGCCGTTAAATTAAAACAGTTTTATTATTAAGTAATAGCTAGTCTTAGAGTACTCGTAATAAACAGTTTTTCATAAGGATATAACTTATAGATGCCTTCTTATGGGATGTGTCATCCTCGATTAGCCAATTTTGTCCAAATAATAAGTATCGGTCCATGCTCCGAGGTTCTGCATCACACACCAATATTTTGTGTAGACTGATTTTCGCAAGGCAGCGTTCCTTGGGCTTGGAGCCTGCCTGTGTCCAAGCCATGGTGATGGCAGAGATGTAACACATGGGTCCAGGTAACAATGGGGACAGATATTATCTGGAATATCTTCTGGTTTTTGTGGTCTCGGTGTCAAACCAGAAGACTTATTATCACCTGTAGATGTTTGATGCACTGATGATGTTGGGACTGGTTTTTTATTTAGAACATGATGGTTGCATGTGGTTTCTGTAAATAAATGTTATGTCTTTGAAACACTGTAATATCAATCAAGATGTTTAGTGACATATAATAATATAATATTATGTTACCCTTTGTTATATTTATTTAATGAAATTGGTTAAAATACGATATTAGTAAAAAAAAAATCAAGTATTACTCTATTCCTGAAATAATTCTTGATATAATAATATCATAATATTAATCATAACGTTATAATAAAATATTGGTAAAATAGTGTAATAGTAAAGTTAAACATCTTACCAACAACTTTGTATTCCCATCCATTGAATGCAAATATTCCTTGTTTGTGTTCTTCTTGCTGTCTTGTTAACATAAGCGTGATAGGTTTTGGCTTCATCTTTTCAAAATGTATGTTTCAAATTTTGCTCAGAAATGCTATGAGTCATTTCTGTGGTTTGAGCAAAAGTGGTCAGCTTTCAGCATCCAATCGTAACTACTAGATAAGTTGAAATAACCAATCAAAATACTTCTTTCTATGTTTCACCCCAAAAAGTATTGAGGTGTTAGTTTGAGAAGATGATCACATTTATGTTTTGAAAATGGTTCTTTCGGATATTACAAATACGAGAAAGCTAAAACTTGACCCACCTACAAAAGTAGTAAAGAAGAGATTGAGTGACGGCTCGAAAAAAGTTTACAACTACAACAAATGCAGAAAACATTTTGAGATACCTTTCAATTCTGCTGAGGATAAAGAAGAATTCGAAAAGAAATGGACATGCCTAAAAACATTATTCAATGGAAACACCTCAAAACTTCTGATGAACTTACTAGATAATTTTTGGGAAAATAAATATCTCCAATCTCCAAATAAAGAAGAAAGTATAGAGGATATACCAGAACAAGACTCTCGAAAAGAAGTCCCAAAAACTGAGTACACAGATGAAACCTTGTTCATGGGAGATGTGAAGTCAGCTGAAAACTTTCATGTTCTAATCGAGTCGCACTCTCTATCATGCGGTCACAAACTGCTTGTCTCCAGTGTTGAAAAGATTGGCCATGTATTATGTTTGAATTATGTTTGTGGTGCAGGACATTCTCATGCATGGAATTCATCTTTGTCACTTTCAACAAACTTTCATGTGAATTATAAAATACTTACAGCATATATTTGCAGTGGTATGATACAAATGAATATGACAGATTTTGTGAATTTGCTGAATGTGGTGTTCTTACAAGACATTTTAGATCAAAGTCCATGGTGACACTTTCTGCTGCTGTCGATTTAGAAAAGACTGCATCTATTGCTGCAGCAAGGCAAAAGGAGCTAGGTGCAAGTCGGGAAACTGGAGATGATGGCATACGTCTCATGACTGATGCTCGTCATGATTGTCGTAAGAACTCCTATCATTGCGATCATGTTGCCCTTGGTCTGAGAACCCACAAGATAGTGGATTACCAACATGTAATCAAGGACGATGACAGATCATCTCAGAAACATGAGTTGATTGGATGCTCAAGGATGTATGATAGTTTTGATGCTGCTAACATCAACATCCTTGAGCATGCACATGACAGAAATCTATCAGTCAACAAGCATGTAAAATCAAGACCACTGACACAAAATTCAAACGATAGATGGTATGTCGCTAAACCTCTAACTAAAGGTTTCAAGGCTATCAGTCAAGGCACGAAGAAGACCATGGGGAAAGTATGACATCCAGAATTGTCTGGAAAGGGAACACTAGTGAAGAACCATATATACTGGGCAATGGATAACTGTGACAAAGATCCTGACAAACTGAAGAAGCTTGTAGAAACCATGATTCTTCACTTTCAGAATGACCATTCCCAATGTCATGAGGAGTCTACATGTCATCACCGGACTATGTTCCACACTGGTCGCACTTATCTTGTATTATAATTTTACCTTATTCTATTTGTTGCCAATAGAGACAACATTAGGATATATGTATTTTCAATTTTACAATATTCAAACCTAAAGTTATTTCTAGGGATACAACTCTATGTTGCCGGGTGAAACACAGAACCGAATAAGGTTTCATTGCAATTTAGTGCCCCGGTAGGATATAACTGACCCAGCTCCTTAGTGAGACATTCCAGCCACCAACTGTGCTGGTCTTATCAGTTTTATCTGTTCTTGGTGACAGATATACAACATTCTTCCTTGTGCCTTCTACAGTCTCTTAAAGGGACCAGCAGGTGTATCTAAGTTAAATTATGTTAACATTTAAACCACATGGAAAAGTACAGTAAACCTTAACATGGAAACCACTTGGAAACTTACAATAAATCTTAACATGGAACCCATGCTAGAACCTACAGTAAACCTTAACATTAAGACCAAATGGAACCTTAAAGTAAACCTTAACACGGAAATCAGGTGGAAACTTACAATAAACTAAGAAATATGGATACCAGGGTGAAACTAAGTGTAAATTCAAACATTGAAACCGAGTTGAAACCAGCAATAAACTAAATTAATTGAAATCAGATGGATTCCACTTCACACTGGATACCATCCGGATACTGGTGCAAAATTCAGTATCCGTGTTGGCGTTGTCTGGATACCAAGTGGAAATTGTTAGTTTCAGTGTTACGAAAATCAGCTCATTCTGGCTGTGAATAGTTGTCAGTTAATATATCTACAATTTGAAATCAAAATTTGTCAAGGCATCTTTGCAAAATATTTAAGAATTTTCAAGTTTGTATTTATTGTGGAGCAAACAACGCTATGGTAAAATCTCTGTGTCCCTTGTCGATGGTCATAGAGTCATAAAATCTACAGTTAACAATTCCTATCATTTAGTCAAGACTCATGTCGTTTTTTAGGACGTGGTGCATTAGGGCCTCAAAATGAACCATAGAGTTTTTTAATTTTTAATCCCCAACCTAGCCAGAGAGCCTTGTCACATGATTTTAGTTTTTTCTGACTTTTATTTATGGAAAGGACGGAAAGAGAACATTGTTTTCCATGCCAAAGCCCCTGCTTATGGTCATTTTAGGGACCCATATCAGGGGCCAAAGAGACACCACATCTGTTGTTCCTAATCAACATTTGCCCTGGAGTCTATACACAAGATGTCAGCCTTTTAGGCTTCTTAGTTCTTGAAAAGAAGTTTAAAATAGTTCCCCTGCTACCCTTACTTCGAACATTGAGTCAACAAAGTTATAATTGTCAATGACCAAAGCGTATGTACAAATGATGTAATTATTTGAGAAATTATCTTTCTGAAAAGTGACATGGAGATAAAAAAAAAATAGAGCCACTGGCTCTGTAGCTCATCAGGCTATATATACATTAACTAATTCAAAATGTCAACTTTTAGGTGAGAGGTACACCAAATAGGAAGAACTTTAAATGAAGAAGATGAAATAGGTCTTAAGGTCCTTGCCCCTCTGATCAATCTCTGAGGCCAGAGATAAAATCCCCTACAAATAAAGACACATTTGAATATTTAATTCAATACTGTTGTTTCCTTTAAATTACCTCCCTTTGAAGAGAACATAAAATCCTCAGATGAAAGCAGCTTTTCAGGTCATGACCTCTGTTATCTATATTTGGGGTCGCAGGATCATGAAATCTACAATTTAGAATCTTCACTGGACAAGGAGTCTGCACACAACTGTTCAGCTCTCTAGACCTTTTGGAACTGGAGAAGAAGATGAAAATATTGTTTTAAGAATGTGACCCCAGTGACCCCATTTAGGGTCACGGGGTCACGAAATCTACAATTTAGAATCCCCATTGGCCAAGGAGTCTGCACATAACTTTTCAGCTCTCTTAACATTTTGAAACTGGAGAAGAAGATGAAAATAGGTTTTTAAGGATGTGACCCCAGTGACCCCATTTGGGGTCATTGGGTCACGAAATCTACAATTTAGAATCCCCATTGGCCAAGGAGTCTGCACACAATTTTTCAGCTCTCTAGACCTTTTGGAACTGGAGAAGAAGATGAAAATAGGTTGTTAAGGATGTGACCCCAGTGACCCTATTTTAGGTCATGGGGTCACGAAATCTACAATTTAAAATACCCACTGGCCAAGGAATATGCACACAACTTTTCAGCTCTCTAAACCTTTTGGAACTGGAAGAGAAGATGAAAATAGGTTTTTAAGGATGTGACCCCTGTGACCCCATTTGGGGTCATGGGGTCACGAAATTTTCATTTTAGAATCCCCATTTGCCAAGGAGTCTGCACACAACGTTTCAGCTCTCTAGACCTTTTGGAACTGGAGAAGAATATGAAAATAGGTTTTTTAGGGTGTGACCCCAGTGACCCTGTTTGGGATCATGGGGTCACGAGATCAACAATTTAGTATCCCCATTGGCCAATGAGTCTGCACACAACGTTTCAGCTCTCTAGACCTTTTGGAACTGGAGAAGAAGATGAAAATAGGTTTTTTAGGGTGTGACCCCAGTGACCCTGTTTGGGATCATGGGGTCACGAGATCAACAATTTAGAATCCCCATTGGCCAATGAGTCTGCACACAACGTTTCAGCTCTCTAGACCTTTTGGAACTGGAGAAGAAGATGAAAATAGGTTTTTAAGGATGTGACCCCAGTGAGCCTATTTGGGGTCATGGGGTCACGAAATCTTCAATTTAGAGCCCCATTGGCCAAGGAGTCTGCTCGAAACGTTTCAGTTCTCAAGACCTTTTGGAACTGGAGAAGAAGATGAAAATAGGTTTTTAAGGATGTGACCCCTGTGACCCCATTTGGGGTCATGGGGTCACGAAATCTACAATTTAAAATACCCACTGGCCAAGGAATATGCACACAACTTTTCAGCTCTCTTGACCTTTTGGAACCGGAGAAGAAGATGAAAAAAGGTTTTTAAGGATGTGACCCCAGTGAGCCTATTTGGGTTCATGGGGTCACGAAATCTTCAATTTAGAATCCCCATTGGCTTAGGAGTCTGCTCGAAACGTTTCAGTTCTCAAGACCTTTTGGAACTGGAGAAGAAGATGAAAATAGGCTTTTAAGGATGTGACCCCTGTGACCCCATTTGGGGTCATGGGGTCACGAGATCAACAATTTAGAATCCCCATTGTCCAAGGAGTCTGCCCACAACTTTTCAGCTCTCTAGACCTTTTGGAACTGTAGAAGAAGATGAAAATAGGTTGTTAAGGATGTTACCCCAGTGACCCCATTTGGGGACATGGGGTCACGAAATCTACAATTTATAATCCCCATTGGCCAAGGAGTCTGCACACAACTTTTCAGCTCTCTAGACCTTTTGGAACTGGAGAAGAAGATGAAAACAGGTTTTTAAGGATGTGACCCCTGTGACCCCATTTGGGGTCATGGGGTCACGAAATCTACAATTTAGAATCCCAATTGGCTAAGGAGCCTGAACATAAAATTTCAGCTCTGTGGAGTCATTGGTTCTGTAGAAGAAGTCGAAAAATCGGAGTTTACGGACGGACGGACGGACGGACGCCGGACTATATGATTATATAATGGATATATGTATATATGCTTAGCATTACTTACACGGTATATGTTAATAGGATATAAGTTTACCTGGTTCTTTTCTCTTAGAGTTAATTTCGCGTCTTGGAACACACAATACATCCGAATCTTTCCCACTTGATGTGTTTATTGAAGTGTGTGTATTGATGACAAGACTGCACCACAACTGTACAAACCCATGATCCGAACACCCTTCTGTACTCTGACAAAGCTCTTCAAAAATGGTTGGACCATAGAGATGAAGTAATCTCTGACCCCATGTCTGATAGATGCTCCCTGATAGAAGTATGAAGTAGAAGAACAATGTGTGAACCATGGCGTTAGAACTGCTGTGGTTCGACTGAACGGAGGCAGACATATGAACTAGTGTTAGAACTGTTGTGGTTCGACAGGACGGAGACACATACATGTAAGTAAGAGTCTCAGTAATCTCAATATATGAGGTTTAACATATATATGATGCTTAATAATAGGTCTCCATCGTTACTGATTGGTATCTGAATGTATATTTCCTCTTTGGTACACATTAATCATACTTAATTTTCTTTACAATAATTAATTTAAAAATGTTGAAATCATTTACCTTATTTATGGGATTATTATGTTTCTTTCACAGATAAATTTTGAAAGTATAGGTTAGAAATGAACATATCAACATTGATTTCTCTTTAATTGTATAGGTACAATCTTTTTAAAAATAAATGAACCATTTGTAATTCATTGTCCTTTTTCGTTTCTCGTTTATCCTTACTTTATTGGTATACCTGAAGTGCTCTTGTTTGTCTGTTGCATGTTTTGTGTGGAAAATACTTTTTGCTTTTTCATTGTGGGTGTGTGTTATTGTGAAGCGTTTTGTTAAGTGTGAGGTGTGCTGATTGGTGTTAAGTGTAGTGTGTGATGTGTGTGATGCGTATTGTGCGTGGTATGTAGTGTAAAGTGTATAAAGGATGTAGCATGTCTTGATGAGAAAAGGGACACTTACATTTATTTTACAACTTAAAGTCACCGAATCTTAAAGGGACTGTAGTTCGTTTTTTGCCAATTTTTTTCTTTTTAAATTTCCTATTTATAATGATAGTTTGAATAAATTCACATTAGAGGGTAAACCATCTTATTACACAAACCAATTATCCGTAGTAGTAATAACGGTGTTGCATATAAAGCATAAGTTGCATGGCAGCCATTTTATTGTGAACACATTTTATTATTTCGAATGACAAAAACGATTCCCATGGCTTTATGCCATGTACACTCATTTCTAGCTTGATTTTCCGAAGAGAGAAGGGTGTTTTACTATTGGTGAAATTATTTTTCAAATACATTTCACCGAATGTTTTTCATCACTTAAATGTCATTTTTTTAAATCACCTACATAAACGTCAACACCTGACGTCACGGCAGTTTTGATCAATTCAACTGTAACTTTGATGGCCTTTCGTGTAATTATTATTGAATATACTATCAATCTCGAAAATATTCCTATTCTTATGTATAGCACTTCTAAATGCCCTTCAAAGACTTGATAGTATGAAATATGATATTGTCTGCTAATTCGGGTGCAATCACGCCATGTAACTTCACTGTGCCAGGGTGCAACACAAATTTTAATTGTACATGGAATTTAAAAAATACAAGCTATGTCATAATATCAAAAAAAGGACAGAAACAATCAGAAACAAATGCTTTACCTTACCCAAAAATTTTACAACCAATATTTACTATTTAATTATTACTGTTAATAACTCTTATTTTGGTTTATCCACCAACTTATTATCATTCACATTAGTGAAAATCAAGCAAATCTATCAAATCTAGCATATCAAGTTTAACACATCTAATACACTTTAGGATTCAGAAATACAGATAATTCAACACAAGCATTTACAAAACATCAAACTGTTCATCTATCACACTGTGAACAACAACATCTTACAGTCCTGACAGTCTATTCCCAAACAGTTTATCTATCCATATGAAGAAAAAAAATATGTCAATCAATACAACATTTGAATGAAGATAAGAGAGAGAGAGGGAAAGAAAGAGAGAGAGAGTCTTTATGTCATTCACCATTTGAATAAAGATAGTGTAACGGTTTACCGGGGTAATTGGAGCTGACCTGGTAGCATGTTAAGGATATTGGATCTCCCTCAACAATTACCCTATAAATTACAGTTTACAGTAAATCTATTAAATAATTTAACAACCAGTAGTTGAAGCAATAAACAAGAATTTATTACATTAACATATAGCAATCAATAGTATAGAAATATTTTACGTCAGTTACATCATTTACATGCAAGATATGTACAATACATTTAACAATTTATCCTAGAGAGACTGGACTCAATTCAGAGATTTTATGGCTCTTCACTGGAATTTCAGTGAGTGTACTCAACCAACAGGTTTGAAGAATTACTTACATAGTGTAAGTCTCGGTAATACCGGCGAAAGATCACAACAGCAAACAAAACACGTCTCTTCGTCCTGATCTCCAAATCGTCAACTCAATATTATTATTTCAACTGTCAAAAACTGACGTCACAGTCATTCTGACGTAATGTTGTTATTGACAGTAAATCAACAAAGCATGAAATACACTTGATTATTAATATAACAATAATATACAATGTACATCGTCATGGAATTGAATATGAACACTGAAATGTTTGTTGATAGTAATAAACTTAGATTAGTATTAAATTTAGTTTGGAAACGAAACATAGTGCACATGAAATCATGACGTCATCACACAAAATGGCGGCCTCCATGAAAGCATACATGAAAATTATATCTGTCAAGAATATGGTTAAATACGTGTTTAATAAAGGTAACGTTGATGTATTTACATGGAAACAAACGTTTAGAAGCATTATGATATTATTTTGATAAGAATAAGTGTTGTCACATTGGAATTACGACTTAATTAATCTATACACATGGTCTGATTACAGACAGTGGAAAAATCACAACATTGATAGAAAGACGAGGTCGCATTGAACATTACACATTGCTTGGGCCTGTATATTACAATAATCCCCCTTTTGAAATTAAATCGACCTCGATTTAAACTCAATTAATGAAATTGATGAAGGAGATATATAAAACACTTTTAAATTGAAATATTTGAAATATTTAGCACTTTACAAACATTAAAAAATAACATTTATTTATTAAATAAGATTTAAATACCGCATTACAGAATGATATAACAATATATTTACATAATATCTTCACAATATTATCATCACATCATTCACATAATAACCATTCAATATATGTCCAGTAAAACAACAATCAAAATACTTATATGGTATCCATAGAATAATCCGTGTGAATCATACAATATACACACATCATACTTACAATTTATGTCCATTCCGGGAGAAAATATATACACATTAGCAAATGTCACAAATCACATTTCTTTTCCTTGAAGGGAATTAATGTAGGCATCTGCTTGCCTTCGGAGGGACAGCTGTTCAATGAAGCGCCTGTCCTCCGCCTGGTGGAGAACAGCCATCGCCTCCCATCCTGCTGCGATGAAGTTGTCCAGACCCGGCCTTGAGAGAGGGATGTCAGCACTGGTCGGCCACACTGGGGTCAAATTCTGGAGCTGTCTTGACATCTGTTCAAGCTGGTACCTGAGAGACTGGATCTCCACAACTTTTCGGTCGTAGGCCAGCTCCCAGGACTCAGCTGACATCTTCGGTGTCTCGGACGTCTCCGGCTGGTCGGGCGTCTCCCGAGTCTCCAGCTTTGCTGTCATCACCGGCGTCTCCAAACTTGCCAGTTTTGACGAGATCTCGAAGATCTCAGGATGGGCCTGGTGCATCTCAGGCTGAACCTGGTGCCTCTCTGCTGTCGCAGGTCTGTTCTTCCTGGATCGCTGCCGTTCCGACCTCATGGCGAAGACCAGACGTCCCGGGTCCACAAAACACTGGCAAACGACCATGGGGTTGCTGGGATTACCTTTCCTCCCAGCGTTGTTGGCCGCGTAGTGCCTGGTCAGGTCCCTGAATCTAGAGTGGGTGGATAGGCAGCGATCCACTGGACAGTAGTATGTCGTCAGCTTCTCCTTGTGTACAAGGGTCCAGTGCCTGTCAAAAGCATGAATATGTCTGAAAAGTTGCTTCTCCGGACAAACCAGGCACTCCATTCCTAGGGTGAAGTTTACCACCGACGCTGTTGGTTCCTGGTTCTCCTCCCCGAGGGACATGGTTTCATCTAATTCGATGACGTCAGACCTAATAAGGACAATAAGTCATTATTAGCAAAGGGTGAAGTAATGAACTAATGCATTATTAAACGGTACATTTATAGATTTATTTAATGTAGGTAATAGAGTGAGAGAGTTCCAATTATAATATTACTCCAACAGTAACACATCTTAACATATTACTGGTAAATAAGTGGATCCAAAATCTACTATTAGTAAGTCATTCATTCTAACTTACTAAGTCTCTAGAAATACTGCTGGAAAGCATCCAACACGCCCAAATTTTAAATCCTCGCAGATCTATAAATTCTCAATCAACTTGAATACATTCCATTCATCAAACTGTTCTCTACCATCAACATACCGCGTCTGATAATTTTGATAATTTAATTATATTGTGTTCAATAATATTTTCATATTTGGTTCTCTGAATGTTTCAGGAAAGCTGGTTATGCAGGATGCATGTGTCTCAAGCCTACTGCTTGGAAGTCCACAATGTTGGTGGATTATTCCCCAAATACGGTAAAAGTCGGTCAATATGAATCACTTTTGGGGTCTTATTTGGCCCATTCTGAACACGGTACGTGTTGTCATCAATTTACTTGGTGACAACCCAACCCTTTGACCATTTGGGAGTTAGCTTGTAACTCAGCATTTTGTTTTTGTGTGGGTTAAAAAAACTAACTTTGAGTTTGGCCTCCTTGCTCCCCAAGTCGTAACGTTTTTTCCGCACCTCGCACCAACGTCCATCCTTGCGTTGAACAAGAACAGTTGGGCTAGCACCAGGGACTTCTGGATGGTTCAATAACACCTTGTTCTAACATTCTATTAACCTCTTTCTCCTCAGCCTCTTGCTTTGCAAGCGTCTGGCGACGAGGAGATTGTTTTACGGGTTTCGCATCACCTGTGTCGATGCGGTGTTTCACCAAACTAGTACAACCAAGGTCATCGTCATCCTTAGCGAAGCTATCCCTATAACTATATAGGAATTGTCGAAGCGTATCTTGCTGATTTTGGTCTAGACTAACCTTGCTTCGGTCATACAAATCTGATAAGTAATCAGGCACCTTAACAGATTTGTTTACCCTGACACTTGATACTCTCCTAAGAGGTTTGTGTGAAAGTAAGTTAACATTCTCACACTGTCCAATAACACTACCCATTGTTAGAGTATATTGGTTATCTTGAATGTTGATAATCTTAATTGTAGCAACTCTACTTTTATTTGTCACTATTGAATTTCCCATAACTAATCCATGTGCATATACCATCTCTTTACAGGGCTCTATGAGAATAGAAGGCTGGTCTCCATGAATCTCTGGCAAGCTAACTTGGACATAGGACACAGACTGGGGTGGCAAAGATATATCTTCAGCAAACATGACAGTGGTCTCCATGCCAACCATTGGCAACCATCTGCCGCGCAACTGGATCCACGACCCAGCGGTATTTATCACACCTCCTAGCCTCTTAAGAATATCCATACCAAGAATTCCATGCACTCATGAGAAGTATCTACCTCTGCGACTAAGAACTCCTCCTTAGTTGGGCTTAAATCATCCTCCACAAAAAACAGATCCTTTGAAAATTCCCAAAGTTTTGAACAAACTTCCATTTACAGCCTCAAGCATCCTATTTATAGGATTGATTTCAATAGATGAGGACAAACTCTTACTTGCGGCACGAGACAACAAAGATACGTGACTACCAGTGTCCACAAGTAAAGAACAATAAGTATGACCAATTCTAAGATTGACAAATTCACCTTCGTTACCTATTTTAAAGCAAGCTTTGAAATTTGCTTTAACTGGTATTGGGTCAGGTGGACTGTGGAGACATTTATCCGAAATTATCTCCCTTTGACCAGAACCCCTAGAAATCCCACTTTCCACCTGACCACTGGGCTCAACTCTTTTAGGATTTGGGGTTTTATCAACTAATTTGTTCTCCACTGACATCCGACCTAATTCCGGGTCAGTGGGTGATCGTTTCCCTGACAACCATTTATCTGGGATTTCAAAGGACATTCAGAGACCCAGTGACCTGTCTGATTGCACAGAAAACAGGCACCTTTTACTCTCTTACTTGCACTCGGTGAGATAGATTCGCTTCGCTGACCGGAATGGTTTCTCTTATGTGGAAATTGAGAATGGTTTGGTTTGTTTGTATTGTGACGGTAATTTTGTCTTCATCTTTCAGATCTACTATGAGACTGTAATGACTGATTGCCCAGCGGCAAGTTTCTCAACAGTCTTCTGAAGACTCAACAGTTGACCAGTAAAAGTATCAATCTTTTGTTCTACAGATGGACAATCAGATTGAAAATGACCTCTCTTCCCTCGTGAAGGGTGAGGACTGATCGATCTCACAGATTTCTTTGAATCTGGTCTACCCACAACAGACTCGTAAATCTGTGCCACCTCAATGGCCTCTTGAAGAGTGTGAACACCTCTATCAAGGAATCTAAGTCTCAAGTCTTTATCGACTGCTCTTTTAAGTGCATCAAGGGCGAACCTCTCCTGCATCTCAAAAGGTAGGTCTGGATAGGCTCCTAAAGCCAAATGCCAGATGTTGTCACATAAATCGGCAATATTTTCACCCGGTTTACGTGTTCTCATCATGAGTTCCTCCCGTTTGAAATCGGGGATACAAGTACCATACCGTCGTCTCAACTGATCGGAGAGCCATTGATAATCTAAGCACTCTCCTCCAAGCATGCCTGCATAGAAGCGTTGTGCTGCCCCCTCCAGGGCACATCCCAACATCTGAGCAGCCTGGGCATTGTCCCAACGAGACTGATTAGCAAGATTGCTAAACTGTGCTTCGAAAACACGATAATCTCCAGTTCCATTGAACTTGGGCAATTGCAGAGAAATTCTGTCAATGGAATTATCTCCCCTTGAAGTAGATTTATCCATGGAATCAATTCTCTGTGATAAACTCAGTACGCAACTGGACAATTGGGACACAAGACCCACAAGATTTGGATCAGTACTCATCACTTGATGTGACGGAATGTTCAAACCATTATTCACTGGTGAGTGAGTGAATGTGTTGGAAATAATTGCACTAGTTGCACCAACTGGTGTACTTTGAGGTGGTATGTCATTAACAACACTCTCAGATTCAGCCCTGTAGCCCTAAGGAATTATTTGTCACAGAGTATAACTCTGGATAACAAGGCATTTGGCGAGAACGCAAATTACCAGCCGGACCATCGAAATAGTCATCTCTCCTCAAATGAGGATTATTTTGATTTTGAAACTCCATTTCAACGAATTGAAAATTACCAGATTTAATAAAAGTTAAAAATTTACTTTCTTTTCTATCATATTATTTACTAAGAATACCTTTGATCCACAAAAAGGATCCCACCGCTGCCACCATTAAACTGTAACGGTTTACCGGGGTAATTGGAGCTGACCTGGTAGCATGTTAAGGATATTGGATCTCCCTCAACAATTACCTTATAAATTACAGTTTACAGTAAATCTATTTAATAATTTAACAAACGTATAAACTTATGTTTACACTCATGGGTAAGACCTGTGACAAGAGCCTTCCATCTCAATTTGAAACCCTTGAGGAAACCACTGAGGCTTTCTCAACTTTCTTTCATGACAAGGTGGCTAAAATTCGGCAATCTTTCTGTGGTGATCCAATAGACCCGAATATCAACTCTGAGGTGCCAAAGTTCCAAATATTTCACCCATTGTCAGAAGCGGAAGTGCTTAAGATCGTCAGGACCTCGAAACCAACCTTCTGTCCCCTGGATCCGATTCCTACCAGGATCCTGCTGGAACACATTGACGTGTTGCTGCCAATAGTCACGCATGTTATCAATACCAGTTTGGGAAGTGGGACGGTACCAACTCCTTTCAAGAAGGCCTTGATCAGGGGACCAGTACTTTTCACCCTCTATGTGAGACAACTTGGATCCATCGTTGAGGACTTCAACATCTGTCGCCATGGCTATGCCGATGATGTTCAGCTAACTAGACTTTTTGGTGTCAATCCCCAATCAGCTATAACTGCTAGTCAAGAGTTAACATCATGTTTCAACACCATAAAATCCTGGACCTTGACTAACAAGCTGAAGCTCAATGATGAAAAGACAGAGGTGATACACATCGGCCCAAAGAGCAAGCAGAAGAAAACTGGACTCAGTAGTTTTGAAGCTGGTGACGCAGATATCCAATATGTACCCGTTGTGAAAGATCTCGGCGTATTCCTGGATTCTGAGCTGTCACTAGAACACCAGGTTACCAAGATTTCAAGAACATGTTACATGGTTCTCAGGAATATCGGTAGCATCAGGCACCTACTCACCAAGTCGTCAGTTTCTAAACTTGTTATCTCGCTGGTCACATCCCGTTAAGACTACTGCAATAGTCTCTATGCCGGATCACCAAAACGACTCATAGACAAGCTTCAGAGAATACAAAATCTGGCAGCCAGGATAGTATCCCGGACAGGCAAACACGAACACATCACTCCAGTGTTGTTTTCACTCCATTGGCTACCCGTTGAATACAGAATCAAGTACAAGATCCTCTGCCTCTCCTACCAGTCTCACACCAACCAAGCTCCCCTCTACATGTCTGAACTACTGCAGCCATATGTACCTGTCAGATCCCTAAGATCCGAATCTAAACACCTTTTCACAATCCCTAAAGTAAAAACTGTGCGTTATGGGCAAAGCAGGTTTGCTTTCCGGGCCTCTACAGAGTGGAATAAACTTCCTGAGGAAATCAAACTATCCCTGTCATTGGACTCTTTCAAGTCAAGAGTGAAGACCTACCTGTTCCAACAGGCCTTCGAGTTGAGCGCCTAGAGCATACAGACTGTGTGAAAACGGCGCTATATAAATAGACTATTATTATATTATTATTAACAACCAGTAGTTGAAGCAATAAACAAGAATTTATTACATTAACATATAACAATCAATAGTATAGAAATATTTTACGTCAGTTACATTATTTGCATGCAAGATATGTACAATACAGTTAACAATTTATCCTAGAGAGACTGGACTCAATTCAGAGTTTTTTTTGGCTCTTCACTGGAATTTCAGTGAGTGTAGTCAACCAACAGGTTGGAAGAATTACTTACATAGTGTAAGTCTCGGTAATACCGGCGAAAGATCACAACAGCAAAACAAAAAAAACGTCTCTACGTCCTGATCTCCAAATCGTCAACTCAATATTATTATTTCAACTGTCAAAAACTGACGTCACAGTCATTCTGACGTAATGTTGTTATTGACAGTAAATCAACAAAGCATGAAATACACTTGATTATTAATATAACAATAATATACAATGTACATCGTCATGGAATTGAATATGAACACTGAAATGTTTGTTGATAGTAATAAACTTAGATTAGTATTAAATTTACTTTGGAAACGAAACATAGTGCACATGAAATCATGACGTCATCACACAAAATGGAGGCCTCCATGAAAGCATAAACGAAAATTTTATCTGACAAGAATATGGTTAAATACGTGTTTAATAAAGGTAACGTTGATGTATGTACATGGAAACAAACGTTAAGAAGCATTATGATATTATTTTGATAAGAATAAGTGTTGTCACATTGGAATTACGACTTAATTAATCTATACACACGGTCTGATTACAGACAGTGGAAAAATCACAACATTGATAAAAACACGAGGTCGCATTGAACATTACACATTACTTGGGTCTGTATATTACAATAGCATTTCAATAAATAGATGATATATGTATTTTCTTGACTAATACCATGTTTATCTCATCGAGTGAGAGTTAAGAGTCTCTATTAATTACCGAAGATTATATATAAAAATACATGTTGCAGTTGTGGGGTTGAAGTTCATCTACATACAGTGGACAATATAACAAAATGTTGTCTCATTATATTGCATTAATTGTGTTTTAAAACATTCTGCTTCAAACAGAAATGATAACATATCTTTTTCATCTTGTATTTCAAACATAACATAGGTTTAAACATCAGATATACAAAGAAATCATGTTGTTGTTAAAATAAGGATTCAGAGTCGAGAAGTATATGCAAATCATAGTCAAATGTTTGTTTATAACAAAGAGTACACTCGGTGTCTCCATTTACAATGGACAATAAAAGGAAAATATCCATAAAAACAAAAGGATCTTTACCAGTTCAATCTTACTTCAAAGTAATATTGGGTAATATTACATTTGTGAACATACAACTGAAAACATTAAAGAGTGCTCAGATATACAATCATGGTGGCCTTCTATATAAGGTTGAACTGTATAGTGTTTGTTCAAATGAACAAAATCATCACAAATTCATGAAAGCTATATATGGCGAAATGCATATAAAGATCTGATGCTAATATCTATATTATCATTAATTTCTTTACTTTGCAAGGTTTTATAGAAAGGTGAAATATTTGCAAAATTGTAAGACTGACAGGTTGAAACCATCATGTTATAAACAATGCCACTGCTAATTTTGCTATTGTTTGATTGATTGGTTAAACGCTCTAGAACAACAATTACGGCAGGTTTAAATACAACCTTATTTGACAGATTTATGTTCTAATATAATTATCAAATCATACTAATACAACCTTATTTGGCAGATGTGTGTTCTTATATAAATATCAAATAATAATACAACCTTATTTGGCCGATTTATGTTATAATGTAATTATCAAATCATACTAATACAACCTTATTTGGCAGATGTGTGTTCTTATATAAATATCAAATAATAATACAACCTTATTTGGCAGATTTATGTTCTAATGTAATTATCAAATAATGATACAACCTTATTTGGTAGATTTATGTTCTTATACAATTATACAATAATAATACAACATTATTTGGCAGATTTATGTTCTAATATAATCATCAAATAATAATACAACCTAATTTGGTAGATTTATGTTTTAATATAGTGTTATGTATATATCCAATGAGATCACTTAATTTATAGTGTATGGTGAATATATCCAATGATATTGTTTATAAATAGTTCGGGATAAAAAAAACGGAAATTACTTCTTATTTGTATTTGAGGAATATTCAGTTTTCAAAACAAGACGCCTTGTCCTCTTTATTCTATAACTATTGTTGATTTTAACAATGAAACAAAATCATTACTACCATTATTCATTGCCAACTGTAATGGAGTGTTTCCATTCTTATCTCGCCTCTTAAGTAGAAGTACAATGAAGCCAAAATCATCGGATTATGTCAGTCTGACAATTTGGTTTTTTGCAGTAGGTCAACCATTTTAATTCTACGAGCTTCAACAGCCATCATAAGAGCAGTTTTCCCGTCCTTTCCTCTACATTCTACGTCAATGATATTTAGTGACAAGACATACTTCACAACATCTTCATCACGTCTTAAAACAGCTATGTGTAGAAATGTGTTGTTTTCCCTATCAATTGTTTTAAAATCAGCCCCTCTGTCAAATAAGAACTTAACAACATGAACATCATTAGTTACCATCAGAGGCGTTCTTCCCTGTTTATTTCTCCAATCTATGTCACAGTGACAGCCATCTACCAATCTCTTAAACATGTAAATATCTTCAGCATCACAAGCATAGTGCAACACAGTTTCATTGTTTCTATCAACAGCTGACAAATCAATTCCTTGTTGAATAAGAAAGTCAAACATTTCTCGATAGCCTTCGTCCACAGCTGTCATGATGCATGCCGACCTACTAAGGTTGTTCTCACAGTTGATATCTACCAGCCCTTGACACACCAATCTCTTGACCTCGTCCAGATTATCATTTTCACATTCTAAAAGGAATTTTTTACAGGTGGTACTGATCTTGTCACCTGTTGAGAAGAGGATTATCGTGTTCATTAATACAGAAGAAAAGAGATGTTCAACTTCCACAAGAAAAATGATACCTCATTTTCCAGTTTTAAAATTATAACAACTAATTGTCAGAAATGTGGCCGTGTCCCCGTACCATTTAAAACATGGGCTAAAAGGATGGACAGACAGCTAATGTCAAGGTTTTCCAAATAAACTGGTGTCTGTGTATTCCCCAAATGAGGACTGGTACCAGCTTTGAAGCCTATATATGCAGCGGTTCATGAGGAAAAGAGCTAACAACATTTTAAAAAATGGTCAAAGTCTCGTAGTATCAAGTGTAGTTTCATGTTGGTTTCCATTCCTGAAATTTCTATTCAAAGATTCCATGAATTGGAAACCAACATGGAACTGTGTAGTTTCTTGCTGGTATCTATTTCTGAACTATGTATTCAAATATTCTTTTAAATGGAAAGCAACATGAAACTTTGAAAGGTAGTTAAAGCCAACCCACATGGCCTTCTGACTGAACAAAAGGTTTTGTTTCACCATTCATCCAATTGCCGCCTAATTTGTCTTTTGGCCCACATAAGTTCTTAGGATAACCTGTGACTCAATGGAAAAAATCGCAAGGAGATCAAAATCATGTCTTGTGTCATCCACAGAAGGCTAAACTTCATGATATCACGACAGTACGCACTTCATGTAATACATATAGCTCATATTTTCTTCTGGTTTTTCGCAGTATGCTAACGATTGCAATAACTGATAAAATTGTAAAGATGATCAACTACCTTCGAAATACTGTGGCTTGAAAAATATATTAATAGTGAAATGTATCAGGGAACACTTTGTATGACATCCTTGCAAAATAAAATGATAAAATGTTAGAAAATAGGATTACAATGAACTACCCCATTGATTTAGGAACATTATTTTTTCTCAAGGTATGACACTAAAATTCGCATACAATAACGTATTTAGTCATTATATATTACAAATGTGCAAATTAAAAACAAACACAGATCTTCCAAATTGTTAACAAATATACAAGACCGGATATTATAAACACCATGTTACATTTAGAATTATCAGACACCAAATGTATTATATATATGAGAATATGCACCATTTAACTAAATTAAACAAATGGCATTATGTAAATCGTTTCTTTATATATTTACCGTGCCACATGATATATCCGAAAAGAGTTTTGTAATATATTTTAATAGTTTATGTACTCCGATTTATGATAATTCCGTAAAACACACAGGTATTATATATCACAGCGGATTTCAATATTTATAGCAGCAATTCAAACAGTCTGCACTTTCTTTGTTTAGTAAAATTTATTGATGATTACATGAAAATTACTTTCTCACAAACGACAGCTAGAGTTGATGTACTACATGGATGGGAAGAAGGGCTACTACAAGCAAGGCAAACTGGTGGTAGTGGACGAACAGGACGCTGAACAGCAGGACCGGCCAAATAAACACAAGCTTAAATCTTTGGTTAACAAGAAAGGAAATAAATAGGGATGTGCTCAAGCTGGATAAGAATTAGGAACTAAACACGGATAAAGGAATCACAAAAAGAAATTATAAGGTCATTGACCATATAATGAAAGGTGTCATGGTGTTGTTGCGTATGCCTACTGCCTACCAAATTTAATAGTTATGTAGTGTTTCATGTTATATATTGGACTACTCTTTAACAACTAAACAATAACAATATTTATGCTAAAGCCTAACTTTCAGTGAGCAACCTTAATTTTACTCAAATAGATGGAAGTCAAATACATGATCTCTAGCGGTAACGCCTATAGATCATGACTGCTCTAATGAGGGAGTCGCATATGGAGGTACTTAAAGCCAACCCACATGGCCCTTGACTGCACAAAAGGTTTTGTTTCACCATTCATGCAATGCCGCCAAATTTGTCTATTGGCCCACATTAGTTCTTAGGATAACCTGTGACTCAATGGAAAAAAAACGCAAGGAGATCAAAATCATGTCTTGTGTCATCCACAGAAGGCTAAACTTCATCATATCACGCGCAGTACGCACTTCATGTGATACATAAAGCTCATATTCTTCTTCTGGTTGTTCGCAGTATGCTAACGATAGCAATAACTGATAACATTGTAAAGATGATCAACTACCTTCGAAATACTGTGGCTTGAAAAATATATTAATATTGAAATGTATTACTCTGTATTACATCCTTATAAAATCCAAATAAAATAATAAAATAATAGAAAATAGCATTACAATAAACTACCCCATTGATTTAAGACAATTTTTTTCTCTCAAAGTATGACACTAAAATTCGCATACAATAACGTATTTGGTCATTTTATTTAACAAATGTGCAAATTAAAAAAAAACACAGATCTTCCAAAATGTTAACAAACATACAAGACCGAACATTGTAAACACCATGCTACGTTAGAATTATCAGACACCAAATGTATTATATATATATGAGAATATGCACGATTTCACTAATATAAACTAATTGCATTATGTAAATCATTTTTTTATATATTTACCATGCCACGTGATATAAACGAAAGAGTTTTGTAAATATAGAATACTAAACGACGTCCCGTTTGATAACATGTTTATGAAACGAGTGGATGGTTTGGTATTTTAACGAGCGAAAGCGAGTTAAATACCAATGCCATTCACGAGTTTCATAAACATGTTATCAACCGGGACCGAGTTTAGTATTTTATTTATTACACAATGATGTAAATAGCGCTGAATTGCAAGAAAATCGCTTCTAGTGACTCTTACTTGCAAAAAGGTCACCCGCTATTGCAGTCGCGCGGCTTACATTGTGACGTCAACTAAAAACGACTATGACGTCACGCGCCGATTATGACGTTACGGCAGCACGCGGTGGTATCACACATGTGTGTAACCAACTCATTGTTATCTAATGAGTGATCTCACCACGGTTGAGTAATAATATATTTTAATAGTTTATGTACTCCGATGTATCATTGTTCCCTGAAACACACAGGTATTATATATATCACATAAGACTTCAATATTTATAGCAGCAATGCAAACAGTCTCCACTTTCTTGGTTCACTAAAATTTATTGATGATTACATGAAAATTACACATAGGCAGATAAGGAAATTGATCGCCCATGTTTTAGTGATTATAAGTGTTTTACTCAGAATGCCACCAGGTGTCTTGGCAAGGGTCGTTATGGCAGTGGCATACAAGTATTTATCAAACAGTTCACTTGTCAATGTCATTTGGGTATATTTTATCAGTGTTGATAAACTATTGTTTGGTGTTGAAAACGACATTTTATTAGGTTTCTTATACATTCCAACCAGATATGCATCCTTCTACAACAACAATGCTATTTAAAATGGAATAACAATTTTTTAATATCTTAGAAAAAAGTAATCCAGATCCTTTAATAATGTTGTTAGGTGACTTGAATCCATGGACTGGCGAACTACCTGATTATATTGAACCAAATCGACACGTGGATGAAGATGATATTTTCGAGGATGTATGAGTAGCTTTTACCAAATGTCGAAAGTTAACCTCATAGCAAGGTTAATTTTCAACATATAGTAAGATCAGAAGTTTTAGAATCTTATTTCAAAGGGGCAGTAGCACGTTTTTCGCTCAAATAAGTTGATGAAATGTATTTGAAAAATAATTTCACCAATAGTAAAACATCCTTCTCTCTTCAAAAAATAAAGTTTAGAATGAGTCTACATGTTTTCGTAAAGCCATGGGAATCTTTTTTGTAATAAAAGTTAATAAATTGTGTTCACAATAAAATCGCCGCCATGCAAGTTTTGCTTCATACGCAAAATAGTTTTTACCACTACAGATAATTGGTTTGTGTAATAAGATGTCTTACCATCCAAAGTTAATTTAAATGACATAAATTATCATTATAAATGGGAAATTTGAAAAAATAAATTTTGCAGAAAACTTGCTACTGCCCCTTTAAGACCTAATTCCAAATAATGTCAATCTCCTGTTCAGTAAGGTACTCAACATTTTCACAAACCTCCGATTTGTAGTCTATCACACTAGACCCAAGAGGTCTGGTTATCATAAGAAGACTGTTTCTTGGTATCTATTCTGCTCTGTTCCCAAAATGTATATATTTTATGTGCGCCTCAAACTTATATCACAAGGGATTGAAACATTGACACGATTGCTTTCATCTTTGTATTTAAAATGCATTGGAACGATTGTTTCATCTTTGTATTTAAAATGAATGGCGGTATATACATCAGAGAAAACCTTTGGATGGGGTTTTGGTAGCCATTCGGTTGGAGGAATAAAAATTAAAACCTCACAAGCTCGGTTTTACTTTTTCATTCCCAGCCACCCTCAGGTTTTTTTAATGTCTACCCCAACCTGGTGTTTTCTCCCTGACGTAAATCTTACCATGGACACCACAAGGAAACTTACTTACTTACTTACCAGATTGAAACATACAGTAAACCTTAACGCGGAAACCAAATGGATACTTAAAGTAAACCTTAACAGGGAAACCAGGTGGAATCTTAAAGTAAACCTTAACATTGAAACCAGGTGGAAACTTACAATAAACTAAGAAATATGGATACCAGGTTGATACTAAGTGTAAACTAAATCATTGAAACTGAGTTGAAACCAGCAATAAACTAAATTCATAGAAACCAGATTGATTCCACTTCACACTGGATACCATCCGGATACTGGTGCAAAATTCAGTTTTAGTGTTGGCGGCAATGACACCATTAAAAACTGTTAGAATACTTGTTTCCATTTCAGTGTTCCGAAAAACATCTAATTCTTACTGTGAATTGTTTCAGTTAATAGATCTACAATATATAATCCAATTCGTTAAGGCGTCTTTGCACAATATTTAAGAATTTTCAAGTTTGTATTTATTGTGGAGCAAACAACGCTAAGGTAAAATCTCTGTGTCCCTTGTCGATGGTCATAGAGTCATAGAGTCTACAGTTTACAATTCCTTTCATTTAGTCAAGACTCATGTTGGCTTTTAGGACGTGGTGCATTAGGGCCTCAAAATGAACCATAGAGTCGCCCGAACTACAATTTTTAATCCCAAACCTAGCCAAAGATCCTGTGCACATGATTTTAGTTTTTTTCTGACTTTTATTTATGGAAAGGAAGGAAGAAGAACATTGTTTTCATGCCATAGCCCCTGCTTATGATCATTTAAATGGCAACGAAATCATCCAATGACTCATCCCCTAAGGTGCTTTGTTCAGGAAAATTAAGGGAAAATAGGTTTTAAAGTCGTAGCCCCTGTGAATCAACTCATATCAGGGGCCACAGAGACACCACATCTGTTGTTCATAATCACCATTTGCCCTGGAGTCTATACACAAGATGTCAGCCTTTTAGGCTTCTTAGTTCTTGAAAAGAAGTTGAAGATAGTTCCCCTGCTATCCTTATTTCGAACATTGAGTCATCAAATGTATAATTGTCAATCACATTGACCAAGGCGTCTGTACAAATGATGTCATGATTTGAGAATTTTTCTTTCTGAAAGTTTATGGATATGACCCTTGTTACCCTTTTAAGGTAACATGGATATTAAAAATGTACAATGTATAACCCACACCAGTCAAGAAGTAGATTATAACAAAAGAAGAAGTAACCCCCGTTGTCCTGATTAGATAATGGATATATGTATATATGCTTAGTATTACTTACACAGTATATGTTAATAGGATATAAGTTTACCTGTTTCTTTTCTCTTAGAGATTATTTCGCGTCTTGGAACACACAATACATCCGAATCTTTCCCACTCGATGTGTTTATTGAAGTGTGTGTGTTGATGACAAGACTGCATGCCAGCTGTACTTCATCAAACACGTGGTCTGAACACCCTTCAGTACTCTGACAAAGCTCTTCACACATTTTTGGACCATAGGGCTGAAGTGTACCCTGGCCCCATGTCTGATAGATGCTTCCTGATAGAAGCATGAAGTAGAGGACAAGCTTGTGGACCATGGTGTTAGAACTGCTGTGGTTCGACTGAACGGAGGCAGACATATGAACTAGTGTTAGAACTGTTGTGGTTTTGAGACAGATAAATGTAAGTAAGTTTCTCAGTAATCTCAATATATGAGGTTTAAAATATATATGATGCTTAATAAATAGGTCTCCATCGTTACTGATTGATATCTGAATGTATATTTCCTCTTTGGTACACATTAACTGGTGTGGTTCGACTGAACGGAGGCAGACAAATGAAGTAAGTGTCTCAGTAATCCTGCAATATACGAGCTTTAAAATATATATGATGCTTAATTAATGTCCTCATCGTTACTGATATGATTGATATGTGAATGTATATTTCCACTATGGTAAACGTTAATCATACTTAATTGTCATTACAATAATTAATTCAAAAATGTTGATATCATCTACTTTATTTCTGGTATTATTATACATTGACATTTCTTTCACATATATTATGTTAATTTTTCAGATCAATTTTGGAAGTACTGGTTAAAGGTGCATCCATTGTGTTTCATAAACTTTTATTTGGCTTAAATACGTTCCAACTCACAACATGTGCTGTCTACAATACAAATAAATTAACTCAGCTTGCATATTTATCCCCAATCGCCAAATATATCATAATTACTAGTTTCCATTTAAATTGATTAACATCATTATGCATGTGCAGAAACCGAAACTGCACTTCCCATTTGCATGCACAGTAGTTATGTGACCTATTAAACATTATCAACTGAACTTTGTCTTTTTGTCTGTTATAGATAAGATTCCAAAATTACATTTGACTCATTGACGCACGTAACACGCTGTGCATTGTCCGGTTTTCAATCAGAAATCACTACTTTTTACCTTCATATCGTAAATATCCTAAGTCTACTATCATCAAAATGGTAGTTTTCGGTAACAATCGATACTTCTCGATAAAGTGACACCATTTATAACGTTTGCAACAACAACACAATGGATGTATCTTTAAACAAAGAACATATCAACATTTTGTTTTTACACAATAAATGTTGTACCATTTGTAATGCATTCTCCTTTTTTCGTTTTTCGTTTTCGGTACTTTATCGGTAAACCTATTGTGCTATTGTTTGTCTGTTGCATGTTTTGTGTGGAAAAACCTTTTGGGTTGAGTATTGTCGTTGTGTGTTATTGTGCAGTGTTTTTTTAAGTGTAAGGTGTTTTAATTAAGGTGTCTGGTGTAGTGTGTGTGTTGTGATGTGTGTGATGGGTATTGCGTGTGGCATGTTGTGTTGAGAACAGGGACACTAACATATATTTTACAGCTTGAAATCACCTAAGCTTAAAAGGGATGTAGCACATTTTTGCCAAATTAATTTTTTTCAAATTTCCTATTTATAATGATAGTTTGTATCATTCAAATTTACTTTAGAGGGTAAACCATCTTATTACACAAACCAATTATCCGTAGAAGTAATAACGGTGTTGCCTGCCGGCCATTTTATTGTGAACACATTTTATTATTTCAAATACCAAACACTATTTCAATGGCTTTACTGAGCTGTGTAGACTTTTTCTAACTTGATTTTTCTAAAAGAGAAGGGTGTTTTACTAATGGTGAACTAATTTTTTTTAACATTTCATATACTAATTTGAGCGAAAAGACGTGCTACTTCTCATTTAAACTTATAGTTTAAGACTCCTACTGGTGTCAAAACTAGAAGTGGTAGAGCGGCAAAGCCAACAACAATATTGGATCTTTGGAACGTCTTTATTGTACAAAATGCTGAAATGTAATTATTGTTAAGTTAGTTTGCTATAGTTAACTTTATCAATTTGAAAGAGTTTCAATGTTTTTTATGTATAGTCGCCGACTCAATTATAGTAAAACAAAACTGTTTATGTTTGATCAGCAATGATATTAGCATATCTTCTGTCCAGGCTATGTATTTCACACATATTTGAAGAATAGTTTATGCAGATACATGGGTGTTGCCCGTTGTAAGTGTGATTATACAAAGTGTATGTTGTATTAAACTTTGAACCTCTATACTAGACAATCAGTTGGACAGTGTGAACTCAATGAACACAGATGGAAACCAAACCTCAAGATTATTCAGGAATATGTCAAGTAAATCCGACTCTTGTCACCTAAAATTAACAAAGTACTCTGGTTTTATCTTGACATGTCAGTTACTTGTGCAGTAAGTAAAAGGTCTTTCAGGTCCTTGAGGGGAGTAAGAATGAGAGTAACAGTATTTTCTGAAGTTTTACTGATAAAATATTAGTGTGTAACAGTCAAAGGTTTAGGTCTTGTGTTATCATTGCATTTTAAATTTGATCCTGAACTAAGCTGTAGCTGATGATCACTTGCATGATAACGGTGTTAGTTTCTACACCGAAACGTCGCACTCATTTCAATAAAGAAGTTGACTATCCATATATCTTTGTTTTCTTCATCTCTACAACTTCTAAAATGACTCTCAAAGACGAAATGTCAAAAGATGTTCACCCTGGGAACGGAGAGTTCTGGTAGGCACATTGCGATTTGAGAGATATAATGGGCCAGTGTTGTTGAAGCATTTGGAAACAATGCAGAGAACTTTGTTCTTGAGTAGATAAAGATAAGGGATGGACTGTCACATCGATAGGACCAACTTATTCATAAGCAAACCCATGAGCACGGACCTCCGAGTCTGTCACGATGTTAGGCCGGACTCAAACAAGGATCTACAAGTCTGTCACATTGATAGGCCGGACTCAAACAAGGATCTACAAGTCTGTCACATTGATAGGCCGGACTCAAACAAGGATCTACAAGTCTGTCACATTGATAGGCCGGACTCAAACAAGGATCTACAAGTCTGTCACATTGATAGGCCGGACTCAAACAAGGATCTACAAGTCTGTCACATCGATAGGCCGGACTCAAACACGGACCTACGAGTCTGTCACATCGATAGATCGGACTCAAACACGGACCTACGAGTCTGTCACATCGATAGACCGGACTCAAACACGGACCTACGAGTCTGTCACATCGATAGACCGGACTCAAACACGGACCTACGAGTCTGTCACATTCATAGACCGGACTCAAACACGGACCTACGAGTCTGTCACATTCATAGACCGGACGCAATCAAGGACCTACGAGACCGTCGTATCGATAGGTCTACAGTAGGAATGAATAAATCCTACACATAAAGCAGTATTTGAGATATAGATGTACCCTGGTATTATTTGAAAATATATGAGAGGCAGCACCAGAAGGAGTTTCACACTATCTGGTGTTACATAAAAAGATTAGGTTATTTAGTTGAGAAATAAGCAGGAAGGGTATCTCATTATCTGCTAATAACCAATTGTTATAACAAATGTAGAGTTTTGCAGGTAACACGGCAATGAGCTACATTAAATTTATTGTAAGTACACTGTACATTTTGTAAGGAGAAGGAGTTAAAATATACTACCATAGATGCATATTGTTCCTGTAGCAATACATAGAAAGAAATTGTACCGGTATGTTGAAATATTTTACAATGAAGTTGAAATTTAGGACATGCAAATCCCATTGCTTGAAATATACACTACACAGATTTGGCCGTTAAAATATGGATACAATTCACGGTATGATTTTTTGATTGGTTTATTTTATGGTCGTAAGTAGGTTCGAACACGATTTTTGTGAACGGCTATTTACCGCATTTTGATACATAGTGACGTAAGATTCTAGGCCAAGCTATGTCATTGAAATAAACATGGGTAAATCAGTTATCTTCACTTTACGTTTTCCATCATGTGTTCCTTCTACGCAATTTAATCTGGGTATCTGTTTTGGAAAGTTATTCTAATTTGGACCGATGTTTTAAACAGTGAAACTACAGTAAAGTCGATCAAGTCGGTTCAAATACAATGACGTCATAAGCTCAATCAGTTATGACGTCACATGAGTGGTTGCGTCAATGTGACTAGTGGTGGAGGAAAGCTTTCAAGGCGGCGAAACGTTAAGATTTACAAACTTGTATCTTCTATTTGATTAAAATCTATGTTATCATTTAATTATCATATTTTAATAAGAATGATTTGTTAATTTCACTAGTTAGTAAATTTCTACCGTATCGAAAACAACAGAAATGTGATGCGTCATACCTGAAGAAAAATGGGTTCAACCGATTATCGCATCACTCAGTTCACTTCCGCAGTGTCAAAGAAACACATTTAAAATATGTTGATAACTCATCATGGTAGAATGGAGATAAACCTACTGTGTTTTTAACTTTTTGTGGGTCTAACGTGGATTCGATACCGATTTTTATCATTCGAAGCCTCATGCTGATGCGTTCGGCTCCAAATGATAAAAATTGCTATCAAATTTACATTTGACTCACAAAAAGTTAAAAACACATTAGTTTTATCTCCTAATTCAACTTCCACAAGAAAAAGAATACCTCATTTTCAAGTTTTAAAATTATAACAAGTAATTGTCAGAAATGTAAAGATGATTAACCTCCTTCGAAATACTATGGCTTGAAAAATATATTAATTGTGAAATGTATCAGGGAACAACCTGTATGAAATCCTTGCACAATAAAATGATAAAATATACTGAAGTACAAAAGAAAGTACACACCCATGTCATTTGTTAATAAAAGACAACAGGACACAATTTCCAGCATTTCAAAGGTTTAATATTAATAGTGAACCATTTTCAAACATGGCAAGGACAGGTATTTACTTCTCATTTCACACATCACTTCTCTTCTTCTCTTAGTGTCCACTAGGGGTACATTTACACTCATTGTTTCTGCAACATTCCGTGGTCTGATGTCCATAAATGAGGAGTTCGTATCAGGTGTGACCCCCATTACTGTTAATGCAAAGACACGTCTCCTCATTGAGAAAGTAAGACGTCGGATGACGTCATTAGGGATACGTAAATCATCCCTTGCTGCTGCCTTTGTATGAAGGGGACAACCACAGGCTGCAACACTTGATCCCTGTATCTCTGGGCTGTAAGGGTCTTGCGAATTGTCACCAAATCGGTCTTCTGGTCGCCACAGATCCCGCCCCAGACCATGACGCTGCCACCGCCATAGGGTACCACTTCTTGGACACACGCTGCAGCCTGTCTCTCGCCTCTACGCCTGTAAACCCTAACTCTGCCGTCTGCTGTGAAGAGGTTGAATCAATTTTCGTCGCTGAAGATCACTCTTGCCCAATCACGACGTTGCCAGCATCTCACTCTCCTTGCCCAGCGTAGACGTTCCAGGCGATGTTCAGGGTCATTCCGCTGAATGGTCGGTAAGTCCGAATACCGGCAACTCGAAGACGTCTCATGGCAGTGTTTCTGCTGATGTGGTGTCCTAACACCGTCGATGCCGTTGACGTCATGGTGACGCATCTGTCCCGCAGATGCAGTGTGCGCAGATAGCGGTCTTCAGCGGGGGTCATCACCCTCGGTTTTCCACTTCTAGGACGGTCCGATGTCTGGCCAGTCTGGTTATTACGTTGAAGGAGTCGATTGACCGTTTGTCTGGTGCAGCCAAACCTTCTGGCAATTTGGCTGTTTGAAACTCCAACTTCAGACATTCCAAGGACTCTTTCTCGCTCTGCTGCTGTTAAACGTGGCATTTTCTCGTGCTTTTTTCGGAACACTAGTAGTGAATGGTAGAATTCGGTGGTTTTTATACCCTTAGCGCGCCTAAGTCATGTAGAAATTGAAAAAAACCTGATTTTCGAAAAAATCACTCTTACCTGAACTGACATGCCTCGGATGCGTTTTGACGATATGATTTCATTGTTTCCGTTCGTAACATTAGGATAGAGCATAAAGAAATGCTACTTTGTAAATGAATGTGAAATAATATGAAAATCTGTGGGTGTGTACTTTCTTTTGTACTTCAGTTTAATAGAAAATAGTCTTACAATAAACTACCTCATTGATTTAGGAAAATGAATTTTTTCTCAAGGTGTGACACTAAAATTCGCATACAATAACTTATTTGGTACAATTGTACAAATGTACAATTGTTTTTAAAAACACAGATCCTCAAAATGTTAAGAAATATATGACATGACCGTACATTACCGAATATTGTAAACTGTTCACACCATGCTACACCAAATGTATTATATATCTGAGAATATGCATCATTTGACTAAATTAAACAAATGGCATTATGTAAAACATTTCTTCATATTTACCCTGCTGCATAATATATTAGAAAGAGTTTGGTAATATAATTTGATAGTTTATCTACTCCGATTTATGATTATTCCCTAAAAACACACAGGTATTGTATATCATACAACTAACGATTTCAATATTTATAGCAGCAATACAAATACAAATACTGTACTGTCTTGATTCACTCAAATTTATTGATGATTACATGAAAATTAAGTTCTCAAAATTGACATCTAGAGTTGATGTACTATATGGATGGGAAGAAGGGCTACTACAAGCAAGGCAAACTGGTGGTAGTGGACGATCAGGACGCTGAGCAGCAGACTGACCAAATAAACGCAAGCTTAGATCTTGGGTTAACGAATCGCAAGAAAAAAGGGACGTAGTGTGCGGTCAGCCTTACCTGTATATGGGCCGGAGCTGACACGTACCGAAATAAAGAATTGAATTGAATTGAATTGAATTATGTTTATTGTATGTCATACTATGACTTTAAATAAATTAACAATAAACCACAAAGTGGAAACCATGTTGAAACCCTCAGTAATCCTTAACTCATTAACCCTGATAGGTAATTACCAGCTCAACATCTTGGCCACCATTTACACTAGCACCTGGCTGCAGCGAGACCAATTACGCTTCAACACCTCTGATTTAGTGAGAAAGAGAAAGTGGCTTGTCATAAACGGGACTGATTTATTGTGTCTTGCATAACGATCAAAAGTACAGAACTAGTGTAAATTATGTAACATTAACACTGTAACACTGCTTGTCAGTGATATCTTGTTTTTAGATCTTACAGATAAAACAGTTATGATATGTACAGTGCTTTGATAATAAAAGTTGGTCAAATTTAAAATCCCTTAAGAAACCTATTTAATTTGCGCACAATGGTGAACGTCATAATGCTCGCTTTATTTACCTAAAATTTATATTTATGCACGGTCCACAACGCTTGTAACTGTTTGGCACACAGTATAGTTACATTTTTTGTTTATAATTGGGATAATTTGTAAGTACTAGATGCGTCAAAAACCTCCCCGTTATTATAACATTGTGAAAGTTTCCATTTTACTATCAGGGGAATACGTGTTATTGACATAATTTGCATCGTAATACGTGTACCGAAAGAACATTTCATGATTTGACTGTCAATTAGTGTCTGGCTCATAAGCATGATGATCAATTGTGAGATACTTGTAATAAAGACTGACATATCACGGGGTGCGGTCTAAAAACACACGTGGTATCACACCAGCTTGAATATAGATACGTTTGTTAATTGTTGATGCAAAGTGTGTTACTTTACATAATCATAAAAACACACAATTTGGCATGAATAGACAATTTGGCAAGTTGATTAGTTTTCGGATATCAACAAAGGTTTGATATTGTTTAGTCAATACAACAATGGTATAAGATAAACAATGCTGGAATGGGCGACATAGGGCAGAACTGCTTATTGCTATGGCATGATATATGAATGAATTAAAATGAAAAATGAAAATGAAACTGATAGCTAAGTCACCAACCACAATCATCGCGAGCTGGAATGTAGTAAGTCAATTATAGACACCCGCAATCTAAGAATTAATATAAAAAAAACTTAAATATTTTATGAATGTGATTAAAGAGGGGCTCATTGATCTCTACCTATGACAGGGAACAGAAAAGTACACGTTATATAAACATATCAAATAATCCTTTTTCTCGCCAACATGTGTTTATTTACAAACCTGTGATTATTGAGATGCTCGTCACAGAGGGAGAAACATGATTTGGCATGGTCACCAGCATGAAAGAGAAATACTGAAATTAGCGACAGGCCAGATAAATTATGTTTATATACTTGAATATATCTAAAATATATACAAATCTTTGTCATCGCTCAATATATATCATAATTGAAGTTAAGACATTATTTACATATGACGCCCTAAACCTGATAGAATAGAACACTACAGAGAGGGGCGTGACTTCACAAAGAAGCTTGTGGAATAATATGTTTATTTTACATTGGTCGCGAACCTGTAACCTGTCTTTCAATTAGGGTGGATCTACGTCTGATTTGATCCCTAAACTGTTATTTAAAGGTCAAATATGTTATTTCTATACCCTTATTGAATGTATATTCGCATAAGTATCAATCCCGTAACAGCGTCATGCATTTATTGCCAATTAATCAATAGACAAAAAAACTAATTACACTGGATGTATTGTTATATGAGTACCCCAGAGAACACTTTCATCAAGTGAACTCACAATACAATTGAAATATGTTACATGGTTCACAGATAATAATTAAGTTAGTACATTTTGCTCACCTGCATTCACTCAATGCATGTTTTCTTGTAATAGATATGTGCAGTAAACCGGCGATTTCAAACATGCAGATACAAATGTCAAAATTTGATCGTCTCAAAATACAATAGTAGCAATACAAAAGAGTCAAACATGCGCAATACATAACCTAATCCACAGCATGATTGCCTTCCCCGTCGACATGCACTGTTCTTTATCAAACGTTGAATAAACCGTTGCTTATGATAAATTATTCCTTCAAAACATATCAACTACATCTAAAGATCTATACTGCATCTATTGACATCACTAAAACAGGTGAAAAGTACGGGTTTTCTGCAATAGTGAATATAATGAAAGATTGAGAATGCATATAAGCGTCATTCGCTGAATAAGGGATGCTTTCAGCTGACATATATGTGCGTCACTCGCTTAATACGAGCTGCTTTTAGCTGTCGCATATATACGGCTTTAGCTGTAAGAGATAATTGAGTAAGTCAAAGACACTTGCTGGTCCCCACGAATCAATTTTGCCATTTCTGTTTATATGTACCTAAATGTGACAGACGAGGGCCTGAACTCTGATGAGGCTGGTGCTGGAATGTAAACAATGGCCACTGAGAAGCTGGCGAGTCCACAGAGGCAACAAATTAGACTTGTAGATTTCGTGATGTTTTCAGACTTGAAACAAAAATATTTTTTGACAATAACTTTTACTTATTGAATAATTAAAAAACAGCAAACAACAGTAGAATATTCAATTGTTTAATCAGACTTTAAAAACTTGATTGTTTATACATGTACAATGCAATAAAAACTCATTATCAATCAAGTTAGTCTATCCAATGTGTTAACAATGCAATACAAACTCATTATTAATTGAATAAAGTCTATCACATGTGTTAACAATGCAATAAAAACTCATTATCAATCAAGTAAGTCTATCACATACGTTGACTATTGCCACTTATGTCCAATATATGGCTGCCCTGGTGGGTTTGGGTACATAGATCGCACACAGCTCAAAATACATTGTGGCATTACCTCTCTTTTATGTAATACCGTCCAGTGACCTGTTGCTAACATGGCCTTTTTGTCCAAATAATAAGTATCGGTCCATGCTCCAAGGTTCTGCATCACACACCAATATTTTGTGTAGACTGATTTTCGCCTGCCTGCCTGTGTCCAAGCCATGGTGATTGCAGAGATGTAACACATGGGTCCAGGTAACAATGGGGACAGATATTATCTGGAATATCTACTGGTTTTTGTGGTCTCGGTGTAAAACCAGAAGACTTATTATTACCTGTAGATGTTTAATGCACTGATGATGTTGGGACTGGTTTTTTATTTAGAACATGATGGTTGCATGTGGTTTCTGTAAATAAATGTTATGTCTTTGAAACACTGTAATATCAATCAAGATGTTTAGTGACATATAATAATATAATATTATGTTACCCTTTGTTATATTTATTTAATGAAATACGACATTAGTAAAAAAAAATCAAGTATTACTCTATTCCTGAAATAATTCTTGATATAATAATATCATAATATTAATCATAACGTTATAATAAAATATTGGTAAAATAGTTTAATAGTAAAGTTAAACATCTTACCAACAACTTTGTATTCCCATCCATTGAATGCAAATAATCATTGTATTTGTTCTTCTTGCTGTCTTGTTAACATAAGCGTGATAGGTTTTGGCTCCATCTTTTCAAAATGTATGTTTCAAATTTTGCTCAGAAATGCTATGAGTCATTTCTGTGGTTTGAACAAAAGTGGTCAGCTTTCATCATCCAATCATAACTACTAGATAAGTTGAAATAACAAAATCCTTCTTTCTATGTTTCACTCCAAAAAGTATTGAGGTGTTAGTTTGAGAAGATGATCACATTATTTTTGGAAAATGGTTCTTTCGGATATTACAAATAAGAGAAAGCTAAAACTTGACCCACCTACAAAAGTAGTAAAGAAGAGATTGAGTGACGGCTCGGAAAAAGTTAACAACTACAACAAATGCAGAAAACATTTTGAGATAACTTTCAATTCTGCTGAGGATAAAGAAGAATTCGAAAAGAAATGGACATGCCTAAAAACATTATTCAATGGAAACACCTCAAAACTTCTGATGAACTTACTAGATAATTTTTGGGAAAATAAATATCTCCAATCTCCAATTAAAGAAGAAAGTATAGAGGATATACCAGAACAAGACTCTCGAAAAGAAGTCCCAAAAACTGAGTACACAGATGAAACCTTGTTCATGGGAGTGAGAAGTCAGCTGAAAACTGTCATGTTCTAATCGAGTCGCATTCACTATCATGCGGTCACAAGCTGCTTGTCTCCAGTGTTGAAAAGATTGGCCATGTATTATGTTTGAATTATGTTTGTGGTGCAGGACATTCTCTTGCATGGAATTCATCTTTGTCACTTTCAACAAACTTTCATGTGAATTATAAAGTACTTACAGCATATATTTGCAGTGGTATGCTAACAAGTGAATATGACAGATTTTGTGAATTTGCTGAATGTGGTGTTCTTACAAGACATTTTAGATCAAAGTCAATGGCGACACTTTCTGCTGCTGTCGATTTAGAAAAGACTGCATCTATTGCTGCAGCAAGGCAAAAGGAGATTTGTGCAAGTCGGGAAACTGGAGACGATGGCATACGTCTCATGACTGATGCTCGTCATGCTTGTCGTAAGAACTTCTATCATTGTGATCATGTTGCCCTTGGTCTGAGAACCAACAAGATAGTGGATTACCAACATGTAACCAAGGATGATGACAGATCATCTCAAAAACATGAGTTGATTGGATGCTCAAGGATGTATGATAGTTTTGATGCTGCTAACATCAACATCCTTGAGCATGCACATGACAGAAATCTATCAGTCAACAAGCATGTAAAATCAAGACCACTGACACAAAATTCAAACGATTGATGGTATGTCGCTAAACCTCTAACTAAAGGTTTCAAGGCTATCAGTCAAGGCACGAAGAAGACCATGGGGAAAGTATGACATCCAGAATTGTCTGGAAAGGGAACACTAGTGAAGAACCATATATACTGGGCAATGGATAACTGTGACAAAGATCCTGACAAACTGAAGAAGCTTGTAGAAACCATGATTCTTCACTTTCAGAATGACCATTCCCAATGTCATGAGGAGTCTACATGTCATCACCGGACTATGTTCCACACTGGTCGCACTTATCTTGTATTATAATTTTACCTTATTCTATTTGCTGCCAATAGAGACAACATTAGGATATATGTATTTTCAATTTTACAATATTCAAACCTAAAGTTATTCTAGGGATACAACTCTATGTTGCCGGGTGAAACACAGAACCGAATAAGGTTTCATTGCAATTTAGTGCCCCGGTAGGATATAACTGACCCAGCTCCTTAGTGAGACATTCCAGCCACAGACTGTGCTGGTCTTATCAGTTTTATCTGTTCTTGGTGACAGATATACTACATTCTTCCTTGTGCCTTCTACAGTCTCTTAAAGGGACCAGCAGGTGTCTCTAAGATAAATTATGTTAACATTTAAACCACATGGAAAACTACAGTAAACCTTAACATGGAAACCACTTGGAAACTTACAATAAATCTTAACATCGAACCCATGCTAGAACCTACAGTAAACCTTAACATTAAGACCAAATGGAACCTTAAAGTAAACCTTAACACGGAAATCAGGTGGAAACTTACAATAAACTAAGAAATATGGATACCAGGTTGAAACTAAGTGTAAATTCAAACATTGAAACCGAGTTGAAACCAGCAATAAACTAAATTAATTGAAATCAGATGGATTCCACTTCACACTGGATACCATCCGGATACTGGTGCAAAATTCAGTATCCGTGTTGGCGTTGTCTGGATACCAAGTGGAAATTGTTAGTTTCAGTGTTACGAAAATCAGCTCATTCTGGCTGTGAATAGTTGTCAGTTAATATATCTACAATTTGAAATCAAAATTTGTCAAGGCATCTTTGCAAAATATTTAAGAATTTTCAAGTTTGTATTTATTGTGGAGCAAACAACGCTAAGGTAAAATCTCTGTGTCCCTTGTCGATGGTCATAGAGTCATAGAGTCTACAGTTTACAATTCCTATCATTTAGTCAAGACTCATGTCGTTTTTTAGGACGTGGTGCATTAGGGCCTCAAAATGAACCATAGAGTTTTTTAATTTTTAATCCCCAACCTAGCCAGAGAGCCTTGTCACATGATTTTAGTTTTTTTCTGACTTTTATTTATGGAAAGGACGGAAAGAGAACATTGTTTTTCATGCCAAAGCCCCTGCTTATGGTCATTTTAGGGACCCATATCAGGGGCCAAAGAGACACCACATCTGTTGTTCCTAATCAACATTTGCCCTGGAGTCTATACACAAGATGTCAGCCTTTTAGGCTTCTTAGTTCTTGAAAAGAAGTTTAAAATAGTTCCCCTGCTACCCTTACTTCGAACATTGAGTCAACAAAGTTATAATTGCCAATGACCAAAGCGTATGTACAAATGATGTAATTATTTGAGAAATTATCTTTCTGAAAAGTGACATGGAGATAAAAAAAAATAGAGCCACTGGCTCTGTAGCTCATCAGGCTATATATACATTAACCAATTCAAAATGTCAACTTTTAGGTGAGAGGTACACCAAATAGGAAGAACTTTAAATGAAGAAGATGAAATAGGTCTTAAGGTCCTTGCCCCTCTGATCAATCTCTGAGGCCAGAGATAAAATCCCCTACAAATAAAGACACATTTGAATATTTAATTCAATACTGTTGTTTCCTTTAAATTACCTCCCTTTGAAGAGAACATAAAATCCTCAGATGAAAGCAGCTTTTCAGGTCATGACCTCTGTTATCTATATTTGGGGTCGCAGGATCATGAAATCTACAATTTAGAATCTTCACTGGACAAGGAGTCTGCACACAACTTTTCAGCTCTCTAGACCTTTTGGAACTGGAGAAGAAGATGAAAATATTGTTTTAAGAATGTGACCCCAGTGACCCCATTTAGGGTCACGGGGTCACGAAATCTACAATTTAGAATCCCCATTGGCCAAGGAGTCTGCACATAACTTTTCAGCTCTCTTAACATTTTGAAACTGGAGAAGAAGATGAAAATAGGTTTTTAAGGATGTGACCCCAGTGACCCCATTTGGGGTCATTGGGTCACGAAATCTACAATTTAGAATCCCCATTGGCCAAGGAGTCTGCACACAATTTTTCAGCTCTCTAGACCTTTTGGAACTGGAGAAGAAGATGAAAATAGGTTGTTAAGGATGTGACCCCAGTGACCCTATTTTAGGTCATGGGGTCACGAAATCTACAATTTAAAATACCCACTGGCCAAGGAATATGCACACAACTTTTCAGCTCTCTAGACCTTTTGGAACTGGAAGAGAATATGAAAATAGGTTTTTAAGGATGTGACCCCTGTGACCCCATTTGGAGTCATGGGGTCACGAAATTTTCATTTTAGAATCCCCATTTGCCAAGGAGTCTGCACAAAACTTTTCAGCTCTCTAGACCTTTTGGAACTGGAGAAGAAGATGAAAATAGGTTTTTTAGGGTGTGACCCCAGTGACCCTGTTTGGGATCATGGGGTCACGAGATCAACAATTTAGAATCCCCATTGGCCAATGAGTCTGCACACAACGTTTCAGCTCTCTATACCTTTTGGAACTGGAGAAGAAGATGAAAATAGGTTTTTAAGGATGTGACCCCAGTGAGCCTATTTGGGGTCATGGGGTCACGAAATCTTTAATTTAGAATCCCCATTGGCCAAGGAGTCTGCTCGAAACGTTTCAGTTTTCAAGACCTTTTGGAACTGGAGAAGAAGATGAAAATAGGTTTTTAAGGATGTGACCCCTGTGACCCCATTTGGGGTCATGGGGTCACGAAATCTACAATTTAAAATACCCACTGGCCAAGGAATATGCACACAACTTTTCAGCTCTCTTGACCTTTTGGAACCGGAGAAGAAGATGAAAAAAGGTTTTTAAGGATGTGACCCCAGTGAGCCTATTTGGGGTCATGGGGTCACGAAATCTTCAATTTAGAATCCCCATTGGCTAAGGAGTCTGCTCGAAACGTTTCAGTTCTCAAGACCTTTTGGAACTGGAGAAGAAGATGAAAATAGGCTTTTAAGGATGTGACCCCTGTGACCCCATTTGGGGTCATGGGGTCACGAGATCAACAATTTAGAATCCCCATTGTCCAAGGAGTCTGCCCACAACTTTTCAGCTCTCTAGACCTTTTGGAACTGTAGAAGAAGATGAAAATAGGTTGTTAAGGATGTTACCCCAGTGACCCCATTTGGGGACATGGGGTCACGAAATCTACAATTTAGAATCCCCATTGGCCGAGGAATATGCACACAACTTTTCAGCTCTCTAGACCTTTTGGAACTGGAGAAGAAGATGAAAACAGGTTTTTAAGGATGTGACCCCTGTGACCCCATTTGGGGTCATGGGGTCACGAAGTCTACAATTTATAATCCCCATTGGCCAAGGAGTCTGCACACACTTTTTCAGCTCTTTAGACCTTTTGGATTTGAGAAGAAGATGAAAATAGGTTTTTAAGGATGTGACCCCGGTGACTCCATTTGGGGTCATGGGGTCACGAAATCTACAATTTAGAATCCCCATTGGCTAAGGAGTCTGCTCGAAACGTTTCAGTTCTCAAGACCTTTTGGAACTGGAGAAGAAGATGAAAATAGGCTTTTAAGGATGTGACCCCTGTGACCCCATTTGGGGTCATGGGGTCACGAGATCAACAATTTAGAATCCCCATTGTCCAAGGAGTCTGCCCACAACTTTTCAGCTCTCTAGACCTTTTGGAACTGTAGAAGAAGATGAAAATAGGTTGTTAAGGATGTTACCCCAGTGACCCCATTTGGGGACATGGGGTCACGAAATCTACAATTTAGAATCCCCATTGGCCGAGGAATATGCACACAACTTTTCAGCTCTCTAGACCTTTTGGAACTGGAGAAGAAGATGAAAACAGGTTTTTAAGGATGTGACCCCTGTGACCCCATTTGGGGTCATGGGGTCACGAAGTCTACAATTTATAATCCCCATTGGCCAAGGAGTCTGCACACACTTTGTCAGCTCTTTAGACCTTTTGGATTTGAGAAGAAGATGAAAATAGGTTTTTAAGGATGTGACCCCGGTGACTCCATTTGGGGTCATGGGGTCACGAAATCTACAATTTAGAATCCGAATTGGCTAAGGAGCCTGAACATAAAATTTCAGCTCTGTGGAGTCATTGGTTCTGTAGAAGAAGTCGAAAAATCGGAGTTTACGGACGGACGGACGGACGGACGCCGGACTATATGATTATATAATGGATATATGTATATATGCTTAGCATTACTTACACGGTATATGTTAATAGGATATAAGTTTACCTGGTTCTTTTCTCTTAGAGTTAATTTCGCGTCTTGGAACACACAATACATCCGAATCTTTCCCACTTGATGTGTTTATTGAAGTGTGTGTATTGATGACAAGACTGCACCACAACTGTACAAACCCATGATCCGAACACCCTTCTGTACTCTGACAAAGCTCTTCAAAAATGGTTGGACCATAGAGATGAAGTAATCTCTGACCCCATGTCTGATAGATGCTCCCTGATAGAAGTATGAAGTAGAAGAACAATGTGTGAACCATGGCGTTAGAACTGCTGTGGTTCGACTGAACGGAGGCAGACATATGAACTGGTGTTAGAACTGTTGTGGTTCGACAGGACGGAGACACATACATGTAAGTAAGAGTCTCAGTAATCTCAATATATGAGGTTTAAAATATATATGATGCTTAATAATAGGTCTCCATTGTTACTGATTGGTATCTGAATGTATATTTCCTCTTTGGTACACATTAATCATACTTAATTTTCTTTACAATAATTAATTTAAAAATGTTGAAATCATTTACCTTATTTATGGGATTATTATGTTTCTTTCACATATAAATTTTGAAAGTATAGGTTAGAAATGAACATATCAACATTGATTTCTCTTTAATTGTATAGGTACAATCTTTTTAAAAATAAATGAACCATTTGTAATTCATTGTCCTTTTTCGTTTCTCGTTTATCCTTACTTTATTGGTATACCTGAAGTGCTCTTGTTTGTCTGTTGCATGTTTTGTGTGGAAAATACTTTTTGCTTTTTCATTGTGGGTGTGTGTTATTGTGAAGCGTTTTGTTAAGTGTGAGGTGTGCTGATTGGTGTTAAGTGTAGTGTGTGATGTGTGTGATGCGTATTGTGCGTGGTATGTAGTGTAAAGTGTATAAAGGATGTAGCATGTCTTGTTGAGAAAAGGGACACTTACATTTATTTTACAACTTAAAGTCACCGAATCTTAAAGGGACTGTAGTTCGTTTTTTGCCAATTTTTTTCTTTTTAAATTTCCTATTTATAATGATAGTTTGTATAAATTCACATTAGAGGGTAAACCATCTTATTACACAAACCAATTATCCGTAGTAGTAATAACGGTGTTGCATATAAAGCATAAGTTGCATGGCAGCCATTTTATTGTGAACACATTTTATTATTTCGAATGACAAAAACGATTCCCATGGCTTTATGCCATGTACACTCATTTCTAGCTTGATTTTCCGAAGAGAGAAGGGTGTTTTACTATTGGTGAAATTATTTTTCAAATACATTTCACCGAATGTTTTTCATCACTTAAATGTCATTTTTTTAAATCACCTACATAAACGTCAACACCTGACGTCACGGCAGTTTTGATCAATTCAACTGTAACTTTGATGGCCTTTCGTGTAATTATTATTGAATATACTATCAATCTCGAAAATATTCCTATTCTTATGTATACCACTTCTAAATGCCCTTCAAAGACTTGATAGTATGAAATATGATATTGTCTGCTAATTCGGGTGCAATCACGCCATGTAACTTCACTGTGCCAGGGTGCAACACAAATTTTAATTGTACATGGAATTTAAAAAATACAAGCTATGTCATAATATCAAAAAAAGGACAGAAAAAATCAGAAACAAATGCTTTACCTTACCCAAAAAATTTACAACCAATATTTACTATTTAATTATTACTGTTAATAACTCTTATTTGGTTTATCCACCAACTTATTATCATTCACATTAGTGAAAATCAAGCAAATCTATCAAATCTAGCATATCAAGTTTAACACATCTAATACACTTTAGGATTCAGAAATACAGATAATTCAACACAAGCATTTACAAAACATCAAACTGTTCATCTATCACACTGTGAACAACAACATCTTACAGTCCTGACAGTCTATTCCCAAACAGTTTATCTATCCATATGAAAAAAAAAATATGTCAATCAATACAACATTTAAATGAAGATAAGAGAGAGAGAGGGAAAGAAAGAGAGAGAGAGTCTTTATGTCATTCACCATTTGAATAAAGATAGTGTAACGGTTTACCGGGGTAATTGGAGCTGACCTGGTAGCATGTTAAGGATATTGGATCTCCCTCAACAATTACCCTATAAATTACAGTTTACAGTAAATCTATTAAATAATTTAACAACCAGTAGTTGAAGCAATAAACAAGAATTTATTACATTAACATATAGCAATCAATAGTATAGAAATATGTTACGTCAGTTACATCATTTACATGCAAGATATGTACAATACATTTAACAATTTATCCTAGAGAGACTGGACTCAATTCAGAGATTTTATGGCTCTTCACTGGAATTTCAGTGAGTGTACTCAACCAACAGGTTGGAAGAATTACTTACATAGTGTAAGTCTCGGTAATACCGGCGAAAGATCACAACAGCAAACAAAACACGTCTCTTCATCCTGATCTCCAAATCGTCAACTCAATATTATTATTTCAACTGTCAAAAACTGACGTCACAGTCATTCTGACGTAATGTTGTTATTGACAGTAAATCAACAAAGCATGAAATACACTTGATTATTAATATAACAATAATATACAATGTACATCGTCATGGAATTGAATATGAACACTGAAATGTTTGTTGATAGTAATAAACTTAGACTAGTATTAAATTTACTTTGGAAACGAAACATAGTGCACATGAAATCATGACGTCATCACACAAAATGGCGGCCTCCATGAAAGCATACACGAAAATTATATCTGACAAGAATATGGTTAAATACGTGTTTAATAAAGGTAACGTTGATGTATTTACATGGAAACAAACGTTTAGAAGCATTATGATATTATTTTGATAAGAATAAGTGTTGTCACATTGGAATTACGACTTAATTAATCTATACACATGGTCTGATTACAGACAGTGGAAAAATCACAACATTGATAGAAACACGAGGTCGCATTGAACATTACACATTGCTTGGGCCTGTATATTACAATAATCCCCCTTTTAAAATTAAATCGACCTCGATTTAAACTCAATTAATGAAATTGATGAAGGAGATATATAAAACACTTTTAAATTGAAATATTTGAAATATTTAGCACTTTACAAACATTAAAAAATAACATTTATTTATTAAATAAGTATTAAATACCGCATTACAGAATGATATAACAATATATTTACATAATATCTTCACAATATTATCATCACATCATTCACATAATAACCATTCAATATATGTCCAGTAAAACAACAATCAAAATACTGATATGGTATCCATAGAATAATCCGTGTGAATCATACAATATACACACATCATACTTACAATTTATGTCCATTCCGGGAGAAAATATATACACATTAGCAAATGTCACAAATCACATTTCTTTTCCTTGAAGGGAATTAATGTAGGCATCTGCTTGCCTTCGGAGGGACAGCTGTTCAATGAAGCGCCTGTCCTCCGCCTGGTGGAGAACAGCCATCGCCTCCCATCCTGCTGCGATGAAGTTGTCCAGACCCGGCCTTGAGAGAGGGATGTCAGCACTGGTCGGCCACACTGGGGTCAAATTCTGGAGCTGTCTTGACATCTGTTCCAGCTGGTACCTGAGAGACTGGATCTCCACAACTTTTCGGTCGTAGGCCAGCTCCCAGGACTCAGCTGGCATCTTCGGTGTCTCCGACGTCTCCGGCTGGTCGGGCGTCTCCCGAGTCTCCAGCTTTGCTGTCATCACCGGCGTCTCCAAACTTGCCAGTTTTGACGAGATCTCGAAGATCTCAGGCTGGGCCTGGTGCATCTCAGGCTGAACCTGGTGCCTCTCTGCTGTCGCAGGTCTGTTCTTCCTGGATCGCTGCCGTTCCGACCTCATGGCGAAGACCAGACGTCCCGGGTCCACAAAACACTGGCAAACGACCATGGGGTTGCTGGGATTACCTTTCCTCCCAGCGTTGTTTGCCGCGTAGTGCCTGGTCAGGTCCCTGAATCTAGAGTGGGTGGATAGGCAGCGATCCACTGGACAGTAGTATGTCGTCAGCTTCTCCTTGTGTACAAGGGTCCAGTGCCTGTCAAAAGCATGAATATGTCTGAAAAGTTGCTTCTCCGGACAAACCGGGCACTCCATTCCTAGGGTGAAGTTTACCACCGACGCTGTTGGTTCCTGGTTCTCCTCCCCGAGGGACATGGTTTCATCTAATTCGATGACGTCAGACCTAATAAGGACAATAAGTCATTATTAGCAAAGGGTGAAGTAATGAACTAATGCATTATTAAACGGTACATTTATAGATTTATTTAATGTAGGTAATAGAGTGAGAGAGTTCCAATTATAATATTACTCCAACAGTAACACATCTTAACATCTTACTGGTAAATAAGTGGATCCAAAATCTACTATTAGTAAGTCATTCATTCTAACTGACTAAGTCTCTAGAAATACTGCTGGAAAGCATCCAACACGCCCAAATTTTAAATCCTCGCAGATCTATAAATTCTCAATCAACTTGAATACATTCCATTCATCAAACTGTTCTCTACCATCAACATACCGCATCTGATAATTTTGATAATTTAATTATATTGTGTTCAATAATATTTTCATATTTGGTTCTCTGAATGTTTCAGGAAAGCTGGTTATGCAGGATGCATGTGTCTCAAGCCTACTGCTTGGAAGTCCACAATGTTGGTGGATTATTCCCCAAATACGGTAAAAGTCGGTCAATATGAATCACTTTTGGGGTCTTATTTGGCCCATTCTGAACACGGTACGTGTTGTCATCAATTTACTTGGTGACAACCCAACCCTTTGACCATTTGGGAGTTAGCTTGTAACTCAGCATTTTGTTTTTGTGTGGGTTAAAAAAACTAACTTTGAGTTTGGCCTCCTTGCTCCCCAAGTCGTAACGTTTTTTCCGCACCTCGCACCAACGTCCATCCTTGCGTTGAACAAGAACAGTTGGGCTAGCCCAGGGACTATTGGATGGTTCAATAACACCTTGTTCTAACATTCTATTAACCTCTTTCTCCTCAGCCTCTTGCTTTGCAAGCGTCTGGCGACGAGGAGATTGTTTTACGGGTTTCGCATCACCTGTGTCGATGCGGTGTTTCACCAAACTAGTACAACCAAGGTCATCGTCATCCTTAGCGAAGCTATCCCTATAACTATATAGGAATTGTCGAAGCGTATCTTGCTGATTTTGGTCTAGACTAACCTTGCTTCGGTCATACAAATCTGATAAGTAATCAGGCACCTTAACAGATTTGTTTACCCTGACACTTGATACTCTCCTAAGAGGTTTGTGTGAAAGTAAGTTAACATTCTCACACTGTCCAATAACACTACCCATTGTTAGAGTATATTGGTTATCTTGAATGTTGATAATCTTAATTGTAGCAACTCTACTTTTATTTGTCACTATTGAATTTCCCATAACTAATCCATGTGCATATACCATCTCTTTACAGGGCTCTATGAGAATAGAAGGCTGGTCTCCATGAATCTCTGGCAAGCTAACTTGGACATAGGACACAGACTGGGGTGGCAAAGATATATCATCAGCAAACATGACAGTGGTCTCCATGCCAACCATTGGCAACCATCTGCCGCGCAACTGGATCCACGACCCAGCGGTATTTATCACACCTCCTAGCCTCTTAAGAATATCCATACCAAGAATTCCATGCACTCATGAGAAGTATCTACCTCTGCGACTAAGAACTCCTCCTTAGTTGGGCTTAAATCATCCTCCACAAAAAACAGATCCTTTGAAAATTCCCAAAGTTTTGAACAAACTTCCATTTACAGCCTCAAGCATCATATTTATAGGATTGATTTCAATAGATGAGGACAAACTCTTACTTGCGGCACGAGACAACAAAGATACGTGACTACCACTGTCCACAAGTAAAGAACAATAAGTATGACCAATTCTAAGATTGACAAATTCACCTTCGTCACCTATTTTAAAGCAAGCTTTGAAATTTGCTTTAACTGGTATTGGGTCAGGTGGACTGTGGAGACATTTATCCGAAATTATCTCCCTTTGACCAGAACCCCTAGAAATCCCACTTTCCACCTGACCACTGGGCTCAACTCTTTTAGGATTTGGGGTTTTATCAACTAATTTGTTCTCCACTGACATCCGACCTAATTCCGGATCAGTGGGTGATCGTTTCCCTGACAACCATTTATCTGGGATTTCAAAGGACATTCAGAGACCCAGTGACCTGTCTGATTGCACAGAAAACAGGCACCTTTTTCTCTCTTACTTGCACTCGGTGAGATAGATTCGCTTCGCTGACCGGAATGGTTTCTCTTATGTGGAGATTGAGAATGGTTTGGTTTGTTTGTATTGTGACGGTAATTTTGTCTTCATCTTTCAGATCTACTATGAGACTGTAATGACTGATTGCCCAGCGGCAAGTTTCTCAACAGTCTTCTGAAGACTCAACAGTTGACCAGTAAAAGTATCAATCTTTTGTTCTACAGATGGACAATCAGATTGAAAATGACCTCTCTTCCCTCGTGAAGGGTGAGGACTGATCGATCTCACAGATTTCTTTGAATCTGGTCTACCCACAACAGACTCGTAAATCTGTGCCACCTCAATGGCCTCTTGAAGAGTGTGAACACCTCTATCAAGGAATCTAAGTCTCAAGTCTTTATCGACTGCTCTTTTAAGTGCATCAAGGGCGAACCTCTCCTGCATCTCAAAAGGTAGGTCTGGATAGGCTCCTAAAGCCAAATGCCAGATGTTGTCACATAAATCGGCAATATTTTCACCCGGTTTACGTGTTCTCATCATGAGTTCCTCCCGTTTGAAATCGGGGATACAAGTACCATACCGTCGTCTCAACTGATCGGAGAGCCATTGATAATCTAAGCGCTCTCCTCCAGGCATGCCTGCATAGAAGCGTTGTGCTGCCCCCTCCAGGGCACATCCCAACATCTGAGCAGCCTGGGCATTGTCCCAACGAGACTGATTAGCAAGATTGCTAAACTGTGCTTCGAAAACACGATAATCTCCAGTTCCATTGAACTTGGGCAATTGCAGAGAAATTCTGTCAATGGAATTATCTCCCCTTGAAGTAGATTTATCCATGGAATCAATTCTCTGTGATAAACTCAGTACGCAACTGGACAATTGGGACACAAGACCCACAAGATTTGGATCAGTACTCATCACTTGATGTGACGGAATGTTCAAACCATTATTCACTGGTGAGTGAGTGAATGTGTTGGAACTAATTGCACTAGTTGCACCAACTGGTGTACTTTGAGGTGGTATGTCATTAACAACACTCTCAGATTCAGCCCTGTAGGCATTATCTAAGGAAATATTTGTCACAGAGTATAACTCTGGATAACAAGGCATTTGGCGAGAACGCAAATTACCAGCCGGACCATCGAAATAGTCAACTCTCCTCAAATGAGGATTATTTTGATTTTGAAACTCCATTTCAACGAATTGAAAATTACCAGATTTAATAAAAGTTAAAAATTTACTTTCTTTTCTATCATATTATTTACTAAGAATATCTTTGATCCACAAAAAGGATCCCACCGCTGCCACCATTAAACTGTAACGGTTTACCGGGGTAATTGGAGCTGACCTGGTAGCATGTTAAGGATATTGGATCTCCCTCAACAATTACCTTATAAATTACAGTTTACAGTAAATCTATTTAATAATTTAACAAACGTATAAACTTATGTTTACACTCATGGGTAAGACCTGTGACAAGAGCCTTCCATCTCAATTTGAAACCCTTGAGGAAACAACTGAGGCTTTCTCAACTTTCTTTCATGACAAGGTGGCTAAAATTCGGCAATCTTTCTGTGGTGATCCAATAGACCCGAATATTAACTCTGAGGTGCCAAAGTTCCAAATATTTCACCCATTGTCAGAAGCGGAAGTGCTTAAGATCGTCAGGACCTCGAAACCAACCTTCTGTCCCCTGGATCCGATTCCTACCAGGATCCTGCTGGAACACATTGACGTGTTGCTGCCAATAGTCACGCATGTTATCAATACCAGTTTGGGAAGTGGGACGGTACCAACTCCTTTCAAGAAGGCCTTGATCAAACCCCTCATAAAGAAATCAGGTTTAGATGCCGACACATTAAAGAATTTTCGACCAGTGTCCAATCTCCCGTACTTGTCAAAGTTGGTAGAAAAGGCTGTATGCGTTCAACTTCAAGATCACATCACAAGGAACAACCTTCAAGATCCGTATCAGTCAGCTTATCGCCATCGCCATAGCACGGAAACTGCACTCATCCATGTGACTGATAACATCAAAAAGGGCATTGACAACTTGTGGTGTCCCTCAAGGGTCGGTACTGGGACCAGTACTTTTCACCCTCTATGTGAGACAACTTGGATCCATCGTTGAGGACTTCAACATCTGTCGCCATGGCTATGCCGATGATGTTCAGCTAACTAGACTTTTTTATGTCAATCCCCAATCAGCTATAACTGCTAGTCAAGAGTTAACATCATGTTTCAACACCATAAAATCCTGGACCTTGACTAACAAGCTGAAGCTCAATGATGAAAAGACAGAGGTGATACACTTCGGCCCAAAGAGCAAGCAGAAGAAAACTGGACTCAGTAGTTTTGAAGCTGGTGACGCAGATATCCAATATGTACCCGTTGTGAAAGATCTCGGCGTATTCCTGGATTCTGAGCTGTCACTAGAACACCAGGTTACCCAGATTTCAAGAACATGTCACATGGTTCTCAGGAATATCGGTAGCATCAGGCACCTACTCACCAAGTCGTCAGTTTCTAAACTTGTTATCTCGCTGGTCACATCCCGTTAAGACTACTGCAATAGTCTCTATGCCGGATCACCAAAACGACTCATAGACAAGCTTCAGAGAATACAAAATCTGGCAGCCAGGATAGTATCCCGGACAGGCAAACACGAACACATCACTCCAGTGTTGTTTTCACTCCATTGGCTACCCGTTGAATACAGAATCAAGTACAAGATCCTCTGCCTCTCCTACCAGTCTCACACCAACCAAGCTCCCCTCTACATGTCTGAACTACTGCAGCCATATGTACCTGTCAGATCCCTAAGATCCGAATCTAAACACCTTTTCACAATCCCTAAAGTAAAAACTGTGCGTTATGGGCAAAGCAGGTTTGCTTTCCGGGCCTCTACAGAGTGGAATAAACTTCCTGAGGAAATCAAACTATCCCTGTCATTGGACTCTTTCAAGTCAAGAGTGAAGACCTACCTGTTCCAACAGGCCTTCGAGTTGAGCGCCTAGAGCATACAGACTGTGTGAAAACGGCGCTATATAAATAGACTATTATTATATTATTATTAACAACCAGTAGTTGAGGCAATAAACAAGAATTTATTACATTAACATATAACAATCAATAGTATAGAAATATTTTACGTCAGTTACATTATTTGCATGCAAGATATGTACAATACAGTTAACAATTTATCCTAGAGAGACTGGACTCAATTCAGAGTTTTTTTTGGCTCTTCACTGGAATTTCAGTGAGTGTAGTCAACCAACAGGTTGGAAGAATTACTTACATATTGTAAGTCTCGGTAATACCGGCGAAAGATCACAACAGCAAAACAAAAAAAACGTCTCTACGTCCTGATCTCCAAATCGTCAACTCAATATTATTATTTCAACTGTCAAAAACTGACGTCACAGTCATTCTGACGTCATGTTGTTATTGACAGTAAATCAACAAAGCATGAAATACACTTGATTATTAATATAACAATAATATACAATGTACATCGTCATGGAATTGAATATGAACACTGAAATGTTTGTTGATAGTAATAAACTTAGATTAGTATTAAATTTACTTTGGAAACGAAACATAGTGCACATGAAATCATGACGTCATCACACAAAATGGAGGCCTCCATGAAAGCATAAACGAAAATTTTATCTGACAAGAATATGGTTAAATACGTGTCTAATAAAGGTAACGTTGATGTATGTACATGGAAACAAACGTTAAGAAGCATTATGATATTACTTTGATAAGAATAAGTGTTGTCACATTGGAATTACGACTTAATTAATCTATACACACATTACAGACAGTGGAAAAATCACAACATTGATAGAAACACGAGGTCGCATTGAACATTACACATTACTTGGGTCTGTATATTACAATAGCATTTCAATAAATAGATGATATATGTATTTTCTTGACTAATACCATGTTTATCTCATCGAGTGAGAGTTAAGAGTCTCTATTAATTACCGAAGATTATATATAAAAATACATGTTGCAGTTGTGGGGTTGAAGTTCATCTACATACAGTGGACAATATAACAAAATGTTGTCTCATTATATTGCATTAATTGTGTTTTAAAACATTCTGCTTCAAACAGAAATGATAACATATCTTTTTCATCTTGTATTTCAAACATAACATAGGTTTAAACATCAGATATACAAAGAAATCATGTTGTTGTTAAAATAAGGATTCAGAGTCGAGAAGTATATGCAAATCATAGTCAAATGTTTGTTTATAACAAAGAGTACACTCGGTGTCTCCATTTACAATGGACAATAAAAGGAAAATATCCATAAAAACAAAAGGATCTTTACCAGTTCAATCTTACTTCAAAGTAATATTGGGTAATATTACATTTGTGAACATACAACTGAAAACATTAAAGAGTGCTCAGATATACAATCATGGTGGCCTTCTATATACGGTTGAACTGTATAGTGTTTGTTCAAATGAACAAAATCATCACAAATTCATGAAAGCAAGATATATATGGCGAAATGCATATAAAGATCTGATGCTAATATCTATATTATCATTAATTTCTTTACTTTGCAAGGTTTTATAGAAAGGTGGAATATTTGCAAAATTGTAAGACTGACAGGTTGAAACCATCATGTTATAAACAATGCCACTGCTAATTTTGCTATTGTTTGATTGATTGGTTAAACGCTCTAGAACAACAATTACGGCAGGTTTAAATACAACCTTATTTGACAGATTTATGTTCTAATATAATTATCAAATCATACTAATACAACCTTATTTGGCAGATGTGTGTTCTTATATAAATATCAAATAATAATACAACCTTATTTGGCCGATTTATGTTATAATGTAATTATCAAATCATACTAATACAACCTTATTTGGCAGATGTGTGTTCTTATATAAATATCAACTAATAATACAACCTTATTTGGCAGATTTATGTTCTAATGTAATTATCAAATAATGATACAACCTTATTTGGTAGATTTATGTTCTTATACAATTATACAATAATAATACAACCTAATTTGGTAGATTTATGTTCTAATATAGTGTTATGTATATATCCAATGAGATCACTTAATTTATAGTGTATGGTGAATATATCCAATGATATTGTTTATAAATAGTTCGGGATAAAAAAAACGGAAATTACTTCTTATTTGTATTTGAGGAATATTCAGTTTTCAAAACAAGACGCCTTGTCCTCTTTATTCTATAACTATTGTTGATTTTAACAATGAAACAAAATCATTACTACCATTATTCATTGCCAACTGTAATGGAGTGTTTCCATTCTTATCTCGCCTCTTAAGTAGAAGTACAATGAAGCCAAAATCATCGGATTATGTCAATCTGACAATTTGTTTTTTTGCAGTAGGTCAACCATTTTAATTCTACGAGCTTCAACAGCCATCATAAGAGCAGTTTTCCCGTCCTTTCCTCTACACTCTACGTCAATGATATTTAGTGACAAGACATACTTCACAACATCTTCATCATGTCTTAAAACAGCTATGTGTAGAAATGTGTTGTTTTCCCTATCAATTGTTTTAAAATCAGCCCCTCTGTCAAATAAGAACTTAACAACATGAACATCATTAGTTACCATCAGAGGCGTTCTTCCCTGTTTATTTCTCCAATCTATGTCACAGTGACAGTCATCTACCAATCTCTTAACCATGTAAATATCTTCAGCATCACAAGCATAGTGCAACACAGTTTCATTGTTTCTATCAACAGCTGACAAATCAATTCCTTGTTGAATAAGAAAGTCAAACATTTCTCGATAGCCTTCGTCCACAGCTGTCATGATGCATGCCGACCTACTAAAGTTGTTCTCACAGTTGATATCTACCAGCCCTTGACACACCAATCTCTTGACCTCGTCCAGATTATCATTTTCACATTCTAAAAGGAATTTTTTACAGGTGGTAGTGTTCTTGTCACCTGTTGAGAAGAGGATTATCGTGTTCATTAATACAGAAGAAAAGAGATGTTCAACTTCCACAAGAAAAATGATACCTCATTTTCCAGTTTTAAAATTATAACAACTAATTGTCAGAAATGTGGCCGTGTCCCCGTACCATTTAAAACATGGGCTAAAAGGATGGACAGACAGCTAATGTCAAGGTTTTCCAAATAAACTGGTGTCTGTGTATTCCCCAAATGAGGACTGGTACCAGCTTTGAAGCCTATATATGCAGCGGTTCATGAGGAAAAGAGCTAACAACATTTTAAAAAATGGTCAAAGTCTCGTAGTATCAAGTGTAGTTTCATGTTGGTTTCCATTCCTGAAATTTCTATTCAAAGATTCCATGAATTGGAAACCAACATGGAACTGTGTAGTTTCTTGCTGGTATCTATTTCTGAACTATGTATTTAAATATTCTATTAAATGGAAAGCAACATGAAACTTTCTAGTGTAGTTTCATGTTGGTTTCCAATCCTGAAATTGGTATTCATAGTTTCCATTTTCGAAACCAACATGAAACCATCCAGTACAATGAATGGACAAGCTGGATAAGAATTAGGAACTATACACGGATGAAGGAATCACAAAATATAAATTATTATAAGGTCATTGACCATATAATGAAAGGTGTTGTTGCATATGCCTACTGCCTACCAAATTTTATAGTTATGTATTGTTTCATGTTATATATTGGACTACTCTTTAACAACTAAACAAAAACAATAGTTATGCCAAGGCCTAACTTTCAGTGAGCAACCTTAATTTTACTCAAATAGATGGAAGTCAAATACATGATCTCTAGAGGTAACGCCTATAGATCATGACTGCTCTAATGAGGGAGTCGCATATGGAGGTAGTTAAAGCCAACCCACATGGCCTTCTGACTGAACAAAAGGTTTTGTTTCACCATTCATCCAATTGCCGCCTAATTTGTCTATTGGCCCACATAAGTTCTTAGGATAACCTGTGACTCAATGGAAAAAATCGCAAGGAGATCAAAATCATGTCTTGTGTCATCCACAGAAGGCTAAACTTCATGATATCACGACAGTACGCACTTCATGTAATACATATAGCTCATATTTTATTCTGGTTTTTCGCAGTATGCTAACGATTGCAATAACTGATAAAATTGTAAAGATGATCAACTACCTTCGAAATACTGTGGCTTGAAAAATATATTAATAGTGAAATGTATCAGGGAACACTTTGTATGACATCCTTGCAAAATAAAATGATAAAATATTAGAAAATAGGATTACAATGAACTACCCCATTGATTTAGGAACATTATTTTTTCTCAAGGTATGACACTCAAATTCGCATACAATAACGTATTTGGTCATTATATATTACAAATGTGCAGATTAAAAACAAACACAGATCTTCCAAATTGTCAACAAATATACAAGACCGGATATTGTAAACACCATGTTACATTTATAATTATCAGACACCAAATGTATTATATATATGAGAATATGCACCATTTGACTAAATTAATCAAATGGCATTATGTAAATCGTTTCTTTATATATTTACCGTGCCACATGATATATCCGAAAAGAGTTTTGTAATATATTTTAATAGTTTATGTACTCCGATTTATGATTATTCCGTAAAACACACAGGTATTATATATCACAGCGGATTTCAATATTTATAGCAGCAATTCAAACAGTCTGCACTTTCTTTATTCACTAAAATGTATTGATGATTACATGAAAATTACTTTCTCAAAAACGACAGCTAGTTGATGTACTACATGGATGGGAAGAAGGGCTACTACAAGCAAGGCAAACTGGTGGTAGTGGACGAACAGGACGCTGAACAGCAGGACCGGCCAAATAAACACAAGCTTAAATCTGGGGTTAACAAGAAAGGAAATAAATAGGGATGTGGTCAAAGCTTGTATACTACTAGTTTAAAATGTGATTATCTGATCTGGAACATTGAAGGTTTAATATCAAAATTAAATGATGTTGATTTCATTAAATATCTATTGGAACATGATGTCGTAGCCCTAATGGACACCTAGGCAGATAAGGAAATTGACCAAACATGTTTTAATTATTATAAGTGTTTTACTCAGAATGCCACCAGGTGTCATGGCAAGGGTCGCTATGGCAGTGGCATACAAGTATTTATCAAACATTTCACTTGTCAATGTCATTTGGGTATATTTTATAAGTGTTGATAAACAATTGTTTGGTGTTTAAAACGACATTTTATTAGATTTCTTATACATCCCAATCAGATATGCATCCTTCTACAATAATAATGCTATTTAAAATGGAATAACCATTTTTTATATCTTAAAAAAAAGTAATCCAGATCCTTTCATCATGTTGTTAGGTGACTTGAATCCATGGACTGGTGAACTACCTGATTATATTGAACCAAATCAACATGTGGATGAAGATGATATTTACGAGGATGTACGTCTAGCTTTTACCAACTGTCGAAAGTTAACCTCATAGCAAGGTTAATTTCCATTATTTCGTAAGATCAGAAGTTTTGGAATCTTATTTTATAGGGGCAGTAGCACGTGTTTTCGCTCAAATATGTTGATGAAATGTACTTAAAAAATAATTTCACCAATAGTAAAACATCCTTCTCTCTTCGAAAAATAAAGTTTAGAATGAGTGTACATGTTTCGGTAAAGCCATGGGAATCGTTTTTATAATACAAGTTAATAAATCTGTTCACAATAAAATGGCCGCCACGCAATTTTTGCTTCATACGCAGCATAGTTTTTACCACTACAGATAATTGGTTTGTGTAATAAGATGTTTTACCCTCCAAAGTTAATTTAAATGACATAAAGTATCATTATAAATGGGAAATTTGAAAAAATAAATTTTGCAGAAAACGTGCTACCGCCCCTTTAAGACCTAATTCCTAATTCCAATGTTCAGTACTCAAAATTTTCGCAAACCTCCGATTTGTAGTCCAAGTCTATCACACTAGAACCAAGAGGATTGGTTATCATAAGAAGACTGTTTCTTGGTATCTATGCTGCTCCGTTCCCACAATTGATATATTTTATGTGCGCCTCAAACCTATAACACGAGGGGTTGAAACATTGACACGATTGCTTTCATCTTTGTATTTAAAATTGATGGCGGTATATACGTCCGAGAAAACCTTCGGTGGGGTTTTATTAGATATTCGGTTGGAGGAATATAAAGTAAAACCTCACAAGCTCGGTTTTACTTTTTCATTCCCAGCCACCCTCAGGTTTTTTTAATGTCTACCCCAACCTGGTGTTTTCTCCCTGACGTAAATCTTACCATGGAAACCACAAGGGAACTTACTTACTTACTTACTTACTTACCAGATTGAAACCTACAGTAAACCAGAACATGGAAATCAAATGGATACTTAAACTAAACCTTAACTGGGAAACCAGGTAGAATCTTAAAGTAAACCATAACATGGAAACCAGGTGGAAACTTACAATAAACTAAGAAATATGGATACCAGGTTGATACTAAGTGTAAACTAAATCATTGAAACTGAGTTGAAACCAGCACTAAACTAAATTCATTGAAACCAGATTGATTCCACTTCACACTGGATACCATCCGGATACTGGTGCAAAATGCAGTTTCAGTGTTGGCGGCAATGACACCATTAAAAACTGTTAGAATACTTGTTTCCATTTGGATTCCTGTTAGTTTCAATGTTCCAAAAACCATCTCATTCTTACTGTGAATAGTTTCAGTTAATAGATCTACAATATATAATCCAATTCGTTAAGGCGTCTTTGCACAATATTTAAGAATACGTTTTTATTTATTGTAGAGCAAACAACGCTAAGGTTCAATCTCTGTGTCTCTTGTCGATGGTCATAGAGTCATAGAGTCTACAGTTTACAATTCCTATCAATTAGTCAAGACTCATGTTGGCTTTTAGGACGTGGTGCATAAGGGCCTCAAAATGAACCATAGAGTCGCCCGAACTACACTTTTTAATCCCCGACCTGGCCAAAGATCCTGTGACTTTTATTTATGGAAAGGAAAGAAGAAGAACATTGTTTTCATGCCAAAGCCCCTGCTTATGATCATTTAAAGGGCATCCAATGTCTAATCCCCTAAAGTGTGCTATTCAGGAGAATTAAGGGAAAATAGGTTTTAAAGTCGTAGCCCCTGTGATCAACTCATATCAGGGGCCACAGAGACACCACATCTGTTGTTCATAATCACCATTTGCCCTGGAGTCTATACACAAGATGTCAGTCTTTTAGGCTTCTTAGTTCTTGAAAAGAAGTTTAAAATAGTTCCCCTGCTATCCTAATTTCGAACATTGAGTCATCAAATGTATAATTGTCAATCACATTGACCAAGGCATCTGTACAAATGATGTCATGATTTGAGAATTTTTCTGACAGTTTAAGGATATGACCCTTGTTACCCTTTTAAGGTGACATTGTTATTAAGAATGTACAATTTATAACCCACACCAGTCAAGAAGTAGATAATAACAAAAGAAGAACAAGCACCCGTTGTCCTGATTAGATAATGGATATATGTATATATGCTTAGTATTACTTACACGGTATATGTTAATAGGATATAAGTTTACCTGGTTTTTTTCTCTTAGAGATAATTTCGCGTCTTGGAACACACAATACATCCGAATCTTTCCCACTCGATGTGTTTATTGAAGTGTGTGTATTGATGACAAGACTGCATGCCAGCTGTATTTCATCAAACACATGGTCTGAACACCCTTCGGTTCTCCGACAAAGCTCTTCACACAGTTTTGGACCATAGGGCTGAAGTGTACCCTGGCCCCATGTCTGATAGATGCTTCCTGATAGAAGTATGAAGTAGAGGAACAGCATGTGGACCATGGTGTTAGAACTGATGTGGTTCGTCTCGACTGAGGCAGACAAATGAAGTACGTTTCTCAGTAATCCTGCAATATACAAGCTTTAAAATATATATGATGCTTAATTAATGACGTCATCGTTACTGATATGATTGATATGTGAATGTATATTTCCACTATGGTAAACGTTAATCATGCTTAGTTTTCATTACAATAATTAATTCAAAAGTATCATTTACTTTATTTATGGCATTATCATACATTGACATTTCTTTCACATATATTCACATATATATATTTCACAAATGTATTTAGCTTTAATACGTTCCAACTCACAACATGTGTTGTCTCCAATACAAATACATTCACTCAGCTTGCATATTTAACCAAATCGCCAAATATTTCATAATTACTAGTTTCCAATTAAAATTGATTAACATCATTATGCATGTGCAGAAACCGAAAATGCACTTCCAATTTACATGCACAGTAGTTATTTGACCAATAAACATTATCAACTGAAATTTGTCTTTTTGTCTGTTATAAGTAAGTTTCCAACATTACATTTGACTCATTGACGCGCGTCACACGCTGTGCTTTGTCCGGTTTTCGATCAGAAATCACTACTTTTACCCGCATATCGTCAATATTCTAAATCTACTATCATCAAAATGGTAGTTTTCGGTAACAGTCGGTACTTCTCAATAGAGTAACACGATTTATAACATTTACAAGATGCGACAAAAACCTATATAATAATATTTTCATTTTACAAATTGGGGAATAAGTATTATTGACATAACAAAAGTGTGATATTTTTTTTCAACCAGTACACGAGAGAGAGAGAGAGAGAGAGAGAGAGAGAGAGAGAGAGAGAGAGAGAGAGAGAGAGAGAGAGAGAGAGAGAGAGAGAGAGAGAGAGAGAGAGAGAGAGAGAGAGAGAGGCCAGATGCATTATGTTTATATACTTACGTATTTAAAATATATAAAACACTTTGTCATCGCTCAAAATATATCATATTTGATCCCGAAACTGTTATTTCAAGGTCAAATATGTTATTTCTATACCGTAATGGAATGTGTATTCGAATAAGTATCAATCCCGTAAGTGATACAGCAACATGCATAAATGAAATCACAAATTAATGTGGATGTATTGTTATAACCCCAGAAGACACTTTTATCAACTGAACTCACATGACAATTGAAATATGTAATATGATTTAAAGATAATAATTAAGTTATTACATTATAGTCACTTGCATTCACTCAAAACATGTTTTGTCTATGAAATAGATACGTGCTTGAAACGATGTCAAACATGCATTTCCAAATTACACTAGTAGCAATACAAAAGAGTTTCTTGAAGTCAAACATGCGCAAAACATAACATAATTCCACATCATTGTTGCCTTCCCCGCCGACATGCATGTGTTTATTATCAAACGTTGAATAAACCGTTGCTTATGATAAGGTATTCATACAAAACATATCAAATACATCCAGAGATCTACACTGCATTTATGACTGCAATACGTGTTCACTGACATCGCTAAATAGGTGAAAAGAACGGATTTTCTGCAAAAAAACAGTCAGAACGCATATATGCATCTTTCACTGAATACTGGGTGCTTTCAGCTGACGCATATATGCGTCACTCGCTAAATAAGCGCTGCTTTAGCTGTCGCATATATACAGATTTCGCTGTGAGGAGCTAACTAATTTGTTGCATATGTGTGGCTCTCTGCCTTAATGAGTTAATTTGAATATTTGTAAAGATTTATATTCTGTTATAGTAAATATACTTTAACAAACATATTCCCCCGAAAATAATATGGAATGCCGTGTTTAATTAACAATTACGCGATATAACAACCGCACCAATTGTTGCCTGTGCGCGTATGCATATTTGCCGGTAGCCTTCTGCTGGTAGCCTTCTGCAGGTTTAGGCTGTGACGTCAGAGATATTCTATGGCCAACCTTGGTCCTAAGCGCAGTGAAAGGGAAAGCATGAGAGTAGATGAAGAATCATTCATACGTAGAAGTCGGGTTGATTCGAACGTGATATGGTATATTGTGCAGCGTTGATATGCAATAATTCATCAAAGCCTGGACAGAAGTTTATATATTTTAATTTTCAAGTGAATAGACGGATGCAGCGCGGCGAAAGGTTTGGATAGTCATTTCAAAGAGGAAAGAAGGACCGAAAACCGTCGGAAACTGTCTCATTATGTTCAGAGCATTTTGAGCCATTAAATTAAAACAGTTTTAATATTAAGTAATAGCTAGTCTTAGAGTACTCGTAATAAACAATTTTTTATAAGGATATAACTTATAGATGCCTTCATGTGTCATCCTCGATTAGCCAATAATGGATAGTTTTTATATAGCGCACAAATCTCCATGTTTTGGACTCAGGGCGCTTCTAAACATTATTACCCTGGTCTAAAAGCAAAGCGCTTAAAGGTCGACTCCTCCACATCTTATACCAGGTACCCACTTACTGCTGGGTGAACAGAGGCACACGTTGAATGAAGTCACATACTCAGGGTGACACCATAATCAACTGATATCATTTTAGCGTTGAATATTACTATAGTTTTCAAATGATTTATAACCAGGACATATTTTGTTGTGTTTGACAATGTCATTTGAGCTGCCACGTTGGCCATATTAAATTGAAATTAATCTAGTACAGTGGTTCTTGGTTTCAACTTGCAATAAAAAACATTCACGACACCTACCGTGTGCTCAGGATCTTTCTCGTGTCAGAGCCAAATCCGTGGAGCACTCACACTACCATTCATTCACTTCTGTCTAAGCTTACCCAAGGAGTCTCTACCAATCAAAATGAGAACCATTAGCCTCTCCGTCTACTTTCAAGTTCAAGTTCAAGTTCAAGTTCTGTATTCACTAAAACCACTCACAGTTGTACATAGTACATTTTACATGTGTAATAATACAATATTACAACGAGGCAAACTCATTAGTGTTTTGAAACTTGCTAAAAGATACATTTGATGTATTTACTGAGCTTATCAATAATTGTAAAATTTCCTCCCGTAATGGAGTTTCAGATAGTTAGGTCTTGTACAACAATACTTTGGTAATAATCTCATTCTTTTTTTCTAACAAACTGTTACATTCAAAGATATAATGGTATTCCTCACCAGCACACCAGAGCTACACATCAGACATTTCTATCAATATAAGGAATATGATGCCTTTACCATATACAACTTCAATTAACCCTATTGGCCTTCTTCGTTTTACCAATTAATAATTCTTGCATCCGATCACTTTGTAGCCGCTTAAATAACGCCTACAGGTCATTGTTAAGCAATCAAGCATAATATACTCTCTCCATGTTTTATGTTTAAATCCTCATTGTTTATCATTATCACAGCACAGTGGTGTAGTGGTTAGCATGCTGGCCTCTAACCCAAAAGGCCCGGGTTCAACATCCGGAGCAGACACCAAAATT